>BSBM01001186.1:0-676944 GCA_027924585.1 Larix kaempferi
CTCTCTCTCTCTAAAAACCATAACCCCCAATCTCTCTCTCTCTAAACCCTTAACACAAAATCTCTCTCTCTAAACCCTAACTACAAATCCCTTTTTTTCTATCTCTCTCTTTGTAAACCCCTAACCCCCAATCCATCTATTTCTCTCTCTCAAAACCCCACTCTATCTCTCTCCCCCCCCCACACCACTAACCATCCATACTCCCCCCAAGATCTCTCTCTCTCTAAACCCATTATAATCTCCGATCTCTCTCTCTCTCTCTCTCTCTCTCTCTCTCTCTCTCTCTCTTGCAAAACCACTAACCCCCAATCTATATCTCTCTCTCAACCCATAAACCTCAATCTCTTTCTCCAAACCACCAATATCTCTCTCTCTCTCTCTCTAAAACCCCATCCTCCATTTTCTCGCACTCTCTCTATAAAATCGTAATCACAAATCTCTCTCTTTCTCTCTCTCTCTCTCTCTCTCAAACCCTAACCTCTAATTTACCTCTCTCTCTCTCTCTCTAAATTCCTAACTCCTATTCTCTCTTTCTCTAAATACCTAACCCCCAATTCATGCTCTAAACTGCTAACCTATAATCTCTCTCCCTCTCAAAACCCCTCACACCCAATATTTATGTTTGTAACTCTTTGTTCCTCTCTTTCTAGCACCCCCTCACTGTTTTTCTATAACTATTCTCATCCTACCCTTCCTCTCACTCTCTCTCACCCCATCATTCCCTAAGCCCCTTTCTCTCTCCTCTCTCTCTCTCCTCATTTCCCTAATCCCCTCTCTCTCTCCATCCCCACATTTCCTTAACCCCCTCCCTCTCTCTAACCCAACCCCCTTCTCTATCTCTTTATAACCCCACTCCCCCTTTCTCACTCAACCCCCAACTTCTCCTATACCATAAATACTAACCCCCCATATCTCTATGTTACCTCTTTACTACCCTAAACCCTAACCTCCTCCTCTCACTATTGCTCTAAGCCTTAGTCTCTCCTCTCCCCCCTTCTCTCTCTCTTTATCCCTCTAATCTCTAACCCTACTCCCGCTAGCCATATACTCCCATACCTAACTGTCGCTTCTCTTCTAATGATCTCTCTCTCTCTCTCTCTCTCTCTCGCAAAACCACTAACCCCCAATCTATATCTCTCTCTCAACCCATAAACCTAAATCTCTTTCTCCAAACCACCAATATCTCTCTCTCTCTCTCTCTAAAACCCCATCCTCCATTTTCTTGCACTCTCTCTATAAAATCGTAATCACAAATCTCTCTCTTTCTCTCTCTCTCTCTCTCAAACCCTAACCTCTAATATCCCTCTCTCTCTCTCTCTAAATCCCTAACTCCCATTCTCTCTTTCTCTAAATACCTAACACCCAATTCTTTCTCTAAACTGCTAACCTATAATCTCTCTCCCTCTCAAAACCCCTCACCACCAATATTTATGTTTGTAACCCTTTGTTCCTCTCTTCCTAGCGCCCCCCTCGCTATTTTTCTCTAACTATCCTCCTCCTACCCTTCCTCTCACTCTCTCTCACCCCATCATTCCCTAATCCCCTTTCTCTCTCCTCTCTCTCTCCTCATTTCCCTAATCCCCTCTCTCTCTCCAGCCCCACCTTTCCTTAACCCCCTCCCTCTCTCTAACCCAACCCCCTTCTCTGTCTCTTTATAACCCCACTCCCCCTTTCTCACTCAACCCCCAACTTCACCTATAACATAAATAGTAACCCCCGATCTCTCTATGTTACCTCTTTACTACCCTAAAACCTAACCTCCTCCTCTCACTATTGCTCTAAGCCTTAGTCTCTCCTCTCCCCCCTTCTCTCTCTCTTTATCCCTCTAATCTCTAACCCTACTCCCCCTAGCCATATACTCCCATACCTAAGCATCGATTCTCTTCTAATGATGTCTCTCTCTCTATAAATACCTAAAACCTAATCTCTCTCCCTCTCTCACCACCCAAAATCCCACTCACCCTCCTAACCCTACCTGCCACTCTACAAACCATCTCCCCACCCCTCTCACTCTCTATCCCTCTTTGTCTCCTACCCCTAACACCCCCCTCTCTCTCCTTCTCTCTCCCTCTCTCTTTCCATATATATATATATATATTGTTCTCTATCCAAACCCCTAAATTCCAATCTCTCTCTCTCTCTAGATCCTTAAACCATATATATATATATATACTTCTCTAAACCCCTAACCTCTAATATCTCTCTCTCTCTAAAACCCTAACCTCCAATCTCTCTCTCTCTCTCTCTCTCTCCAACACCACATTTCCCTAACCCCATTCCTCTCTCTCTACTCCTTTCCCTATACCCCAAGATCTCTCTCTCCAACCCAAACTTTGTCTAACTCCCTTCCCTCTCTCTAAGCCAAACACCCCTATCTTTCATCCTTTCCCTAACCTCCCATCCCTATTTAAAATCCCAACCCCCTCTCTCTATTTCTCTAAGCCTACAATCCCCCTTCTCTCTCTCTCTCTCTAATCCCTAACCATAATACTTCTAACCATATACCTACAATGGTAACCATCGATGCCCCGACCCACTGTGATCTCTATCTCTCTCTCTAACTCCCTTCCCTCTCTCTTACCCAAACACCCCTATCTTTCATCCTTTTCCTAACTTCCCATCCCTCTTTATAACCCCAACCCCCTCTCTCTGTTTCTCTAAGCCTACAATCCCCCTTCTCTCTCTCTCTCTAATCCCTAACCATAATAATCCTAACCATATACCTACAATGGTAACCATAGATGCCCCCACCCACTGTGATCTCTCTCTCTCTCTCTCTCTCTCTCTCTAAAATGTAACATATGTTCTCTTTCCCTCTATCACACCCCAACCTCGAAACTCCCACTCCTCACCCTCCTAACCCTACCCTCATTCTATTTCTCTGTCTACCATATTACTAACCATCTCCCTATCCCTCTCTCCCTCTCTCCCTCTCCCTCCTCCCAACTTCACTCTCTCTCTAGAAACTCTTCAGCCCTAACCTCTCTCTCTCTAAACCCCTTATATCTCTACCTCACTCCCTCTCTCTCTCTCTCTCTCTCTCTCTCTCTCTCTCTATCCTCCCCAAATCCCCACTCTTAACATTCCTACCCCTACACTCCCCATTCTCTCACTCTCTCTCTCTCCCACCCCCACCATTAACCACCTCCCCATCCCTCTCTCTCTTTATCCCTCTCCGCCCTACTTCCCCCCTACACTTAACAACCCAGTCCTACTTCTACCACTAACCACAACCCTTTTATTTCACACACTCTCTCTCTTTCTCTATTTACCAAACACCCACTCCTCACCCTCTTTCCATCCCCCATTCACTCTCTATATTTAAACCTCTATTAACCACCAAGCTCTCTATCTCTATATTTAACTTTACCTCTCTCTCTAAATCACTAACCCCCATTCTCTCTATCTTTGAACCCCTAACCTCCAATATCTCTCTCTATAAACCCCAAACCCCCAATCCCTCTCTCTATAAACCCCAAACCCCCAATCCCTCTCTCTCTAAATCCACAACCTCCAATATCTCTCTCTAAACCCCAAACCCCCACCACCAACCACCATCCCTCAATCGCTCTCTCTCTCTAAATCCCTAACACCCAATATCTCTCTCTCTCACTCTGTCACTCTAAAACCCCCACTACCCACCTTTCTACCCCTTCCTCCTATTCTTTTCCCCTCTTCCCAACACAACTAACCATCAATACTCCCTCCCTGTAAACACGTATCTTCTAATCTCTCTCTCTGTAAAGCCCTAACCTCCAATCTCTCTCTCTATATACACCCCTAACCTACAATCTCTCTCTCCAAATCCATAACCTGCAATCTCTCTCTAAACCCCTAACCCCAATGTATCTCTCTCTCTCTCTCAAAACCCCACTCCTAACCCTCCTACCCATCCTCCCCACTCTATCTCTCTATCTCCCCCACACCACTAACCATCGATACTCCCCCTTTGATCTCTCTCTCTTTCTCTCTCTAAACTTGTATTAAATCCCAATCTTTCTCTCTCTCTCTCTCTCTCTAAACCCCTCACCCCTAGTCTCTCTCTTTCCCTCTAAAAAACTAATTTCCCCAACTTTCGTTTCTCTCACTACAAACCCCTAACCCAAAATGTCTCCCTCTCTCTCTCTCTAAATCCCTCACCCACAATCTCTCTCTCTCTCTCTCTCTAAAGCACTAAGCCCCAATCTCCTTCTCTCTCTAAACCCCCAAATTCCAATCTCTCTCTCTCCACCCTTAAAATCTCAATATAGTTGTCTCTCTCTATAAACACCTAACCTCCTATATTTTTCTTTCCATTTCCATTTCCCTATAAGCCCTTAACCCCCAATCTCTCTCTCTAAACCCCTAGCCTCCAATCTATGTCTCACTCTCTAAACCTGTAACCCCCAATCTCTATTCTCTCTCTAGAAACCTAACCACCAATATCTCTCTCTCTCTCTATATATATATATATCTATATATCCTTAACCTCCAATCTCTCTATATCTCTCTTAAACCGTAAGCCCCTATATCTCTATATCTCTCTCTCTTTGGCCTTAAACCCCTAACCTCCAATCTCCCTCTCTCTCTAAGCACCCAGCCTCCAATCAATTTCTCCCTCCCTCTCTAAATTATGAACCACCTATCCCCATGTTTATAATCGTCTCTCTCTCTCTCCAAACCCTAAATCTCCAATATCTCTATCTCTCTTTAAACTTCTAACCCCCAATCTCTCTCTCTCTCTCAACCCCTAGTATCTAATATTTCTCTCTCTAAATCCCTAAACCCCAATCTCTCTCTCTCTCTCTCTCTCTCTCTCTCTCTCTCTCTCTCTCTCCAAACCCCAAACCCTCAATATGTATTTGTCTCTCTAAACCTCTCATCCCTAATATTTCTCCCTCTAAGCCTGTAACCACCAATCTCTCTCTCTCTCGCTATCTAAACCCCTAAAATCCAATCTCTCTCTCTCTCTCTCTCTCTCTCTCTCTCTCTCTCTATCTAAACCCCTAACCTCCAATCTCTCTCGCTCTCTCTCTCTATCTCCCTCACTATCTATCTTGAAATCCCTAACCCCCAATCTCTCTCACTCTCTCTTTTAACACCTAAAATCGTATCTCTCTCTCCATTTCTCTCTCTCTAAACCCTAACCACCAATCCCTCTCTCTCTAAAATACTAACCACCAATCTCTCTCCCCCCCAAGCCAATAACCATAATACTCCCTCGGTGATCTCTCTCTCTCTTTCTCTCTCTCTCTAAGCATATATTACACTCAAATCTCTCTCTTTCTCTAACCATATATTTGTATCAATAACCATCGACACTCCCTTTATGATCTCTTTGTATATCTCTCTCTCTAAAACCCTACACCTTATATATGTCCCTCTCTCCCGTGCAAACTGCCACTACACATCCTCCTAACCCCAGCCCCTAGTCTCTCTATGTTTCCCCTACCACTAACCATATCCCCATCCTTCTTTATTTCTTTGATTCCCCCCCATACTCCCCCACAATCTCTCTCTCTCTCTCTAAAAAACTAACCCAAAATATCTCTCCCTCTCTCTATCTCTCTCCTTCTAAACCACTAATCACTATTCTCTCTCTGAAACCCCTACCCCCCTCCCTCTCTCTCTCTTTCTCCCCCACCACTAACCACCTATGCATCCATCTCTCTCTCCCACCCCACCCACTCCTACTCCTAATACCACTCCCCCCTTCCCTTACCTCTAATCTCTCTCTCTCCCTCTCCCTCTCTCTCCCTCCCTAAACCCCTAACATCCAATTTATCTCTCTCTCTCTCTAAAATATCCAATCCTCACCCTCCTTCCCATTATCCCTACTGTATATCTCTCTCCCTCACACTAGTAACCATCCATACTGCCCCTGTGATATATCTCTCTCCCTCTCTCTAAACCACTATTAACCCTAGTCTCTCTCTCTCTCTCTCACCCCCACCCCTAACCACAACCCAATCCCTCTCTCTTTCTTATATATCCCTCTCCCCATTATTCCCCCCAACCTTTAACTTTGAATACCTATTCCTACCACTAACCATCCCCCCTCTCTCTCTTTATAAATGCCTAACCCCCAATTTCTCTTTCTCTCTCTCTATAAACACCTAACCATCAATATCTAACTCTCTAAACCCCTAAGCTCTCTCTCTCTCTCTCTCTCAAACCCTAGCCTCTAATATACCTCTCTCTCTCTCTCTAAATTCCTAACTCCTATTCTCTCTTTCTCTAAATACCTAACCCCCAATTCATGCTCTAACCTGCTAACCTATAATCTCTCTCCCTCTCAAAACCCCTCACCATCAATATTTATGTTTGTAACTCTTTGTTCCTCTCTTTCTAGCACCCCCTCACCGTTTTTCTATAACTATTCTCCTCCTACCCTTCCTCTCACTCTCTCTCACCCCATCATTCCCTAAGCCCCTTTCTCTCTCCTCTCTCTCTCTCCTCATTTCCCTAATCCCCTCTCTCTCTCCATCCCCACATTTCCTTAACCCCCTCCCTCTCTCTAACCCAACCCCCTTCTCTATCTCTTTATAACCCCACTCCCCCTTTCTCACTCAACCCCCAACTTCTCCTATACCATAAATACTAACCCCCCATATCTCTATGTTACCTCTTTAATACCCTAAACCCTAACCTCCTCCTCTCACTATTGCTCTAAGCCTTAGTCTCTCCTCTCCCCCCTTCTCTCTCTCTTTATCCCTCTAATCTCTAACCCTACTCCCCCTAGCCATATACTCCCATACCTAACTTTCGATTCTCTTCTAATGATCTCTCTCTCTCTCTCTCTCTCTCTCGCAAAACCACTAACCCCCAATCTATATCTCTCTCTCAACCCATAAACCTAAATCTCTTTCTCCAAACCACCAATATCTCTCTCTCTCTCTCTCTAAAACCCCATCCTCCATTTTCTTGCACTCTCTCTATAAAATCGTAATCACAAATCTCTCTCTTTCTCTCTCTCTCTCTCTCAAACCCTAACCTCTAATATCCCTCTCTCTCTCTCTCTAAATCCCTAACTCCCATTCTCTCTTTCTCTAAATACCTAACACCCAATTCTTTCTCTAAACTGCTAACCTATAATCTCTCTCCCTCTCAAAACCCCTCACCACCAATATTTATGTTTGTAACCCTTTGTTCCTCTCTTCCTAGTGCCCCCTCGCTATTTTTCTCTAACTATCCTCCTCCTACCCTTCCTCTCACTCTCTCTCACCCCATCATTCCCTAATCCCCTTTCTCTCTCCTCTCTCTCTCCTCATTTCCCTAATCCCCTCTCTCTCTCCAGCCCCACCTTTCCTTAACCCCCTCCCTCTCTCTAACCCAACCCCCTTCTCTGTCTCTTTATAACCCCACTCCCCCTTTCTCACTCAACCCCCAACTTCACCTATAACATAAATAGTAACCCCCCATCTCTCTATGTTACCTCTTTACTACCCTAAACCCTAACCTCCTCCTCTCACTATTGCTCTAAGCCTTAGTCTCTCCTCTCCCCCCTTCTCTCTCTCTTTATCCCTCTAATCTCTAACCCTACTCCCCCTAGCCATATACTCCCATACCTAAGCATCGATTCTCTTCTAATGATGTCTCTCTCTCTATAAATACCTAAAACCTAATCTCTCTCCCTCTCTCACCGCCCAAAATCCCACTCACCCTCCTAACCCTACCTGCCACTCTACAAACCATCTCCCCACCCCTCTCACTCTCTATCCCTCTTTGTCTCCTACCCCTAACCCCCCCCTCTCTCTCTCCCTCTCTCTCCCTCTCTCTTTCCATATATATATATATATATATATTGTTCTCTATCCAAACCCCTAAATTCCAATCTCTCTCTCTCTCTAGATCCTTAAACCATATATATATATATATACTTCTCTAAACCCCTAACCTCTAATATCTCTCTCTCTCTAAAACCCTAACCTCCAATCTCTCTCTCTCTCTCTCTCTCCAACACCACATTTCCCTAACCCCATTCCTCTCTCTCTACTCCTTTCCCTATACCCCAAGATCTCTCTCTCCAACCCAAACTTTGTCTAACTCCCTTCCCTCTCTCTAAGCCAAACACCCCTATATTTCATCCTTTCCCTAACCTCCCATCCCTATTTAAAACCCCAACCCCCTCTCTCTATTTCTCTAAGCCTACAATCCCCCTTCTCTCTCTCTCTGTAATCCCTAACCATAATACTTCTAACCATATACCTACAATGGTAACCATCGATGCCCCGACCCACTGTGATCTCTATCTCTCTCTCTAACTCCCTTCCCTCTCTCTTACCCAAACACCCCTATCTTTCATCCTTTTCCTAACTTCCCATCCCTCTTTATAACCCCAACCCCCTCTCTCTGTTTCTCTAAGCCTACAATCCCCCTTCTCTCTCTCTCTCTAATCCCTAACCATAATAATCCTAACCATATACCTACAATGGTAACCATCGATGCCCCCACCCACTGTGATCTCTCTCTCTCTCTCTCTCTCTCTCTCTCTCTCTAAAATGTAACATATGTTCTCTTTCCCTCTATCACACCCCAAAATCGAAACTCCCACTCCTCACCCTCCTAACCCTACCCTCATTCTATTTCTCTGTTTACCATATTACTAACCATCTCCCTATGCCTCTCTCCCTCTCTCCCTCTCCCTCCTCCCAACTTCACTCTCTCTCTAGAAACTCTTCATCCCTAACCTCTCTCTCTCTAAACCCCTTATATCTCTACCTCACTCCCTCTCTCTCTCTCTCTCTCTCTCTCTCTATCCTCCCCCAAATCCCCACTCTTAACATTCCTACCCCTACACTCCCCATTCTCTCACTCTCTCTCTCTCCCTCCCCCGCCATTAACCACCTCCCCATCCCTCTCTCTCTTTATCCCTCTCCGCCCTACTTCCCCCCTACACTTAACAACCCAGTCCTACTCCTACCACTAACCACAACCCTTTGATTTCACACACTCTCTCTCTTTCTCTATTTACCAAACACCCACTCCTCACCCTCTTTCCATCCCCCATTCACTCTCTATATTAAAACCTCTATTAACCACCAAGCTCTCTATCTCTATATTTAACTTTACCTCTCTCTCTAAATCACTAACCCCCATTCTCTCTATCTTTGAACCCCTAACCTCCAATATCTCTCTCTATAAACCCCAAACCCCCAATCCCTCTCTCTCTAAATCCATAACCTCCAATATCTCTCTCTAAACCCCAAACCCCCACCACCAACCACCATCCCTCAATCGCTCTCTCTCTCTAAATCCCTAACACCCAATATCTCTCTCTCTCACTCTGTCACTCTAAAACCCCCACTACCCACATTTCTACCCCTTCCTCCTATTCTTTTCCCCTCTTCCCAACACAACTAACCATCAATACTCCCTCCCTGTAAACACGTATCTTCTAATCTCTCTCTCTGTAAAGCCCTAACCTCCAATCTCTCTCTCTATATACACCCCTAACCTCCAATCTCTCTCTCCAAATCCATAACCTGCAATCTCTCTCTAAACCCCTAACCCCAATGTATCTCTCTCTCTCTCTCAAAACCCCACTCCTAACCCTCCTACCCATCCTCCCCACTCTATCTCTCTATCTCCCCCACACCACTAACCATCGATACTCCCCCTTTGATCTCTCTCTCTTTCTCTCTCTAAACTTGTATTAAATCCCAATCTTTCTCTCTCTCTCTCTCTCTCTAAACCCCTCACCCCTAGTCTCTCTCTTTCCCTCTAAAAAACTAATTTCCCCAACTTTCGTTTCTCTCACTACAAACCCCTAACCCAAAATGTCTCCCTCTCTCTCTCTCTAAATCCCTCACCCACAATCTCTCTCTCTCTCTCTCTCTAAAGCACTAAGCCCCAATCTCCTTCTCTCTCTAAACCCCCAAATTCCAATCTCTCTCTCTCCACCCTTAAAATCTCAATATAGTTGTCTCTCTCTATAAACACCTAACCTCCTATATTTTTCTTTCCATTTCCCTTTCCCTATAAGCCCTTAACCCCCAATCTCTCTCTCTAAACCCCTAGCCTCCAATCTATGTCTCACTCTCTAAACCTGTAACCCCCAATCTCTATTCTCTCTCTAGAAACCTAACCAACAATTTCTCTCTCTATATATATATATATGTATATCTATATATCCTTAACCTCCAATCTCTCTATATCTCTCTTAAACCGTAAGCCCCTATATCTCTATATCTCTCTCTCTTTGGCCTTAAACCCCTAACCTCCAATCTCCCTCTCTCTCTAAGCACCCAGCCTCCAATCAATTTCTCCCTCCCTCTCTAAATTATGAACCACCTATCCCCATGTTTATAATCGTCTCTCTCTCTCTCTCCAAACCCTAAATCTCCAATATCTCTATCTCTCTTTAAACCCCTAACCCCCAATCTCTCTCTCTCTCTCAACCCCTAGTATCTAATATTTCTCTCTCTAAATCCCTAACCCCCAATCTCTCTCTCTCTCTCTCTCTCTCTCTCTCTCTCTCTCTCTCCAAACCCCAAACCCTCAATATGTATTTGTCTCTCTAAACCTCTCATCCCTAATATTTCTCCCTCTAAGCCTGTAACCACCAATCTCTCTCTCTCTCGCTATCTAAACCCCTAAAATCCAATCTCTCTCTCTCTCTCTCTCTATCTAAACCCCTAACCTCCAATCTCTCTCGCTCTCTCTCTCTATCTCCCTCACTATCTATCTTGAAATCCCTAACCCCCAATCTCTCTCTCTCTCTCTTTTAACACCTAAAATCGTATCTCTCTCTCCATTTCTCTCTCTCTAAACCCTAACCACCAATCCCTCTCTCTCTCTAAAATACTAACCACCAGTCTCTCTCCCCCCCAAGCCAATAACCATAATACTCCCTCGGTGATCTCTCTCTCTCTTTCTCTCTCTCTCTAAGCATATATTACACTCCAATCTCTCTCTTTCTCAAACCATATATTTGTATCAATAACCATCGACACTCCCTTTATGATCTCTTTGTATATCTCTCTCTCTAAAACCCTACACCTTATATATGTCCCTCTCTCCCCTGCAAACTGCCACTACACATCCTCCTAACCCTAGCCCCTAGTCTCTCTATGTTTCCCCTACCACTAACCATATCCCCATCCTTCTTTATTTCTTTGATTCCCCCCCCTACTCCCCCACAATCTCTCTCTCTCTCTCTAAAAAACTAACCCAAAATATCTCTCCCTCTCTCTATCTCTCTCCTTCTAAACCACTAATCACTATTCTCTCTCTGAAACCCCTACCCCCCTCCCTCTCTCTCTCTTTCTCCCCCACCACTAACCACCTATGCATCCATCTCTCTCTCCCACCCCACCCACTCCTACTCCTAATACCACTCCCCCCTTCCCTTACCTCTAATCTCTCTCTCTCCCTCTCCCTCTCTCTCCCTCCCTAAACCCCTAACATCCAATTTATCTCTCTCTCTCTCTAAAATCTCCAATCCTCACCCTCCTTCCCATTATCCCTACTGTATATCTCTCTCCCTCACACTAGTAACCATCCATACTGCCCCTGTGATATATCTCTCTCCCTCTCTCTAAACCACTATTAACCCTAGTCTCTCTCTCTCTCTCTCACCCCCACCCCTAACCACAACCCAATCCCTCTCTCTTTCTTATATATCCCTCTCCCCATTATTCCCCCCAACCTTTAACTTTGAATACCTATTCCTACCACTAACCATCCCCCCTCTCTCTCTTTATAAATGCCTAACCCCCAATTTCTCTTTCTCTCTCTCTATAAACACCTAACCATGAATATCTAACTCTCTAAACCCCTAAGCTCTCTCTCTCTCTCTCTCCAAAACCCCCACTCCTCACCCTGCTACCCATCACACCTACTATATACCTCTCTCTCTCTCACAACTAATAAACCATACTCCCCTTGTGATCTCTCTCTCTTTCTAAACTCATATTAACCTCCAATATCTCTGTCTCTATGTGTTGGAGAAAACTCACTATGGCTTTGGGTATACCACAATAGACAGATGACTACCAGAAATCAACTCAATTCTCATAACTACACTATATAAATTACAATGCTAAGATAATGAAAAGATAACCAACCTTGATCCAAACGTTTGATGTAGATCCCCGTTGGAGCTTTTCCGATTTGTGCACTTGAATCTACAAATTAGTCTTGACAGCCAATATACAACAAGTACACATAATATATAAACGACATTAACATCATCAATAGCAATGGTCCATGATATAACAAGTAAATGCAACCCAAGGTAAGATAAACAACATTTACAACATTACTGGATGAGAATATGAGTATTTCTATTAATAAACAAGAAGAAGTACAAAGTGATACGACCTCTTGTCTGCAACCAATCTCAACCAAGATCTGGATCAATCTACTTGTGCCTCCATCACTTCAATCCTCCATGAATGGCAAACTCAAACTAGATAGAAGTTTGGAAGGTGAACATAAAGAGTTCACAACTACAAGGATCAATGAGTGTAGACTCAAGATAGGGAAAAAATCCACTAGAGTTCTCTTGCTCTTCTTTCTCCTCCCATCCATAAGCAATATGTTCTCAATATATAGTCCTCTCAAAGGTAAGTGAAAGGACACATCGAGATGTTACTTGGGTAGATGGAGAGCCAAAGGTCACCCAATGACTGCTTTTTGGGAGTAAAAAGTAATAAACTAGTGCTTTTTATCAATTTACTTGATACCCGTGGGCTATAGTGATGCAACTCGTGGGTATGCTGTGAAAATCCTCACAGCAGATCTAAGAGATGATGTATACCTCACAAGAAAGTAATTGATTAAGCAAGAAAATAGAAGAAGAGTGGTCAATGCAGTATAATGAGCAACAGAATAATAATACAGAAAAATACTTCACACACACTAATTAATTAATCACAATATGGACAAATAAATAGTACAATGCATAAAGATTCGAATGCCTAAGGTGGCAATTCGAATTAGCCTTCATGGAGTGATCAAAGGATCACTGGAGTGTCATCGGACCACAACTAGTGTCATTAGAGCACAACTGGAAGTCTTCATCATCATCAATGGAGTCATCAATGCTCAAGTAACTGTCAACCATTAGTCAAACTGAGTCTGGTAGGTGTAACTGAGTGTAATTAAGTGTAACTGAGTGTAACTGAGTGTAATTGAGTGTAACTGAGTGTAACTGAGTGTAACTAAGTGTAACTAAGTGAAACTGAGTATAAACTGAAGACAACTGGACTAGTAGGTGAAGAAGGGCGAGTTGCTTCCTAAAATCAAGGAAGAAGGACACATTAAGCAACTGGAGGGATAAAAATGATTAGTGAGAAGCTCTCGGGGGTTGGCTAACTGAGGGTTAGGTGCTAGACTGATGACTGGGATGAATGCAAAATGCATGCAAACCCTAGAATGCATGCAAACCCTAAAAGTGCATGCATGACTGAAAATGTAAATGATCAAAATACTGGTGGGACTAGGATGGAGTATAGTAATATCCTAACACCCCCCCTTAATCCATCTTGGGCCCTGGTAACTAAGACCAAAGGTCACCCAATACAATGAATAATAACAGTCAATAATCCAAGGAAGTGGGGAAAATTTCATGGGAAAAATACGGCACACATAAAAAATAAATGCTCCAAACTCAAGCAGGTGTGATGCTTGGTCATATGTCTGGAGGTATCTTCTTCTTGGGAAGAAGTGGATCATGCTCAAAAAGCATGTGCTTGTACTTGCTCTTCAGATTGAATGTGATGAGAACAAATCCAAAAGTATGAGGATGATCCTTGAACCTAAGATTCGAATCAGCTGAGGTAGGATCAAATCTTTGAATGTGCATATAGTCTTTTGTCTTCTCCTTCGAACCACCTTGGGTGAGATTATGCCAAAAAGAACTATTACATGTTTGCTTGAAATCAAAATCAGATTTAAGACTTAAAAAATAGTTTCTTGGGATCTCCTTTGAACTAGCAGGGGTGATATCAAAACCATCATATGTATGAGAAATTATCCCAAGTAGTGATTGCTTAGAATCCAAATTAGATCCAAGACTTGAATCATGGTTTCTTGAGATCTCCTTTGAACCATTAGAGGTGAGATCAAAACCAGTAATTGCATGATAAATTATCCCAAGCGAATGGCAATGGCCATAATCTTCAATAACCTTCTCAAAGCATGAATTAATGATCATATATTAGTAAGTAAGAGGTGAGTAATCAGGGAGAGCGAATGCATTACCTCCAATGGCTGAATTTACCTTCGAAACATTCATAAGATCATGATGCAAACCAATAGACTCTAGTGCAACAGAGGATTTAGGACCTTCTGCAATATCTACAGTGTGACCTGGCACAGAAAGAGAAGAAAGTTGGAGCATGAGTTTAGAATCTGTAAGTTCTTTGGGAACAACTTCAAAATGAGATGATACTAGTGCATGATCTGAGAGACCATCAAGGGGAGCGAATGCATCACTTTGCTTGCTTTTGAATGTGTTTGGGCCAATCACTTCATTCTTTTTGCCAAAATTTTCATCCAGGTGAGCCCATAACTCTTTTGGAGTTTCAATACCAACAAATTGGTGTGCCATGTAAAAACGCATAGCAAGCAACATGGCTCCACAAGCTCTGTCACCATTATTTAACCAATCAATCTGTTCTTCAGAGGATTTAAACTCTCTTTCAAAACAATAATCAAAGAGACCATTTCTCTTCAAATGTGCTATTATATTTGGTTTCCATTCATCATAGTTGAGTGGAGAGAGAAGAGCATAGTTGAATGGAGAAAGACGAGGGATTTTTTCTGAATACATTGAAGCTGTAGAAGACCTGCAAAAACAATAGAGAATTCTACAATTGCTACTGCTGCAAAAGATGCAGAAACTGCTGCAACTGCTGCACTAGAAATCTTGGTAATAACCTGCAAAAAAATCTCAAGAATGGAGATAAACAATACTCTCAACATGCTCTGATACCATGTGAAAATCCTCACAGCAGATCTAAGAGATGATGTATACCTCACAAGAAAGTAATTGATTAAGCAAGAAAATAAAAGAAGAGTGGTCAATGTAGTATAATGAGCAACAAAATAATAATACAGTAGAACTCAGATAGAAGCAAAAATACTTCACACACACTAATTAATTAATCACAATATGGACAAATAAATAGTACAATGCATGAGGATTCGAATGCCTAAGGTGGTAATTCGAATTAGCCTTCATGGAGTGATCAAAGGATCACTGGAGTGTCATCGAAGCACAACTAGTGTCATCGGAGCACAACTGGAAGTCTTCATCATCATCAGTGGAGTCATCAAAGCTCAAGTAACTATTAACCATCAATCAAACTGAGTCTAGTAGGTGTAACTGAGTGTAGCTGAGTGTAACTAAGTGTAACTAGGTGTAACTAGGTGTAACTGAGTATAAACTGAAGACAACTGGACTGGTAGGTGAAGAAGGGTGAGTTGCTTCCTAAAATCAAGGAAGAAGGGTGCATTAAGCAACTGGAGGGATAAAACTGATCAGTGAGAAGCTCTCGGGGGTTGGCTAACTGAGGGCTAGGTGCTGGACTGATGACTGGGATGCATGCAAACCCTAGAATGCATGCAAACCCTAAAAGTGCATGCATGAGTGAAAATGTAAATGATCAAAATACTGGTGGGACTAGGATGGAGTAAAGGAATATCCTAACATATGCTTGCTATAGTGATGCAACAAGCGGGTCAGAGGAAAAATGAGGAAAAAATATGTCTAAAGGATTAAAAGTGAATTTGAGTCAGTGAAATGGATCCTATAGGCCAAAGAATGCTAATGCTCACAAGGTGGAATATTACGTTGTAATAGATGCCCCCTAATGTGTGAGGTCAGAGACTGATGCTACGATGGCAGAAATACATTATAAAACTCAGAAGTGGAGTGATGGAGACACAAGTGGAAAGAGCAGCTCACTCGTCATAATACAATAGTATCCCTGAATACATGTCGGTAGTGCAACAATTTGATACAATGGCCATGAATAGGCAGTACACAGTGAATACATGCCATAAGTTATCATAGCCATGATCCCTCTACAATAAAATATGGTCTCCTGCTGAAAAGGAAACAACTGGTGCAAACTGGAGGTACAAACTGTTGATATCTGAGAGGTGATATGTTAGATGTATAGTTAAAGTCATAAGTAGCATACTGAATGCCACTATCACCTGGGGTCTTCAACACAAGTCTTCGATGGTGCAAGTCCCATCAAGTGAACAAAGGAGTTGGGGTCGAACCTGATGTGACATCGTCTGATTATCGGTCAATGATGTATACCATTAACAGATGTGAGATAACCCACCAATGATGAAAATGGGCATCAAGGCACATAGTACAATCATCAGAGTGTGAATAAATGAGTTGAAGTTGAAGACTAGGATGAATCCATCGATCAAGGGACATTGATGTATTCCCAAAACTATCGATGGCGAGAGAACCTGCCACTAATGACTACAAGCCTCAAGGTACTCAACCAAACTCTAAGCCTCAAGTCCTGGAATAAATGGGTTGAAGTCGACGGAACGAGACTCGTTGGAAGGAGGGAATTAAGGCATCCCCCATCAACCATCACGAGGTACCAGCTACACTGAAATATTTGGAAGAACTCAGGTGGAATAGACAGACTCAATAAGGATGGCCGACATGCAATAGTCAAGAGATCTGAGGAGTGGCCAACACTAGTTTTAGGACTTCCTTTTAACAAGAGCATGAGCAGATGGAAAGATTCAGGCAGCATAAAATTGACATAAACTATGCAATGTAGGAGGCATTAAAAAGGGCTCCATAATGACTGGAAGCTTAACCAATCGGTGGAGAAAACTGAGAAACAAGTACAGCACCTAAGGTCCAACTATAGTCCTGACTCATACCGTACGGAGTGGAATGAATGCTCTGTTCAAAGGCGACACAACAACTACCAAAAAGAAGTAGTAACCATAATATCGTCCGGATTTTTGGAATATTTGATTTTTTTGGTCTTTTTCATATTTGGGAAAAGCTTGAAAAATAATAAAATTGCTTATAGTACAACAAATGAGGGAACGAGTGTCAAATAGCGAGCAGACTAGTTCCAAGTAGTGGAACATACCTATGATCAATGCAAGGAAATGCATGCAGGATGTGGACACTCGGGGGGGATGTTCCCTCAGGGTCAAAAGGTGATCAAATTGTGAAGGGAAAATATAATCTCTACAGGGATCGATAGAGAAACGTGCTCAGGCACCAAGCTAACAATTGAGTAAGCAGGAGCTGGCACAAGGCTCAAGTAGCAAGCAGGATGATGCAATGCAATCACAACATGATATAACTGAGGGGGAGTCCTTAAGGGAGATGGCCAACATAAGATAAAGTAGAGTATGCGTCTTTATCACAATGCCATGGCGTAACTACTAAGGACTCCCAATCCTAAGGACAAACAACGGCATGGGCACCAGAATGCACAAGGGGGTTCTAACTAGGGTACCCATGTTCAGAAAATCCCTACCTCCACATAACGACACTTCTATAGCAATGTGAAGGTTTCGTGTCAGTTATGAAGTGGGGTCGCACCTAGGGTTTATGAAAGTAGTCAACAAGCCAAATGAATAATGCACATGGAACTGGCATCTAACCTATATGCCAGGTGTGAAACGTACCTGCCGTAGGTGTGAAATGGTCAAGAACAACTTTCGCCGAAGAAATCTAATTAAAAAATACTACTCCAAGACATTATATTAGTCCATAACAGCACAAATTGGTAAAAACTATAGACAAGTGGGTCCTGAAAATTATAAATAGTAATAAAAAATTACAAATTACAATTCATTTTTACTATTCACCCATTTGGAGCTTTGTGGTGAGTTTTCACCTGAAAGTTCAGTTGTTGATTCTGGGAGCTACGAGCGACCGTTCATCTAACCGTCCAGAGCAGGTTGGTAGTATCATCCATACCTTTCATTTCAATGCTTTCATTTTGATTTTCAATGGTGGGAATTTTTGTTTGGCCAAGCCCTAAATGGATTCGGCACTACCCACAAGATGTAGCTATGCGGGTTGCGGGTAGGGAAAAATACTCGCAGTCAGTACATAGACTGACCACGGGTACCCGCACCTGTATACAATTTAGCCCGCGAGTACGACTATGTAGTTGGTTTTGTAAAAGAATTTGACTTAAATGCTTGTTTTTATTCATGTCGGGATGGTTTTAGAGTGGAGGGAGAGGGAGCATGACCAAGTTGATGAGGTCGTGTACAATGATGTGAAAGAATAGCAGGAATTGCAAGCATGTGGGTTGTACAAATTTTGGAGCATAGGGGGTTTGAGGGCCCAAAACCTATTACTCCGGCGCTTGATCGACAATTGGGATGTTGATGCACAGAACTTCAATCTCAATGGGAAAATCCTCACACTGGAAGTGGACGACATCTACTTCATTACCAGTTTGTCCCATCGAGGTGAGGAGGCTAGTCTTCAGTCTCGTACTGTGGGTGGTGGGATCACCGCCCTTGACTACATAACGCGGTATTGCCCCGCAAACACAAACACGGTGGGAATTCAAGTACCCATCAATGCCATAGTGAATCTAAGCATGAAGATCATTGTGGCTACCTTAGTGTGGATCACGGGATCCAAAGCTTTGCACCAGGCATCTAGGCTAGTAATGTTCTATGCATCACAATGCATGCAGCCTATAGTATTTGACTAGTGTACCACACTGCTCGGGTCTATGAAGACCCAATTGATAGAATGAAAAGAAGGGAAGGCCAAAAAATTCAGGTATGGGAGCATCCTACGCAGCTTCTTCTTTGAGAGGGTTCTAAGGCTTAGTCTGAGGGTGGATGTCCGTCCTCATAGTCTCCAGGATCCAACCCTGACCCGGTGGGCTGAGGTCTTGACACATTAGGGTGGTGGCCGTCTGGCATCACCATATACTGAGGAGTTCTTCCGCTGGTGGGATCGACAGGTCATTGCCATAGAGGACTACCTCTATGCAGGGATAGACTTCTGCCAGCATAGGGACATGCCACTCCCACCAAATGCAGTGTTCGGAGACATTGGTGAGTACTCTTGTTGGTTTTTTGTGTTTTAAATTTTTATGGATTTTTGATTGTAAATGCAAAAATATTTTTGGTGGTAGTATCATATGCTAATGGTTGACTGTTTGCTCGCAGAGAAAGGCCCAGTGATACCTATTGGCTTCCCAAGACATGGTCGTCGGGGCAGGGGTGAGGAGGCAGGCGATGCTGCAGCAGGACGCACTCTACAGACCTTGCGGCACAACCTCATATGGATGGTTGCTAGGGTTCCACAGATAAAGGTGGCGAGACTACCTATGGCCATGCAGCGCCAAGTAGTGGGGGTTCCAGGTGACTGGGTGCGGATACTGCAGCGAGTAGCCAATGCAGTTCAGTATTTCTACGAGACACTTCCTGTTGGGGCAGCAGCTAGGCCTCCTTGTAGGGAGTAGATATCTCAGGATCTCATTTTTGTATCGATATGTATATTTTTGAGGGCTACAGGCTCCAATTTTGTATGACACTACCATTTTTGGACATATTTATATATATAAAACTTTGGTTCTCTTATTCTACTATATGTGTGTATGTACAAATGTATGAATGTCTTCTTATATTTATGTGCTTGATGGTGAATGTGACAAATGCCAATCTAATACATAGTTAGCGTATGCATCAGATATATGATTAACACTTCTTGAAACATGTATGTATGTAATTGAAAAAAAATAACATTCCAAGAGTCTTACCCTTAGGAATTTTTGTAGTAACGTAGGATATCGCACATGGTACTGCCCATTAAGCTGAGACACAACTAGTTGTGAATCCAGGTGGACTTCTAAAGACTGGATGCCATGGGAAATGGCATCCTGAAGTAGCTCAATGACGACACTATACTCAGCCACATTGTTAGATGTAGGACCAAGATAAGCACCTCCCGAGGACACAACTAGGTGGTAAGGTGAGAAAATAACCCAGGCAACAGAAGTAAGCTATTGCGTATGATGGCTAGCACCATCTGCAAATCCTAAGAACATAGGAAACTCTACTGACACCTATCAATCAAACGGAATCTAATCAATAGACTCGAAAACCAAAAGAAATCTAAACTATGTACAGAAGAAACTATACAATAGTATACAAAAGTATCAGCCTGAACCAGAGGTTCAAGCGTAATACCGCTTGAGATATAGCCCATTTCTAGGCTCCTTCAAGATAGTCCCCTCATAGTCTTCTAATTCATAGGATCCTTTTTTCAGGACATGCCTCACGATGTAAGGACTATGCCACATGGGGTTGAAATTGCTTTCCCCTAGGGGTTCTTTAGCTTGGTCATATTAGAGGACCAAGTCACCTTCAGCATATTGTTGAGGACGGACAGATCTATCATACTGAACCTTAACACGACATTTGTTGGCATCTATGGCCACAACAGCATCTGGACATTGCTCGGCAAGTTGTTCAAGGTGGATTAAACATTGCTCAAGACTCATCATATCAGGGAGGAGCTCTATGGCCAGTTGTTATAACTTGAAATGACCCCTCTCTATCCGTGACAAAACTTGTTTCCCTTGGTCACATGATGACACTTCTTGAGATCAAGTTTAGTCACACAATAGAAAATTTGTGGATGGAGGAGTCATTTGGGACACTAAAAATGGTTGAAATTACCTCATTCTTGACCCATTTGATGTATATGACCCTTAGGAACATTTTTCCAGACCAAACCATCTCCTGAAAATTACCAGAAAAGCCTGTTTTTGGCCATTTTTCAATATGAGCGCTAGTACATAGGCATAATAGTAGCGTGTATACCCTACTGAGCGCGACTCCACTATTGAAATAGTAGCACTCAATGCCATGTGTATTCAACTTTGTCTATTGTAGAGTAGCGTACACCCCTGTTTTGGTCAAAATCTCAAAATTTGAGTAAGTTAAGTTGGTTGGGAAACCTCTTGAGCGGTTATAACTTCTTTTCCTCTTCCTCATTGACTATATAAGGAGGGTAGAAGGGCCATAGAAGGAAACCAAGCCCAATTACAAAGTTATGCTGGACGAATGGAGACCCTCATCCCCCTCTCTTGTGCTTCAGTTTTGGTAGACCCTAGCACAGTTGATTAGAGGCTGGAATCCTTGGAGAACGGAAGCAGGAGACCTTGAATATAGGTTTTGTGAAGTGCCAAGCTTGAAGGAAGGTATAACTTTATGTACTTGCTTTCATTCATCAATAAAGATCAAACGTTCTTCTCTTTCCAAATATGACCTATTAATGTGTCTTAGATTTTATTACAGTTTGGTTATAATCTGATGTCTTCCTCTATTATGAATATCAATCTTATATGTGTAGTCAAATGTATTTGAGAAAGGTATCAAGTTGTTTTGCAGGTATGGGCATTGCGACACTAGATAAGCATTGAAGAGCGAGGGAGGCAAAGCTAGGATCAACCTTCTGAATGAGGTGCCTACATCTATAAACCCTAATCTCTTCATTTATTTGTTATACTTGCATAACGCTTGTAAGTCTATCTTTATCACCGTAAGTTGGTAGTTTCTCCCCTTAACTATAGGTGCATTTTCCCCACAACAGAATGGCGACTCCACTAGGGAAAGCCTAACTACTTAGGGGTGTCCAAGGTCATTTCTTCAGTCTTGTTTGATGGTCTTTGTTCATTTTATTGATCAGGATCAGTTAGTAGCCTCTGTTTGAGCCTCCTTGGCTCTTATAGACCCTTCCCAACCCTTGCAAACCCTTGTGGACCCGGGTGTGGTGGTTTTAACCCCATTTTTCCAACTTTTTCCACTTGTACGCTACTGTTTGTACAACACAGTAGCTCCCATATGTTACTTTTCTTCTATACATTAGCGCCCATCCTGCTATGGGTGCTAGTTTCCTTCATACATAGTAGCGCTCAAAATATGGGTTTGATGTTTTTTGAGTTTTGGGGTTGTGGACCCAAATCTGGGGGCTGTGGCTGCATTTTTTGGGGTCCCTGATGACCCTAGGTCTGAGTTAAACCCCTGTAAGTGGTCTCCCATCCTTGTACTGATCTTACATTCATCATTTGAACCTCTTTTGATCAATTTGGGCTTGTTTGGAATGTTTTGGGGCTTGTTGACCCAAGTTGGGGGGTTGTGGACCCGTTTGGTGTTTTGTACCACAATTTGTGTCTGACTGAACCTTCTTACCCCATTTCAGCTGGATTTGAAACCTTTTGAGTCTTCTTGACCCTGTTTGTATCTATTTGAGTGAAATTTCTCTTTTAGATTGGTTTTTTATCCTCCCTTATGCTTTTAAGTTTTCTTTTGTAGTGAAAGCTCAAGTGTTTTGGTTGTTGTTCAAGACCTTGTTTGCATTGTTTATGTGCAAACCTTACTTTACCAAACCATACTTCTTCATAGTTCATTTGCTTTGTTTGGGTCTAAAAGTAGTTTTCATACTCTTTTCCCAATGTTTGGCATGCTTACATCAATAAGAATTTGAAAGTCATATTTGGTAGCTTTTACTGTTTCATAAAGAGAACCTGAAAGTTTCTTTGCTTTGCTTTGATAGTAGGTTAGTTTCAGTTTTGTTTCTTACCTTTGAAAAGCATAAAGAATTTTGATTCATTTTCTGAATAGAGTACCTTGCAAGTGGCTTAAAAGATTTTAGAGTGCTTTGCATAAAAAAGAACAAGTTTTCTTTTGCATACCTATTTGCTTGAGTAGCTGCATTCTTAGGTTTTTTGTTTAATTTTTTACCCTTTTTTGCATTTGAAATATTAAAAATTGCATTTGCACATGCATTCTAGATCAGAATTTTAAGACTTGCATTGAAAAGAAAAAGATTTGTTTGGTGGTAAATATTCCATTTTCAGTACTCTATCTCTATTATAACCACTCTGACACACCACTACCTTTTTGAGTAAGCAAATAACCTTTAAAATGAACTCTAATAAAATTTACTAGTAACATTTTCTTTTCTAGGTTACACTACAACAACTAGTCTTGGTTAGGATCTTGGGTTGAAAACACCTTAAACCGCCCAAGATCACACATTACACAAAAATCGTAGTTCGACTATCACAGGTAAATCCATTTCACTCAAATCTTGCATGGGATCTATGCAGTAGGTCTTGTGAGATCAGATTGTTGGGAATACTCCTCCTACTTTCTGTTTTGAGCATATACCAGGATTGGATCGCATATGGGGACTCTTTTGAGTTTTGGGCTCAATTACCCTGCCGACGCCTTCTGATTCGACGAGTGACTGTTCCCCCAGGAGTTTTCGGTGTTGTGGTATCCTTAGTATCTGACTTTAGGTTCATACATAGGTGACAGCAGAGGGTATATCTGTCGTACTTAAGACAGACGTGGGAGGAAATCCCTTGCAGGTCTTTGGGAGGGTGGTTGGGTGATTCCAGTGCTTGCACCCTTAGTCATTGTATTGTGGACCCCGGGTAACTGTCTTTCTTCCTTCGTTGATCTGTTCTGGGCCCTCATCATCCCAGACTCTTCTCTGGAAGGCATCTGTTTTCCTGGTTTGATTTACCTAGGACCTTTTTTAGTGGTGTGCTCTTTGTGCTACTTGTTTTAGTTTTCCTTAGAGAACTTCTTGTTCATTTGAGCAGGAAATTATGTCTAGCATTCCGGTGAGTGCCAATCAAGGTACCCTTGTTCCGGGGGATCCTTGTGCTATTCCATTCATTGGAAACATTGGTGCTCCCTTAATGGCTACTCTGAATCTTCCTAGATTCACTATTAGGCTGCCGGTTTGGTTTTTTTCCACTCCGAATGCCTTGCATGCTCCTGACGCTTATTTTGTGAGCACCTCAAATCAAGAGCATCAGAACCCTGTGCCTCCTTTGTCATTAACATCTTCTCCTCCTCCTTCTACCTCATGTGGCGAAAGTAGCAATACTAGTAACTAGAAGTCTAAAAGGAATAGACGGGGGAAGAATACGAAGAAGATGCCAAAACAAGGCGGCAACAACCCAGCCTCTGCAAGTCATGCTGGGGGCAAGCACCCTTCCTCTGCAAGTCATGCAGGGGGAACCTACCCAGCCTCTGGAGGTCATGCTGGGAGAAAACTTTTAGTCACCGAAAACCATACTGAAAGTTTGTCTTCAACCACTGTCAATCATGTTGAGGACACGTCATTGATCACTGCTAATCATATTAATGACAAGTCACCAGTTCTTGTGAGTCATACTGGAGACACCAGATCAGCCACTGCAAGTCATGCTGAGGGAGTTGACATTGTTGACAAACCAAACAAACATAATCTTAAGTTCCCTTGTAAGTTTTGCAAGGGAGATCACCTTACTTACTTGTGCCCTGTACTTCCAGAAGTGCAAAAAGTGTGGTCCTTAGTTCAAAAGTCTGATGCTTCTGAGCAACCAGCCTCTGTGAGACATGCTGGGGGCAAGCTGTCAGACAATGCTAGCCATGCTGAGAGTACTGATGTTGTAAAGGAGTCTAAACCTATAGGACGGAAACCAAAGTTCCCTTGTAAACTTTGTAAGGGAGATCACCTTACTCACCGATGCCCTGCCATTCCAGAGGCACGAAGAGTGTGGTCCATGTCTAAAGGAACCTCTGTTCCTGAGTTGTCTATAGATTCCCTACAGTCAGATCAACTTTTGGTTGATAAAGTGGTTGAACCAATGCAATCTTTGGTCGACCCCACTCTTCCTTCGGAGAGTGAAGTGATCGAATTGATGCAATCTTCGACCGATCCCATCAGTCCTTCGGAGATTGATGCACCTACTGCTGAAGTCTTCTGCATTACCAGTTTGGAAGTTACTAAAAAAGGGGGCACTTAATCTGTGCCATGTGAACCCCTACCAATCCCTAGGATTGTTTCCTTTGATTGGAATAGTCTAGCCGAGCCTCGTCTTCCTTCTTCGACACCTTTCCAGATAAAGGTTGATATCGGGAACCATACGATCGATCGATGCATTGTTGATGAAGGTGCTTCTGTTAGTATCTTATCCACTTATGCTTGGAGATATTTGGGTTTCCCTAATGTTATTCCAGTTGTTAATTGACCGTTGACCTTCGATAAAAGACCTAGTGAACCATTTGGATTCCTCCGTCAGGAACCTGTTACTTTGGGTGGAAAAACAGTCTTAGTTGATTTTATGGTTTTAAAGGACCCCATGGACTTTGATATGATCCTCGGGCATGATTACGTTTATGCTATGCATGCTGTGGTGTCTACGCTCTTTCGTGTGATGCATTTCCCTCATAACGAAAGCATCGTCACTATCGACCAGCTTGCATTCGTTGATCCTCCTTATTACCCAACCGTAGACCAGTCAGATCCCTCATCATTAGGCACTACTATGTCACATGGGACTTATGTGGCATATTGTTCCCTGAGTTCAAGTGCTATTGAGAAGAAGTCTTTGAGTTCATGCTTACCTTCTCGGGACTTGGTCCCAGCTTTTGACCAAGTGACACCTCCATCTAAATGTTTATATATGTATTCTATCTGGGATGATATAATTCCTTCCGATGAAGTTTTCCTAGAGTCTATAGTACAGTATACTATTCACTTGGATGTTGATCCAGTCGCAGTCATGTCCAACCCCAGTTTGACCTTAAAGTCTGCTCTTCCTACTGTTGAGTCTTTGGAATCTCCTATATATTCGTAAATCGATGTTCCTGCTGAGTTTGATTCTGCTTCTAGAATTTTCAACTCCCATGATGATGAATTTTTTTCTGCAGATTCCATCATGTCCTTCAACTTTGATCTTCATTCTGAAGTTTATATTGTTGATTGTAAGTCCTCGGGCTTGGGTACCGTAGAGTCTTCAATTGAAAACTCTGCCTTGTTTATGCCTGCTATTGATGATAGTGAAGTTGAAAGTATTTCTACCACAGTGACTTGTATCGGGTCTTTCTTTACATGTGTTTTAGATATGATCCTGGTACTAATGTTTCTTGGAGACAGGATTCTTAGCTGGATGTATACTTGCTTACTGGTCCTTTTCGACACCTTGTGTGACCATGTTAGGTATATTCGGAACCTTGCATATAGGTTTAGGCTTCCCCGCTGTTATGTTGCATTTGAACCTTTTGCTATCCGAATTCGCCATAGGGTCGAACCTGTTGGATATTGGTGTGTTAACCATCTCTTTATGCATCATGCACCAGTCCGACAGCAGAGCCTTCCTAACATGGGTCACTCTAGTCAGCATCCTTATGCCATTTTGGTGCCCATGCTGATTTTTTTTCATAGGTTCGGGAGCCTTTCTAGATTTACCATGACTTTGAGAAGAAGCCTCATATCTTTCTTCCTCATATATTTCTGGCCATCCCTAATAAGGCTCCCATCTTTGTGTTCAAGTTGCATATGCATCTGTTATGATCCCACTTGCGCTAATGAGCCTGATGCTAGCTTCCACGCTTTTAGCCCGTTATATAAGCCTCCATCTTTGATCTCATTTTCACTAAGCCCTGTATCATTTTGCCTTTACAATTTGACACCTTTTACCTGGAGGAGACACACCCTGAGTGTCCTTATCTTGCTCATGTTCCTTGCATTACGCATAGCTTTGTTCCATGCGCTTGGAGCTAGTTTTGCATGTCCCTAACACTCGTTTCATCCCATTTCAAGCATTCTTCTTTTACTTCGAGCTCGTTAAAAATAGTAAGTAGGTTGGGAGCATTCTTCTTTTACTTCGAGCTTGTTAAAAACAGTAAGTAGGTTTTGAGCATTCTTCTTTTACTTCGAGCTCATTAAAAACAATAAGTAGGTTATGAGCAGTCTTCCACCTTCCCTTTGAGCTCGTTGAAAACAGTAAGGAGGCTATGAGCATTTCTTTCATCTTCACTTCGAGCTCGTTAAAAACAGTAAGGAAGTTATGAGCATTTTTCTGTATCTCCTTTGAGCTCATTAAAAACAGTAAGGAGGTCATGAGTTTACTTTTTCGGACTCGTTAAACCTTTACGGAAAAGATCCCTATGGAGTTATTTTAAGCCCTTTTCATACTCCTTAAATAGGAAAAGTTTGCCGAGCATAGTTGTCTTTTCAGGCTCGTTAAAATAACTGAACCGACATCCACTTAGGTATAGAATTACCCCTTTTCCAGGCCTTGGTGGATAATTTAGGGAAAAGGTATACTCTAGGTATACTCTTGTATGCGTTAGAAGAGTTCTTCTTCCATCATTTTACACTTTTTCGGGGAAGGAGACTAATTGTACGAAAAAGTACCTTTGGAGTCGTCTTTAGGGTTTTCAGACTCTTGAAATGTGAAAACACCAAACGAGCATTCACCTACTCGGGCTCGATGTGAAATCCATGAGATGGTTGATAGAGGACTGTTTAAGTTTTTCAACTCTATAAACAAGAAAACACCATCGAGCACATACCAATCCGGGCTCAATATAAAATCCACGGATAGGTGTATAGAGGACTGTTTAAATTTTTCAACTCTATAAGCAAGAAAACACCACCGAGCACAGACCAATTCAAGCTCGATATAAAATCCATGGAGAGGTGTATGGAGTTTTCTTCTAGGTTTTTCAGACTCCTTAAATATGAAAATACCATCGAGCATGCTTTAGTTCTTTGTCAAGCTCGTTAAAAAATGAAAAAGGAAAGGGAAGGGAAGAATGTTAAAATATCTTTCAATATGATGGAAGCAAGTCAACTATCTCCTTGAACAAAGCACCTATTTTGAGTCTATCAAACAAGTTGGGTTCTAGTGTTGGCCTTAGGGTAAACTTGATCTCAAAGTTCTTACTCCTCCGTTTGGTTAGTCTTCCAATCATATGGAGAATCTGTTAATGTCTCCTACATTGCAGACTTGCATCGTGGTTCCTTTGTGTTCAAAGCTACCTAAGTCACTCTTGTGTCGTGCTCACTGTTCAAGGATACAACCTGTGTTGGCCATTCTGCAGTTGCCTTGACCTCATGTGTCGGCCATTCCTTGGTGTCAGTATGTTGCATCATGTGTTTAGTCCTACTCCAAATTAGCTCATACCTATTGAGTGTCCCTCGTGTTGGATGTTGGAGGATGCATTAAGGCCTCCCTTCCAACGGACTTCTTCCCATCGACTTCAACTCATTGTACTCTGGGAATGAAGTTTAGAGTTTCGGTTAGTACCTTGGGGATTGCAGTCATTAGTGGCAGTTTCCCTTGCTATTGGATAGATGGGAATACATCAATGTTTCCTATCCGATGGATTCTTCAAGTGTTCGACGGCAAGACCACTTATTTCCACTTGTTTGAATGTACTAGGTACCTTGGGTTCCATTTTCATTATTGGTGGACACCCTCACGTTTGTTAATGATATACATCAATGACCGGTAATCAAACGATACCTCCCATGTTTGACATCAACTCATTTATTCGCATGGATAGGTTTGTACCTTGGGTTGTTTTTGGATGAAGGCCTTGGGATCCTCGATAGCATCACCTCATTTATGTTATCACCCAAGTTGCGCAAGATTGAGCCACACTCTTTTTGGGCTCTTGATGAGACATAGATCCAGCTTGTTCTCTATGGCTATGTTTACACTTATGTTCCTCATGGATCAACGCTTGTATTTTAGTGGCCATGATATATGCATCAATATTTGGATCATTATTGTATCCTCTTGGAGGTCATGTTCCACCATTTGAACATGGACAGTTACCCCAAGGATGAGTTTGTTTGACATTGCCTTTGCTTTCAGGTACTTCATTTGAGCCTATGATTCTTGGTTTCTCTAGTCCTCCATGATTCAACTCTCTATTATTTATAATGTATTTCGGCCATCGTCTCCCGCACTCCCTCTAACCTCATACATTAGGGGGCATCTATTATAGCTTGAAATGACACCTCTCCGTCCGTGACGACATTTGTTTCCCTTGGTCGCATGACGACACTTCTTGAGATCAAGTTCAGTCACACAACATGACATTTTTGGATGGAGGAGTCATTTGGGACACTAAAAATGGTTGAAATTACGTCATTCTTGACCCATTTGATGTATATGACCCTTAGGAACATTTTTCCAGACCAAACCATCTCCTGAAAATGAGCAGAAAAGCCTGTTTTTGGCCATTTTTCAATATGAGCGCTGGTACACAGGCATAATAGTAACGTGTATACCCTACTGAGTGCGAATCCACTATTGAAATAGTAGCGCTCAATGCCATGTGTACGTGACTTTGTCTATTGTAGAGTAGCATACACCCCTGTTTTGGTCAAAATCTCAAAATTCGAGTAAGTTAAGTTGGTTGGGAAACCTCTTGAGCGGTTATAACTTCTTTTCCTCTTCCTCATTGACTATATAAGGAGGGTAGAAGGGCCATAGAAGGAAACCAAGCCCAATTACAAAGTTATGCTGGAGGAATGGAGACCCTCATCCCCCTCTCTTGTGCTTCAGTTTTGGTAAACCCTAGCACAGTTGATTAGAGGCTGGAATCCTTGGAGAACGGAAGCAGGAGACCTTGAATCTAGGTTTCGTGAAGTGCCAAGCTTGAAGGAAGGTATAACTTTATGTACTTGCTTTCATTCATCAATAAAGATCAGATGTTCTTCTCTTTCCAAATATGACCTATTAATGTGTCTTAGATTTGATTACAGTTTGGTTATAATCTGATGTCTTCTTCTATTATGAATACCAGTATTATATGTGTAGTCAAATGTATTTGAGAAAGGTATCAAGTTGTTTTGCAGGTCTGGGCATTGCGACACTAGATAAGCATTGAAGAGCGAGGGAGGCAAAGCTAGGATCAACCTTCTGAATGAGTTTCCTACATCTCTAAACCCTAATCTCTTCATTTATTTGTTATACTTGCAGAACGCTTGTAAGTCTATCTTTATCACCGTAAGTTGGTAGTTTCTCCCCTTAACTATAGGTGCATTTTCCCCACAACACCATTTTAAGCAAAGGGATCTCGCATTCAATCGATAAAAGTGACTCCACACTATGAACTAGCTGAAATGGTGAGAACTCGGTGGCAGTCTTGACTGTGGTTGGATACTCCCACAAAGCAGGATATAACATGATGTGCCAATTGGTCTTGCTTTGTTGGATGGTACGTTGGAGAATGATCTTCAAAGACTTATTGACTGCTTCTACTTGACCATTCACTTGGGGATAATAAGAAGATGAGTGTTATTGATGAAACCCAAGCTTGAGAGACCAATCCTCCATCATCTTGTTTTAAAAGTGACTGCCATGGTCAGTGACAATCTCTTTCGGAATATCGAACCGAGTTATAATTTGATTGAATATGAAGTGGGATGCTGTAGCACCATCAGCTTTAACGGTAGGCATCGCCTCAGCCCATTTGGAAAAATAGTCCACGGCCACTATGATATGGTGATTCCCCCTAGCCGAAGCTAGTTTTCAATCCATGAAATCCACCCCCCACTTGGTGAAGGGACCGATGGTGACGACCGGATGAAGGGGCACTGGATGCGAGCATATGTTCCGAGAAAATACCTGGCAGGGGTGACATCTCTTCACAGCATTAACACAATCCTTAAAGATGGAAGGCCAAAAATAACCAGCTCGCATAATACCTTCGGCTGTAGCAAGCTCGGATAAGTGACCGCCACATGCCCCAGCATGGCAATCATTAAGCACCCGCTCTGCTTCTTCATGATTTAAGCAACGACGGATGATAGTATCCTTTCCTCGATGATACAAAGTGTTGCCGATGACAGTATAATCTCTAGCGTGATGTTTTACATGCCGTCGCTCATCTCGTGAATAATGGGAGGAAGCTTCAAAGTTTGGAGATATACAATGACATCCCCATACCAAGGGTCCTCTAACGAGATAAGAAATAAGTGCTCATCCATAAAGGAATCTTCATGATTGACACCCTCATAAAGTCTCGGAAGGTCCGACATAAGCTCAGCAAATACCAATGATTTCACCGACTTCGTCGAAGAAAAATCGAGGTCGAACTCCTGAAGGATAACCATCCATTTATTGTACTTCCCCCTGATAAGGCATCGTGATAGAACGAACTGAAACGGATTGATATGCATGACAACTGTGGTTCTTCTAAGTAAAATGTAATATCATAACCACTGGACTGAATGAATAGTCACAAGCACCAGCTTTTCCACATGAGTATGTCTTAGCTCAACGTCTACTAAATTTCAACTAAGGTAATAGATGACATGCTCGACAAGCGCATCATCAACCTGAACCAAGACCATGCCAATCATCTCTTGAGATGCGGCCACATAAAGGATAAAATATCATGCGATGTTTGGTGGACTAAGAACAGGGGCCAATACCAAAGCTTTCTTAAGGGCATCAAAATACTACTGGGCTCCCTCATCCCAGATAAAAGGTGTGTCCTTCTTCAATAAGCATGCGAAACCTTTGGTAAGATTAGCATAATTGACTATGAAACAGCGTAGAAAGGTGGCTCTCCCTTGGAGGCTCTGAAGTTGCAACAAATTTCACGGAGGAGGCAACTGAAGTATTGCCTCAACTTTGAGAGGATTGACTCTAATACCCTCTTTCGAAACTATGAATCCCAGAAGGCAACACGTCCTTACAACAAAGATGCACTTGTTAGGATTCAATCGAATCTTGTATCGTATACATCGTTTGAGAATCATGAAGGGGTGCTTGGGGTGGTCCATCCTCTTGCGGGAATGGCCAGCAAGATCATCCAAGAAAACCTCCACAATATTTTTAAGATCGTGAAAGGCGTAGGTCATGGCGCGCTGAAATGTAGCTCCGGCATTTTTAAGGCCGAAGGGCATTTTCCGATATGCAAATGTTCCCCAAGGACAAATAAAAGCTATCTTATGTTGATCCTCGGGTTTGATTTGGATCTGGTTATATCTAGAAATTCCATGTTGGCTATCAAATGCTGACTAGAGGTTTTATGAAGACCCAGGTTCTGCACGGTTACCTTAAACCAACAAAACACCTTCGCACCGGCCCTTTCGGCAACCGCCCGCAAGCAGGCTGAGGTCTCACCCGAGGTGTTTCTAATGGGGCACTGCGGACTCAGATGTCTACAGTGAGTGATGAGTTGATGACTGTGACAAAGTTCACGATAGCGCATCAGCTGTACGCTGCAAGCGACAGACTGTGTGGCGATGGTCAACACTGCAACCCGCACCACTATCTTCTTTCTTACTGCAGGGCTTAATACTATTTTGTGAACACTGCTGCTTGACTTCCTACACTAGGACTATTTGCAAAATTCTTAAGGCAATGAGCTGAATATCATTCATCCATTCAGTCATACACTTAACTAACTTACTACGTAATGCTCCACCACACACTTAGTACGTTACTATTTTAAGCATAACCCCCAGGTGCAGACTAACTGTTATACATTTGTCGACTAAAACCATTTAAATATGCGAACAACTTTCCCCATGCTCAAACAGATGATATAATTACTGTCCCTAGAAGCAAAGCTAATATTAACTATACATCCATTCATGCAGACTTAACATATCATTCCATACTCTCTTGATGGCGAATGCATATAAAAGCCTTCTCATAACAGACTGTAAGCAAATATCCAGATATTCAACTACTGAACAGATAAATATAAACACACATATAAGAATTCAATCACATAACACACTATTTAATGTGGTTCACTCCCCCGGATGGGAAGCTACGTCCACAAGAACTGTGTTTGATATTTCTTTTAAGGAAGGGTCACAGTTCTTAACCGCACACTCAGTTGTGGCTCTCTTCTTGCTCGGATAGGTCTCTGTGCACTTAGCTGTAGAGCCTTTACAATGTATTCTTGATTCAAAAAGATATTACAATACAATATTATCACCATAAAATCACCAACAACGACCCTTCACCTTGACCTTGACCTTGACCAACCCTTCCTATACACAAATGGTCTTCTTAAATAGATCACGCTCGAAGGTCATGTGTTTACAATATTGAAGACCGAAACCCTTAGGGTTTCCAAACCACTACGGTCCCTCTGAACCGTCATGTCATATTTTGATAGCGATTCGGCTGTCGTGGCAGTCCTCCACGCCTTAGATCCATCGCTTTCATCCTTCCTGTTGTGTGTACACCAACAGGTCATCCACTTCGAGCCGCTCTCCCACTAGTGGATTCATGCGATTGGATCAACTCCCAGTCGCTTTCTCTGCAGGTCGTTCGTCCCTTATTGGCCACGGACAACTGGCTCAGCTCCTAGTAATTTTCCATCCACCACTCTCCCCTCAATGGTCACATACTCTGCTGTACATCGAACTATCACTTTCCCGATCCGCCCTCTGCTTAACGGACTCATACAGTCGGCCGCCTCCCTGATCTGCTTATGCCCTCAACTCAGCATCTTTCCAGTAGTCTTACCAAAAGTAGACCATCGCTGGTCTATCCAATATATTTGGCCATCCTCCGTCCAGTACACAACTTTACTATTTCCACAAGGCCTACTACCTTCGCAGCACTGAACCTGTTCAGCGCTGATCTTTATAGCATCCTTCAAAACTTGGTACTGCGCACATCTTCGCAGTACCCCCAATACTTAGCCAAAATTTACTTATTTTCTGAGTTGCTCTCAGCTCAGCTCCATCTAGCCTCAAAAATGTTATAAAAAATGGCCCTATTGGGCCAGGCCCAACATGCCCCTAACACTTACATGTGGCTCGTCCCCAAGCCACTTGCTGCTGCAGTTGTCTCACTCTGCTCCGCGGCTGGTGGAACTAGCTTGGCCGCAAACTCATTATATACGTTGAGAAACTATTTGATTGCTTGTTTGGTAGCTTGCTCAACTTGCTGAACCATTTCAAGTAGCGTTGGGGTTATCTCTACTCTAATCTGTCCTTGTACTTGCTCCTGATTGTCGCATATTTCTTCCAGGTTGTCTTCTATCTGCTGCGACACTGCTGTAGCATCCTCCATGAGTTGCTGTGACTGATTGTCCATTTCGGTCTCCTTCTCTCTTAATGTCTGGACTTGCTTCTTCAAGCCTGATACTTCCTTATACCTGGCCAGCCTCTCCCTTGGTGGTAGAGCTTTGACCTCTGCATCCAATTTATCCAGGGAGGTCTGTTTTTCCTTTACTATGGTCTTCATGTGTTGTAGTGCTTGATCCTCTTCAAGAGCAGTGAATGCCTTGGAGACTTGTTCCAGCAACTCTTGGCACTGAGTGATGCCTCTCATCATATTCTACGTAGCGGTACTGACGGCTTGTTCTCTCAGCTGCTACTCAGTTAATGGTGTCTGCTTATTCAGCTTATCCTTCAATGTGGCAATATCGGCCTCATAATAAATCTCTTTATCCTGCATCTCCGACTGCAAGGATCTCATCTTATCTCCGATCCTCAGAACTGTGTCTATAAGATCATCCATGATTTCTATGCTTTCAATATCCTTCACAACATTAGATATGGTAGTCTCCAAGTTCTGTCGATGGTCCTATTCATTTCATAGCTGCATGTCTGCGCACAACTCGAGCTGCCTGTTTGCTGTGGTAAGCTCTGCTTGCGACTTCATTGACTCTATTGTTTGGTCATGCATCTCTTCGACGATCTGCATGTGGATGAAGTGCAATCCTGGTAAGGGGTTTTTGCCAAGTCGAGCTCTACCTGCTCGACTCCCTTTGTGTCTAAGACCAACTTCTCTGCCATTGGAAGTGCAACAGCCAATGGGTCGACATGGACAATTCTGGTCTTCGACGGCAGTGTTATTGATAGCTAGGGTGGTTCTTGCTGCGAGGTCCCTGCCGACCTCCCTTCGGCTCCTGCTTCTTGTGGCAAGGTAAGGATTTTCTGGACATCGTCCATTTTCTTCATCAGGCCTTGCATTTCGAGCCGCATCCTTTGCAAGTCATCCTGGATGACCTTATCCTTCTTATCTTTAGCCCCCATGAGCTCCTTCATTTGTTCTGAAATTGTTTCAGCTATCATCTCATAATCATCTTCATTCAGGACTGCCTCAGATTGAATCTTTGTAGCCTTCACCTTCTTTCTTGCCTTTGGTTTCTGTGGAGTCTCTGGCTCTTTGTTCTTGGTAGTTTCTTCAACAATTGGGCATGCCAGTAGGATTGGCTCATCCTCTTCAGAGTCTGTGTCAAAATCCATGAATTCCACACGGAAGTCGATGGGCCAATCCTTCATGAGGGCTTCAATATCCCCCTCATACATGTGGTAGTTACCTGGGAACCACTCTGGGTTTCATTTTTTCCTTTGGTGCGATGAAGATACATCGCATGTCTACACTGAAGTCCAGAACGCGAATGTACTTCAACGTTATCTGCTTTGTGATGTGGGGTGTATGGACAATCGCATTGTGCAACTGGGTATAATATAGGTAGAACACCTTAGCTGTCACATGCTATCACTCTGCGATGACATTTTCCCAGAGGTTGGCATTCCGAAATCCTCTGGGATCATTGGTTTCTATGTTAATCCCCACATAGTCCCTTGGCTCCTTCCACCCACAAAAGGCGATGAGGATGATGAGCCATGTGAAGTGGAACTGTCCACCGTTTTCCTGGGTATCATTGAGTTCATTGAAGAACTCATTCAGAAGGAATTGACACCAATTGAACTCGGTGCCCACAGCTGCTGCGGCACCAAGTAATATTGCGCCTGCAAGAACCTCCAGAGGCCTAGCCATTCTGAGGATTTTTCCTGCGAGTCACTGGGTCACAAATTTTGTCATTCTATCCTCAATGTCTTATGTGGGAAAGCCTCTTTTCCCCTTTGTCAATGGCTGACTTTTCTTCACTTTCTCAACAGCTTCTTTTTCTTTGCTCTTCCCTTGGAAGAACTGCTTAGGATCTTTACCACGCTTGCTGAGACCTTTTATGTGGTGGACCAGGGAAATATTGACATCAATGTTTTTGTCTAGCCCCAGGTATCCCTGGTGGATTCACACCATCAGTGTGCGAACAACCGCATTAACTTCCACTGATCGGTCAAAATGTGGCAGTCTGAGGAGGTTTAACAAGCCTGACAAAACTACCAGCATCAGCCAGCTTTCGGAAACCAAGTTAGGTGTACCCTTGGCATCTTTCTTCCAGCACATGTACTAGTCAGGCTGGAATTGTGGGTACTTAGATCGTTGGGCTTTCCTTTTGTACGCCTAAGAGGTCAAAATCTTCCCACTTGCAATCCGGAATTTTTCCAAGTAGGTTCTTGGCAACGTCCACATGCTTTGAGATCGGTGATAATGGGATCTCATACTTAACACTCTTGACCAATTTGAATATTGGGGCATCCAATGCCCGAGGTGATATGTATTCTTGTGTGAGTTTCAGTGGTTCTTTCTGAAGGACTGGTGATTTTTGTGTCGACAAGCGCATCTTTATGATATTGCTTCGAGGTGCAGTTATGTCCTTTGCTTTATCTTTCCCTTTTTCTTGCATGCTCAGTTTATGACGAGGTGATATTTGGGATGCTTGACTTGTGATCTAGGAGGATCCAAGAAGGAAAAAATTTTGAAGTCCTCCAATCTCAGTAAAACTGGCGTTAGATCAAAGGGCTCGTCGAGATGTTTTGAACGGCATTCGTTTCACCTCAAACGGACTCCGTATGAGAAAGTTATCGCGTTCTGTTGTATTGATGAAACATGTAACTTTGGCAAAATGGGGGTGCCACGTGGCACTAATGGTAGGGTGACACATGGCATTCGTATAGTACATACAGATGACATGGCAGTTTTATGAATAGACATGTGGAAGTACGATCCAATCAGGATGCGACACATGTCAGTACGGAGGTGACTGCGCAACTTAGTTGGCAGTATGGCAGATGAGTTGGCAGCTGACTAGGCATTGAGGTGGACCAATCCGGAACTACCACGTGGTAGCAACGGATTGGCCAATATTGATTGATGTTCACCAAAATGTTGTTGCTTTGCCGGTTTCGAACTCATGACCTCTCATACCCTGTCTCTGCACCTTTACCAACTGCGCTGGTAGTGTTACTTGGTATGTGTGGTTCGGTTCTTGTATTTAAACTTGGAGGAATGTTTATATGGGCGCAAAAAGGGGCCGGGGCTAGCCCCGACCCTTGGTCCTTCCACACAGCCGGGAGCTCAAAACGGAGGTTCCAGCGTGGGGGTAACAGCCACACCACATAAAGCCGCCACTTGTAATAAGGGGAGCGCCCACATTTTCCGACCCCTGGCTCTATTTCCAAGCCTTGCGAGCAGGACCCAACGAACGATATGTCACGGTTAGATGACTTATGGAGCGGTTACATGGTATGCATCGAATGGACAGCCCAACAACCCGTGTCACTTGAATCCCAATGCATTTAGCACATGTCAAATTATAAACTATGGAGTTTGGGTTAAAAGTGGGTTGAGAATTATTTCTTTATTATAACAAATTTTTGGGTTTTATACATAGTTCGGTTGGGTAGTTTTGCAACCAGATTTTATTAATGCCATACTTGGTTATGTGGTTGGCAGAGTTGTTAATTATGTCAACTACATGATAAAAGGAGCTTTAAGTGAACCCAACCAAAACTTGAGAAGTTGAAACAAGATGCCAATCTTGGAAAATTTGTTGTAACCAAAGAGAACATGAGGAAAATGTGAAGGGGGGCAAGTCATGGCTATATAAGCCCCCTTAGTTTCCATTTGCCACTCATGCTTTGGAGTAGAGACTTTGTAGCTAAAGGAGAGAAGGGAGATTGTGTAGCTCTGCAGGAGGAAGGTACGAGTGTTTATACTCGTTTTACACCGTCTTCAGGCTTCGGAGTTGCTGGAAGCAGTATTGTTGTGTTTTGGGAAGCGATTTTCTTCCTAGCCATTGTCGCCAAGGTATCATTGTATCATTACTATGTATTTTGCCTTTATGCTGAGATTATAGATCAGCCCTCCTATTGAGAAGTAGGCCGGGAGATGTATCCATCCTGGACGAACTCCATTATCAACTTGTTGTCTTTATGTGCGTATTGTCTATGCTATTTGGTTCTCTTCTTATGGATTTGTGAGCTTCATTCATGCTCTTTATGCAATTCATGTTAACGTCATAGACTAGCAAAGATCTTGTTTTCGGATCATGTGGTATCAGAGCAGGTCTATTTGATGTTGGATTGTGAGTGTGGATGCTCACGAGGTCTAAAATGAAAGCTGGTGAGGGTACATTAGAGCCTTACAATTTTGAGATCGGACGTGCACCCCGAAGGAGGAAGATGGATGCTAATGATGCCCACATCGAGATGGAGGCAAACTTTCACAAGGTGTTCTACATGATGGCCGACAAGGTAGACAAGTTGTTTGCAGACTATGAAGAATGCATGGAACAAGAAAGAAAAGGCAGTGAAGTGAAGAAGGAAGACAAAGAAGTGAAGGATGAAGGAAACACTTCAGTTAACCAAGGAGGAGGTGGCGAAGAGCCTCCCGAGCCTCCCTCTTCACCTTCAGCTTCAAGCACAAGTTCAAGTGCTTCTTCCTCATCTCATTCTTAGCATTCCAAGGTTCCTCACAAAGAGCCTCAAAAGAAGCCCTTATTGAAGCTCGATGTGAAGTTTGATTTTCCCATGTTCAGTGGGGAAGTGAATGCAGAGAATTTAAATAATTGGATAAGGCAAATTGAGGTCTATTGCCGAGTCCAGCAGATCGAAGAAGAAGATGTGAAGATTCAGTTGTCTTCAGTTCGGCTGACAAGCACCGCACTTGTAGGGTGGGAAAGAAAGCTTCAACAAGGTAGCAAACAAATGGGTAATCTTCTCTCATCGTGTTCTTCTTTTATTTCTGCTTTACGTAAGCAATTTTATCCATTGGGTTATGTTCAAAAGGCTATGATGGATTGGCAAAGTTTTAGACAAGGCAAGGGTTAGAGTGTTCAGAATTTTACTGAAGAATTTAGAAAGAAAGCTTTAGAGTTGAATATTTCTTTAGATTCTCCTGACACTCTTTTGAAGTACATTGGTGCTCTTCATCATTATCTACGCCATACTTTGCTATTGTTGAATCCTACTAGTGTGGATGAAGCAAGTGTTTAGGCTACTCATCTTGAGAGCAGGGGGAAGCATTTCCAAGAAGACCATCCGAAGAAGCCTTTCAATCCCAACAACAACCACAAGCCCAAAAAGAAAGACAAGAGCAAGAAGACAGCTACTTCCAAGAAGGAAGCAGGAAAGCTCCATTGCAAACATTGTGACACTGATGGGCATGATGAAGAAAGTTGTTGGAAGTTGCATCCTGAACATAGGCCAAAGCATTATGGAGGCAAAAAGAAGAAAAAGACCATTGCAACAGCGCAACGATATTTGGGTTCCGACTTAGGTGACGAAACCATGATTAAAGTCGTGGGAATGCAAGGTAAAAGAACTCCTCATACTGGTTCAAGTTCTACTCATGTTTCTAAAGAAAATGATAAAAGAAGAAATGAGTTGTTTCACATCAGAGTTGTGTCTAAGCATACAAAGATTGAAACATTATTTGATCCGGGTTCTCAAGTAAATTTGATCTTAGAATCAACTGTTAAGAAGTTGGGCATACAGACTAAACCTCACCCCAATCCTTATCCTCTTGGATGGGTATGTGACAATGCTAAGCTACATGTGACTAAGCAATCCAGGTTAAGGTTTTTTATTGCTTCAAAGTTGATCGATGAGGTGGACTTAGATGTTGTTCCTCTTGACATCTGCGGTATCGTATTGGGAATCCCATACTTGTATGATCGAAAAGCAGTCTTCTTCCGTCATGAGAACAAGTACCATCTCACCAAAAATGGCGTGGAGTACATCGTGAGAGCTCACAGTATGAAGGCTAACACCACTCTTGTAAGTGTAGGACATATGAAGAGACTCATCAACACTAATAAGAGATACATGCTCATGGTTGTGAGAGCAAAAGATGCTGAAGCATCCGATGCTTTCAAAGGTTGTGATCCTTCTCATAAAAAGGCTATGATTGATATTGTGGCTAACTATGATGAAATATTTCAGGAACCTACAGGTTTGCCTCCCAAAAGGGAGATTCAACATGAGATTCATCTCCAGCAGGATGCCCCTCTTCCTAATGTGGGCATGTATAGGTTGTCCACAGTTAAAATGGCAGAGATTAAGAAGCAGGTTCAAGACTTGTTGGACCACGGAGTGATCAGACCCAGCTCCTCTCGATGTGGTTCGCCGATTGTGTTGGTGATGGAGAAAGATTGCACATGGAGGATGTGCATTGAATATCGGGCTCTCAACAAGATCACGATCAAGAATCGATACCCGCTTCCTCGCATAGATGACTTGCTTGACCAGTTGAAAGAAGCCGTGTTCTTTACCAAGATGGATTTGCACAGTGGCTACCACCAGATCCGAATTGTAGAAAGTGATGTGTGGAAGACAGCCTTCAAGACCAAGCAAGGTCTATTTCAGTGGTTGGTGATGCCCTTTGGGCTTTGCAATGCACTTGCAACCTTCATGCGGGCAATGAATGATTTTTTTCGGCCATTCTTAGATGATTTTGTCATTGTATACTTAGATGATATCTTGGTATTTAGAAAAAATTGGGAAGCACATGTGGGGCATGTAAAGCAAGTATTAGATACTTTGAAAAAGGAGAAAATGTATGTAAAATTGTCAAAGTGTGAATTTGGCAAAACTTCATTAGTTTACTTGGGTCATGTTTTAGGAGGTGGAAATTTAAAAATTGATCCTTCAAAAGTTGATGTAATTGTCAATTGGCCTAAGCCTACTAACGCTACTGAAGTGAGAAGCTTTTTAGGAGTTGTTCAATATTGGAGGAGGTTCATTCAGAACTTCTCAAACATAGCATCTCCTTTGCATACCTTAACAAGTGTGAAGAAATCCTTCCAGTGGGGAGGTAAGCAGCAGAAAGCCTTCAACACATTGAAGGAAAAGATCAGCACCACCTCAGTCCTAGCCTTGCCCGATTTGCAACAGCCATTTGAGATAGAGACAGATGCTAGTGGATATGCCATGGGGGCAGTATTAATGCAGCACCGCAAGCCTATTTGCTACCATTCAGAGACTTTTACTCAAGCAGTGATCAACTACCCCACCTATGACAAAGAGTTGTATGCTTTGGTTCAAAGTGTCAAGAAGTGGAAGTACTACTTGATGGGTAAGGAGACGATCATCCATATCGATCATCATCCCTTGCAGTATCTCCAGTCCCAGACTAAGCTCTAGCAAGTTCATCATTTCAGGTGTATGGGATTTCTTCAACAATTCCATCTAGTGATCACGTACAAGAAGGGTACTAGTAACAAAGTGGCAGATATGCTTTCTAGACCTCCTATTGTTTTGAAAAATGCTTCTTTATCCCATGAAAGTTATATTGAGTAGTATTCTACTGATGATGATTTAAAGGAGATTTATGAGAAGCTAACCAATGGCACACAGGTGGAAGACTACTATTTGCAGGGAAAGTTTCTCTATCATTTGGGCAAGCTATGTGTTCCTATCAGTGAAAGAGTCCATGTAATACGAGAAGCTCATACTTCTCTTGTATCAGGGCATTTTGGGGTAGGTAAGACTTTGGCTCATCTGCAAAGACTCGTGTATTGGCCTCGCATGAAAGACATTGTAACAAAATATGTAAAGGGGTGTGTGATGTGCTCTACTTGTAAGCCCACTAATAGAAAATTGGGGCTGTACTCACCACTTCTTGTTCCTTCCCATCCTTGGGAAAGCATTTCCATGGATTTTGTAAGGGGTTTGCCTATGTCTAGGAGGGGTCATGACTACTTGTATGTGGTCATGGATAGGTTTAGAAAGATGTGTATTCTTATGCCATGTAAAAGGAAGGTCACTGCAGAGCAGGCTACTTCTCTTTTCTTTCAGCATGTATGGGTTCACTTTGGAATCCCTACATCCATTATCTCGGATCGGGACTCCCGATTCCTTGGAGAGTGTTGGACAAAATTATGGTGTATGATGGACACCAAGCTGAAGAGGAGCACCGCTTTCCATCCACAGACCGACGGATAGACAGAGGTAGTCAACAGGATAGTTGTTCATTTTCTTCAAGGTTATTGCAACAAGCATCCTAAGTTATGGGATGAGCAGATCCAGTATGTGCAGCATGCCTACAACAGGGCTATGCATTCTTCCACTTATAGCTCACCATTTGAGACATGCTTTGGGTACTTGCCAAAGACTCCATTGGACTTGATTTATGGGAGAGAGTTTGATTCAAGCGCTTCCAAGGATGAAGACAAAGCCCGTAGGTTCGTTCAGAGAGTTCAACAGGTACATCAAGCAGTGCAAGAGCAGTTGGAAAAGAGTCAAGCCCAGTACAAGGCTCGCCATGACAAGCATAGAGTTGATCATCAGTTTCAGGTGGGAGATCAAGTGTGGCTTCACATCAGTAAGGAGAGGATGAACGGAGAAGGCAAGAAGCTCAAGCCCATCAGATATGGTCCCTTCACCATCTTGGAGAAGATTGGGACGAATGCCTTTCGCTTAGAGCTACCGCCATACATGCAGATCTACTCAGTGGTGAATGTGGAGAACTTGAAACTCAATGAGCCTCCCATGATCATGGATGAAAGGAAGAATGTCTCATTGCCATCTTGCACAGAAGGATAAGGACTTCTCGCAGAGGTGATGTTGATTATCTTCGAGTGGGCATCAGAGGCACTCATCCAAGCAAAGCCAAGTGGATCGAGAAGGAGAAAGTGAGGGAGCAATTCCCTCACCTCTCTGTTGATTAGTAAAGGCTTTTGGAGGCCAAAAGCTTCTCAGTGGGGAGGAATGATCTAGGAGGATCCAAGAAGGAAATTTTTTTGAAGTCCTCCAATCTCAGCAAAACTAGCATCAGATCAAAGGGCTCGTCGAGACGATTCCAACGGCGTTCGTTTCATCTGAAACGAACTCCGTATGAGAAAGTTATCGTGTTCTGTTGTATTGATGAAACAGGCAAATTTCGCAAAATGGGGGTGCCACGTGGCACCACTGGCAGGGTGACATGTGGCATCCATACAGTACATATGGATGACAGGGCAATTGTATGGCTAGACAGGTGGCAGTACGGTCCAATCAGGATGCGACATGTGTCAGTACGGAGGTGACTGCGCAACTTAGTTGGCAGTACGGCAGATGAGTTGGTAGCTGACTGGGCGTTAAGGTGGACCAATCTAGAAATGCCATGTGGTAGCACCGGATTGGCCAATATTGATTGAAGTTCACCAAAATGTTGTTGCTCCTCCGGTTTCGAACTCCTGACCTCCCATACCCTGTCTCTGCACCTTTACCAACTGCGCTGGTAGTGTTACTTGTTATGTGTGGTTCGGTTCTTGTATTTAAACTTGGAGGAATGTTTATATGGGCACAAAAAGGGGCTGGGGCTAGCCCTGACCCTTGGTCCTACCACATAGCCACATAGCTGGGAGCTCAAAATGGAGGTGCCAGCGCGGGGGTAATAGACACACCACATAAAGCCGCCACTTGTAACGAGGGGAGCGCCCACATTTTCAACTCCTGGTTCTATTGCCAAGCCTTGCAAGAAGGACCCAACGGAGGATACGTCGTGGTTAGATGGATTATGGAGCGGTCACATGGTATGCACCGAATGGACATCCCAACAACCCATGCCACTTGAAGCCCAGCGCATTTAGAACATGTCGAATTATAAACTATGGATTTGGGGTTAAAAGTGGGTTGAGAATTGTTTCTCTGTTATAACAAATTTTTGGGTTTTATAAATAGTTCGGTTGGGTAGTTTTGCAACCAGAATTTATTAATGCCATACTTGGGTATGTGGTTGGCATAGTTGTTAATTATGTCAACTACATGATAAAAGGAGCTTTAAGTGAACCCAACCAAAACTTGAGAAGTTGAAACAAGATGCCAATCTTGGAAAATTTGTTGTAACCAAAGAAAACATGAGGAAAATGTGAAGGGGGGAAAGTCATGGCTATATAAGCCCCCTTAGTTGCCATTTGCCACTCATGCTTTGGAGTAGAGACTTTGTAGCTAAAGGAGAGAAGGGAGATTGCGTATCTCTACAGGAGGAAGGTACGAGTGTTTATACTCGTTTTACACCGTCTTCAGGCTTCCGAGTTGCTGGAAGCAGTCTTCTTGTGTTTTGGGCAGTGGTTCTCTTCCTGGCCATTGTCACCAAGGTATCATTGTATCATTACTATGTATTTTTCCTTTATGCTGAGATTATAGATCGGCCCTCCTATTGAGAAGTAGGCCCAGAGACGTAGTCCATCCAGGACGAACTCCGTTATCAATTTGTTTTCTTTATGTGCGTATTGTCTATGCTGTTTGGTTCTCTTCTTATGGATTTGTGAGCTTCATTCATGCTCTTTATGCAATTCATGTTAACATCATAGAGTAACAAAGATTTTATTTTCGGATCAACTTGGCTCGATTACAACCTTCTTGGCAGGGGTTTTCATTAAATCTGTAATTCCCCTATACTAAAAGACCTTAAGTGCTTCTTCAATGATTAGCTCTTCTTCTCTATAGGAGGGTTCGAACATTCACTGGTTAGCTAAGGGCCGTGATAATCAGATGATAGAAGAATACTAGCTCAGGGAGTGATCGTAAGAAAATTCTAAGTACTGAGTAATGCCCACGAGTCCTGTAGTGGTGTTATTTGTAGGCTCAGCTAGGTCCTCCCCGCGCCTCCCAATGGTTATATCTGCATTTAATGAGTTGTCTGTTGGCCAATTTGAACAGATCCTCCTGTCTCTTCTATCGTTAGTGTGTCCAAAATGGCTATCTTTCCTTTAAATGCTCGAGCAGTTGCTGCAACAGTCATTTCAATGACTATTTCTCAAAATCCATGCAACAGCTATTTTTCTCTGAGTGCTGCACCGATCTGCGTGGCAAACCATTTTGACTCCTGCGCAGTTTCTTCGCGGTATTGATATTTGAACTGCATGACTGTTTTTCCACTTTTGTCTTCCTCGTTCCTGTGCTGCTTCAACAGTACTGTGCTACTCATACATTCTTCCTTTATGATCCATGTATAGACTCTATACATTTCTAGTGCCCAATTTCAACTATACTTGACACTTAGAAATTTCTCCCCACACTTATCTTTCTGCATGCTGCGAAGAAGGACTATCGCGATACAATTTAAGTCTGCTTCCATTTATCATAGTGGGTAGGGTATCACCAGCTAAAGTGGCTAACTGAACTGCACCACTGTTAGTGACATGCATAACAATATATGGACCAATCCAATGTATTTTAAACTTGCCAGGAAATTTCATGAACTTGCTATCATACAGGAGGACTAAGTCACCTACCTGAAAGCATTTGTTCCTGATATGGCGATCATGCCATGCCTTTTCATGATCCTTCTGGACTTGCTATTGAAAGCCTGCAATGAAATGATCCTCCTCCAAGCCAACTAATTGTAACAGTCTTTCTTCTAATGCTTCGCGATCCGCCATTCTGGTGAACGCATCAATCCTCAGACTAGGGACAATGTACTTCATTGGAATTATGGCTTCCTACCCATAAGCAATCGGAAGGGTGTCTATCCCATCAATTTCTTACAAGTTGTCCTGTATGCCCAAACCACGGATGAGATGCTCAGGTCCCAATCATCCCTGTTTATGTTGCACACCTTTGTCAACGCATTTTCCAGTATCTTGTTGAAAGCTTCAACAATTCCATTCTCCTACGGATAATATGGTGTACTGCAGTGATGCCAAATGTGGAACTCCTCTATCAGGGCCTCTATGGTTTTATTCAGAAAGTGAGTGTCCTGATCACTCATCAAAATTTCTGGACAACTGAATCTTGACAAAATTTCCTCAAAAATGAACTGCGTGGTAGTACCTACGCTGCAGTCCTTTACTGGTTTAGCTTCTGCCCACCTGGTGAGGTAATCTGTGGCAATAATGATATACCTCGCACCAGTACTCTTCCCTGGTGGGTTTATAGGTCCCACAAAGTCAATTTCCCACTTCTCAAAATCCTGTAAGGTCAACTAGGGGTTCAATGGCATTTCATCTCTCCGCAACGACTTCCTTGTCCTCTAACAGACATCGCAGTTCCTACAGTATTCCTTAGAATCTTTGTGGATGGTAGGTCACCACAACCCTGCGCGCAATATTCTGCATAGTAGCCTTTCCTGCGTAATGACCTCCCGCAATCCCTGAATGCGCATTTGCTAGTATATATGGTTTTTCATGGTCAAGTATACATCCGCGTAGGACCTCATCTGGTCCGAGTTTGTATAAATGACCTGCAATAATAGTGAAATCCGCGGTGTTGACTACTAGCTGCTTCTTCTGCTGAACAAAAAATTCTTGCGGTGCAAACCCTATTGTCAGAAAATCAATGATATCCTTATAGTAATCATCTGCAACTTGTATAGCAAACAGCTGGGCATCGGGTAGACTATCTTCAATGTTCGTTGGATCCTCTCCTGACTCTATTCTAGACAGGTGATCAGGTCCCAAATTCATCCTACCAGGATTAAAAACGATCTCGAAGTCGTACTCCTGGAATAGCAACAACCATCTACATATACGCCCCCCTAACACTGGCTTGTTGACTAGGTACTTCAATGCAGAATGATCAGTGAACATAAGGAATTGTGCACCAAGTAAATAATGTTTGAACTTCTGAAGGGCATATACCATCGCAAGTCCTTCCCCCTTAGTAGTAGTATAGTTCTTCTCTGCTGTTGATAGCTTTCTACGAGAAAATGCGATGGGGTGGTCAATACCCCCTTCTCCTGTCTAAGCTAACACAATACCCAGGGCAATCCATGATGTGTCCACATGAAGATGAAACGGCTTTTCCCAGTCTGGAAAGACTAGTATCGACGCGGTAACCATCTTTTCCTTAAGGGTGTCAAAACCCTGTATTGGAGAAAACTCACTATGGCTTGGGAATACCACAATAGATAGATGACTGCCAGAAATCTACTCAATTCTCAAAGCAATGCTATTATAAATGACAATGTTAAAATAATGGAAAAATGTAACCAACCTTGATCCAACGATTGATGTAGATCCCCATTGGAGCTTTCAATCCGCGCACATCTAAGCACTTGTAATCTGCAAATTACTCTTGACAACCAATATCTAACAAGTACATGTGATATATAAATGACATTAACATTATCAATAACAATGATCCATAATATCATAAGCAAATGTAACCCAATGTATAATAAATGACATTCACACCATGAATGGACGTGAATATGAGTATTTCTATTAATGAACAAGGAGTACAAAGTGATATGACCTCTTGCCGACAACCAATCTAAACCAAGATCTAGATCAATCCACTTGTTCCTCCACCACTTCAATCCTCCATGAATGGAAAACTCAAACTAGAAAAGAGTTTGGAAGGTGAACATAACTGGTTCACAACTACAAGGATCAATGAGTGCAGACTCAAGATAGGGAAAAAATCCACTAGAGTGCCTTTACTATTCCCTTCTTCCTCCCATCCATAATCCATATATGCTCAATATATAGTCCTCTCAAAGGTAGGTGAAAGGACTCATCGAGACGTTACTTGGGCAGATGGAGAGCCAAAGGTCACCTGATGACTGCTTTTTGCGAGTAAAAAGTAATTAATAGTGGTTTTTACCATTTTACTTGATACCCGCGGGCTATAGTGCTGCAACTCGTAGGTACGCATGCTATAGTGATGCAACATGTGGGTAGGAACAAAAATAGGGAAAACTGGTATCTCTGAAGGATAAAAATGGATCTGAGTCACTGAAATGGATCCTACAGGCCAAAGAATGCTGATGCTCACAGGTGGAAGATTTCTGTGTAACAGATGCCCCCTAATGTGTGAGTTTAGAGACTGAAAGTGCTACGATGGCCAAAATACATTATAAAACTGAGAAGTGGAGTGATGGAGACACAAGTGGAAAGAACAGTTCACTCATCATAATACAATAATATCTCTGAATACAAGTCGTTATAGTACAGCAATCTAATACAATGGCCATGAATATGCAGTACATAAGTAAATACATGTCATAAGTGATCATAGCCATGATCCCTCTACAGTAAGATATGGTCTTCTGCTGAAAAGAAGACAACTAGTGCAAAACTGGAGGTACAAACTGTTGAAATCTGAGAGGTGATATATCAGATGTAATGTCAAAGTCATATGTAGCATACTGAATGCCACAATCACCTGGGGTCTTCTACACAATTCTTCAACGGTACAAGTACCATCAAGTGAATAAAAGAGTTGGGGTCGAACCTGATGAGACATCGTCTGATTACCGGTCAATGATGTATATCATTAATAGACGCGAGATGACCCACCAATAATGAAAATGGGCATCAAGGCACTGAGCACAATCATCAAAGTGTGAATAAATGGGTTGAAGTCGAACACTAGGATGAATCCATTGATCAGGGGATATTGATGTATTCCCAAAACTGTCGATGGCGAGAGAACCCGCCACTAATGACTCTAAGCCTCAAGTCCCGGAATAAATGAGTTGAATTCAACGGAATGAGACTCACTGGAAGGAGGGAATTAAAGAATCCCCCATCAACTAGCATGAGGTACTAGGAATGTTGAAAGATTTGGAAGATCTCAGGTGAAATGGATTGACTCAATAAGGATGGCCGACATGCAATAGTCAAGAGATCTGAGGAGTGGTCGACACTGGTTTCAAGACTTCCTTTGAACAAGAGCATGAGCATATGGATAGACTCAGGCAGCATAGACTTGACATAGACTCAGGCAACATAGATAGACAAAGGGCTCCATAATGACTGGAAGCTTAACAAATTGGTGGAAAAAACTGAGAAACAAGTACAACTCCTAAGGCCCAACTATAGTCCCGACTCATAATGTATGGAGTGGAATGAATGCTCTGTTCAAAGGGGACACAACAACTTCCAACAAGAAATAGTGACCATAATCCCATCCATCTTTTTGGAATATTTAATTTTTTTGGTCTTTTTCATATTTGGAAAAAGTTTGAAAAAGAATAAAATTTCTTATAGTACAACAGGTGAGGGAACGAGTGTCAAATAGCTAGCAGACTAGTCCCAAGCAGTGGAACATACCTATGCTCAATGCAAGGAAGTGCGTGCAGGATATGGACACTCGGGGGTGCGTTCCCTCAGGGTCAAAGGGTCATCAAATTGTGAAGGGCAAATATATAAGCTCTGCAGGGCTCGACAGGGAAAAGTGCTCAGGCACCGGGCTATCAATTGAGTAAGCGAGATCCGGCACAAGGCTCAAGCAGCAAGCAGGATGATGCAATGCAATCACAACATAATATAACTGAGGGGAGTCCTTTTTCGTAAAGTTAGTCTCCTCACTCGAAAAAGTGTAAAACCATGAGAGAAGAACTCTTCCAGTCATGTATGACTAGAGTATACCTTTTTCGTAATTAATCCACAAAGTTCCGCAAAAGGGGTAAAATTATACCGAAGTGGATGTCGCTTCAAATCCTTTAACGAGTCTAAAATGACAAGCATACTCGGCAATCTTGTTTGATTTTGAAAAATTCTAACAAGGGCTTTAAAAAGACTTTATAAAAATCTTTTCTGTAAAGGTTTAACGAGCCCGAAAAAGTAAACTTGTGACCTCCTTACTGGTTTTAACGAGCTCAAAGGAGATATGGAAGAATTCTTGTAATGAGAGAAGACAAGTTTCAAGGACATGCGAGACTAATTCCAAGCGCATGGGACAAAGCTATGCATAATGCAAGGAACATGAACAAGATAAGGACACTCAAGGGGTGTCTGCAAATTTGGATAGTAATAAGCTCAAATGCATCATAACAATGGGGAGGCCCAAACCTATATGCAAGGTTTCGAATATTCCTACCATGGCCGAATCAAATGTTGAAAAGGACCAGTAAACAAGTATAAGTCCAACTAAGAATCATGTCTCAAAGAAACATAAGTACCAAGATCATCTCTAAAATGTACGTAAAGAAAAATCTGATACAAGTCATTGCGGTAGAAACATTTTCAACTTCACTATTGTTAGCCTTAGACATAACGTAGGTAAAGCTAACCACTGAAGGTGCCATAGTACCAATACCTAAGGGATAAAAATGATCATCTTCAAAATGAAGAGCAAAGCTGAAGGATGTGAAGGAATCTGCAGTGGAAAATTCATCATCACCGGAGTTGGAAATTCTAGAAATAGAATCAAACTTTTCAGAAGCACTGATTTGCGGATCTATAGGAGAGCTCAAAGACTCATCAGACTCAAACGTCAAATCAGGGTTGGACGCGACTATGAATGGATCCAAATTCAAATGGATGGCAGGTTGTATTATAGGCTCATTGCGTTCAATAAAACTGAGGGTGGGAAGGGAATGAGATCTATGATAGAAATCCTCCCAAGGCTCGTCTTTACCATGCATGGACTCAATAAAATCTTCATCTAAAGGTAGAGTTCCATCTAGGCATTCATGTAACAAGATGAGTTGGCTGCCCAAACTAACAGCGTAACAGGATCTTCTTCAACTGTCTGGGAAGAAGAGATATCTGGATCTGCAATGGTTTGTTGGATATGATCGTAAGCAAGCTTTGCTACAGATAAAGGCATAGACATCCCGACATGCGCAATGTCTCCAGACGTGGAATTCGTGGATGGTAAAGTCCACGGATCATCTAAATAGGAGGTCTGGAATAACATATTATTCAAAGGAGGAGGCGCCTTGTCAGAAATGGTTCCAATAAAATTCATAGGTGCGGAAGGGTTAAAAGTTCCAATCAATGAGGGGTACATCCCAACACCTATGTTCCTAGTTGCCGACTGAGAATCAGAAACTTGCGATACTACATATCCCATGGATGGAGTGCCAACACAATCCAGCTGATCGATCATCACAATCTTTCCTTCATGGGGAAAGCAAATAACTTGAAACACAGTAGACGCGACAGCCTTCATAGCGTACATCCAGTTTCGACCCAGTAAAAGGTTGTAGTCGACGGGCGCATCAACCACTTCGACTTCAATAGGAACGGACTTACCTCCCAAGGAGACAACAAGGGAAGGGATAATTCCATGTGGTGTAAAAGATCTACTGTCGAATGCAGTGAGTGTAGTTCTAGATGCGAGTAGAGGAGGAGATCCAAGAGCTTTCCAACAAGTTAACGACATTACTTACACGGAAGCACCTTCATCAACCATAGTACATTTGATGAAGATATTAAGGAAAACCACCTGGATTTGAAAAGCCACGTGGTAAGGAAAGCGAGGTTGGACATCAGTAGTATCGAACTTGATAACACTAGGACTTCCCCCATCCTGAACTCCTAACGCACTCAAAAGGGCATGCTTCTAAGAAGGACAAGCTTGCAAAACTTCAAGAGCCAACATGGCACATGAAGTTTGGCCCAAATCTTCTACGATGGAGTAGTTCTGGGAGGCTCGAGCATTAGGATTATGCGTGGAGCACTTGAGAAAACCTTTCAGTATCCATGGCATGATAGAAGGATTCTCGATATGCAAGGAATTATTAGGAGGAGGGGGAGGCTCATTCCCCAAATTCGGTTGTGGTGCACCATAATTGCGTTCACAAGTAGCAACACAAACCTCCGATTGAACCATATTCACACATCCATAACCACTAGTATTGGAAGAAGACATTGTCGTTTCATTAGTACCATAACCAGTGGTGGGAGCATGCGAAGCCATATTTTGATGATGAGGAAGGGGATCCTTCAACACAGGTGGGCTCTATGCCAAATGTTTCTTCAATTTGAGGACATAAGTGAGTAAGGTGATCCTCCCCACAAAGCTTGCAAGGGAATTTCACCTTACGCCTAGGTTTACGATCCTCGCCAACATTACCACCTTCCCGAGGAGGGTTGGAATTCTCTTTACGAGGAGTATTACGATTTCTATTGTTGTTACTTCCATTGTTTCCACCCCTACGATTGTTTCTCCCCTTTTTCTTACCACAAGGTTGCTGGTTACCCGATGGTTTCGTTGATTGCACATTGTGTACATCAGACGACGAAGTGGAAGTGGACAAGGTGTGAACCTGTCCGGGTGCAGACTGGTTTAGCGAAATTTTTTGCATTTGATTAGCTACCAAGTCTACAGGGCGAGTGCATGTGGACCCCACGATGCCATTGGCATGTGGTCCAGCAACTAATGTGGGCTCATGTCTTGTTCTCGATGCATTAGGAATAATGTCATACAAAATGCCAAACTGAGAATAAAGTAGATCTAACTACTGGACTTTCAAGATAGCTTGTTCCTCAGTCACAATGTTGGACATTGAAACATCCTTAGCAATGTATGGGAGTAAATACTTAAGGAACCATTCCAACAGGAACTCTAGAGGAATGTTGGCTTTCACTAATCTCTTCCGTCGACGCCACTCTTGGACGTGGTCAGAAATATGTGTGGCCTTATTCTGACAAAAGGTGGAGAACAACTCAGTACCAGTATCATAACGAACCAGCAACTGGAAATGGTCTATGAAAATGAAAACAATCTCGTTGAATCCCCTATAGGTGTTTTCGGGCAACTCCACATACCACTTCGCGGCTGCCTCCTTGAGGGTGCATTGAAATAGGCGTAATCGAATGGAATCATGATTCGAAGAGTTGGAGCACCAAAGGTGAAACGTCATGACATGATCTCCTGAGTCCTCACAACCTTTCCCCTCAAACTTCGAAATGTCGGAAGGGAGATTGGTAGGGACCGGAGGCCAAGTAGGGTCGTGACACACTGGATCATTAGTGAGCTTTGAAAGATCTGAGAGATTCAAGTATGCAAGGAATGGGAGCTGAGGCTGGAAAGCTTGATTATAAGCTCCCATAAAGGGTTGGTTAAACAGAACTGTGTTATAAGATGGACCAAAATCTTGACGATGAGGATTAAACTGCTGATACTGAGGACCTGACAACCCATAAGCTTTCCCATGGCCATAAGATTGATAACCTCCCCCTGGCCGACCCATTTGAGAGTAAGTAGGTATATGCGTGTTTTGAGCACCATATTGGGGTGGTGGGTGATACCGGTGGCCAGCACCGACTGTGTTGTAGTAAGGGTTTCCACCATGAGTATGTGGCATGTATGTACTTCTCATAGCGGGAACCATGTTGTATTGACTATAATGGTATGGTATGTTCCCACCCCCAACATTAGGATTAGCTTGAGCAGTTGTGTGGTGACCAGCAGCATGAGAAGCATTCCCAGGTCCAATATGGGTGTGACCAGTAGCAGGGTTGGTGGTGTGATGTCCATGTGGATAGGAAATATTCCCACTCCCTACATTAGCATTACTAGTGGCGGCAGTGGATGCAAAAGTATGCGGTATGTGTCCACCCCCGTGGTTGGGAGGAACGGTATCATGTGCAAAAGTAGTCCTAGGTTGACGAGTAGCGATGCGTGTTCCGAACAGCATTTCGGCTAGGTTGTGTATTCCTAGGAGGTGGTCATGCTCCAACATAAGCATTGTTAGGAATCTGACCAGTCCCCATACTATGTGAGTTGGTGGACAACATAGTGCCCCCAGTGGGCATAGTATGGCTAACACTTTGACTAGTTGTTAACACCCAAAAAGTGCTCACTAGCTCATTTACCACATTATATGGCTCATTTGTCCATTTTCCTACCATATTCCCCTTAAAATCCCAAAAAATCCCAAAAAATCCCTCTAAAAAGCCTCCAAAAGGCCTAAAATGCCTCCAAAAGGCCACAAAACCCTCAAAATAGCCTACAAAAGGCTAAAAAACCCCCTTTTCCTCCAAAAATAGCAAAAATCCCCTAAAAAAGGAATAAAAATATAAAATAATGAAGAAAAGGAGGAAAAAACCCTATACAGCTACCTAAAACCATGTGTTTCCTAAAACCATGGGTCAGCACTCCACCACCAAAAAACTATAAATAGGTGATGGAGATCCCTTATTTCAGATGCACAATCACAAGCACCCTTACTCTGCCAAAATCTCTCTCAAAACCCTAGTTCACCTTTGAACTATTTTCACCTTGAGAGCCACCTTTGGCCCATTCCCATCATTGGAGAAGGAGAAGGAGCATCTTGAAGCTTGGAGCATCCTCTTGGACACTGCAAAGGGCTTCATCAAACCTTGACACTCAAGGTAACATTAATAGAAAAAAATCATTCTTTTCATTTGATGTTTATGTTTCATGCAATATTTTAGAAGTAATTTAATTGTTGTTTTAGCTTAATTAGTTTAATATACTGAACTGCTACTAAGGAGTCCTTTCTCCTTAGTAGGTGCTCATTAGCACAAGCTAGGGGTAAAACCCTAGCTACAGTTTTGGCGACTCCACTGGGTCTCTACCCCTTCGTCATCCACAATCACAAGCACCCTTACTCTGCCAAAATCTCTCTCGAAACCCTAGTTCACCTTTGAACTATTTTCACCTTGAGAGCCACCTTTGGCCCATTCCCAACATTGGAGAAGGAGAAGGAGCATAGTGAAGCTTGGAGCATCCTCTTGGACACTGCAAAGGGCTTCATCAAACCTTTACATTGAAGGTAACATCAATACAAAAAGTCATTCTTTAAATTTGGTGTTTATGTTTCATGCTTGTTTTAGAACTAATTTAATTTCTGTTTTAGCTTAATTAGTTTAATATACTGAACTGCTACTAAGGAGTCCATTCTCCTTAGTAGGTGCTCATTTGCACAAGCTAGGGGTAAAACCCTAGCTACACTAGTGCCAGTGTGAGTACCAACCATAGTGGAAGGTTCGACAGTATTGTGACTAGGCATACCAAAAGAGAGTGCGGTGGGGTTGATCATAGGGCCGGAATCATCATGAGTCTCAGGCCTCCCGTATCTAAAATCACGTAGAAACGAAGGAACGAAAGGATGGTCCTATTCTTCCCCCTCGGGTAAGTCGAACATTCCATAAAGATAATTATTCGGATTCGAAGGATCAAACGGATCCTGATCAAGTGGATTAGGCCAAATAGAACCAGGTTGAGTCTCAAGTGGATCACCTCCCCAATCCTCATGAGGAGTATGGGGATCGAAAGTAAGCTCAACTCTACCCAAAGAAGTAGGAGGGTCTTTCCCAATATCAGGATGTGCATCCATGTAATCTTCAATGTAAGTCTCATATGAATCCGAAGTCTCAAAGGGAGCCCTCCGGCATCCCCTAGCAATACGGTGTGTAACCTCGAGTGGCTTTAAACCAGCCAAATGACGGACCGGCGGAGAGTAGGGCTCCACGCCACGTTCTCTCCAGAGAGAGACACAACGTCTCCTAAAGGCCAAATATCGATAAAAAACAGTAAATCAAAAGCATACACCTAGAGAAACTACAACCAAGAGTAGACAAACAGAGTGGCTAAATGAGCTCCCAACACTAGAGCCGGTATGTCTCGCCTAGGAGAGGCTTGAGACTCCCAAACTATAGACGAAGGTAACAGAATCAATTATAGAGACACCCAGGCTTCACTGTCTCGACAGGGTCAAGTCCACTACATGAACACAACTGTGCTGTCCAATCCCTATCTGACTTAGGACACAAACATCATAACCACTACAAGTACCCTGTGCGGTACCTAGGTAAGGAAACTATGTTCACCACAATATAACCAATGCTGAGGGGGAAATTCGCAGGTGGGACCCATCATATGGGCAGGTTAGTTAAGCCCGAAGCACAAGATGAAAAACCTCCGGTACCCCCAGATACGAACAAATCCTGGATATATCTCCCACGTTCAGCACGTATCAGAGGGATATCTCCTCAACCAACCTCCCGTGACCTCGTGCTTAACTCTGGATTGAGTAGAGCTTCTTGAGAAAACCGATCTATACCATAGATTCCTCCACTCCCTGGTCAGACACCTAATGTTTCATCTAGTAGTCTTGGATTGTTAACTCACAATGATCTATTCCAAGACTCTAAACCTATGCTAGTTGGTGTACCCTATAAAATAAAATCAATCTAATAAATTTTAATGATTAAGCATTAATTTTAGTGGCTGTGATTACTCAAGGGATATGGTCGTGAAACTAGTGATGTGTAGACTCAATAGTATGCAACTTTGTCCAATCCTAGACTCATCTATCCAATAAAACAATGACACGAATATGCAAAGTCAACCAACAATTCTGAAATAAAGATGCAATCTTTTATCTTTTCGATGCACAAGAAGAAGCTAATATGAAGGCAACAAGCACTCAATGCAAGATGCAGTACATGAAAGTAAAATATTTTTGTATTTTCGCTTATAAATGAGAAGGAAAATGCAAAAAAATAAATGAATATTTTTGTATTTTTTCAATATAAATGAAATGAAAAAATGCAAGCAAAATCCTACTATTCAGTCACTGAAGTGCCGAGAAGATCACTAAGACAACCCAGCAGATCCTAAACAACAAGACTCAGCCAAAGGAAAGAGCTCAAAAGGAAGAAACCAAGAGGCTAAAACCAAAGATTGGTAAAAAACCAAGAAGGCTCAACCAAGAGAAAAAAAGAGATCCGGTCACAACCAAGGCATGAAACAGTCAAGAAAGAGGCCAACAAAGACTCAGGAACCATCCAAACTCACCCAACAACAACCAATAGCCATAAACCAACAAAAGCCAGAGTTACATGCTACTGTCGAAGGAAATCCTGTGGGTACCCACGAGTAGCAGAGTAAATAGAGGAGGGTATACGCGGGCAGAGCTAAGCTAGCCCACAGGTGAGGAAAAGCAAATGGTCAAATAAAGAGTTTAGAGGCTCAGAAAAAGCAAGTTTTCTACAGTGTATCTTAACGGCCAATCAGTGACACAGAGATTTGATAAACAACAACTCTAATTATGGACTAATGCTCAAAAAATTTCCCAAACATGGATGTTTTCCCAAGCGGAATCACCACTTCTGTATTGGAGAAAACTCACTATGGCTTGGGAATACCACAACAGACAGATGACTACCAGAAATCTACTCAATTCTCAAAGCAATGCTATTATAAATGACAATGTTAAAATAATGGAGAAATGTAACCACCCTCGATCCAACGTTTGATGTAGATCCCCGTTGGAGCTTTCAATCCGCGCACATCCAAGCACTTGTAATCTGCAAATTAGTCTTGACAACCAATATCTAACAAGTACATGTGATATATAAATGACATTAACATTATCAATAACAATGATCCATAATATCATAAGCAAATGTAACCCAATGTATAATAAATGACATTCACACCATGAATGGACGCGAATATGAGTATTTCTATTAATGAACAAGGAGTACAAAGTGATACGACCTCTCTCCGGCAACCAATCTGAATGAAGATCTAGATCAATCCACTTGTGCCTCCACCACTTCAATCCTCCATGAATGGCAAACTCAAACTAGAAAGAAGTTTGGAAGGTGAACATAACTGGTTCACAACTACAAGGATCAATGAGTGCAGACTCAAGATAGGGAAAAAATCCACTAGAGTGCCTTTACTATTCCCTTCTTCCTCCCATCCATAATCCATATGTGCTCAATATATAGTCCTCTCAAAGGTAGGTGAAAGGACTCATCAAGACGTTACTTGGGAAGATGGAGAGCCAAAGGTCACCCAATGACCGCTTTTTTGGAGTAAAAAGTAATTAATAGTGGTTTTTACCATTTTACTTGATACCCACGGGCTATAGTGTTGCAACGTGTGGGTATGCATGATATAGTGATGCAACATGTGGGTAGGAACAAAAATAGGGAAAACTGGTATCTCTGAAGGATAAAAATGGATATGAGTCACTGAAATGGATCCTACAGGCCAAAGAATGCTGATGCTCACAGGGTGGAAGATTTATGTGTAACAAACCCTGTTCGCACTCTTCATTCCAAACGAATGGTATATCCTTCTTCAACAACTTTCCATTGCTGCGGTTATCTGCATGTAACCTTTAATGAACTTCCCGTAATAACCTGTATGACCCAAAGCAGAGCGTAGCATCTTAACTGAAGTTGGTGTAGGCAAATTTACAATGATGGCAATCTTCGCAGGGTCCATCATTAATCCTTGTTTGCAAACAATATGTCCCAGTAAGATTCCATATGGAACACAGAAGATGCGCTTCTTCAGATTCAGTGGGATCTGATGCTGTCTACATTTTTCAAGCATCATTCTGAGATTTGCACAATGGTTTTTCAGCAAACCAAAGACAGTCCAGTCATCAAAATATGCTTCGAGAAACTTATGCATGAAATATTTGAATTCCACGATGACAACTCTGGAGAAGATGGCAGGCGCACTCTTCAGACCAAACGACATGACTGTATACTAGAAAGACCCCCATTCTATGGCGAATGTCATCTTATGCCTGTCTGCGAGATCAATTCTGATCTGATGATAACTGGAGAAACCATCAGTAAATGAATAGGCCTCATTCCCTCCAACATTGTCAAGTACCTCATCTGTAACTGGAGTAGGAAATGGGTCATGCATAGAGGCATCATTAAGTTTTTTGAGATCGACACAAATCCTGATCTCTCCCTTCGTCTTCTTGTCCTGGACAACCATAGGACTAATCCATTTAGATTCCTTGACAGGTTCAATGATTCCTGCCTCCAACATTTTGTCCAACTCTGTGTGGACTCTCTCTTTATACTGTGGATTCAGTCTATACGGTCGCTGCTTCACAGGTTTAGCGCCTGGCTTCAAAGGGATTTTCATGACTCCTAAGTCACCCAATATTCCTTTCATTTCTGTAAACTTGGTCGGAAATAGCTCTTGATATTCGTGCAAGGTGTCTACAATCTCCACGACAGTCGGATCATCCCAGTAGTCTCCGATGGATGCGAACTTTGGCTCTTCACTCGTGCTAATGTTTACCTTCTATGTCTTGACAGGTCCACTCATGTCCAAGATTTCCAATGGTAGTCCTTCTATATCACGCGCACCTTCTGACTCTGGTATATTGATAATGTGCGGGTCATATTCATCTTCTTCTCTTCCATGCTCATCATCTTCAACTAGATTATAACATTCTATCGAATGCTCTTCATGTTCTTTCCATTCTGAGTGTATGTTCGCATAACTGTCATCTGTGCCGAAGAATTCTTCCCATGACATATCTTCGCAAGGATAATATGTTCTGAATACATGTTCCTTGATTATCTGCAGTGCCTCATGTATCAAAGTGTTCTCATCCTCGACGCTGAAATCTCTCTGGAAGTTCACAGTTAATGTTTCCCAATCTAAGGTCTCCCTGCATAACTCCAGGTCTAGATACCATTTCTTTGGAATATCCTCTTCCAAAGTATGCACGAACAAGTGCACCCACTCTTCAGGTGGTCTTTCTTCCCATGCCTGCAAGAAGACTTCCAAATGTTGACTAGAATATGTCTGCTCATTGAACTTCTCAAAGGGTAAGGTAACCCTTGCTGCAAACCGAATCTGCATCTTTGTTCTGCATTGATCCCAAGTGTTCAATATCTGCTTGTGCGAAGCCCACCATCTGGTGGGTATGCCACGGAGTGCCATATCCAATGCTGGTAACTTGTGCTCTTCTGGAACTGCTGCAGTATAGTCTTGAATAAAAGTATAAATGTTAGCAGAACCATCAAATGTAGGGATCGAACTTACCTCCTTTCCAATCCAGCGCAGTGATTTCATGACCTGCGCACACCTTCTAGCTGACACTTCATGCATGTGATTCTGCCAATTTTCCAATCCAGCGTCCGAGTCAGAAAAATAGGAGCTAGCGCATCTCCAGCTGAGTGCACCATCCACAGTAGGATTAATGTAATCCTCCTGGTTCGCAGTCATCTGGTATAGTCGGTCCAAATCCTGGGCCTTAGATTCCTCCTGAATCGGCTCAGTATATCTATCCCCATCTGTAGGATCCAATGGTGCAATAAACTGCAGATGCTTGCCTTCGAATATCATCTTCTTTGTTTTCAAATTTATAATGGCCAAATTGTCAATAGCCCAGTCAATTCCTAATAGCGCAGGAAAGGGCTGGCTATCATCAACAATCTTGATGACTTCAAAGTCCGCATGGCTTTGTACTCCATCAATATCAACCACAACATTGGCTAAGTGTCCAAATGGTATAACTTTCTCTTGGTTGGCCATTCTCAGCTGGATAGGTGACCATGATAGCTTTGGTCGACCCATCTGCTGCCATGTCTACTTGGTTAAGACATTTACTTTTGATCCCAGATCAAGGATAACTTCGTCCATCTCAAAGTCTCCTATCTGCGTAGTGAGACTCATCTCACAGCCTGACCTCTTCTGTTTCTTTATATGATGTAGTGCGCCATCAGAAGTTTCTGCTTCTATCTGTGGTTCATACAGATTTATTAGCTTCTCCAACTCTGCTATCGCGTTTTCACTTTTTAGCAGCTTCATGCAGCTTCTTAGGAACTACGCAATAGAGGTGCTAACATCCATTGTGTGTCTTGTCTTGTCATGCATAGTAGGTGTGTCTTCAACACATGGTACTTCGCTGCGCAATGGGATCCTTGGTGATTTAGGTGTTGGTTCTCTGAAGGTGTCCCGCATGTCAACGAAAGCTTCTTTGTTCTTCTTCAGGTCAAGAGCAGGCATCTTTCCTGGGGCTTTTCTTACTCATATTCTTTTGAGAGGGCCCTGCTTCGCATGAGCCTCTCCTGAAGTGGAAGATTATACTCCCCTATCACGGCCTGTCTCGATGCCACTGCGTGTGACTACTTTAATGCTAGGATCCGCAGGTCTATTCTCTGCTGCGATCCACTAGATGTTCGGGGCTAGCGCATCTGTTCTTCTTCTTTTCTGCATCTCTACCTCTAGCACCAGGCAATGTTCTATCATGTGCTCAAATGATTTACAATAATTATAGGTGGTGTATGGGTTTACGCAGTCTTTGGATACATGACCTGGCTGGCCACAGTTATAGCAGATGACCCCACCGCAGCCTCTTCCCTGTGCCGGGCCGGTATTTCTTCCTCTACCGTGGTATCCACCACCACGGCCTCTGCAGGTAGATTAATCATAATGTGCCTTTCTTTCTTTGGTTGGTTATCTTCTTGCACTCTATACAAGCCAGCGCCTCTCATTGAATCCATGTCATGCTTTCTTTCATTCATTAGTTCATAGGAACGGCAGTTAGATTCATCGTGTCCAATTGATTTGCAGAAATTGCAATATAGATTCTTAGGTGTCTTCACATATTTATGTATTAGGTAACAATCTTCAGGTCTATGACTGGTAGTTCTGCAGATCTCACGCCAGGGTGCCTGGTTCTGATTGATGGGGTTAGGCGCACCACTAGTGAGATAGTCGTAGTATAGGGAACAATGCTCCCGGTCATGACCTTATCCTTTGTATCTCGTGCACCAGATCTTGTGACGAGGTTCATATTGCTGCTCTTTCCCATTCTTCATGATATGTCGCTCCAGTGTGAAGGTGGTAAGTTGGTTCTGAATCTACGTCATCCAAGAACTAGACTCCCCGACCGGCGAAGCCTCCAACTTCATCGCGATTTCCAAGGCCTCTGCCTGGGATGTAATCTTCTGCTGCATCAATGGTAACCTAATGTGTGGCAATAGCACAACAAGGAGCCATTCTTTGTGTTGATTTGGGGCTATAACAAAGCTTACTTGGTATAATAGGGTCTTGAACTTCTGATCAAACTCCCAGACGGATTCAGTTGGTCTCTACTTGATTTCCTTCATCTCCGTTATACACTGAGATTCAGACTTTGGTTTCTTGAACTCTGCTATCAGCGTAGCTTTAATCTATGTTAGGGTTCTAGGTTGCATGGTAGAATAATTCATGAACCAGTGCAACGCTCTATCTCTAAGTGTCGTAATAAGCTGGGCTTTCTTCTCATCATCATCCCGGATCTATCTGACACTCTAGACAGCTTCACAAAGGAACCAGTGCTGGTCAGGATCTTCTAGACCCGTCCCTTTGAATATAGGCAGCTTCATATCTGTATGGGCCATGGCTCTAGGGGGAGGTGTAGCACTCGAGGGGGCACCTTGAGGTGTTCCCTTAGGGGTGATAGGATGTTGTAAAGGACTCTGCGTAGTAAAGACAAATGGGCGTATAGGGGTAGACGTACTAGGGTGTATATTCGGCGGGGTTGGCTCTACAAGTGGTAGATTCTGAGGGGTAAATGGGGGTGCGGCTTCGTTTTCAATATCTAAAGGAATCTCAGTATCTACGTGGAGTCTAGAGCCTCTAGGATTCTTATTGAACTTGTATCTTTTCCCACTTCTTAAGTTGTGAGTATCTTCGTCAGAATTGCTATAAATTCTATTTACCATGACAACTTGAAAAAATTACTGCATTCTTAAAACACCTTTCTCAGCTAACAGCATCTTAATGTATAGACTGAGATTGTTCAGGAACTTACCTTGGAAACCTTCAAAAAAGTGTGCTTCTGCTTGGCTGTAGGATTTGAGCTTATCCACAGCAAACTCTGTGACAAATCATTCAATATGATCGACCCAAAAATCCATTGTGCGCGTCAATGCGCTGTCTATTACTTTGAGCTGTGATATGAGCTCCAGATTCCACTCTGTAGGAACGCCTCGTTGAAAATAGGTTTTCTTTTCTGTGAGCCGCGAGATCCATGCCCACAGCTTCCTCAAAAATGTAGCCCAAAAAATATCGTGGATGTCATCCAACAGATATCTATCCGACCACTATATGTCGCTTAGACGTGGATGTCTGTTCTCTTGTCTTTTAAAGTCTCTTATGGTCTTATCCCACCAAGCCTGGATTTCTGTCTTCTCAGGATGCCAGTTCAATGCACTTTCTGGGAGCTCAGACTCTTCGTCACTCATCATGACTGGAACTCATCACAGATTCTAGCATGGCAACAAAGCCATTTGTTGGCTATCAAATGTTGACCAGAGGTTTTATGAAGACCCAAGTTCTATGCGGTTACCTTAAACCAACAAAACCCCTTCGCACTGGCCCTTTCGGCAACAACCTGCAAGCAGGCTGAGGTCTCACTCGAGGTGTTTCTAATGGGGCACTATGGACTCAGATGTCTACAGTGAGTGATGAGTTGATGACTGTGATGAAGTTCGCAGCAGCGCACCGGCTGTATGCTACGAGGGACGGACTGCGCGACGATGGTCAACACCGCGGCCCTCACTACTATCTTCTTTCTTACTGCAGGGCTTAATACTATTATGCAAACACTGCTGCTTGAATTCCTACACTTGGACTATTTTCAAAATGCTTAAGGCAATGAGATGAATATCATTCATCCATTCAGTCATACACTTAACTAACTTACTACATAATGCTCCCTCACACACTTAGTACGTTACTATTTTAAGCATAACCCCCAGGTACGGACTAACTATTATACATTCATTGACTACAACCATTCAAATACGTGAACAACTTTCCCCATGCTCAAACAGATGATATAATTACTGTCCCTAGAAGCAAAGCTAATATTAACTATACATCCATTCATGTAGACTTAACATATCATTCCATACTCTCTTGATGGTGAATGCATATAAAATCCTTCTCATAACAGACTTGTTATCACACAACTTGTAGTTTCCCCTAGTGGTATCCCATCCGGGATGGTAGAGGAGACGGACAACTAAAGAGGTGACCCAAGAGATGCCATGGTTCCCAATGCAAGGTGGGAGTCACGTCAATTGAGGCATTCTTCACTTTAGATCTAGATAAATCAAGACCTAGGGGGAGACCCTATAACCAATCAAAGATAATTGGACCCAAACAAAGGTTCCTAGGGATGAGTAAATGGCAAGTTACAGAAACCAATGCAAGGCAAAGTGGACCTAGAAATTGAAGTATGGTTGAAGGTGGTTTGAGAGATGATTAGTGTTTCAACCAATGTATGATTTAGGCCACATGATTAGTTATGATGACAAGATATAGTACCATATGGTATACAAGTGGGTCTTACCTTCTTGGGATATGTGAAATGGATTAAAGTGGACCCACAATGTGAAATTAAGGGATGCAATTGGCACTAGAGGATATGTAATGAGTAGATCTATGGATCTAAGTTGAAATTAGGAGTACCCATTCACTGGATATAAGGTTTGACACAATTCCCAAGGAGTGCGACTTGCTTAAGGAGGACTAGTGCCTTGTTGGATGGGTTAATGGAGTCAAAAGATATGTCAAAATGTAGATCGGGACACCTAGAGGTCGAGTCAAGTGGGATAATTGAGATAGAGTGGTTGGATCTTGCTAGATCTAGGATTTCATGAAAAGACCCAAGTGGACCAAAATCCCTTAAAACAAGGAATGCTACCCCCAAGGCAGATTGTCACAAAATGATACTCTGGATATAGGTTTCAAGGTATGCCCGTTCCAAATCTACTGAAATCTCAACTACCCAGGTACTAGAAGTGGGAAAACTCAGTCACCCAAGGAAGTGCGACCTTGCTCAAGGAGGGCTAAAAGGTGGATAAGGTGTGTCAAATCAAGTCTAGTGGCCATTAAAATGTAGATCCAAGTATTTTAGGCATTGATCTATGTGGATCTAGAAAATCAAGCCAATCCAAGGGTTAGATCTTACTAGATCTGATTTTTAAGGTGCCAAGTAATTCAAAAAGGGGGCTTTAATCTCTTAAAATGTGGAATGATGCCCACAAGGTGGAAATCACCCAAGTAAAAGTCTAGGGGTAGGTTATCAAATGTGTAGATTGCAAATCAAGTGGGATCTCACCTACCCACATGCTAGATCTAACCCAACAAGCCTCTCTAAGGAAGTGCGATTTGGTTCAAGAGGGCTATATTGCCTTGAAAAGTGTGTCAATTTTATTCCAATCACCACCAAACTATAGATCCAGCTAGGAGTGGATGCTATAGAGGTGGGTTCTTAATATCTTTTCAAAAGCAAGGCTAGATCTAAGTAGATCTAAGAAAAAACAAAATGAGGGTTTTAATTAATTAGGGTTTGTGACCAATGAAGAGAGAATGGATGGAAAGAGGCACATACCTTGTAGATCTTACCTCAATTGCTTGTGGCCACCTTGCAAATTGATAGCATTATCCTTTGTGTATATTCAAGAGTGAGATCCAAGATCTCCAACCAAAATGTCCTCCTCCAAGATAGCCAAATTGTCGTCCTCCTACAAGACAAGATCAAAGAAACAAGTCAAGTAAGATGATTATGAAAATGATAGAAAGATGTAATAGAAAGCATCAACTATGTCACGAAGATACAATAATGATACTCCCTGTCACAAGATCAACCCAAGAGAGAATATGTGGATCCCGCCAACAATAACCATCAATAAATCGCCCTCCTCTCTACCAATTCGACTTTCCTGCAAGAAAACTAGTAGAAGCACCAAAATCAACAATGATACATAGAAGAGATACTGTATACTCAAGATGCAAGAGAATCCACAAGACAAGAGATATGTGATCCACAAAGAAGTGTTCTATTCCAATATTCCAGAGCTCCAAAGCTGAGCTATACAATAGGGGGTCTCCTCCTTATATAGGATAATAAAGACCAAAACCCTATACCACTCTACAATACTACATCAAATGAGTGATTGAGATTAAAAGATCTCAATATACAATCAATGGATAAGATGAGCCATAATAACATAACACATGGATCACTCATAAAGTGATGACGTCATAGTCTAAAATAATCATGGAGGGTGACGTCATCCACTAGAGGGGTAAAAGTACAAAAATCCACCTCATAATGACTAGGACACGATATAATAAGCACATGGTGGGGCTAGGAGGCATCAATCCTTACTAGCTCATCCCCAAGGCACAATAAAATAATAAAATATGTCCAATATAATATAAATGATCAAATTTGTCCTAAAAAACTGTGACAGACAAGCAGTAAAAGACCTTCGGTGATCGCTGTGGGCCTACCCACATGCTGAAAACTGGCTGGAAGATAGTGGGATCACCCTGGAAGATCTCTGTGAAAACCAAATGCCAAAATCTTTCCTCAATTTCCCAAATCGAATTCCTAAGTGACCACTTTATCCCATTTTTTAACTACCTCAGTAACTGTGAAAGTGCAAAAACTACCTCCCAGGGCATCTGCGTTGTCCAACTAAGCCCACCAGGCTCTCTAGAAGGGGGCATAAATGGTAAAAACAAGTGGTTGGACCACCCCCTCCTCCTACAGCACCCTAGGTGAAATGGCCTCTCATGGCCCCTGCTACTCAGGCTGGGAAATCAACCCCAAATCTGGTCAACAACTGTAAAACTACATCAATCACTGTCAGAAGTGCCCGAAACTGAAGTATAAGTGTCTCATTGAATAATAAAACCTGCTGAACTGCATCAATCATCATCTGAACGATATGTCCATCATATGATATCATCATCAAGTATGTGGGACCACCAATCATCATCAATAGGTATAGATATATGGCCCACATCATCACGAATCCCAATAATATACAACCAAGGATAAATCACATAAGTAGACTAAGACATGCTTCTCTAATCATTCTCACTGCCAAGCTCAAAGTATAACATCCATTTAGTGGCATTAATCAAGTTAGCGTATTTCTTTGTTATATAAAATTACTTGCATAATAGTTCAAATGACAAACTCATCCATTGGACATGGTCAAACTGCTAGTGAAGGATGATGGCTAGGAACAAGGTTGGGCCAAGGGGTTGACTTGTCTAACTTAACTCAAAAATACTTTGGATTGGGAGAAGGGGGAAGCTACAAACTCTGTGCTGGACAAAATAACACGGGGGATGGTTGTGCTTCACAAATGGATAAGTTGTTTAGAGAGTTCTTATTCAACTTAGGCATCATGTCTACATCAAGTTGATCCAGGTTCATTATGATCATTCAATTTCATTTCATGGCCTTTTCGGCCTACATAACCCTTCGGATCTCAGGTGTGCTGATAAGCACAACTAGTTGCAGCTTGCATCTAGGGCATGTTTTCATATACATATAAGGTCAGTAATTGTTTAGATATAGCTTTTAAGAACCATTGCTTTTTGGACCTTTCTTATACTCTTCAAGGAGTATTTTTAGCTATTCATCGCTCTTGCCCTTTTTAGTTTCCATGGGTGAATTTATATGTTTCCATAAGTAGAACATGAGCTTTCAGTTTTAGCCAACAACATCTCAAGGGACTAGGGGGAGTTTGAGGCAATGCCAAACATATGGACAACCGACCAGAATGATTTAGGCCTACAATCCAACTCACCAAAGGCAAGTTTTGTCACCAACTTAAAGCCGAGACACTGAACATACAGGGATGCAGTCCAAACATAGAGGTAGAAAAATGGGGAAGTCCTCAGTATTAGAAAGTCAAATGAGACAGGTCAAGGTTTAAGGTCAAATAGGAAAGTCATGTATGGATGGAGTCAAGTGAAATATGGAGCCTACACTAGAAGACAACTGGTTTCAGGAAATACCATATCTATGTAAGGTGGTAAACCAGTGGGTTTTGTTAAATGACCTAAATGTGCAAGTAATTGTCCATTTTATGATTTATAGTTCATTTTAAACAATTTGCCACATCATGAATAATATACCAAGCAAATGTTGTGAACATGACTAAATCAACAAGATAATAATCCACAGTCAATGATAAAACATCCATAGGTCATACAACAACATCATATACCATCTGAAACACTGCTGCAATACATATCTGAGCACTGAACTGAAATTGTATGGGATAAAGGGTCACATCGGTCATCAAATCTGAACTCTCAAGGCTCAGCCTTGACACAAGGTCTAACATAAGTTTGAATAATACACTACTCTGATCATGAGTGATCACAAAATATACAATCATCATAGCCATGCTCTGAATAATGGAAGCTCTGGAATGTGCAGGTATCTGCTAAACAAGAATAGTAGCCCTGCTACTATGGTGTGATAACAAGACTGTAAGCAAATATCCAGATATTCCACTACATAACATATAAATATAAACACACATATAAATATTCAATCACATAACACACTATTTAACGTGGTTCACTCTCTTGGATGGGAAGCTACATCCACAAGAACTGTGTTTGATATTTCTTTTAAGGAAGGGTCATAGTTCTTAGCCGCGCACTTAGCTGTGGCTCTCTTCTTACTCGGATAGGTCTCTGTGCACTCAATTGCAGAGCCTTTACATTGTATTCTTGATTCAAAAAGATATTACAATACAATATTATCACCATACAATCACCAACAATGACCCTTCACCTTGACCTTGACCTTGACCAACCCTTCCTATACAAAAATGGTCTTCTTAAATAGATCACCCCCGAAGGTCGTGTCTTTACAATATTGAAGACTAAAACCCTTAGGGTTTCCAAACCACCACGGTCCCTTTGAACCGTCATGCCGGCTTCTGATAGCGATTCTGCTGTCGTGGCAGTTGTCCACACCTTAGATCCGTTGCTTTCAGCCTTCCCGTTGTGTGCACACCAACTGGTCATCCACTTCGAGCTGCCCTTCCACTAGCAGACTCGTGAAACTGGCTCATCTCCCGGTCACTTTCTCTGCAGGTCATCCATTGCTTATCGTCCATGTACAACTAGCTCATATCCTAGTCGCTTTCTGTCCGTTGTTTTCCCCTTAACGGTCACGTACTCTGCTATACACCAAACTGTCACTTTCCTGATCCGCCCTCTGCTTAATGGAGTTGTATAGTCGGCCACCTTCCTGATCTGCTTATGCCCTCAACTCGGCATATTTCCAGCAGTCTTACCAAAAGTAGACCATTGCTGGTCTATCCGTTATACCTAGCCATCCTCTGTCCAGTACACAACTTTACTGGTTCCACGTGGCCTACTACCTTCGCAGCACTGAACCTATTCAGCGCTAATCTTCGCAGCATCCTTCAAAACTCGGTACTGCGCACATCTTCACAGTACCCCCAATACTTAGCCAAAATTTACTTATTTTCTGAGCTGTGCTCAGCTCAGCTCCATCTAGCCTCAAAAATGTTATCAAAAATGGCCCTGTTGGGCCAGGCCCAACAATCCGTCCATAAGGAAAAATCTCACTTCCGGCGCAAGCATCCAAGATTTGATCTATGAATGGTGTGGGGAAGTTGTCTTTCGGACATGCACAATTCAAATCCCTAAAGTCGGTGCATACACGGATCGTTCCCTGCTTCTTATCAATAGGAACAGGGTTTGACACCCATTCGGTAAGGGGAATGGGGTAGATGAAACCAGCTTTGAGTAGTTTCTCCACCTCTACCTTGATAGTGGCTGCTTTTCTAGGGTTCACAGCATGTAAGTGTTGTTGAACTGGTTTAGAGTTGTGATACGTTCTAATATCATGTTCAAAAATGCGGTGGTCTATTCTTGGCATCTCCTCATATGACCAGGCGAAAGCTTCCCAGAGTTCTATAAGCAATTCAGTGTAAATAGAAATCTCCTCAAGAGTGCAATCATCACTGATGTAGACATTCTCAACTATTCCGGGAGTACGAGAGATATTGATCGACGTAGTTGGGGAAATGTTAGCCATATTCCCTTCCATGAAAACATCATGTGACTCCAAAAGAGCCACAGGGTGACCAACAATCTCTGCTAGAGTCATCCTAAACTCTTCTCGTTCGGTGAGCTCGAGTTTGGGAAGGAAATAAGAGCGATGTGCATATCTTCACAAGGTCTCTCACTACCACACATGGCCTCCATAATAGCTTTATCAGAAGGCAAAGTATCATCGAGGTAATCATGGGAACAAGACGAGTCGGCTACCCAAACTGGCAGCGTAACGAGATCTTCATCGACTGTCTGGGAAGAAGAAATATCTGGTTCTGCAGTGGTTTGTTGAATATGCTAGTAAGCAAGCTCAGCTACAGACAGTGACATAGACATCCAGACATACGAAATTTTTCTAGACATGGAAATTGTGGATGTAAAGTCCACGGATCATCAAAATAGGAACTCCGAAATGACATATTATACGAAGGAGGAGACGCATCATTGGTAATAGTTCCAATAAAATTCATAGGTGCGGAAAAATCATAAGTTCCCATCAATGAAGGGTACATGCCAACACCCATGTTCCCAGTTGCCAGCTAAGAATGAGTAACCTACGGGACTATGGATCCTGTGGATGCTATGGAAGAGGAGTTAACGTAATCTAGCTGATTGATGGTCACAATATTGCCTTCATGAGGAAAGCATATAAATTTGAATACAGTGGACGCCATAGCTTTCATGGCATACATCCAATTTCAACCCAGTAAAAGGTTGTAGTCGATGGGCGCATCAACCACCTCGACTTCAATAGGAACAGACTTACCTCCCAAGGAAACAACAAGGGAAGGGATAATTCCATGCAGCTTAAATGAACGACCATCGAATGGGGTGAGCGTGGTTCTAGATGCGAGTAGGGGAGGAGAGCCAAGAGTGTTCCAACAAGCTAATGACATTATTGACGCAGAAGCACATTCGTCAACCATAGTACGTTTGAAAAGACTATGAAGGCATACCACCTGGATTTGAAAATCCACGTGGTAGGGTAAGCGAGGTTGAACATCAGTAGTATCGAACTTGATAACAGTGGGACTTCCCCCATCTTGAATGCTTAACGCACTCAAAAGAGCATGCTTCTGAGAAGGACAGGCTTGCAAAACGTCAAGAGCTGACATGGCACACCGATTTTGGCCCAAATCTTCTACAATGGAGTAGTTGTGGGAAGCTCGAGCATTAGGATTATGCGTAGAGTGCTTAAGAAAACATTTCGGTATTCATGGCATAATAGAGGGATTCTCGATATGCAAGGAACTGTCAGGAGGAGGGGGAGGCTCACTCCCCAAATTGGGTTGTGGTGCATCATAATCGCGCTGACGAGTGGCAACACTAACCTCTGACTGAACCATGTTCACACATCCATAACCACTAGTACTGGAAGAAGATGTGGTCATTTCAGTAGGTCCATAACTAGTGGTGGGAGCATGTGAAGCCATGTTTTGGTGATGAGGTAGGGGATCCTTCAACATAGTTGGGCTCTGTGCCATGTGCTTCGATGCTTCTTCAATACGAGGACATAAGTGAGTAAGATGGTGTTCCCCACAGAGCTTGCAAGGAAAATTTACCTTACGCCTAGGTTTACGGTCCTCACCAGCATTTACGCCTTCCCGAGGAGGGTTGGAATTATCCTTACGGGGGGTATTGCGATTTCTATTGTTATTCCCATTGTTTCCATCCTTAACATTATTTCTCCCCTTTTTCTTACCACCAGGTTACTGGTTACCTGACTAGTTCGTCGTTTGCACACTGTGTATATCGGATGATGGGGTGGAAGTGGACAAGGTGTGAACCTGTCAGGGAGTAGACTAGTTTAGTGACAAATTCTCCATTTGATTAACTACCAAATCTATGGGGCAAGTGCTTGAAGATCCAATGATGCCATCGGCATGTGGTTGAGGAACTGACGTAGGCTCATGACGTGTACACGGTGTGTCAGGAATGATGTCATACAAAATGCTAGACTGAGAGTATAATAAGTCTAACTGCTGAACTTTCAAGATAGCTTGTTCCTCAGTCACAATGCCGGACATCGAAACATCCTTAGCAATGTATGGGAGTAGAGAATTGAGGAACCATTCCAATAGGAACTCTGGAGGAATGTTGGCTTTCACTAACCTCTTCCGCCAACGCCACTCTTGAACATGGTCAGAAATATGTGTGGCCTTGTTCTGACAGAAGGTAGATAAAAGTTTAGTACCAATATCATAGCAAATCGGCAATTAGAAATGATCTAAGAAAACCAAAGCGATCTCGTTAAAACCCCTATAGGTGTTTCCGGGAAACTTGACGTACCACTTCATGGATGCCCTCGTGAGGGTGCGTTTAAATAGTCACAATCTAACAGAATCGTGATTTAATGAGTTGGAAGAGCACCAAAGGTGAAATGTCGTGACATGATCTCCTAGGTCCTCACCACCTTTCCCCTCAAACTTAGGAATGTCTGAAGGGATCTTGGTAGGGATCGGGGGCCAAGTAGGGTCGTGACACACCAGATCATTCGTGAGCTTCGAAAGATCTGGAAGATTCAAGTGTGCAAGGAATGGGAGCTGAGGTTGGAAAGCTTGATTACAAGCCCTCATAAAAGGTTGGTTAAACGGAACCATGTTATAAGATGGACCAAAAGCTTGACCATGAGGATTAAACTGTTGATAATAAGGACCCAACGGACCATAAGCTTTCCCATGGCCATAGGATTGATAACCTCCTCTGCCTGACCCATTTGAGAGTAAGCAGGTATGTTCATGTTTTGGGCACGATATTGGGGTGGTGGATGGTACTGGTGGCCAGCACTGACTGTGTTGTAGTAAGGGTTGCCACCATGAGTATGGGGCATATATGTACTATTCATAGCGGGAACTGTGTTGTAATGACCATAATGGTATGGTATGTTCCCACCCCTAGCATTAGGATTAGCTTGAGTAGTCGTGTGGTGACTAGAAGCATGAGAAGTATTCCCAGCCCCAATATTGGTGTTACTAGTATCAAGGATGGTGGCGTGATGTCCAGGTGGATAGGAGATATTCCCACCCCCTACATTAGCATTACTAGTGGCGGCACTAGATGCAAAAGTATGCAGCATATGTCCACCCCCATGGTTGGGAGGAGCATTACCATCCGTAAAAGTAGTCCTGGGTTGACGAGTAGGGGCATGTGTATTAGGTGGTGGATGGTGAGTCGTGTTTCGAACAACATTCCCATTAGGTTGGGAAATCCTAGGAGGTGGTATTCTTCCAACATTAGCATTATTAGGAGGAACATGACCATTCCCCATACTATGTGTGTGAGTGGACAACGTAGTGCCTCTAATGAGGGTAGTGCCCCCAGTGGGTATAGTATGGCTAACACCATGACTAGTGCTAGCATGACTACCAAACGTAGTGGAAGGTTAAACTATACTATGACTTGGCATACCAAAAGAGAGTGCTGTCGGGTTGATCGTAGGACCAATGTCATCATGTAACTCTGGCATCCCGTGTCTATAACTGTGTGGAAAGGAAGGAACGGACGGATTGTCATGTTCTTCGTCCTCGGGTAAGGTTGGCATCCCGTAAAGATAATTATTCGGATTCGAAGGATTGAACGGATCTCGTTCAAGTGGATTAGGCCAAATAGAACCAGGTTGAGTCTCAGGTGGATCACCTCCCCACTCCTCACAAGGAGTATGGGGATCGAAAGTGTGGTCAACTCTACCTGATGGAGTCGAAGGTTTTTCCCTAGTATCAGAATGTGTAGCAGTCATGACGTCTTGGATGTAAGCCTCATAAGAATATGAAGACTCAGAGGGATCCCTTTGGCGTCCTCTAGAAATATGGCATGAAACCTCGGTCGGCTTTAAACCAGCCAACCGACGGGATCGACAGAGAGTAGGGCTCCACGCCACGATATCTCCAGAGTCAGTGGGGGGGTTGGGGCAGGTAAGTACCATACCGGTAACCCTAATGTTAAACCTGGAAGGTTAAGTGTAGCCATTACTGGTGCACTGATAACTCCTGAAAATGGAAACAAGAATGGGATAGTGTGAATCGGTGTTGTTCTGATATGAGTAGGAACTGTGGGTGGGTGTGGCAGTGGCTGAGGTTGTTGAGTATGTTGTTGTTCGTTTTGCGAGAGGGTGCATAAATCAGATACTTCAGTTACCCTGAGAGGGGGTGGGATAGACGGGAAAGTGGTGGTCATGGGAGTATCCGAATATATCCCGGGTCCAGCTGATGAGACTAACGATGTCAGTGCACTAAGAACGGGTTGTTCAATCATGGGAAGAACATTTTTAGGCACTACAGGGGCATTGGGATCATAATATGTAATTTGGTCAATTTTTACTATGCATCCTTCATGGGGGAACATCATTAGGAGAAAAACTAAAGAAGCGACAACTTTCATTTTATACATGTAGCTTCATTCTAGAAGGAGATTGTAATCAAGTTGCGCGTTAATGACCTCTATATCTATGAGAACTAGTTTTCCCCCAAGCTGTATGGGTACATTTACTAACAAACCTTGAGGTTGGGCAGCATGGCCATCGCAAGCTCGCAATGCGGTAGTTGATGGTTGTAGCATTGGGGATCCAAGTTTCTGCCATACGAAAGTCGACATAACTCAGGTGGAGGCACCTTCATCGATTATGCATCAATAAACGACGAGGTTGCGAATGGACACAGAAACTTGAAAAGCTACAGATGAAGGAAGGTGAGGTTCAAATTGGTCTAAGTTGAAAGCCATCATGTTGGAGTCATTAGGATCGATGGCACCAATCACAGATAACAACAATTTTCTCTGTGCAGGACAATTTTTTAGGATTTCTAGAGCGGACATAGCAGTGGGGGACTAGGCTAAGTCTTCTACAATGTTATAGTTGGAAGTTGCATGAGCGTTAGGGTTATTGTTAATTCGTCTCAAAGGGAAATGAGGTGCTTTTTGACCTCCATCCATGGGCACATTGGGTATGCGAAGTGGTTGATCGATTGGGAGAGTACTCAAAGATGGGTCGGTAGGTGTGGCCTCAGGGGCTGATCCGTATTGATTTCCATGGGTTTGAAGATTGACATCATTTGATGACATCATCAGTAAATGATGAGTATTGGACTCTGTGTGCTGGTAATCCACTGTTGCATAGGTAATTTGCTGCTGTGTTGTAGCAGATCCTTGTGGGGTATCATTTGGACAGGTGTTTACCATGCCTTGGTTTGGTAGGGGATTTTGCAATATCATGGGTTGTGGCTGAGGAAGAGGTGCTGGTTGTGCAGCATGTCCTTGTCGTTGGGCATTGTCGGTCTAGATTTGACGCCCTCAATCTAAATGGGGATAATTATGTGTGTAATGGCCGTAGACTCCACATATGGAACATGGATGGTTTGTTCTCAAGTTATTATTTTTGGCTTGTTTTGATGGACGATCAGGGTTTTGGTTGGGGGGAGCAGCGTTATTATTATTTGCGGGATCAGGTGGCTGTCCACCTTGGTTTTGCTGCTGGTTATTTATGTGGTTACGTCCTCTTCCACGATTCTGTTGACCTCCTTGGTTACGTTGGTTGTTCTGGTTTTGAGGTTGGTTTTGCTGTGCGTACACATGCCCTTGGGCAGCAAGTGGGTTTTGAGGTCATGTAGGCTCTGGAGCAGGTTGCGGTGGGTAGTAAACAGGAGGTTTATGAGGTGGACCTGGTGCTTGTTGCGATTGTGGGTAACCTTGAGCTTCTGGAAGTGTTGGAGCAAGAGGTGCTGCCTGTTGAGGATAATAAGCTGCTTGGGCTTGTGGCTGAACCAGAGTCTGGTGGGCCTGTTGGTTATAATATGGAGATGGTGCATAAGCTGATGGTGCTTTCCCATAATACTGTGGTGGACATGAGGGTCCATGAATGTGGTGGGTGTGCATTAATGGACCATACGAAGTTGTAGCTCTAGAATGAGATGTATCCCTAGAAAGGTCTGGGGCGTTGTTTGTACTCATCATGGTAAAATGTTTGTTTTGCACCATAACCTGGCCAATAATACCGTCGGCGACATGGGATGCCCCCGGCGCGTCATTTTGGGATGGATCGCCATGTGGGGCATCGGGTAAAATGGTGTATAGATATCCAGACTGGGCATATATGAGGTCGAACTGCTGGGCTTTTAAGATGGCTTCTTCTTCCAACTGGGGTCGTTCAGAAGCTACGTTTTTGGCTATGAGAGGGAGGAGTGATTTGAGGAACCAATCCAAAAAGATACAGTCGTCAAGCTTTATCTTGTAGAGACTACGGCGCTTACGCCAATCATGGATATGATCAATGATGTGTGTAGCGGTGTTCTGTCTACAAGACAAAAGTATTTCCACTCCTGCATCATACAGTACAGGTAGTTGAAAGAACTGAAGGAAAGTTGAGGCGAGGGATGTAAACGTGGGGTGAGTCCCATGTGTCTGAGAGAGAGCTAGTGAAATTTCTTTGTAAAAGTTGGAATCGAATAGAGTCATCTACTATGGAGTTTGAGGAACACCATAGGTGAAACAACATGATATGGTTTTGAGGGTCTTCCCCATATTTCCCTTCAAACTTTATGATGTCTGAGGGGAGCTTTGTGGGCATGGGAGGCCAAGTAGGGTCATGTCAGATGGGATCATTTGTTAGCCTAGCCAAGTCTGGTAGGTTAAGGCTAGCCATAAATGGAAAACTGGTGGAGGGGTGTGATGTTGTCATGGGGGCATAAGTGTTGGTGGTGGCATTATGTATTAGGCCATTGCCTCGTAGGGGAATGTGTGTAAAAGGGATATGTCCTCCAATGAAAGGGGTATGGGTGGGAACTATGTTCCCAAGTGTAGCTTGAGTTACATATGGGTTTGGATTTGGTATAGTAGACCCAGGATTTGGTATGCTGGAAGTGGTTCCAGTCAAAGGTATACCTATAGCAGGTGTAGGTCCTATGTTGGGCATCCCTAGAGTAGATGTAGTTCCCATATTAGGCATGCCTAGAGTGGAAGCAGTTCCCAGGTTGGGCATACCAACATTGGTTATGGGAGTGGTGGCCAATGTAGTAGCTGAGATGGTGGAAGACATTCCACCAACAGTCCCTGTGTTGAAAGGGTTGGAAGAAAAATCAGCCATAGGACTAGTGGGTGTGGTGTATGTGGGATTTTCGGATTCTGCCTCAGAATCTAATGTGAAATGAGGCATGTCATAATCGGATGATGGGGCTCTATTCTAATGACGTGTGGAGTCAAGGGAACCGTACTGCGGGGGGTCTCCCTGGAAGCGCCGAGAACATCTCAGGGAATCAATGGTGACAGTTTGATCAAAAGATTACCAGGTGGTGGTGAGTGGAAAGCTCTAAAGCCCTAATGCAATCATGCGTGCAAGAGGGGAGCGTAAAAAATAAATGGCATTTAGGCCAAAAAACCAAACTCAAAAACACTTACTATAACAGCTGTGCTATAGTAAGTGGAGTAATAAAAAAGGGTGGTAAAAAAACCAACATGCAAACGGCTCCTAAAAATAGAAAAAAAGGTGTACTCTATGACCAAAGGGAGGTAATGGAGCATGAAAACATCTAACTAAAAAGTATTATGACTCGAAAAGGAATATCCTCTTCAAGGTGATGAAATCCAAGTTAGACAATATAAAATTTGGAATCAAAGGCTAGATATCCCCCTACTGGGAGGGACACCAGGTAGACAATCCTAAACATTGGCCACTAAGATACCTCGTTCATGACACGTTCGGTTGGGTGAATCTACAGTTTGGTTCTATCGCCACTGTACTCCCATAAGGGTGGTACAACGAGAACTATGAAAAGTATCATTCGGTTGCTGAATGGATAGCAGTATTCCACTCAGACCTCCGGAACCAGTCTGGCTACTTCAACCCTCCTAAGGGAGAGGCCTTTCCGATAAATTGGTGTATAACCGTGTCAACAAATAATAAGGGATTTTGGTACCCTAAATTTCAATCACTATGTCTCAACATGAAAAATGAGTGAGGGGTGTTATTTGGATACTTATCCCCTCAGGCCTACCTAACTACAAGATTCTTTTGTGTTCCCCAAGTGGGGTTAGAATATTGGTTGAACTAAGGTAAATTTTAAGGCTCATTTAAAATTATTGTGACATATTGTGTGATGGTGGGGTCATATATTGAATCAATGTGCCTCACATGGGCGATTTAATTACAAACTAAAATGACGATTTCAATTTGCAAAAAAGACGCTTTTAAAAAGTAAATGCTTTTCAAAAAGGTGTTTCAAAAAACATGGATTTTTGAAATTTTCAAGGGAAAGCAAATAACATAAATGTAAAAGAAATAAATGGATTTCTACTACTTTTCTTGGGAAAAATATTGAGCAATTCAGAATGATGGTTCTAACCTTGCAAAATGTGAAACTTATAATATGAAAAAATGTTAAATAATCTCTCTTTCACCTAACTGAAATTTTTTAAAAAAGATTTAATAAAGCAAATGTAACAGAAAATAAATTAATAATGCTACAAAATGAAACAGTAGGCTTTTCAAAAGTGCAGGGAAGATGGTTAGAAAATATGGGCCGAAATGGGTGAACTGAAATGATAAATAACACTAAAATAAAAATTAGAGAAATTTCTATGAAAAATTTCTTAAATATAATAGTATATTCGGATTCCTTGTTCAAAAACACCCAATTTGAAAAAACAATTCATCTCAAACGGAGTTTGGGAGAGGGAGATATGGACGTTTGAAAGTTGAGTCACACTATAAGGTGATTAGATCGTGGGTTTCGGGCTAAAACCTGCGACCTGGATCGCGGATTTCAGGCTAAAACCTATGATCTAGATCATGGCGTTTTTGTCAAAACCTGTGATTTGGATCGTGGCTTTCTGGCTAAAACCTGCGATCTGGATCGCGGCTTTCGGGTCAAAACCTGTGATTTGGATCGCGACTTTCTGGTCAAAACCTGTGATTTGGATCGCGGCTTTCTGGTCAAAACCTGCGATTTGGATCATGGCTTTCTGCTAAACAACCGTGATTGAATCACGCCTGTGGGTTTAAAAACTCACGATTTGCGGGATAAAAATTGGCCAGCGAAAAACGAACCCAAAAATTGAAATTTTGGGCTGTTTCGGGCTGCAGAAAGGGCCAATGGCTAGGGCAACTATCAAGAAGCTGACTAGTATGGCAGATCTATAGTTTTAAATGGGAAAAACTACTAAAATAAAGATCTAAAGCAAAGATTTAAAGTTTGAAATCCAGCGGAGTCGCCAAAAACTATTGCTTGGTTTTTCAACCAAGCATGTGCAAGGATGCACCTATTAACTTGTAATAGCAGTTTAAATATAAAACAAAAGCAATTATGAATAAATTAATATAATCTGATCTAACATAAGCATGTGTAAATAAATAAAAAACTAGATTTCAAACATAAGCAATGAGATCTATAACAAAAGCAAGAAATTAAGAAATTTAATCTTTTGTATTACCTCAAGTGGTGAGGATGGTGAGTGTTGAGTAGCTCCAAGGTTGAGAAGCTCCAATGTCCAATGGTCTCTTCTTCTCCAATGCTTCAATGGGGTTCTTCAAACTCGAAATGGGAGGCAATGGCTCTCAAAGGGAATTTGACAGCATAAGGATAGGATGAAATGTGGATGAATAATGAGGAGCCCCTATCACCTTTTTATAGTTTTTGGGTGATAGGTAATAACATTATGGTTTTAAGGAAACGAATGGTATGCACCAACATGGTTTAGGTCTCTTTTTCCCTCTTTCCCTTTTTTGAATATAATTTATATTTTTATTCTTTTTTAATATTTTTGGGGAATTTTGGACCCTTTTTTAGGGTTTTTTGTGTTTCTTGAGGAAAATACATATTTTGAGGGGAAAAAGGGGTATTAAGCTCTTTTTGGTGACCTTTAGAAGGTTTTAGAGGCTCAAATGGTGGAAAAAGTGAACAAATGGGTCATGTGAATAAGGGAGTGAGCTAGTGAGCACTTTTTGGGTGTTAACAAGAATATATAATCAAAACATCCCCTAAAGGCCAACTATCGATAAAAAACAGTAAATCAAAAGAACACACCTAGAGAAACTATAGCAAAGAGAAGACAAACAGAGTGGCTAAATGAGCTCTCGACACTAGAGCCAGTATGTCTCACCTAGGAGAGGCTTGGGACTCCCAAAATATAGCCGGAGGTAACAAAATCAGTTATAGAGACACCCAGGCTTCACTGTGTGTATAGGGTCAAGTCCACTGCACAAACACAACTGTGTTGTCCAATCCCTATCTGAATCAGGACACAAATAGTATAACCACTACAAGTACCCTATGTGATACCTAGGTAAGGAAACTATGGTCACCGCAATATAACCAATGCTCAGGGGGACAGTCGTAGGTGGGATCCATCGTATGGGCAGGGTAGCTAAGCCCAAAGGACAAGAGGATGAACCTCCGGTACCCGCAGATACGAACAAATCCTGGAAATATCTCCCACGTTTAGCTGGTATCAGAGGGATATCCCTTCAACCAACCTCCCGTGACCTCGTGCTTAAGTCCTGCTTGAGTAGAGCTTCCTGAGAACACCGATCTATACCATGGATTCCTATAGCCCCTAGTCAGACACCTAATGTAGTAGTCTTGGATTGTTAACTCACAATGATCTATTCTAAGACTCTAAACCTATGCTAGTTGGTGTACCCTATAAATAAAATCGGTCTAATCAATTTTAAGATTAAGCGTTAATTTTAATGGCTGTGATTACTCAAGGGATATGATCATGAAACTAGTGATGTGTAAGACTTAATGGTATGCAAAAACGTCCAATCCTAGACTCATCTATCCAATGAAAACAATGCCCCTAATATGCACAATCAAACCAACGATTTTGAAATAAATATGCAATTCTTTTATATTTCTTTCAATGCGTAATCAGAATCTAAATGAAGGTGGAAAGCACTCAATGCAAGATGCAATACATAAAAGCAATTTTTTTTTGTATTTTCTCTTATAAACGAAAGGAAAATGCAAAAACTATATGTATTTTTTTTGTATTTTTCAATATATGGAAATGAAAAATGTAAGAAAAATCCTACTATCTAATCATTGATATGCCAAGGAGATCACAAAGACAACCTGGCAGATACCAAACAGTAAGACTCGTCCAAAGGAATGAGCTCAAAAGGAAAAAACCAACAAGACTAAATCCAAAGATGGGTAAAAAACCAACAAGGCTCAACCAAGAGAACCGAAGAGGTCTGGTCACAACCAAGGCATAGAACAGTCAAGAAATAGGCCAACAAAGACTTAGGATCAACCAAAACCAAGCCAGCAACAACCAAAGGTCATAAACCAACAAAATCTGGAGTTGTACGCTACTATCGAAGGAATACCTGCGGGTACCCGCAAGCAGTAGAGTAAATAGAGGCGAGTATACACGGGCAAAGCTAAGCTAGCCCGTGGGTGAGGTAAGGTAAATTGCCAAACAGAGAGTCCAATGGCTCAGAAAAAGCAAGTTTTCTATAGTGTATCTCAATGGCAGATAAGTGACACAGAGCTTTGACAAACAACTCTAATTATGGACTAATGCTCAAAAACTCTCCAAGATGGATGTTTTCCCCAGCGGAGTCACCATTTCTGTGTTGGAGAAAACTCACTATGGCTTGGGGAATACCACAATAGATAGATGACTACCAAAAATCAACTCAATTCTCAGAACTATGCTATATAAATGACAATGCTAAGGTAATGAAGAAGATAACCAACCTCGATCCAAACGTTTGATGTAGATCCCCGTTGGACCTTTTTCGATCCGTGCACTTGAATCTGCAAATTAGTCTTGACAGCCAATATACAACAAGTACACATAATATAAAAACGGCATTAACATCATCAATAGCAATGGTCCATGATATAACAAGTAAATGCAACCCAAGTTAAGATAAACATCATTTACAACATTAATGGACGAGAATATGAGTATTTCTATTAATAAATAAGAAGAAGTACAAAGTGATACGACCTATTTCCGACAACCAATATGAACCAAGATCTGGATCAATCCACTTGTGCCTCCACCACTTCAATACTCCATGAATGGCAAGCTCAAACTAGATAGGAGTTTGGAAGGTGTTGGTAGAATTTTTCCCTACGGATAAGTCAAAATTCTCTTAACTTAAAGCAGATTCATAACTAACTCTAAGGTAAGAACAAAACAAAACAAATGCTACCTTGAAATTCCTGAACTAACTTTCACAACAAGATTACATGCATTCAGAAACAATGAAAGATATGACTCACCTTTCAATCTAACGTTTGTCCCGCTTCTAGCTCTTGATCCAAAAGATCCAATGTAGAACCTGTTGAAATCAACAAAGAATAAGCATACAAGCTTCCAAATACCTTGAAGTAAAGATTAGATTCAAATCTAGACTAGATACATTCCATGCTAAAGACTTGTACAATACACATGAAATGGGAAAAACAACACAAGTTATCTTTATTACAAACTTGAAGAATGCTTACAAAGGTTGCTTGATGTCCAAGCCAATCCTCCAGCTCCAAGTGCTTCCTCCTCTAGCTATCTCCACAAGGCTGCAAGATCATAAGTTTGGTACTTCTAAGAGTCCTCCCCATTTCCCATGGAATGCCTCTCTTTTATAGTGTATGGTAGGGTTAACCAACAAGAGAGATGGGTGGATCTTGGGAGAACTTAGCGGATCAGGTTTTCTAATCACAGAAAATGAGTTAGGATCGAATCAGGGACCCCAATCCTCCAATATCTCTTGAAAATCCAAAATCCCACAAGCCATGGCAAAAAGGCTATAAAAAGAGTACCGCGCCCAGTAATCTGAGCATAACGCGGTAGTACCGCGTGTCAAGGACAAAGCATAGCGCGGTAGTGTGGACTACCGCGCTTCTAAGACAGAGCAAAATGCGGTACTTAGGGTAAATAAAGTCCCAGCTAGGTTAATTCTTGACAGGGTGGATTCACCTTCAAGGATTACTCATCTTCTAGGTGGTTCAAGCAGTAGGGGAAGTGTCGTTAGCTCTTTTTGTGGTGGAGATGTGACACTATGGAATATGGAGGTATAACAAATGCCCCCTAAAGTGTGAGGTCAGAAGGGACTGATGGCCGAAAGACTTTACAAATATTGTGCAGAGATAGCATCGAGGAGAGCGACAAGGAGCTGAAACAGAAACAAAGTGTTAGATATACCACTGAGGCGGGCATACCCATGCTCGTAAACAAATGACTCAAAGCATGGCTGTCGACCAATACATTGCAGATCCATGAGTACTGAGATGATATAGACTGTGGATAGATCATGGCTACTATGAATAAGCGTAGATCCATGAGACAATAATAACACAGCCACGACCAATACAAAAAGTGGATATGTGTGACAATACAAAGGACATCTCCATCGCAACCTGGACGCAATCAAGATACCAGGGTGCGCCCAGGGTCTTCTACCCGATCGCAAGTGATACGAATCTAGCCATGTGATTACAAAGTGTTGAAGTCGAACATGGTAGAAACCATTTGATTACTGGTCAATGATGTGAACCGTTAACAAATGCGAGGGAAATCAGCAATGATGACGATGATCCCTAAGGTATCTGAAGTACATCTCAACGAAATGTGAATAGATGAGTTGATGTCGAGCATTCGAGAGATTATTCGATCAGAGGTCAGTGATGTAAACCTACTGTCGAACACGAGGAAACCTGCCACTGATGTATGTAGGTACCAAGGTACTAATGGTTGATCCCTAAGTTCAATTCCCAGATAGTGATTTGGTGTCGACAGGAATGGACTCATCGAAGGTGGGCCATAATGATTCCCACATCATCGACATGAAATCAGAGCAAAAGATAGTATAAGATGATGAGACACTGGAGTATGTACTGACATAGCGGAGGTCTAACACAATGAATGACTTTGAACACTGCAACCCTTTGAACACGTAACGGCATGTAACAGGACTTGGCAGCAGGGATATTGAAAGCAGAGGATAGACACCCAATGAGTAGGCTCGTGGCCAGGGAGATGACTTAGGATGATGACCATAACTCAGTGAAAAATGGATACCCAATATAGACAAGAGACAGACACATGCCATGTTCAAAGGTAACGACTGACAAGCTCTCATAACAAACTTGACTTGTTCCCCATATTCCCCCGACATGATAGACGAGTACCTCTTTGTTGTTTTTTGAGCTTGAAGAGGATAACAGATGCTCGGTGTAGCTCATCTCATGGATGAGTCCAATCTCACATGTTTTACGAACCTGAGAAAGGAGGGGTTCGTCCCAAAGTGGGCCCTTCGATGTTAAATTTTAACGAGTCCAAGGAAGGAAAACTCGGTAGTTTTTCACATTTAGAGAGCCTGAAAAACTTAAAGGAAGCTCCGCAATGTACTTTTTCGTAAATTTAGTCCCTCGATCCCGAAAAAGTGTAAAACAATTCCCGAGAGAACTCTCCCAGTCAAGATTGACTGAGGTATACCTTTCTCGTAAATAGTCTGGACGGGCCAAAAAAGGGGTAACCTATCACCGAATAGACGACCTTTCAAATACTTTTACAAGTGTGAAAGAGTCAAGATCACTTGGCAATATTTTCAATTTTAGGGAGTCTGAAAAGAGCTTAACTATGGACTCCAATGGTCTTTTTCGTAATGTTTTAATTATTCTGGTCCGAAAAGAGAATAAAATATAGCCAGGATAATACTTTCCTCATCGTTTTAACGAGCATGAGTAAATCTGACCGAACTCGACACCATTTACTTGAGTTTGACAAGCACGACATGGGTGTAAAAGCGCTTGGAATCTTTTTCAAGTTTTAATCCAGAGCACAAAAAAGATAAAGTAGGCTCAAAATGAAGGTCAAACAATGAATAAATGCCAGTGTGAAAAGATCGCTTTTAAAAGGAGATCCTGTCAATAAAGTGCTCACAAAACCAGATATTAGTAATGTGAAATGGGTTTCATTTTAACCATATAAAATAATAAGTAAAAAATAGGTGAAAAAGCTATAAAAGGATGGTTAAAAATAGAAAGTTACCATTTCATTTGTGTTTTTACCCAAAGAGGAGATTTTACCCATTTTAGGAGAAAAAAATTCAAGGATCCATACCGAGAGTTTCAGGGCACCGTTTCAACAACTGTCTATGCCAGGTAAGAGCTCTCAAGCTTCTCTTTCATTTGATGTATGAACAATTTGCTTTCAGTAAGAAAAATTAATTTTTTGGGCAAGCCCTATTGGGCAAAAATTGCCCTTCACAGTATAGCACGGGGGCTATATCGGGAAACGCGGTACTGTTTGACAGTACCGTGCTGTGTCTTTAAGCAGAAATGCAGTACTGTGCAGTACCGTGCGGTAAGATTTGTCCCAGGCACGATGAAGGCGAAAAAATGAAAAAATCGATTTTTCTCAAATTTTTTGCTGAAACCAAGTTGTTAAATGATTACTGAATGTTTCCCCTGACCTTTTGCAGGAGTTTGCAATTTGTTTGGATCAAAATGGTCAGTTGGAAAGAAAGAGCGCATGAAGTAGATGATTTGGCGGCCGAAAATGACCTACCGACTATGACCACATTGCAGGAGTGCAGTTTGTTGAAATTATTCAAGACCAAAGGCATTCGTCAGCAAGCCAAACTTCTTACCCATCTTATTCAATTGTGGGACCCTGACATTCAAACTTTCCGAGTGGGAGAGCACGTCCTCAAAATTCAACTCGAGGACATTTATTTCCTCACGGGCCTCTCGAAAAGAGGGGCCCGGGCGAACTTTACTGGATACACATCCTCGAAGACGAGCACAGATGCTTTGATTGCTCGGTATTGTCGTCAAGGTTTGAGTAAGAAAAGCAGCAAAGTGGTCATAAAAGATGTTATAGAACTCCCTGTAAAAACCGTACTGTTCACCATCACACGTGCAGCAGGGAGCACAGGTCCCCATCAGGCGTCCTGTATACAAATGAATCTCGCAGTGGATTGTATGGCGGGAACAATATTTAACTGGTGTGAAGCGGTGTTGACCAATCTCAAAGAACAAGTGCACAAGTGTAGGGTTGGAGAGAATTCCCAATTTGGCTATGGGATCATCCTAGTCACCTTCTTTTTGGTGAGGGTGCCATTAATATGTCCACAGATAGCTATGCCCCGCCATCCACCTACCGAGCCATGGATGGATCGATGGAGTGATTATGCAGGACATCTCAGGGGACCTCAGCGCTTGGCTTTTGGTGATGATTTCTTCTCCTAGCTCAAGGAGCAGATAGTTATGATTGATGACTACCCCTATGTGGGGGTGGAGTTTCACGAGGACATCGACTTGGCACTGCCAGAAGACGAGGATTGGGACAACTCAGGTATTACCTTCATGGATATATATTTTTTCCTTTTTGAATATATAATTTTTATTGCTTTTTAGAATGTGTAAAAGACTTCTAATGTATGTACATGTGCATGTCGCAGATCATGGACCACAGAGACCGACTGGGTACTCGCCATTGCGTCACGGTGGTGTTGATCACCAAGCCGTTCTAGATGAGGAGGAGGACGAAGATGAAGCAGAAGGTGTCCGGGACATAGAGAGGAACTTACAGGGCTTAACTCATGGTATCCCTACTGTGAGGATGGATGACGTCCCTTTGCATCTCCAGCGGCATACTGTAGGTGTGCCTAGTCATATTGGTTGACTTCTTCATAGGGTGGCTCAAGCTGTGGTGTGTTATCACCAGCAGCATGAGGAATCTAACGAGGGACATGATAGGTCTCCCAGATCTCCTTAGATGGTATTTTTGTCTTTTGCGGCATGTATATGATATGTAGGCTTTCATGATCTATTTATTTACAATGACTTGTGCATTTTATTTGTTATGATGTGTTTATGTATGGGCAAGATGCCAATCCAAATGTGATTAGCCAATGAATCAACTATACAATTGAATTCTCTCGGTACGTATTGATATGAAATGAAATTAAAAGATCGTTCCAAGAGGCATACCCTCCGAAATAAATGAAGTAGGATAGGATGGAGAACTGTGTAAACACAGTTCATATGAGAAACCACGAGCTGGGAGTCTAAAAAGACTGATAGGGAGTCAATTCCGAGTGAAGCAACCTCCGTTAAGAGACCAATAACTGCATGGTACTCCACGATATTGTTGGTTGCAGGACCTAAACAATTGGCTCCTGAAGAAATCAACTCGCCAGTGGGAGAATAGATTACCCATGCTGTGGAAGCGAGATTCGGGTATGTCGGCTTGCACCATCGGCGAATCCGAAGTAGGCAGACATCTGCGCATAAAATCACGAGTCAAAGTAAGAGTGGATACATGAGGTCCACGCGCACACCAAAAAATGAGTAAAAGCAAACTAAGTACATTATGTACAACAAGTAACCCGCATAGGGAAACCTTACGCGTAGAAGCGTTTGAGGTATAGCCCATTGCGGGGCCGTGCCAATGGCGTACCATCACAATCGATTAGTTCATAGGCTCCTTTTTTCAGGACACGTTTTACAACAAAGGGGCCATACCACATAGATTCTAGTTTTCCTTTTCCGAGCTTATTGTGCATTTGATCATATGTAAGTACGAGGTCACCTTCATTGAAGATCCGAGGTTGAACGGATTTGTCATATTGAGTTTTGACGCATTTTTTATGAGCTTCATTAGCTAAAGTAGCGTCGCGGCGGGCTTCATCTAGCTTGGCTAGCTCTAGAAATCGTTCCTCTTCAGAAGTGGTGTGGGGAAGTAGCTCTATGGCTATCTTAAGTGATGGAATTTCACATTCAATCAGCAAAATGGCCTCTAGACCATACACCAGTTGGAATGGTGTAAACCCAGTAGCACATTTCACTGAGGTTCGGTATGCCCATAGTGTTGAGAATAGAGCTGAGTGCCAGTTGGACTTCTGGGTACCCACAATACGCTGAATCATTCGTTTCAGGACTTTGTTAATGGCTTCAACTTGGCCATTAGCTTGTGGGTAATACGGGGTTGATTTTTCATGGCGAAAACCCAGCTTGGCACTTAGTTCTTCGATCATATGGTTCCTCAAATGGGAGCCATGATCGGTCACAATGGATTGTGGGACACCAAATCTAGCTATAATATGATTGAATATGAATTGCGCTGCTGTTTTGCCATCCTCAGCATACATAGGCATTGCTTCATCCCATTTTGTGAAATAGTCGACAGCTACTATGACATAGCTATGCCCCCCGGTTGAAGTGGGCTTACAATGCATGAAATCTATGCCCCATTTGGAAAAAGGGCCGACGGCAATAACAGGATGGAGTGGAGCAGGGTGCGAGCATGCTTTACTATGAAAGAATTGACATGGCGGACACTTCTTGACTGTTTCAATGCAGTCTTTGAAAATTGAGGGCCAGAAGTATCCTGCTCACAGTATTTTCTGGGCCGTAGCCATCCCAGAGAGATGACCACCACATGCTCCAGTGTGGCAGTCATTAAGAACACGTTCCGCCTCATCTAAGGTCAAACAGTGTCGAAGAACGGTGTCAACACCACGTCGATAAAGAGTATCATTAACTATGAGGTAGTATTTTGCGTGATGTTGGATGCGTCGCCGTTCATCACGAGTGAGGTCGGGGTGGAAGCGTTGGGTTTGGAGATATAATAGAATAACCCCGTACTAAGGATCAGACGTGCTAATGAGGAACAACGATTCATCAGGAAGAGAATCGATGGGCTCGGATTGCTCGGTAGCACGGGGCAAGTTACAAATCAACTCCGCAAAGACCAAAGACTTCTTAGACTTGGCTTTGAAAAATTCCAAGTCGAACTCCTAAAGGATGACAATCCAACGAGAATATTTGCCCCCAAGCACTTGACGCGTGAGGATATAATACATTGGATTGAAGTCGGCTATAACAGTGGTCCGACAGAGTAAGATGTAATGACGGAATCTCTGGACAACAAATACTGTTGCCAGAGCCAGTTTTTCAACATGTGAATAGCGAGTTTCAGAGTCGAGAAGACTCTTACTAAGATAGTATACCACATGTTCTATGCTGTTGTGGTCTTCCTGGACTAGCACCATACCGATGGTGGAAGTCGAATCTGCGAGATAAAGAATGTAATCCCGTGTGTAATCGGGGGGTTGGATCATAGGATCTTTGGTTAAGGCTTCCTTTAGATTGTCAAAGGAGCGTTGGGCTTCGTCATCCCAGATAAAGGGAACGTTCTTCTTGAGAAGCTGCATGTAGCCTTTTGTTATCTCGGAAATATTACAGATGAAACGATCTAGAAAGTTTGCATGCCCTTGCAAACTTTGAAGTTCTGGAATGTTGGTGGGGGAAGGCAGGGCTAAGATAGCTTCTACCTTCGCAGGATCTAAATGTATCCCACTTTTGGAGATTATGAAGACTAAAAGTTTTCCGGCTTCTACGCAAAAGACGCACTTATGCGGGTTCAAACATATATTGTAGCGACGGCACCTTTCGAAAATGACACTTAAGTGGTCTGGATGGTCTTCCCGGGTTTGAGAGTGAGCGGGAAGATCATCAAGATATGGTTCTACAATATGTTTGATGTCGTGAAATGTGTAGGACATCGCCTGTTGGAAAGTTACCCCGGCATGTTTAAGGCCAAAAGGTAACTTTCGATATGCAAAAATCCCCCAAGGGCAGATAAAGGTCGTTTTGTGTTGGTCGGTTGGGAGGATATCGATCTGATTATAGCCAGAAAAGCCATCCATAAATGAAAAGATGACACTCCCGGCACAGTTATCGATGATCTAGTCGATGAACGGAGTTGGGTAGTTGTCCTTTGGACAAGCCTTGTTCAAGTCGCGGTAATCGACACAGACTCTAATCGTTCCCTGTTTCTTGGCTACGGGAACAATGTTGGATACCCATTCTGTCAATGGGACAGGATAGATAAAACCAACATGCAAAATTTTTTCAACTTCTGCTTTAATAGCAGCTGCCTTACGAGGATGGACGGGTCGAATTTTTTTTCGAATAGGTCGGGTGCCAGGGAAAGTTGGAATTTCATGGACCACAATCGAGGGGTCTATTCCTGACATTTCTTCATAACTCCAAGCAAAAACATCGTGGAAGGTTTTGAAGCAGGCACTATAGAACTCCATTTCAAGGGGAGTACATGTTTTTCCGATGTGTATGTTTTCCACGATACCAGGCTTCACTGAAATATCAATGGGAGTGGTTGCCATAAGGTTAGCCAAGTTTCCTTTAGAAAATACCTCATCGAGGGAACTGGGGAACTTGGTTTGAACCATCCCAAGTGAACTACTGGGTTTTGAATCAGGCTCAAGTGGTTGAATGGTGGGGAATGAAGATGGATGATGAAAATCTCCCCATGGTGGCTCATCACTGCACATAACCTCCATAATTGATTCGTCAGTGGGAAAAATCAAATTGAGAGGATCAAAAAGTGGTGGGTATGGATGAGTCTCAGCCGAGAGCTGTGCCACGGAATGATGAGTAGAACAGTCGACCCAATCGGTGGCTGATTGGATCGCTTCATATGCTGCAAGGTTTCTGTTCAAGGGCATGGAGTTGCCATAGCCTTCAATCTGAGTGGGACTCAGAATCACCCATGAATCATTGGAAGGGGTGACATTTGATGAAATCATGTTGACTGTTTGAACATGGGTTCCCAGCTCTGGAAAAACTCCAATAAGGGAAGAATCCTTCATGAGACCAACACCAATGTCTTGGAACCGATACCGACGTTGATCCAATAACGGGACGGTGTTGGCGGAGTTTGGATGGGAGTCTGGGATACAGTAATCAAGTTGATCAATAGTGACAATTTTCCCTTCATGAGGAAATTGCACAATCCGGAAGACTGTAGATGCTATGGCGGTCATGGCATAAAACCAGTTCCGTCCAAGTAGGAGATTGTAATCCCATGGTGCATCTACGACTTCAATGTGTACAGATACTGTTTTTTCCCCCAGTTCAACACCAATTGAGGGAATGAGTCCATAAGGTTGAAAACCGTGTCCATCAAACGCCCTGAGAGTAGTGGGAGAAGTCGTGACTTCGGGTGAGCCTAAGGCTCTCTAGCAATTCAAAGACATGATCGACGTGGACTCACCTTCGTCTAACACAGTGCGATGGATGATATTTCCATGGATTTTTGTGTGAAGTTGGAAGGCTAACTGGTGAGAAATCCTAGGTTTGGCGTGCTCCAAGTTAAACATAATAGAGTTTGAAGTATCTGGGTCCATTGCCCCTAGTGCTGAAAGTAAGGTTCTACGCTGCCTGGGGCAGTGTTGAAGAACCTCGAGAGTCGACATGGTGCAGGGTGCTTGAGCCAAATCCTCAACAATGTTGTAATTTTGGGCAGCTCGTGCATTGGGATTAAATGTCGCCTTTCGTATGGTGCCCTTGGGTGGGCGTAGCACTGTGTTCGTAAGCGGTCTCTCGATATGGAGATGGCTAGTTGGGGGGGGAAGAGGAGTCGGATCTTCAACAGGAGATTTGCCTTTAGCTATCTCTGGTTGTTTTTTTGAACTTGGAGGGTTGTCGTACGTCTTTGAACGAGTGGTTATATGAATCTCTTCATTACTCGTCATCAGGATTTCGCGGTTTGTGGACGTCTCTCCGCGGGTTGGATTGGTCGAGTTTCCCCCTTATGGGGTTTCTTGGGCAACCATCTGCTGTTGCTGTTGAGGGAAAGGGTCTGTTAACACTATCGGGTGAGAGGATCCTTTAACAAATTTGTTGAATTCGTCCTTGTAGGGATAGTCATGTGTGTAGTGATCGTCTTGACAAATTAGGCAGGGAAACTTAGCCTTTCGACGTGGTTTCTGGTCATTGTGGGTGGGTTGTGGCTTAGGGTTCTCCTACTAGTTCTTCTTGGTTTTACCACGATTGTTTTTCTTCTTTCCCCCAGACGGTTGTGACGTGGATTGAACTGCGTTCACTTCGGAGGAAATGGCAGGAGAACTAGTAGCTTTTGAAGCAGCCTGAGGTAGAGCGAGGGAAGCAGAAGCTTGTTGTCGTGTTGAGTTGGTAGTAGGCTGGGTCTTGACTGAACCGACAATACCATCAATGGGGGGTTCACTAGTAGGTTTCGTTGGATGAGTGTTACATGGGCGGCATGTGGAAGAAGTTCATGTAAAGTACCAGATTGAGTGTATACCAAATCCACGTACTGGGCTACCGAGATGGCTTGTTCTTCTGTAACCGGCCCGCGCATAGCGATATCTCTGGCTATGGGAGGAAAAAAGGATTCCGTGAACCAATCAGCAAGTAGCTGATCAGAAATGGGTGCCTTAATTAGCCTACGCTGACGTCGCCACTCATGGATGTGATCCGAAATGTGTGTAGAAGTGGTTTGACGCAGTGAGGCTAACAGTTCTGTTCCAGTCTCATACCGGATGGGGAGCTGGAAATGAGTCAGAAACTGCATAGCCAAGGTGTTGAAATCACGGAAAGAGTGTTGTGGCAGCTCGATGTACCATTTTGCTGCCGTGCCAGTAAGCGTACGTTGGAAGAGCCGAAGTCGAATGGAATCATCCATCAAGGAGTTAGATGACCACCAAAGATGGAAGGTCATTACGTGGTTCTTGGGGTCTTCCTCGGGCTTAGCATCGAACTTGGGAATGTCCGATGGTAGTTTGGCTGGAATAGGTGGCCAGTGAGGTTCATGCCATATAGGATCATTAATAATCCTCGACAAATCAGGTAAGTCAAGTGTGGCCAAAAAGGGAAGTTGAAGTTTGTCTGTGGGTATGAGTAATAACCATGCGGTGCAGAGAAACCTAGGGGCCCCTGCATAGCGTACTGTTGCGTGTTATACCCATATGTGTTTCTCGGGGGGTACTGCTGGGAATTCTGTGGATAGTAAGCCATCTGGTTAACTGGTTGAGTGTAGGTAACCGGCTGGTGGATGTTCTGCTGAGTGGGTATGGTACCCTGGGGTTGTTGAAACCCAGGAATGGTTGCTGCTCCTGGTTGGGAAAAAGTTCCTTGGAGTTGTTGTGTTCCAGGGATGGTACCAATGTATTGAGCAAGTGGAAGGTTTCCCATAGCAGGGTTGGGGGGTGGGTGGCTGCGATGGTGGTGTCCATGGAAGGCTTGTTCCTCCTTGGGGAGGGAGTGGAAATTGAAGGGATGGGTTCCATGGAGCTGTAGCCGCTGAAGGGTAAGGGAAGCCAGAATTCAAGTTGGGGGGAATCTGAGATTGCGCCCCAGCTTGGTTCCAGTTTCCAAAAAGTGAGTACCCCCCACTTTGTGGGATTTGAGATTCCCAAGAAGGAAGCATACCTGACGGGGGATGTTGAGGATGAGGCCCGGTTGGAATGCCGGTATAAGGTTGTCCGCTGCCAGGTGTGTTGTACATACCATACTGAGCAGATGCTGCTGGTTGGGAGGGTTGTTGGATGGAGCCAATGGGTTGTCCTCCAGCATATGGGTTGGATGGTCCTACAGGAGGGGGTTGTTGACTAGGAATGGGGTTCCCAACAAAGGGTTGTCCTCTAGCTGGTTGGGTTGATGGCCCACCAGGGGGAGTTTGGATGTTGGATTTGGTGACCACTGCAGTCGGTTGTCCACCTCCTGAGATAGTGTAAATAGTGGTCGAAGGTGATCCTCCGGTCAAAATGGAAGATCCAACAGTATGACTTGGTGTTCTTCCACTGCTATCCAAATATGATAGTGTGGATTGGCCAATGGCACCAAAAGTGCCAATTTGCGGAGGGGGTCTTCCATATCTGACAGGTGAGGACGGAGAAAAAACTGGGTTATCCCTCATAGCATGTGCACCAAAAATGGGTGATGGAACCAAATGTGGGGAATTTAACCCAGGGGTATCGGCGTCGTCCATAGCGTGTTCAATGATAGGAGGACCATCGAAAAATGGGTCTGAGTTCATGTCCTGAAAAGGGTTTTGGGGATCCAGCGGGAACCTAGGTATAGTAACGTCTGAAGGTCCGGATCAATCTGCATAGGAGTGACGAAACTCTATGCTAGACGGGATGTTGGGATCCCGATAGTCAGAAGGACGAGTAACGGGGGGATATCTAGAAGTTGTCGAGAGCATTTACTCTGTGTCGTGTTTAAACCATGCCGATGCTAATGGGGAATTTGCTAGACTAACCATACTAGACTGGATGGAAGCCATGATTTCATGTCCCAGAGAGAGGTTGGGTAGAGATATAGTATGAGGTACGTTGCTAGAAGAACTTGTTTCCTGTGGATGAACACTGGGTGACGTAGTGATAACAGGCGGAAGCTCCGCCTGGGAAGTGATGAAGCCATAATTAGGTTCAAAAGGTGTGTCAGGAAGTCGAGTGTCTTCAATGACTTCGATGTACCCGCCTGGGACTGAAATCAAGCCAGGTATATCTTGGTCGGACCCTTCGGTGGTGCCAACAGATCCATCTGTGTCATCGTGAAAAGTGTCTGATGGACAGGAAGTGTTGACATCAGGTAGGAGGATGACCTCTGGTCTAGTATTTTGGGTTGTACTAGATTCAGCCGCTATAATGGTGTCCACTGTGGCAGATATATCTGGAATAACAGTGGGTGAAGTGACAGTGGAAATCTCAGATATGCTGGTAGTTGCAAAAGCTGCAAGAGATTCTGAGACTGTGCTGTGAGTAATAGTTACAGGAGGAACTGATGATGTAGTCTGTATCGACAGTGGAATGTTCCCTCGACCAGCATCGCGGCCAGGAGGAGCGGGAATGCGTGATGCAGGTGGACCAGGGGTCCGTGGCGGTGGCGGCGGTGGAGGGATTTTTCCCTGTACTCATCGTGATCTTCGTGGTGGTTCTGACATGATGACAGGAAAATGAAAATCGGGGGCAGTTTCGTAACAAATAACTCAAAAAACTCTAATGCAGCCGAGTGTGCAGAAGAGGAGCTAGAAAAAGCAAGGCTCGCAGGCCAAAAAAGAAAGCTCTAAAATCTATACTGAGACCGGTGTCTCAATAAGCGAGCTGATAAAAAGAATGGCCAGAATGCCAACAAGCAGTCCCTAAAAAGAAAAATGACCCTCTACAAAGATGAGATAACAAGCAAACTCCTAACTAAGAGCTGGAGACCTCAACAAGCTGTATCCTTCACAAGGTGATGAAATCCAAGTCGAACAATACAACGTGAGAGACCGATATGAGAAGGATATCCCTCTACCAAAAGGGATCCTGGGTAAAAGATCCCTAGTAGAATAGTCACTAAGCTACCTCGTTCATGACATGTTGGAAAAGGTTTTGGGAACTTCAGCCTTCCGATGAAGACAATGATCGATGTTGCCTTAGGGCTAAGTGGAGTGCGGCATTCCACAGAGTCCGTCCGGTTCTCAATCTCATGGCTGTTTAACCCCTGAAAGTTAAAAATAGTCAGGAGGCCCCTCCATAAACTGCCTGTGACCGTGTCAATAAATACTAGAGGATTTTAGTTCCCTAGAAGACAACAACTATGTCTCAGATGAAAATGACAAGGGGGAATTATTTTGATTCCTATCCCCGGTGTCCTACCTAACTACCAAATTGTTTTGATTTCCTCAAGTGAGGTTAATGTTGGTTTAATTAGGGAGATTAATTTTAGTGGTTGTCTTACTCAATCAGGAAAATGGACGTGAAACTTGATGGTGTTATGACGACCCGAACCATGCAAATGAGAATGAATCAAAATAAGCCTTTGTCTTCGATGAAACCTAGCTATAGAAGAGAGAGAGTTCTTCGATCATAAATGCATGAAATTTTTCACAAGCAATTAAAAACCAAAGCAAAAGATTTTTCTTTTCTTTTTGTAAACAGAGCCAAACTGAAATAAACACTCTTTTTAATTCACTGATCCTACAATCTAAAATGCTTCAAATATGAGAATTTCTGTGGAAAATTCAATGGTTCATTTCCTAATGCACAATAATACTGCTAGACTTTTTCAATTCAAACAATAGAATTGTTCTCAAATGATAATTTTTTAATTACTGAAAATGATGGAAACAATGTGACTGTAAAAGCTACAGGGTTCAGTAAAAGAGAACAGTAGTGATGGGTTGGTTGTGGTGAAAAAATCAAGCCAATGCAATCAAACTGGAAAAGTGACCCAATATGCAAATCATGCCACTAATTCAAACAATAATCAAGCTCACAACAAGGAAATAAACACACCACACAAACTGTAAAATGACCACGATAACAGGCAACAGCAAACACTACCTAAGGTAGAGAAAGATCAAAAAATGACTCAGGAAAGCAAGCAAGGAGAAAATTTTTTATAGTATGCAGACACTACCGCGTGGCAGAATGAGGCTATAGCGCAGTACTGCTAAACTACCACTCTGGTACTAACTCAGGAGACGTGGTACTATCGCGCTGTAATCAGTGCAGAGGGCGCGGTACTGTGGCAAAGTGTGAAAAGGCGCAACTTTTGAAAAGGAAGATGAAATTTTCAGGGTTGCTGTGAACCCAGGGGACTCAGTGATCACAAAGGGAGAAAAGATACAGAGAGGAGGGGTGAATGAAGGTCAAAAAAGACCAAGATTCAAAACTGGTTTGAAGTGCAATAAAAAATCACAATCAGAAGATGGATGACAGTGAACTGAATCAATCAAACACAAATCAAACCAGCGGAGTCGCCATTCTTGTTTGTAGAATTTTTCCCTACGGATAAGTCAAAATTCTCTTAACTTAAAGTAGATTCCTAACTGACTCTAAGGTAAGAACAAAACAAAACAAATGCTACCTTGAAATTCCTGAACTAACTTTCACAACAAGATTACATGCATTCAGAAACAATGAAAGATATGACTCACCTTTCAATCTGACGTTTGTCCCGCTTCTAGCTCTTAATCAAAAAGCTCCAATTTTGAACCTGTTGAAATCAACAAAGAACAAGCGTACAAGCTTCCAAATACCTTGAAGTAAAGATTAGATTCAAATATAGACTAGATACATTCCATGATAAAGACTTGTACAATACACCTGAAATGGGAAAAACAAGACAAGTTATCTTTATTACAAACTTGAAGAATGCTTACAAAGGTTGCTTGATGTCCAAGCCAATCCTCCAGCTCCTAGTGCTTCCTCCTCTAGCTATCTCCACAAGGCTGCAAGATCATAAGTTTGGTACTTCTAAGAGTCCTCCCCATTTCCCATGGAATGCCTCTCTTTTATAGTGTATGGTAGGGTTAATCAACAAGAGAGATGGGTGGATCTTGGGAGAACTTAGTGGATCAGGTTTTCTAATCACAGAAAATGAGTTAGGATCGAATCAGGGACCCCAATCCTCCAATATCTCTCAAAAATCCAAAATCCCACAAGCCATGGCAAAAAGGCTATAAAAAGAGTACCGCGCCCAGTAATCTAAGCATAACGCGGTAGTACCGCGTGTCAGGGACAAAGCATAGCATAATAGTGTGGACTACCGCGCTTCTAAGACAGAGCAAAACGCGGTACTTAGGGTAAATAAAGTCTCAGCTGGGTTAATTCTTGACAAGGTGGATTCACCTTCAAGGATTACTCATCTTCTAGGTGGTTCAAGCAGTAGGGGAAGTGTCGTTAGCTCTTTTTGTTGTGGAGATGCGACACTGTGGAATATGGAGGTATAACAGAAGGTGAACATAAAGGGTTCACAACTACAAGGATCAATGAGTGTAGACTCAAGATAGGGAAAAAATCCACTAGAGTTCTCTTGCTATTCTTTCTCCTCCCGTCCATAAGCCATATGTGCTCAATATATAGTCCTCTCAAAGGTAAGTGAAAGGACACATCGAGACATTACTTGGGAAGATGGAGAGCCAAAGGTCACCCAATGACTACTTTTTTGGGAGTAAAAAGTAATAAACTAGTGATTTTTACCATTTTACTTCATACCCATGGGCTATAGTGATGCAACTCGCGGGTACGCTTGCTATAGTGATGCAACAAGTGGATCAGAGGAAAAATGAGGAAAAAATATGTCTGAAGGATTAAAAGTGAATCTGAGTCAGTGAAATGGGTCCTACAGGCCAAAGAATGATGATGCTCACAAGGTGGAAGATTATGCTGTAACACTCTAAACCCATTACCCCTAATCTCTCTATCTCTCTCTCTAAACCCCTAACTTCCAATCTCTCTCTATGAATCCCTAAACTCCAATATCTCTCTCTCTCTAAATGCCTAGCCTCCAATACATCTCTCTCTCTCTCAAACCCCAATTTCTCACGCTCGTACCCCTCCTCCCCACTCTATCTCTCTCTCTCCCCCACACCACTAACCATCAATACTCCTTATGTGATCCCTCTCTTTCTCTAAACCCTATTAACCTTGAATATATCTCTCACTAAACCGATAAACCCTAATATATCTCTCCTTCTAAACACCTAACCACCCCAATCTCCCTCACTCTTTATAATCCAAAACCACCCTTTATCTATCTCTACTCCTTTCGTTAACCTGCCTCCCTCTTTATAACCCCACCGCCTCTCTCTCTCTCTCATAACCCTCCATCTTCCCCTATACCATAAATACTAACCCCCATCTCTCTTTGTACCCCCTTTATTAACCTATCCCCATGCACTCTATATTTCTCTGAGGATCTATCCCCATGCACTCTATATTTCTCTGAGGATCCCTCTTTCTCCCTCCCTTCCTCCCCTCCCCCCTTCTCTAACCCCTAACCCTACATTCCCTAGCCATATACCCACATTGCTAACCATTAACAATCTCTCTATGATCTCTTTTTCTCTCTAAACCCCTAACCTCTAATATCTCTCACTCTCTTCCCCCCAAACCCCAACTAATAATTCACCTAACACTACCCACCACTATATCTCTCCATTTCCCTTACCACTAACCATCCCTCTTTCTCTCTTTATTAATAGCTAACACCTAATCTCTCTCTCTCTCCCCACCCACCACTAACCACCTATGCACCCCCTCTATTTCTCTATCGATGTATATATATATCCCCTAACCACCTACTCCCCCCATACCCTGAACCACCCACTCCTACTCCTACCACTAAGCAACACCTTCGATTGCACTCTCTATGTCTCTAAACCCTGAACCCCAAAATTCCAATATCTCTCTCTCTCTAAAACTGTGGCCCCTAACATATATCTCTCTCTCTCTCCCCAACCTGCACTCCTAGCCATCCTTACCCTCCCCTCCACTCTATCTCTCTCCAGCACACCACTAACCATCCATAATTCCCCCATAATCTCTCTCTCTCTCTCTCTCAACCCCTATTAACACCCAATCTCTCTCTCTCTCTCTCTCTCTCTCTCTCTCTCTCTCTCTCTCATCTCCTCTTATAAACCAGGACTCTTCATCCTCTTACCCATATCCCCCAAATCTATCTCTCTCCTCCGCATCACTAACCAAAACACCATCCCTTTCTATCTCTCTCTCATGTATCCATCTCCCCCTATTCCTTCCTACCCTTAACCACCCACACCTACTCCTACCACTAAACAACAACCCTCGATCTATCTTTCTCTCTAAATCCCTAACAACCAATATCTCTCTCTCTCAATCTGTCACTCTCAAACCCCCACTACTCACCCTCATACCCCTTCCTCCAATTCTTTCTCCCTCTCCCCAACACCAATAACCATCCATACTCCCCCCTCGAAACACGTATCCTCCAATCTCTCTCTCTGTAAAACCCTAACCTCCAATCTCTCTCTCTCTATATATACACCCATAACCTGCAATATCTCTCTCCAAATCCCTAACCTACAATCTCTCTCTATAAACCCCTAACCCCCAATGTCTCTCTCTCTCTAAAAAAAAACCACTCCTAACCCTCCTACCCATCCTCCCCACTCTATCTCTCTATCTCCCCCACACCACTAACCATCGATAACCCCCCCTTGATATATCTCTCTCTTTCTCTCTCTAAACTTGTATTAACCCCCAATCTCTATCTCCCTATCTCTCTCTCTCTCTCTCTCTAACCCCCAGTCTCTCTCCTTCCCTCTAAAAAACTAATTTCCCCAACCTCCCTCTCTCTCACTACAAACCCCTAAGCCCTAATATTTATCTCTCTCTCTCTCTCTCTCTCTCTCTCTCTCTCTCTATTCTAAACTGCTAACCCCCAATATCTCTCTCTCTCTCTCAATCCTTAAAATCTCAATATATTTCTCTCTTTCTCTCTCTAAACACTTAACCCCCTATCTTTTTCTTTTTTTAACTTTCTCTATAAACCTATAACCCCCAATATCTCTCTCTAAACCCCTAACCTCCAATCTATGTCTCACTCTCCAAACCCGTAACCCCCAATCTCTCTTATGTCTCTAAACCCCTAACCACCAATATCTCTCTTACTCTCTCTCTCTCTCTATCGCTAACCCCTGATATATCTAACTATCTCTTAATCCCTAACCCCTTGTCTCTCTATATCTATCTATCTCTATCTTAAACACATAACCTCCAATCGATTTCTCTCTCCCTCTCTAAATTATGAACCTTCAATCTCTCTCTTTCTTGCTCTCTCTCTCTCTCTCTTTGTAAAAACTGAATCCACAATATCTCTCTCTCTCTGTCTTTGTCTAAACTACTAGTCTCTAATATTTCTCTCTCTAAATCCCTAACCCCCAATCTCTCTCTCTCTCTCTAAACCTCTAACCCTCAATATGTCTTTGTCTCTCTAAACCATTCACCCCTAAGATTTCTTTCTCTAAACCTGCAAAAACCAATCTCTCTCTCTCTCTCTCTCTCTCTCTCTCTCTAAACACCTAAAATCAGATCTATCTATCTCTCTCCCTCTCCCTGTCTAAACCCCTAACCACCAATATCTCTCTCTCTAAAATCCTAACCATGAGTCTCTCTCTCCTCCAAACCAATAACCATCCATACTCCCCATCGAATCTCTCTCTCTCTAAACATCTATTAATCTCCAATCTCTCTCTTTCTCTAACCATATATTTGTATCACTAACCATCGAAAATACAACTATGATCTCTTTGTGTCTCTCTTTGTCTCTAAAACCATAACACCTTATATATCTCCCTCTCTCCCATGCAAACCCCCACTATTCATCCTCCTAACCCTAGACCCTAGTCTATATTCGTGTTTCCCCTACCACTAATAATATCCCCATACCTCTTTCTCTCTCTGATTCTTCTCCCTCCTACTCTCCCACAATCTCTCTCTCTCTCTCTCTCTCTCTCTCTAAACACCTAACCCAAAATCTCTTTCCCTCTCTCTCTTGCTCTCTTTCTAAACACCTAATAAAAAATGTCTCTCTATCTCTCTCTCTGAAGCCACCACTCTTCACCCTCATACCCATAATCCCCCCCCTCTCTCTCTCCCACAACACTAACCACCTCTGCATCCCTCTCTCTCTCCCACAAAACTAACCACCTCTACATCCCTCTCTCTCTCTCTCCCACCACCCACTCCTACTCCTAATCCTACACCCCCTACCCTTACCTCCAATATCTCTCTCTCCCTCTCCCTCTCCCTCTCTCTCCCTCCCTCCCTAAACCCCTAAAATCCAATTTCTCTCTCTCTCTCAAACTCCCAATCCTCACCCTTCTTCCCATTCAGCCAACTCGATATCTCTCTCCCTCACATTAGTAACCATCAATAATCCTCCCGTGATCTCTCTCTCTCTCTAAATGAAGATTAACCATAGTTTCTCTCTCTATCTCTCTCTAAACCCTTACCCCCTAGCTCTATCTCTCTCTCTCACCTCCACCACTAACCACAACCCAATCTCTCTCTCTCTTATATATCCATTTCCCCACTATTCCACCCCACCTTTAACCGCCAACACCTACTCCTACTAGTAACCACCACCTCTCTCTATCTCTATAAATTCCTAACCCCCAATCTCTCTCTCTCTCTCTCTCTCTATATATATATATATATATATAAATTCCTAACCACCAATCTCTCACTCTGTAAAGCCCTAGCTTTCGATCTCTTTCTCGCCCCCTCTCTCCTAAACACCTAGTCTCTCTCTCTCTCTCTCTCTCTCTCTCTCTCTCTCTCTCTCTCTCTCAAACCCCCACTCCTCACAATGATACCCATCATACCCAATCTATACCAGTCTCCCTCACACCACTAATCATCTATACTCCTCTTGTAATCTCTCTCTCTCTAAACCCCTTACCCCTAATCTCTTTATCTCTCTCTCTAAACCCCTAACTTCCAATCTATCTCTATAAATCTATAAAATCCAATATATCTCTCTCTCTAAACGCCTAATCTCCAATCTCTCTCTCTCTCTCTCTCAAACCCTCACTTCTCACCCTCATACCCCTCCTCCCCACTCTATCTCTCTCTCCCCCACACCACTGACCAACAATACTCCTTCTATGATCCCTCTCTCTCTAAAACCATTAACCCACAATATATATCTCTCTCTCTATCTCTCTCTAAATCCCTAACCCGTATTATCTCTCTCCCTCTAAACACCTAACCACCCCAATCTCTCTCACTCTCTATAATTCCAACCCACCCTCTATCTCTCTCTACTCGTTTCGTTAACCTCCCCCCCTCTTTATAACCACCCCACCTCTCTCTCTCTCTCTCTCTCTCTCTCTCTCTCTCTCTCTCCTCATTCATAACCCCCCATCTTCCCCTATACCATAAATACTAACCCCATCTCTCTTTCTACCCTCTTTATTACCCTATCCCCATCCACTCTATATTTCTATGAGTATTCCTCTCTCTCTCTCCGTCCCTCCTCTTCCCCCCCTCTCTCTCTAACCCCTAACCCTACTTTGCCTAGCCATATACCCACATCGGTAACCATTAGCACTCTCTATCATCTCTTTCTCTCTCCCTCTCTCTCTCTCCCTCCCCCCAACCTACACTCTTACCCATCCTACCCCTCACCTCCACTCTATCTCTCTCCCCCCACACCACTAACCATCCATAATCCACCTGATCTCTCTCTCTTTCTCTCTAAACCCCTATTAACCCCCAATCTCTCTCTCTCTCTCTCATATCCTCTTCGAAACCACCACTCTTCATCCTCCTACCCATATCCGCTGAATCTATCTTTCTCCCCCGCATCACTAACCACAACACCATCCATTTCTATATCTCTCTCATATATCCATCTCCCCCTATTCCTATATACCCTTAACCACCCACGCCTACTCCTACCAATAACAACCACCCCTCGATCACTCTCTCTCTCTAAATCCCTAATACCCAATCTATTTCTCTCTCTCGCACACTCTCAAACCCCCACTCCCCACCCTCCTACCCCTACCTCCCACCCTTTCTCCCTCTCCCCAACTACACTAACCATCCATAATCCCCCCTCTGAACACTTATCCTCCACACTCTCTCTCTTTGTAAAACCCTGACCTCCAATCTCTCTATCTCTAAAACCCAAACCTCAAATCTCTCTCCCCAAATTTATACCTGCAATCTCTCTCTCTAAACCCCTATCCTCTAATATCTATGTCTCTCTCTTTGTCTAAACTCCTAACCCTTAATGTCTCTCTATCTCTCTCAAAACCCCACTCTATCTCTCTATATCCCCCACACCACTATCCATCGATAGCCCCCCTTCATCTATCACTCTCTTTCTCTATCTAAACTTGTATTAAATCTCTCTCTCTCTCTCTCTCTCTCTCTCTCTCTCTCTTGTTAAACGCCTAACCCCCAATCTCTCTCTCCCTCTAAATAACTAGTTTCTCCAATCACCCTCTCACTCACTACAAACCCCTCATCTTTAATCTTTATCTCTCTCTCTCTCTCTCTCAGTCCAAATCCCTAAAAATATAATCTCTCTCTCTCTCTCTCCCTCCTACCCCTACCTCCAATCTCTCTCTCTCTCTCAACCCATAAGCCCCAATCTCTCTCTCTCTCTCTCTCTAAATCCCCTATCTCTATCTAAATCCCTAACCCTGAATCTCTCTCTCTTTCTCTCTATTTCTCTATGTCTTTCTCTTCTAAACAACTAACCCCGAACCTCTCTACCTCTCTAAACCCCTAAATTCCAATCTCTCTCTCTCTCTCAACCCTTAAGCTCTCAATATATTTCTCTCTCTCTCTCTCTAAACAACTAACCCCCTATCCTTTTATTTCTATTTCCCTTCCTCTATAAATCCCTAACCCCCAATCTCTCTCTCTAAACCCCTAACCTCCAATCTATGTCTCACTCTCTAAACCCGTAGCCCACAATCTCTCTTCTCTCTTTAAAACCCTAACCACCAAAATCTCTCTCTCTCTCTCTCTCCTTAACCCCCAATCTCTCTATCTCTCTCTTAACCCCTAACCCCCAATCACTCTATATATATCTCTCTGTGCCCTTAAACCCCTAACCTCCAATCTATCTATCTCTCTAAGAACCTAACCTCCAATCGATTTCTCTTTCCCTCTCTAAATTATGAACCACCTATCTCTCTCTTTTTAACTCTCTCTCTCTCTTTAAACCCTGAATCCCCAATATCTCTATCTGTCTAAACCTGTAACACCCAATATCTCTCTCTCTCTCTCTAAACCCCTATTCTCTAATATTTCACTCTCTAAATCCCTAACCCCAAATCTCTCTCTCTCTCTCTCTAAACCCCTAACCCTCAATATTTCTCTGTCTCTCTAAACCCCTCACCCCTAATATTTCTCTCTCTAATCCTATAACCGCTAATTTCTCCCTCTCTCTCTCTCTCTAAATCGTTAACCTCCAATCTCTCTCTGTGTGTATCTTTATGTCCCTAACACCCAATCTCTCTCTCTTTAAACACCTAAACTTGGATCTCTCTCTCCCTCTCTCTCTCTCTCTAAACCCCTAACTAGTAATCATTCTCTTTAAACTCCTAACCACCAATCTCTCTATCCCCCAAACCAATAACCATCCATACTCCCTCTGTGATCTCTCTCTCTCTCTCTCTCTCTCTCTAAACATCTATTACTCTCCATCCAATATCTCTCTTTCTCTAACCATATATTTTTATAACAAACCATCAACACTCCCTCTATGATCTTTGTGTGTGTGTCTCTCTCTAAAACACTAAACCTTTATATATCTCCCTCTCTCCCCCACAAACCCCAACGACTCATGCTCCCAACCCTATCCTCTAGTCTATCTCTTTGTTTCCCCTACCTCTAACCAACTGCACATCCCTCTTTGTCTCCCTGATTCCTCTTCCTATTCCCCCACAATATCTCTCTCTCTATAAACACCTAACCCAAAATCTCTCCCTCTCTCTCTCTCTCTCTCTTTTTCTAAATCCCTAATCACTAATCTCTATCTACCGCTCTCTCTACCGCTCTCTAAAATGACCACTCTCAACCCTCATACCCCTAATCCCCCTCCCACTCTCTCTCTCTTTCTCTCTCTCTCCCCCCCCACCCACTCCTACTGCTAATCCTACTCCCAACTAACCTTACCTCCAATATCTCTCTATGCCTCTTTCTCTCCCTCCATAAACCCCTAACATCAACCTTGTGTCTGTCTCTCTGAAACCCAGAATCCTCTCCCTCCTTCCCATTCTCCCCACTCGATATCTCTCTCCCTCACACAAGTAACCATCCATACCCCCTTGTGATCTCTCTCTCTCTCTCTCTCTCAATCACTATTAACCCCGATTTCTCTCTCTCTCTCTAAACCTTTATCCCTCCAACTATATATCTCTCTCTCACTTATATATCCCTCTCCCCACTATTCCCCCCCACCTTTAAACCCCAACACTTACTCCTACCACTAACCACCCCATCCGTCTCTCTCTCTCTCTCTCTCTCTCTCTCTCTAAACCCCTAACCCCTAATATATCTCTCCCTCTAAACACCTAATTACACCAATCTCCCTCACTCTCTATAATACCAACCCACCCTCTATCTCTCTCTACTCCTTTCATTAACCTGCCTCCCTCTTTATAACCCCACCACCTCTCTCCTCTTAGAACTCCCCATCTTCCCCTATACGATAAATACTAACCCCCATATCTCTTTGTACCATCTTTACCACCCTATCGCCATGCACACTATATTTCTCTAAGGATCCTTCTTTCTCCCTCCCTCCCTCCTCTTCCCTCCTCTCTCTCTCTAACCTCTAACCCTACTTCCCCTAACCATATACCCACATCACTAACCATTAACACTCTCTATATGATCTATTTCTCTCTCTAAACCCTTGACCTCTAATATCTCTCACTCTCTCCCGTGAAAACCACCACTACTCATTCTCCTAACCCTACCCATGACTATATCTCTGCATTTCCCCTACCACTAACCATCTCCCCATCCCTCTTTCTCTCTCTCTCCCCCGCCCACTACTAACCTCCTATGCATCCCTCTCTCTCTCTCTCCTCCGCCCACCACTAACCTTCTTTGCATCCCCCTCTCTCTATATATGTACATATATATCCCTTTACCACCTACTCCCCCCATACCCTGAACCACTCACTCCTACTCCTACCATTGACCACCACCCTTGATATCTCTCTCTATGTCTCTTAACCCTAAACCCCAGAATTCCAATATCTCTCTTTCTCTCTAAACCCTTTACCCCTAATCTCTCTCTCTCTCCCCCCCCCCAACTTGCACTCTTAATCATCCTGCCCCCCCCTCTCTCTCTCTCATCTCCTCCTCCAAACCACCACTCTTCATCCTCCTACATGTATCCCCCAACTCTATCTTTGTCCTCCCCATCACTAAACACAACACCATCCCTTTCTATCTCTCTCTCTCTCATATATCCATCTCCCCCTATTCCTCCCTACCCTTAACCAACCACACCTACTCTTACCACTAACCACTACCCCTCAATCACTCTCTCTCTTTAAATCCCTAACACCCAATCTCTCTCTCACACACACTCTCTCCACTCTCAAACCCCCACTCCTCACCCTCCTACCCCTTCCTCACACTCTTTCTCCCTCCCTTCAACACAACTAACCATCCACACTTCCCCCTCTAAACAGTTATCCTCCAATCTAACTCTCTATAAAACCCTAACCTCCAATCTCTCTATCTCCAACTTCCTAACTTGCAATCTCTCTCTCTCTGAACCCGTGACTTCCAATCTCTATGTATCTCTCTCTTTTTCTAAACCCCTAACCCCCAATGTCTATCTCTCTCTCAAAACCAAACTCCTCACCCTCCTACCCATTCTTTCCACTCTATCTCTCTATCTCCCAACACCACTAGCCATCGATACACCCCCCTTGATCTCTCTCTCTCACTTTCTCTATCTAAACTTGTATTAACCCCCAATCTCTCTCTCTCTCTCTCTCTCTCTCTCACGTGCGCGCGCGCGTGTGCATGCACACATACTAAACCCCTAACCCCCTGTTAACACTCAAATTGAGCCTCAGGTTGTGGGAAAGGTCTCTTCGAGGTAACATGCAAAAGAAATATTTAGGAAAGAGAGATGGCTTCTTTCTTTCCAAAGAGGGATCTCTCACTGATTATTTTAACAAGGCTAGATATATAAATAAGAATTCAAATCAGATTTGTTGTTTGGTTGAAACAAGGTAAGCATTCATTGGGAAATGGAGTCAAAATATAACACATATATCAATTAGCAGTGCTGTGTCATGGAAATTTATAACAAAGTCAAGGTAGCTACTCATTTACCGTGTTAGAATGTTGTTGTCTGGTAATAAAGAAGAAATGTAAAACAATCCATTAACATGGGCATCTAACAAGGATGAATCCAATGTAAACTTTAGTAGAAAGATTTGGTGAATATATGAAATCAATAGACAGAGCATATATGTATGAATTATGTACTATCAAACACTCATTTTAGACATGTATAAATTATGTACTATCAAACACTCATTTTAGACATGAAAAGAAATTAAAAAAATGGAATAGATAACAAGGAACACATTCACTTGAGGAAAGAAGATACAGACTGTAAAGTAAATAACACATCAATCTCTGCAAAATGCCAGCCTTGGCAATGTAATTTTATTAAGGATAGATCTCAAAAACAAAACTCAAGTTCTCACGAGTTTCAACCCTTTCTTCATTCTATTACATATGAATATATAGGAGATGATACATCAGCCCTCCAACTTCTTTGTGAAGATGGATCATGTCAGGTATGGCAATGTCTTCTAATTTCATCTTCAATTCAGTGGCCTTACTCTTGGTAGCTATGGCCAAATTAAAGGTGTTTTGAGCATGGCTCCTGACAGTAACCAAGTACACATCCTTTCTAGAGATCTTTCTGACCTCTGCATATAACTTTGATTCTTCCAAATTTTCCTCTTTGCTTTCTTTATACTCATCCAATAATTCTATTCTACTCTTGCTTTGTGCAGTAGGTTCAGCAGCTGCCCTATCAAATACATATTCCTTGATCTCAAAGGCATGTATTTTGGCCTTCACCTACTTCTTTTTAGCTTGACAAGTCGATACCTGCACAATATGCTTCGCTGTTTCTTCAACTTTCTGTCTCTTTGAAGCTCTCTCTATGTCCTCATCTTCTACATCCATGGAATCAATGACTTTCAATTTGTTGGATCCTCCAAAGCCACTAGAAAGGGGTATAATTGCTCCAACTGATGGGACCAAACTAGAGGAGCCAGGCAGTGGGGATGATGGCTTTCTACACCAGAGAGGTGGAGTCATCCTGTACATCTACATACATTTTCCCTTTGCTCAGATATTCCACCCAGTTGGTAGTATCTGCCATACATGCAATCTCAAAATGCATAAAGCCCTTTCTGTTACTTTCTTTCCTTCTGTTGGAGATGATGTGGTGGGGATCATAGTTGATGGAAACCTTTGTTCAGAGTCCGATCTCTCTTAACACACATTCAATAGCTGAAATGGAAGCCTTTCTCTTGACTATGAATGGACTTACAACCCATGGGAATGCAATATTTGAGGCTTTTGTATGATCCAAATAAAGTTCAGTTTCCACTCTTAGCTTTTGCCTGATGAATTCCAGAGAAAACACTCTAGGAGTTAAGAAGGGTGGCAGTACATAGGGTGAATGAGCAAACCCATAAACTCTGATTATTGTGCTGTGTTCTGAGAGAAACCAATCACCTATCCTTTTCTTAGGAGAAGGTTGCAACATCTCCTTCATCTCTGCTAACACCCTAGGAAATATCTTCTGAAAGAAAACATTGTAAACCTCATACATGAGGTTGTTCATGAATTTGTTGTAGTCTGTGAGCATTTCCTTTGTGAGCATCATCTCAAGAAGCTGCAATTTTTCTTCATTAAATGATAGGAACATCCTCAACAAATATGATTGGAACTTGAAGCTCCTGGTCTTGTGGAAGTCCATTAGCTAAGAATGGATATTCTCAGTTAGGGACTCATCAAATTTAATGCAGGCACACTGGACAAACTGGTCAGACTCCTCAGACTCTAATAGGCAAGTGCTAAGGACAAATAATAGGCTCATCAAGGGCTCAGTGACATACATGTTTGTGTCTAATATTAAAAATTGGCTTAGCATGGTTATAACACACTTGGATTCTTAAGTAAAGAGACGAACTTCGACTGGGAAAGCATAGTCTTGCAATGGGACACTAGGTTTTAGGAAAATCCTGTAGAAACTTTGCTTAAACTTGACTGTGGAATGTCTAAAATAATGAATTAAGGCTTCTTCCTTGCACTCTTTGGAATTTAGGATGAATTCGTTAGGGATTGACAGGGATTTTCTTATAATGAGAGAATTGACAAGACATAAGATCTTTGAGCTAGATGCATCCATAATCACCCTCTCAGAGGAGGAGTAATTGGTGGCGCACCAGTCGACGAACTCAGGAAAGTTTAGGGTTTGGTCAACTGTAAAAAACTGGAAAAATGACATGTATACCTTGTGTACATCTATACCCTAGTTCATAATCAGCTTTAGTCTACCCTTTACTATTTCAATGGGTCCATTAGTCAACACTGTGTCGTAGACCTCAACATCCCTATCTTCTAACAGCTCTTCTATATTCTGGTGTTAAAAACTTGGGGGTTCTACTTCTCCAAGATCAGCCATTTAAATAATTTTGTAAGAAGAAAGGAGGCCTACCTAGTTACTAACAGTTGGTATGAGATCCTAGATCAGTTGTCTGCATGCAACACATTCATCGTATTTCGCTTTCCAATGCAATCGGAAAATTAGTATCTAGATCCCCGTGCAGAAGTATTTTTATATTATTTTCCTCTCCTATAATTCCTGCATATGTCGCAGTGAAGAAGCTTGTTTAGGTGTTCATTTGCATGATAAAACTGCGCCGTTGATCTTTTCCCTGCTTAACTCTACAATCCTCTACAGTTTTCAATATTTCAAGTGCTTCCTTCCTTGCACTTTAGATCCGCGTAGCCACTGTCGATCGTTGATCTAGATCCTATCCGCATCCCAACCTCCAAAAGGTGAGGCCCCTTCCAATCTTCACATACTTGGAATGTGTTGATAATCTGCGCATGTTAAATCTATGAACTAAACATCCACCGTCGATGCCATTCCCCGCCAGATCTGCACCGTCGTATGATGTGGAGCCTACCACCACTTCACAATTGAGAAAATTTCATTTCTCCAGCATGTCAAATCAATGAAGTACTTGACGATCGTAGATCTGTCCTCCTGTCCATTGATCCAACCTCCAATTTGCCTATGGGCTAGCAACACTCCACCCACACTTAAACCACCCCATCTTACTTTTTTGAAGTCGCCTTTCAGCTGTCGATCTCCATCACCGCAGATCTGCTCTATTCATTGGTCCCCTCATATAACTTTGACTGGATTTTTAAATTTTTTCCTCATTTGCAAGGTCAAAACTCAAGGATTTTAATCCTTTCCATCCCAACCCAAGGCATGAACATGCAGGGGTCTCACTTAGTGTTCCTCTTGGTCATCTGACTTAGAAACCTAGCACCTTACTAATTATTTTTAGGGATCTGAACCTGTTATCACACCATAGTAGCAGGGCTACTATTCTTGTACAACAGATATCTGCACATTCCAGAGCTTCCATTATTCCAGAGCATGGCTATATATTTTGGATCACTCACGATCAGAGCAGTACATTATTCAAATTTGTATATGACCTTGTGTCAAGGCTGAGCCTTGAGAGTTCAGATTTGACGACTGATGTGACCACTTATCCCATTACAGTTTCAGTTCAGTGCCTAGAGATGTATTACAGCAGTGTTTCAGATGATACTTGATGATTATTATTATGATGATGTTGTATGATCTATGGATATGTTCTCACTGACTGTGGATTATTATCTTGTTGATTTAGTCATGATCATAGCATGTGCTTGGTATATTATTACTGATGTGGCAAACTATTTAAAATGAACTGTAAATCATAAAATGGACAATTGCTTGCACATTTAGGTCATTTAACAAAACTCACTGGTTTTTCACCTTACATAGATATGGTCTTTCCCGACACCAGTTGTCTGCTAGTGTAGGCTCCATATTCACTTATCTCCATCCATACATGACCTTCCTGTTTGACTTTAAACCCTGACTTGTCTCATTTGACTTTCTGATATCGAGGGCTTCCCCATTTTTCTACCTCTATGTTTGGACCGCATCCCTGTTTATTCAGTGTCTCGGCTCTGAGTTGGTGACAGAACTTTCCTTTGGTGAGTTGGATTGTAGGCCTAAATCATTCTGGTTGGTTGTCCCGATGTTTTGGCATTGGCTCGAACTCCCCCTAGTCACTTGAGATGTTGTTGGCTAAAACTAAAAGCTCATGTTCTACCTATGGAAAATTATAAATTCACCCATGGAAACAAAAAAGGGCAAGAGCGATGAACAGCTAAAAATACTCCTCGAAGAGTATAAAAAAGGTCCAAAAAGCAATGGCTCTTAAAAGTTATATCTAAACAATTGCTGACCTTATATAATTTTGGAAAAACATGCCCTGGATGCAAGCTGCAACTAGTTGTGCTTCTCAGCACATCTGAAATCCGAAGGGTTATGTAGGCCAAAAAGGCCATGGAATAAAATTGAATGATCCTAATGAACCTGGATCAACTTGATGTAGACATGATGCCTAAGTTGAATAAGCACTCTCTAAACAACTTATCCATTTGTGAGGCACAACCATCCCCCGTGTTCTTTTGTCCAACACAGATTTTGTAGCTTCCCCCTTTCTCCCAGTCCAAAGTATTTTTTGGGTTAAGTTAGACAAGTCAACCCCTTGGCCCAACCTTGTTCCTAGCCTTCATCCTTCACTAGTAGTTTGACCATGTCCAATGGGTGAGTTTGTCATTTGAACTATTGTGCAAGTAATTTTATATAACAACGGAATATGTTAACTTGATTGATGCCACTGAATGGATCTTATACTTTGAGCTAGGCTGTGAAAATGATTAGAGAAGCATGTCTTAGTCTACTGATGTGATTTATCCTTGGTTATATTTTCTTGGGATCCGTGATGATGTGGACCATATATATGTGCTCATTGATGATGATTGATGGGTACACATGTTTGGTGATGATATCATATGATGGACATATGATGCAGAGGATGTTTGATCCAGTTCAGCAGGTTTATTACTACTTCAGATCAACAGATTATACATTGTCCATATATGGTGGACCCTACAGCTGGCCCATTAGGGCAACCCAGGGTGTATGAGTACACATTTCTAGTGGATTTGGGTCTTCTGGATCCAATGAGACACTCATCTTTCAGTTTCGGGCACTTCTGACAGTGATTGATGCAGTTTTACACTTGTTGACTAGATTTGGGGCTGATTTCCCAGCTTGAGCAGCAGGGGCCCCGAGAGGCCAGTTCACCTAGGGCGCTGATGATGGAGGGGGTGGTCCAGCCACTTGTTTTTACCATTTACCCCCCCTTCTGGAGAGCCTGGTGGGCTCAGATGGATAGCGCTAGCACCCTAGGAGGCAGTTTTGGCACTTTCACAGTTCCCGAGGCAGTTAAAAAATGGGATAAAGTGGTCACTGAGGAAATCGATTTGGGAAATTGAGGAAAGGTTTTGGCATTTGGTTTTCACAGAGGTCTTCCAGGGTGGCATCACTATCTTCGAGTCAGTTTTCACCATGTGGGTATGCCCAGATTGATCACAGGAGGACATTTACTGCTTGACTATCATGGATTCTGAGGACAGTTTTGATCATTTATATTATATTGAACATATTTTATTATTTTATTGTGCCTTGGGGATGAGCTAGTAAGGATTAATACCTCCTAGCCCCACCATGAGCTTATATTGTCATGTCCTAGTCACCATGAGGTGGATTTTGGTGCTTATGTTTCTCTAGTGGATGACGTCACCCTCTTATTGTACCTTTTAGTGGGGGCGCTATCATTATGTGGGTGATCCATGTGATATATTGTTATGATTTATTGTTAGCCATTGATTAGATCTTGAGATCTTTTAATCTTAGCCACTCATGTAAAAAGTGGTTAGGATTGTACTCTCTCCCCATCCTATTTAAGGAGGGAGCCTCTCATTGTAAAATTCATCTAGAGATTTTTGGCTCTTGGCTCTTGGAATAAAAATTTCTATCTTTTGGAGTACATGCTTGGATTGGAGTGGATGTTGGTTGTTTCGATTGTAAATGCTTTTGTCCATTGCACTGGAGGATCTATTGTAGCTATCTTGCATATTTTCCATATTTTATTTACAGGTTAAGAGGACGATTTTGGACAAGGGCGAATTGGTGGGGAGGCTTGCCCTTCAATCTTGGAAGAAGTCGCTTTGGTGTAACAGGGAGTAGTTTTGCCTTTGTGTCAACTATTCTATGTTTCTCTCTCTCTCTTGCTTGTATCTACCTTCAATTTGTTAAACTGATTGATGCTTTGCTCCTTGGCTTGACAGGTTAGAAGGAATCATATGTGGCTTGGGAAAATCGATTTGGCAAGAGGGATTCAACAATTCTCCATTTGATCTTTGGCAAAGTAATCCTCGTCTCAACTAGCATTCATCTCTTCATCCAGGTATGTTCCAAAGGGTATGATCTTCTACTTCCTTGAATCTTCCATGATTTCTAGATCAATAAAACCCTAATCAAATTAAAACCCTTGTTTTTTGGTATTTCTTAGATCTACATAGATCTAGTCGTGTTCTTGAAGAGATATTGAAAACCCACCTCTATAGCATCCACCCCTAGTTTGATCTACAGTTTGGTGGTGATTGGCTAAAAATTGACCCACTTTTCAAGGCAAAAAGCCCTCCTTGACCCAAATCGCACTTCCTAGAGAGAGGCTTGCTTGGTTATATCTAGCACATGGGTGGGTGAGATCCCACTTGATTTGCATTCTAGACACTTGACAACCTACCCCCAGATCCTTACTTTGGTGAAATCTACCTTGTGGACATCTCTCCATGTTTTAAGGGGTTAAAACCCCCTTTTGATTCTCTTGGCACCTTAAAACTCAGATCTACTAATATCTAGCCCTTCGATTGACTTGATCTTTTGGACGTACATAGATCGGGGTACTAGCATCTTGGATCTACAGTTTGGTGGCCATTGGACTTGATTTGGTCCACCAAACCCACTTTTTGGCCTTCATTGAGCAAGTCGCACCCCCTTGAAAAATTGAGTTTGTCCACTTCCAAGAGGTGGGTGTTTGAGATTTTCGTGGATTTGGAATGCCCATACCTTGAAACCTAGGTCTAGACTGTCTTTTCATCACCATCCGCCTTGGGGGTAGCATTCCTTGTTTCAAGGGATTGTGGTCCACTTAGGGTTATTACTTGAAAACCTAGATCTAGCAAAATCCAACCATTGGATCTTATTTAATCCACTTGACTTGGCTTCTAGGTGTCCCGATCTACAATTTGGCATACCTTTTGACCCCATTAGCCCATCTAACAAGGCACTAGTCCTTCTCTAAATCAAGTCGCACTCCTTGGGAATTGTGCCAAACCCTAGATCTAGTACATGGGTACTCCTAAAATCAACTTAGATTCATAGATCTAGCCTTTATCCAACCTATAGTACCAACCTCACACCTAACTTCACCTTGTGGGCCTACCTAGAACCATTTCACACTTCCCAAGAAAACAAGACCCACTTGTGTAACACATGGTACTATACCTAGTCATCATACCCTGTCATGTGGCCTAAACCATACATAGGTTGAAACACTAACAATCTCTTACACCTCCTTTCAACCATACCCTCAACTCTTAGGTTCACTTAGCCTTGCATTGGTTTCCGTAACTCATCATTTACTTATCTTTAGAAATCTTTGTTTGGGTACAATCAACTGTGATTGGGTATAGGGTCTCCCCCTTGGTCTAGTTACACCTTCACCTAAAGCGAAGAGTGCCTCGGTTGACATGACTCCCACATTGCATTGGGAACCGTGGAATCTCTTGGGTCACCTCTTTAGTTGCCTATCTCCTCTACCGTCCCAGATGGGATACCTCTAGGGGAAACTACAAGTTGCGTGATAACATTTTTGGCGCCATTACCGGGGAGGTAGAGGCCTACCTTGGTTCAACATATGTTTTGTATCACTCTCTCCCTGCACTTTAAACGACATACATCTTGGTAGAAGAGTTTTAAAATCTACCTGGCGACTCCACGTAAGCGACTCCACTGGTGATCGATCCTATCATTATCTAGAACCCATGGGGTGCATCATTTGGTATTTAGGTTCTTGATTTTTCTTTTAAAAATTAAAAAAATAAAAAAATAAATAAAAGAATAATTTTTTTCCATCTATGGCTGCTTCTGAGAGGCCTAGGACTTTTGGTCATTTGAAAGTTTTTGACTTCTCAAAAATTGTTGGGTATCCTCATCACATCCCTCATCAAGCCCGTGAAAGGTTGTCTAAATTTGATGGAAGTCATGAAGTATCTGCTAAAAGACACCTTGAACTTTTTAGGGAAATTATTAAAGATTTATCCATAACCCATGAGGATGTGTGTATGAAACTATTGGCTTCGTCCTTCAAAGAAAGAGCTGAGATCTGGTTCGTAAATTTGAAATCCAATAGCATTTCCGGGTATGACATGTTTGAGAAAAGTTTCTTAGAAAGATGGGGAAGTGAATCCGATGATATATATTTTTCAAATCAAAACCTTCCCCTTTTTGATCCTATTGTTGAATCTGTTAATAATCAAACATCAAGTGAATTGTCAACATCCGAAGATGACCCCTCCTGCTCAATTTCTTTTGAGGATAAGTTTACCACTTTTGAATCGATTGAAAGTCAAACCCATAATCATTGTATAAATCATAATTTTTCAAGTTCCTTTTTAGGTAGCCCTAGTCTTGATCCTGAGGAAATTTCTAAGGATGAGCCTTTAGTCAGTCAGTCTATTGAAGTTCCTCCCTTAGAGAAACTCATTAATCATTCCATATTTAATGATCATTCAATTCCTTATCACCTTATTGAAGAAGAAGAAAGTGAAAGCATCGACCAAGATCCTTTAGTGGTGATCTCTCGTGATCATTGTGCATTGAATCAAGATATTATAAATGAAAATGATCACTTATCCTCTTATAATTTTAATGATGAATCAATAGAAGGTCAATCTGAAGATGAGGATGAATTAGTGAATCACACTAGATGCTCTAATCTGTGTTCCACTTCTTATAATGAGTCTTTAAATTTTTCCATCTTTAATCAAGATAACTTAGAGTTAGATGGTTATGGTCAATCTTGTCCTCAAATTAGATTTAATCAAAAGTTTGAAGTCATTCCTAGTGCTATTTTGAAAGGCCTTTCATTTTGTCAAATTTCAAGGCCAAATCTTTCTATCCATCTAGGAGACTGTTCATATTTGCAATCCACCCTCCCTTCCCAACTCTTTCAGTCATCTTTGGGTTGGTGGTCTAGTCAGTCTTTTGCTTTTAAAATTTTCAATAAGAAGTATAAGCATGATTACATGTTTGGAGAAAATGCACTTCATTTCCCTTTTCAGTCACTTTGGAACCATAATGCTTGTTGTCAATTTATCAATCATTCTAGGTGGCTAGAAAAGGTGTTTAAAGATCAATTCCATCTTTTCTCCATTTTTGAGCATCAAGAGAGTCTGACTTTGATTTTTCGTCTTCTAAGCTTTGATTTGTCTCCACTTGGTTTCTATTTGATCATCAGTCCCAAGGAGAATCAAATTGAATATGCGAGAGAAGTAAATGAAGAAGTTAATTTGTGTGAAAATGAATCGAATCACATGTCTTATGTCTTCCCTCCATCCATCCATGAGTTTAACTTGCATAAATTTTATGATCCTATCAGTTCTTTGATGGAGGATGTTTGCATTAGACAGTCTTCTCCTTGGCATAATTTCATATTGAATCATTTAAACCATTCTTCAATGTTTGAACAAGTCAGGAAGATTGTGCTCTCAAATTTGTTAATCTTTAGCCCGATCTTGACTTGTTCTGTTATCAAAAATCAAATAAGAATCATTAACCTGTTTGACGAATGGTTACACTGGATTTATGATTTTACCTAACATTTGTGCTGATTGGCTAGAGTAGGGTAGGTAGGTCTTGAATAAGCTCACCTGAGTAGTAGGATTTGTGTGATTTTTCTTTTTCTGTGTGCTGAGTATTGCCTTTTTACTTTTTCTGCTTGGAGTGTCTGCTTGTTTTTCTTCTTTATTGAGTTGAGCCTTGCTCCTTCCTAAGCTTGTCTCTTCTCCTACATGCATTTAAGAAATTATAGTTGGTATTTCTATTTTTGGCTGCCTGTGCAAGTTGAGATTGCCTGCTTGAAGAAGTGCTCTTTTCCTCCTGCACAGTAATAAAAATGATAAATGAATAATATATGCCATGTTAGATTATATTTATATTTTGGCACATGTAAGTTTATGTTTTAGAATAGAAGTCATTTTCAGTTTTATTTTATATTTGTCCCATACATGCTCCATGATGGTATTCTAGTGTTTGTGAGAGCAGGAACAGGTGCAAGATGAAAGCTGAAAGCAAGGATAGTGCAGTGCTGGATTGAAGATTGATGTAGAGCAGTTCGAGACCAGAGATTCTGTGGTTCTCAAGCGCTCTCTCCCTTAGAGCACTTGTCCCAGCTGGAGCCAGATGTTATCACACCATAGTAGCAGGGCTACTATTCTTGTACAGCAGATATCTGCACATTCCAGAGCTTCCATTATTCCAGAGCATGGCTATATATTTTGGATCACTCACGATCAGAGCAGTACATTATTCAGATTTGTATATGACCTTGTGTCAAGGCTGAGCCTTGAGAGTTCAGATTTGACGACTGATGTGACCACTTATCCCATTACAGTTTCAGTTCAGTGCCTAGAGATGTATTACAGCAGTGTTTCAGATGATACTTGATTATTATTATTATGATGATGTTGTATGATCTATGGATATGTTCTCACTGACTGTGGATTATTGTCTTGTTGATTTAGTCATGATCATAGCATGTGCTTGGTATATTATTACTGATGTGGCAAACTATTTAAAATGAACTGTAAATCATAAAATGGACAATCGCTTGCACATTTAGGTCATTTAACAAAACTCACTAGTTTTTCACCTTACATAGATATGGTCTTTCCCGACACCAGTTGTTTGCTAGTGTAGGCTCCATATTCACTTATCTCCATCCATACATGACCTTCCTGTTTGACTTTAAACCCTGACTTGTCTCATTTGACTTTCTGATATCGAGGACTTCCCCATTTTTCTACCTCTGTGTTTGGACCGCATCCCTGTTTATTCAGTGTCTCGGCTCTGAGTTGGTGACAGAACTTGCCTTTGGTGAGTTGGATTGCAGGCCTAAATCATTCTGGTTAGTTGTCCCGATGTTTGGCATTGGCTCGAACTCCCCCTAGTCACTTGAGATGTTGTTGGCTAAAACTGAAAGCTCATGTTCTACCTATGGAAAATTATAAATTCACCCATGGAAACAAAAAAGGGCAAGAGCGATGAACAGCTAAAAATACTCCTCGAAGAGTATAAAAAAGGTCCAAAAAGCAATGGCTCTTAAAAGTTATATCTAAACAATTGCTGACCTTATATAATTTTGGAAAAACATGCCCTGGATGCAAGCTGCAACTAGTTGTGCTTCTCAGCACATCTGAAATACGAAGGGTTATGTAGGCCAAAAAGGCCATGCAATAAAATTGAATGATCCTAATGAACCTGGATCAACTTGATGTAGACATGATGCCTAAGTTGAATAAGCACTCTCTAAACAACTTATCCATTTGTGAGGCACAACCATCCCCCGTGTTCTTTTGTCCAGCACAGAGTTTGTAGCTTCCCCCTTTCTCCCAGTCCAAAGTATTTTTTGGGTTAAGTTAGACAAGTCAACCCCTTGGCCCAACCTTGTTCCTAGCCTTCATCCTTCACTAGCAGTTTGACCATGTCCAATGGGTGAGTTTGTCATTTGAACTATTGTGCAAGTAATTTTATATAACAACGGAATATGCTAACTTGATTGATGCCACTGAATGGATCTTATACTTTGAGCTAGGCTGTGAAAATGATTAGAGAAGCATGTCTTAGTCTACTGATGTGATTTATCCTTGGTTATATTTTCTTGGGATCCGTGATGATGTGGACCATATATATGTGCTTATTGATGATGATTGATGGGTACACATGTTTGATGATGATATCATATGATGGACATATGATGCAGAGGATGTTTGATCCAGTTTAGCAGGTTTATTACTACTTCAGATCAGCAGATTATACATTGTCCATATATGGTGGACCCTACAGCTGGCCCATTAGGGCAACCCAGGGTGTATGAGTACACATTTCTAGTGGATTTGGGTCTTCTGGATCCAATGAGACACTCATCTTTCAGTTTCAGGCACTTCTGACAGTGATTGATGCAGTTTTACACTTGTTGACCAGATTTGGGGCTGATTTCCCAGCCTGAGCAGCAGGGGCCCCGAGAGGCTAGTTCACCTAGGGCGCTGATGATGGAGGGGGTGGTCCAGCCACTTGTTTTTACCATTTACCCCCCCTTCTGGAGAGCCTGGTGGGCTCAGATGGACAGCACTAGCACCCTAGGAGGCAGTTTTGGCACTTTCACAGTTCCCGAGGCAGTTAAAAAATGGGATAAAGTGGTCACTGAGGAAATCGATTTGGGAAATTGAGGCAAGGTTTTGGCATTTGGTTTTCACAGAGGTCTTCCAGGGTGGCATCACTATCTTCCAGTCAGTTTTCACCATGTGGGTATGCCCAGATTGATCACAGGAGGACATTTACTGCTTGACTGTCATGGATTCTGAGGACAGTTTTGATCATTTATATTATATTGGACATATTTTATTATTTTATTGTGCCTTGGGGATGAGCTAGTAAGGATTAATACCTCCTAGCCCCACCATGAGCTTATATTGTCATGTCCTAGTCACCACGAGGTGGATTTTGGTGCTGATGTTTCTCTAGTGGATGACGTCACCCTCTTATTGTACCTTTTAGTGGGGGCGCTATCATTATGTGGGTGATCCATGTGATACATTGTTATGATTTATTGTTAGCCATTGATTAGATCTTGAGATCCTTTAATCTTAGCCACTCATGTAAAAAGTGGTTAGGATTGTACTCTCTCCCCATCCTATTTAAGGAGGGAGCCTCTCATTGTAAAATTCATCTAGAGATTTTTGGCTCTTGGCTCTTGGAATAAAAATTTCTATCTTTTGGAGTACATGCTTGGATTGGAGTGGATGTTGGTTGTTTCGATTGTAAATGCTTTTGTCCATTGCACTGGAGGATCTATTGTAGCTATCTTGCATATTTGCCATATTTTATTTACAGGTTAAGAGGGCGATTTTGGACAAGGGCGAATTGGTGGGGAGGCTTGCCCTTCAATCTTGGAAGAAGTTGCTTTGGTGTAACAGGGAGTATTTTTGCCTTTGTGTCAACTATTCTATGTTTCTCTCTCTCTCTTGCTTGTATATACCTTCAATTTGTTAAACTGATTGATGCTTTTCTCCTTGGCTTGACAGGTTAGAAGAAATCATATGTGGCTTGGGAAAATCGATTTGGCAAGAGGGCTTCAACAATTCTCCATTTGATCTTTGGCAAAGTAATCCTCGTCTCAACTAGCATTCATCTCTTCATCCAGGTATGTTCCAAAAGGTATGATCTTCTACTTCCTTGAATCTTCCATGATTTCTAGATCAATAAAACCCTAATCAAATTAAAACCCTTGTTTTTTGGTATTTCTTAGATCTACATAGATCTAGCCGTGTTCTTGAAGAGATATTGAAAACCCACCTCTATAGCATCCACCCCTAGTTGGATCTACAGTTTGGTGGTGATTGGCTAAAAATTGACCCACTTTTCAAGGCAAAAAGCCCTCCTTGACCCAAATCGCACTTCCTAGAGAGAGGCTTGTTTGGTTAGATCTAGCACATGGGTGGGTGAGATCCCACTTGATTTGCATTCTAGACACTTGACAACCTACCCCCAGATCCTTACTTTGGTGAAATCTACCTTGTGGACATCTCTCCATGTTTTAAGGGGTTAAAACCCCCTTTTGATTCTCTTGGCACCTTAAAACTCAGATCTACTAAGATCTAGCCCTTGGATTGACTTGATCTTTTGGACGTACATAGATCGGGGTACTAGCGTCTTGGATCTACAGTTTGGTGGCCATTGGACTTGATTTGGTCCACCAAACCCACTTTTTGGCCTTCCTTGAGCAAGTCGCACCCCCTTGAAAAATTGAGTTTGTCCACTTCCAAGAGGTGGGTGTTTGAGATTTTCGTGGATTTGGAATGCCCATACCTTGAAACCTAGGTCTAGACTGTCTTTTCGTCACCATCCGCATCGGGGGTAGCATTCATTGTTTCAAGGGATTGTGGTCCACTTAGGGTTATTACTTGAAAACCTAGATCTAGCAAAATCCAACCATTGGATCTTATTTAATCGACTTGACTTGGCTTCTAGGTGTCCTGATCTACAATTTGGCATACCTTTTGACCCCATTAGCCCATCTAACAAGGCACTAGTCCTTCTCTAAAGCAAGTCGCACTCCTTGGGAATTGTGCCAAACCCTAAATCTAGTACATGGGTACTCCTAAAATCAACTTAGATTCATAGATCTAGCCTTTATCCAACCTATAGTACCAACCTCACACCTAACTTCACCTTGTGGGCCTACCTAGAACCATTTCACACTTCCCAAGAAAACAAGACCCACTTGTGTAACACATGGTACTATACCTAGTCATCATACCCTGTCATGTGGCCTAAACCATACATAGGTTGAAACACTAACAATCTCTTACACCTCCTTTCAACCATACCTCAACTCTTAGGTTCACTTAGCCTTGCATTGGTTTCCGTAACTCATCATTTACTTATCTTTAGAAACCTTTGTTTGGGTACAATCAACTGTGATTGGGTATAGGGTCTCCCCCTTGGTCTAGTTACACCTTGACCTAAAGCGAAGAGTGCCTCGGTTGACGTGACTCCCACATTGCATTGGGAACCGTGGCATCTCTTGGGTCACCTCTTTAGTTGCCTGTCTCCTCTACCGTCCCGGATGGGATACCTCTAGGGGCAACTACAAGTTGCGTGATAACAGAACCCTTCCAACCCTTCAAATCGAAACTAGTGCTAAGAACTGGCTCCAATTGGAGATGCTATCCTCCCTGTGAGGTAGCTAAGAACCCCGCAGACCGAGTGCCTGATCCATTGGGCTGCTCTTCAAACTTTCAAAAACCTCACATTATTGTTTTTCACTTTTTCTGTATACAAAATTAAACAAAGAAAAATGGCTACCCCACAAGATCTTAGGGCCTTCTCTTCGAGATTCAAATCTTCAGCTCACCATTTGCACTGATTTTAAAAGAAATAAATATATACACTTATGGTACAAAAGTTACCCGTCATCCTCAGGACAGGTAATGCTTTAGAAACCTTCCATTTACTGGGCCACTTCTCAGCTGAGACCGATCCTGATTGTCCAAAATGAACAATGTTGTATGGACCTACCCACATATGATCAAACTTCCCATGATTGTCTTCTCTAGTAGCCCATTTCAAGACCAAATCATCAATTTGGAACTCTTCTTCCTTAAATTTCCTATCAAAAGTACTCTTCATTTTCTCCGGCTGTACTTGTACTTTGTCATAGGCTTTATCTCTCATCTCATTTAGTTCTATTATCTGATTTATCCTTCTATGCATATGATTTGGTTCATCTTCATGTCCCTGCATCAATTTCATGATTGGAAATCCTAAATATGTTGGAAAAACAACTTCATCCCCATATACTAACTGGAATGGTGACATTCCAGTTTACCTTTTTGTGCTAATCCTATCGGCCCGCAAAGCATATTTCAGCTTTGTATGCCAAGCTCTTTTATTCTCTTCTAGCAATTTCTTAATTATTCTTACCATGCTTTTTTTATAAGACTCAGCCAATCCATTTCCTTGTGGATAGTAGGAAATAGAATGGTTCAACCTGATGTGATATTTATGGCAGAAATTGATCATATTCTTAGATTTGAAAGCAACTGCATTATCTGTAACAATTCTTCTGGGACATCCAAACCTAGCCAAAATATTATTCTCTAGAAAATCCATGATCACAGCATAAGTGGCTCTCCTTGTGCGTATAACTTCAATCCATTTTGTCAAATAATCAGTTGTTTTTAGAATCCATCTGTGTTGACCTAAATAATTTGGGTTGATTTCCCCAATGAAATCCAACCCCCACTACTGGAAGAGTGCCTCTACTAAAATTGGGTTAAGAGGAAGTGAAACCAATTTCCTTTTACCATAATAAATCTGGCACTGATGACATGTAGTAGTCTCTTTATAAACATCAACAAACATAGTAGGCCAATAAAAACCAGCTCTCAGTATTTTATTTGTTGTTACTGTTATCACACCATAGTAGTAGGGCTACTATTCTTGCTTAGCAGATATCTGCACATTTCAAAGGCTAGATTTTACAAAGTTTGGCTATCATGAGCTTGTATTTTGAAATCACTCATGATCAGAGCAGTATTGTATATCAGATTTTTGTTAGACCTTGTGCCAAGGATGAGCCTTGAGAGTTCAGATGTGATGGCCGATGTGACCCTTTATTCCATACAGTTTCAATTCAGTGCTCAGTGATGTTATTACAGTGGTGTTTCAGATGATTTTGGATGATTATTGTTATGATGTTATATAGCCTATGGACTTCTGATTATTGACTATGGATTATTATATTGTTACTTTAGTCATCTTCATAGCATTAGCTTGGTATATGATTCATGATGTGGCACACTATTTGTGTTGGTTGTGGAGCCAGATCTTATAGTCTCATAGATGATATTGTCTTAGTCGTGCACCCAAGAGGACTGTACACTCATTCCCCTACCTTGGGGTTCGGAGCCATGGTTTTGGGTAACCCGTGGTATTTTCCCACTATATTTCCCTTATAAAAGAAAGACATTGTAATACAGCTAGGGTTGATGTATTAGGCTTTATGCATTGTAAAGATCTCTGAGATCGGAAGAGAGACTGTGAGACAGTGAAGAGAAAGTGTAGCGGTTGTGTTGTAGGTTGTATCCCTTCACTTTGCTGGACAGAATAATAATAAGGACTGGAAACTTAAGTGTGGACATAGCCCAAGTTGGGTGAACCACGATATATCTGTGTTTCTCTTGTAATGTCTGTGTGATTATATTTGCATTTTTGTTTATTGTTATTGCTCTGCGATCCTATTTTTCTAACAATTTGAAATGAAATTAGCTATCTTAATAATGTTATAAATTGTAAAATGGACATACTACTTGCACACTTAGGTTTTATGACAAAACTCACTGGTTGTATTACCTTCCTATGACCATAGATATGATCTTCCTCAACATTTCTGTTAGCTAGCTTAGGCACCACATTCATTTGACTCCGTCCATCCATGGCCTTCCCGATTTGGCTTTCACCTTTGACTTGTCTTTCTTGACTCTTTGATATTGAGGACTTCCCCATTACTACCTCTGTGTTGGATCGTATCCATGTTTGTTTAGTGTCTCGGCTCTGATTTGGTGATAGAACTTGCCTTTGGTGAGTTGGATTGTAGGCCTAAATCATTCTGGTCGGTTGTCCTGATGTTTGGAACTGGTCGAAGTCCCCTTAGTCACTTGAGATGTTCTTGGCTAAAACTGAAAGCTCATGTACTACCTATTGGAAATATTTATAAATTCTCCCATGGAAACTGTAAACTATAGAATGTGTTTCTTAACACACATGAGTAAAGGGCAAGAGAAATGAAATGCTAAAAATACTCCTTGAAGAGTATAAGAAAGGTCCAAAAAGCAAAAGTTACTCAAAAGTTATATCTCTTATTGCTGAGATTATATATGTCTAAACATGCCCTGGATGCAAGCTGCAACTATTTGTGCTTCTTAACACATCTGAAATCCGAAGGGTTATGTAGGCTAAAAAGGCCACGAAATTAAATTGAATGATCCTAATGAACTTGGATCATCTTGATGTAGACAACATGCCTAAGTTGAATAAGCACTCTCTAAACAACTTATCCATTTGTGAGGAACAACCTTTCCTCGTGTTATTTATCTGGCACAGAGTGTAGCTTCCCCTTCTCCCAGTCCAAAGTGTCACCTAGTTGATTTTAGGCAAGTCATCCCCTTTGCCTAGGCTTTGATTTTTAGCCTTCATCCTAAGCTAGCAGTTAGACCATGTCGAATGGTGAGTCTGTCATTTAAGATATTGTGCAAATAAATAACAATGAAATATATAAACATGGTAAATGCGATTGAATTATGTTTATACTTTAAGTTAAGCTGTGAGTATGATTAGAGGAACATGTCTTAGTCTATTGATATAATTTGTCCTTGGTTGTATATTGACCTAGTCAAACCTAGCTTGACTATGGTCATTGTTGGGATCCGTGATGATGTGGGCCATGTATGCTTATGGATGATGATTGATGGTCCCACATACTCTTGTTATTGGTACCATATGGTGGACATATGATTCAGATGGTGATTGATGCATTTCAGTGGGTTTTATTATTATTTTAGATGATCAAATTATGCACTGTCCATATATGGTGAACCCTACAATTGGACCATCAAGGAAACCCATGGTGTATGAGTACACATTATTAGTAGTTTTGGGTCTTCTAGATCCAATGAGACACTTATCATTCATTTCTGGGAACTTCTGACAATGATAGATGCAGTTATTCACTTGTTGACCAGATTTGGGGTTGTTTTCCCAGCTTGTCCAGTAGGGGCCATGAGAGGCCAGTTCACCTAGGGCACTGTATGAGAAGGGGATGGTCCAACCACTTTATTTTACCATTATAGCCCCCTTCTGGAGAGCCTGGTGGGCTCAGTGTGGCAGCGCAGGCAGCCTAGGTGGTAGTTTTAGCAGCTTCACAGTTACCGAGGCAGATTAAAAATAGAATAAAAGGGTCACTGAGGAATTCGATTTGTGAAATCGAGGCAAGGCTTTGGCACTTAGTATTCACATAGGTCTTCCAGGGTGAACCCCCCATCTTCCAGCCAGTTATCATCATTCAATGGGGTCCACAGAGGCCACAAGAGGCCTTTTACTGCATGTCTCTCATAAATTTTGAGGACAGGATTTGATCATTTGTATTATTTTGGACATATTATTTTATATTGTTTTTCCATGGGGATGATCTAGTAAGGATTGATGCCTCCTAGCCCCACCATGAGCTCTTTGATTCATGTCCATGTCATATGAGGTGGGCCCATGTGTTTTTCCCCCTCTAGAGGATGACATCACCATCACTTAGTCACTCTTAGCTATGACATCACCTCTATTTTGAGTGATCCATGTGATATTTTATGTTGGATCATCCTAGCCATTGATTATGTTGTGAGATCTTTTAATCTCAACAACTCATTTCATAAAGTGGTTTTGAGATCTACGGTTTTGGTCTTTTTTTATCCTATATAAGGAGGAGACCCCCTCATTGTAAAATCATTTAGAGATTTTTGGCTCTTGGCTATTGGAATAAAAATACTTTCTGGGCATATTGGATCTTGAAGTTGGAATTCTTGTTGTCATTGTAAATGCTTCTTCCTCTGCATTGACAGATATTGGTGGCCATCTTGATTTTTATCTTCAATTAACATTGTTTTATAGGCAAAGAAGACATTTTAGAGAGGTGTGAATTGGTGGGAAGGCCTACCCTTCAAGCTTTAAGAGGACGTTTTGGTTGACAAGGAGTTCTTTTGTCTTTGTACCAACAATTCATGTTTATCATCTCTTTGTTTACATCTCTTTCCATTCTTGATTGATTGATTGATCTTTGTGTCCTTGATTGACAGGAATAGGGAAATTGAATTGGTTGAAGGAGGCACAACATTCACAAGAAGGGCTCATCCAAGTTTGCCATTTGATCTTTGTTGGAAGTAATCCTCATCACAAGCCTCTTCCATCTTCATCTTCCAGGTATGTTCCAAGAGGTATGAAATTCTTCTATCTTATCCATCTATTCTATTAGATCTAAAAACCCTCATTGATTAAAACCCTAATTTTTCACTTTTTCCTAGATCTACTTGGATCTAGCTTGGATTTTGGAAATATATTGAAAACCCACCTCTATAGTATCCACGAAAATTTAGATCTATAGTTTGGTGGTGATTGGGTTCCATTTGACACACTTTCCAAGGCACCTAGCCCTCTTGAAGGCAATTCGCACCCCTTGGGAGAAGCTAGTTGGTTTAGTTCCAAGACATGGGTAGGTGAGATCCCACTTGATTTGAACTCCTTTCACTTGATAACCTACCTCTAGTTCTTCATCTCTTTGATTTTTTCCTTGTGGGCCCCATTCCTCATTTTTAGGGTTGTGCCCCACTTGGGTCATTGGGTGATGCATTTTCAACCTTAGATCTATGAAGATCTATCCTACCTTGGGGAATGCCACTTAAAATGAACTTTGATATTTTTCTTAACTACCCCGATCTACAATTTGGCGTAATTTGGACTCCATTTGCCCCTCCATCTAAAGGCACTAGTCTCCTTGGGTCAATTCGCACTCCTTCGGGATTGTGTCTTTTGCTAGATCCCATATGTGGGTGGTTCTAAATCCAGCTTGGATCCATAGATTCACATCTTCAAACACCCCTTAGTGCCATTCCACCCCTAACTTCACCTTGTGCGTCCCATTTGGGTCATTTCCATACTTTAAGGAAGTGGGCCCCACTTGTGTATTTCATGGTACTAGATCTCCCTAGGTGGCCTAACTCATTCATTGGTTGAAACACTTGTCACTTCTTAAGCCTCTTCAACCACATCATAACTCTTGGGTGTACCTAATCTTGCATTAGTTTCCATAACTCAACTTTCACATCCCCCTAGGAACCATTGCTTTGGCTAATCTTCTATCGATTGGCTATAGGGTCTTCCCCTTGATCTTATCCTATCTAGATCTAAAGCGAAGAGTGTCTCAGTTGTCGTGACTCCCATATTGCATTGGGAACCATGGCATCTCTTGGGTCACCTCTTTAGTTTTCCATCTCCTCTACTGTCTCGGATGGGATACCTTTAGGGACAACTACAAGTTGTGTGATAACATTTTTGGCGCCGTTTCCAAGGAGGTAGAGGTTTACCTTAGGTGTGTGCGACTATCCATGCATAATTCATATATTATCGCATCTGGATTAATCTAGATGGTTATCATTTCAATCCTTAATTTAAGCATAGCCATCTATTTGTCCCTCATCTTCTCCCCGCTTATTAACGGCATACATCTTGGTCGAAGAGTTTTAAAATCAGCACGGCGACTGCACATAAGCGACTCCACTGGTGATCGATCCTATCATTATCTAGAACTCATGGGGTACATCATTTTGTATTTAGGCTCTTGAAAAAAATAAATAAAAATAATAATAAAATTTGCCATCCATGGATGCTTCTGAGCGGCCTAGGAATTTTGGTCATTTGAAAGTTTTTGACTTCTCGAAAATTGTTGGGTATCCTCATCAAATCCCTCATCAACACCATGAAAGGTTGTCTAAATTTTATGGAAGTCGTGAAGTATCTGCTAAAAGACACCTTGAACTTTTGAGGGAAATCATTAAAGAGTTATCCATAACCCATGAAGATGTGTGTATGAAACTATTGGCTTCGTCTTTCAAAGAAAGAGTTCAGCTCTGGTTTTTGAATTTGAAGGAAAATAGCATTTCCGGATAAGACATGTTTGAAAATAAATTCTTAGAAGAATGGGGGAGTGAATACAATGATATATATTCTTGAAATCAAATCCAAGATCAAAACCTTCCCCTTTCCGATCATATTGTTGAATCTATTAATAATCAAATATCAAGTGAATTGCCAACATCCAGAGATGACTCCTCTTTCCCAATCCCTTTTGAGGATAAGTCTTCCACTTTTGACTCAATCGAAAGTCAAATCCCTAATCATTGTATAAATCATAAGTTTTCAAATTTATTTTTAGGTAGCCCTAGTCCTGATCCTGAGGAAATTTATGAGGATGAGCTTTTAGTCAGTCAGTCTATTAAAGTTCCCCCCTCAGAGAAACTCATTAGTCATTCCATTTTTAGTGATCATTATTTTCCTTATCACTTTATTGAAGAAGATGAAAGTGAGAACATTGACCAAGATCCTTTAGTGGTGATTTGACGTGATCATTGTGCAAATAATCAGGATATTATAAATGAAATTGTTAATTTCCCCCCTAATCAATTATCCTCTTATGATTTTAATGATGAACTAATAAAAGATCAATCCCAAGATGAAGATGAGTTAATAAATCACACTAGATGTTCTAATCTTTGTTCCACTTCTTATAATGAATATTTGAATTTTCTTTTTTTCATCCTTAATCAAGATAACTTAGAGTTAGATAGTTATGGTCAATCTTGTCCTCAGATTGTAAATATTAAACTTGATCAAAAGCTTGAAATCATTCCTAGAGTAAAGAGTGTTTTCTTCTGTCAAAATCCAAGGTCAAACTTGTTTATCCATTTGGGAAAATTTTCATATTTGCAATCCCCCTTCCTTCCCAACTTTTTGAATCATATTTGGGTTGGTGCTTTAGTCAATCTTTGGCCTTGGAAATTTTCAATAGGAGGTATAAGCATGATTACATGTTTGGAGAAAAAGCACTTCATTTCCCTTTTCATTCACTTTGGAACCATAATGCTTGTTGTCAAGTTATCAATCATTCTTGGTGGCTAGAAAAGGTGTTTAAAGATCAATTTCATCTTTTCTCCATTTTTGAGCATCAAGTGGGTTTGATTTTGATATTTCGCCTTCTAAGCTTTAATTTATCCCCACTTGGTTTTTATTTGATCATCAGTCCCAAGGAGAATCAAATTGAATATGTAAGAGAAGTAAATGAGGAAGTTATTTTTTGTGAAAAAGAATTGAATCGCATGCCTTATATTTTACCTCCATCAATCCTAAGCAATAACTTGCATGAATTTTATGATCCTATCAATCCTTGGATGGAGGATGTTGGCATCAGTCAGTCTTCTCCTTGACATAATTTCATTTTGCAACATTCAACTCCTTTTTCAATTTTTGAACAAGTCAGGAAACTTGTGCTATCAATTTCATTAATCCTTAATCCAGTCCTGACTCATTTTCTAAGAAAAAATAAAGAAGAATGATTAACTCATTTGATGAATGGTTGCATTGGATTTATGATTTTACCTAACATTTGTGTTGACTGGTTAGAGTAGGTAGGCCTTTGAATAATCTTAATTAATAAGTAGGTTTTGTGTGTTTTTTATTTTTTTCTGTGTGCTGAGTATTACCATTTATTTTTCTCCTTGAGTTGTCTGCTTGAGTTTGTCTTCTTGCTAAGTTGTTGATTGAGTTGAGCCTTTCTCCTTCCTAAGCTTGTCTCACCTCCTGCATGCATTGAAAAAAGGTTAGAGTATTTTAAGTGCTTGTTAGCTTCCTGTGCAAGTTGATTTGAGTATGCCTGCTTGAAAAAGTTTCCTTACCTCCTGCACAATAAAATGAATAAAAATTTATATGCCATGTTAGATTAGAATTTCTTTTATGCATTTCAGTTTTTTCCTTAGAGTAGGTTTTATTTTCAATTTTATTTTATATATCTCCCGTACATGCTTCATGTGGTATTCTAGTGGCTATGAGGGCAGATACAAGTGCAAAATAAAAACTGAAAGCAAGGATGATGCGGTGTTGGATTGAAGATTGATGCAAAGCAGTTCAAGACCAGAGATTCTGAAGTTCTCAAGCGCTCTCTCCCTTAGAGCACTTGTCCCAGCTAGAGCCAGATGTTATCACACCATAGTAGCAGGGCTATTATTCTTACTTAGCAGATATCTGCACATTTCAGAGGATGGATTTTACAGAGTTTGGCTATGATGAGCTTGTATTTTGAGATCACTCATGATCAGAGCAGTATTGTATATCATATTTTTGTTAGACCTTATGCTAAGGATGAGCCTTGAGAGTTCAGATGTGATGACTGATGTGACCCTTTATTCCATATAGTTTCAGTTCAATTCTCAGTGATGTTATTACAGCAATGTTTCATATGATTTTGGATGATTATTGTTATGATGCTATATAGCCTATGGACTTCTGATTATTGACTATGGATTATTATCTTGTTGCTTTAGTCATCTTCACAGCATTAGATTGGTATATGATTCATGATGTGGAAAACTATTTGAAATGAAATCAACTATCTTAATAATGTTATAAATTGTAAAATGGACATACTACTTGCACACTTAGGTTTTATGACAAAAATCACTAGTTGTATTACGTTCCTATGAGCATAGATATGGTCATCCTTGACATTTATGTTAGCTAGCTTAGGCACCACATTCATTCTACTCTGTCCATCCATGACCTTCCCGATTTGGATTTCACCTTTGAATTGTCTTTCTTGACTCTTTGATATTGAGGACTTCCCCATTACTACCTCTATGTTGGATCACATCCATGTTTGTTTAGTGTATCAACTCTGAGTTGGTGACAAAACTTGCCTTTGGTGAGTTGGATTGTTGGCCTAAATCATTCTAGTCAGTTGTCTCGATGTTTGGCACTGGTCGAAGTCCCCTTTGTCACTTGAGATGTTGTTGGCTAAACCTGAAAGCTCATGTACTAGCTATTGGAAATATTTATAAATTCCCCCATGGAAACTGTAAACTCTAGAATGTGTTTCTTAACACACGTCAGTAAAGGGAAAGAGCAATGAAATGCTTAAAATACTCCTCGAAGAGTATAACAAAGTTCTGAAAAGCAAAAGTTACTCAAAAGTTATATCTATTATTGTTGACCTTGTATATGTCTGAACATGCCCTGGATGCAAGCTACAAATAGTTGTGCTTCTTAGCACATCTGAAATCCAAAGGGTTAGGTAGGCCAAAAAGGCCATGAAGTGAAATTGAATGATCCTAATGGACTTGGATCAGCTTGATGTAGACATGATGCCTAAGTTGAATAAACACTCTCTAAACAACTTATCCATTTGTGAGGCATGGTCTTTCCCCCTGTTATTTATCCAGCACAGAGTGTAGCTTCCCCTTCTCCCAGTCCAAAGTGTCACCTAGTTGAGTTTAGGCAAGTCATCCCCTTTTCCCAGCCTTTGATTTTTAGCCTTCATCCTAAGCTAGCAATTAGACCATGTCGAATGGTGAGTCTGTCATTTAAGATATTGTGCAAGTAAATACCAATGAAATATATAAACATGGTAAATGCCACTGAATGATGTTTATACTTTAAGCTAAGCTGTGAGTATGATTAGAGGAACATGTCTTAGTCTATTCATATAATTTGTCCTTGGTTGTATGTTGACCTAGTCAAACCTACTTTGACTATGGTCATTCTTGGGATCCGTGATGATGTGGGCCATGTATGCTTATGGATGTTGATTGATGGTCCCACATACTCTTGTTATTGGTACCATATGGTGGACATATGATTTAGATGTTGATTGATGTAGTTCAACAGGTATTATTATTATTTTAGATCATTACATTATGCACTGTCCATATATGGTGGACCCTACAGTTGGCACATAAGGGAAACCCATGGTGTATGAGTACACATTCTTAGTTGTTTTGGGTCTTCTGGATCCAATGTGACACTTATCATTCAGTTTCGGGCACTACTGATCGTGGTAGGTTGGTCCTCCCATGCCGGTGAGTGTAAGTGTTGTGTGTGTGCATCTGGGATTGTGCTTCGTGATACTCTATGGCCGTGGAAAGGTTGTGTAGTAGCAAGTAAAAGGTCCTGGGAGATCCGATAGGTTGAGCTGTATGCTTGTAATTAGTCTTGGGATGCTCTTTTGAGGTTTTGTTGACTCACATAATAAGTCCTGAGGATCCCACAGTATGGCCAGTGATGATGAAGACCTGCAGGTGGTGGACCTACATCCATTATGAAAAAGGACTGGCTCTGTAGAACTTCCTATGATGAGTAGATTTAGAGATTGATTGAGATAGCAGCAGCTATGATAATGAGAATGATCCAGAGAAGAAGACTTGTGCTAGAAGATCTGTGTCGAGAAATACCTTCCTAGTTAAGAGGGAGTGTTGATGTATATGTAACTTCGAAATGTATTTCATCCATGTATTTCATTTATATATTTTTGTACTCCTATAGAGATGTGCCATTCCTCTATATGGAAGTGTCGTCGTGTGTATTGACAAGTGTCGCAAGTGTGTTAACTTGCCGATGGGTTATTATACCACCATGTGTGGGGTAGGACCTAATTTATATAATATATGGTTGATTTACCTAGCTAGACAAGTCGACCCCATAAGGTTATTGGGCAAATAGGTCAAGTATAAATAGAGATTGAGAGATCTCTATTTGGATCACTCAGAAACTCATTCTTCCTTCACTCAGAAAGTGGCGCACTTGTGAGGAGGAGGATCATCTACTACTGGGAGACTATCTCTGTGTATTTTGGTTGAGCTATTGCTCTATCTATCTCTGAGGAAGTTGTGGGGTTTTTCACCTTAGGGTTTTCCCCATGGAAACTCTGTGTGTCTTTGTCTCTCATGCTTTTGCTTCTTGGAATGATTGACATGCTTGTTATGATTGATATGAATTGATATACTGTACATGTTGTTCTCTCAGTAAAGATCCTAGAGTATTGTGAATTAATGCTCAAAATCTAACATGGTATCATAGCTAACCTAAGAAGAAGACATTGTGCAATGACGGAAATAAGGGTTTCTTATTTATTGGGTTTCTCTCCACACATTTTGGAAAAGAAGTATAGTAGATTGACTCTACTCGTCAAGGAGAATCTATCTATCCAATCAGAATTCAATTTTGAGCATTTTTTAGATTTGGCCCTAAAAATTAGGGTTTCCACAAAAATAGAAATTTCTGAAATCTGAAGACATAACTGGAAGCTCTTTGGAAAAATCGAAGTTTAGAGCTTTGGATCGAGATTTTTGGCTGGGTAAATCACCGGGAAACTCAAACCCTAATTCAGGGTCCTCCCTAGTGAACCCGTGAAGACTAAAAGGAATTTCTGAAGGGTGAAGCTTTGAAGATCTCAAATTTTGAATACACCAAGATAATCAGATCATCAAGGCACATCTTTCTATCCTCTCAGAAAGTTGAAATTCACATTTTGAATTTTTAGGGTTTTTCCAACAAACCCTAATCCGAGACTAAATCCAGTTTTCAGCAAAGCAAGTGGTAAGATCTAAATTTTTTTCTATTCCCATTTGAAGTACTCTTTAAGATGTCTCACCACACCAATCTTGAGTATAAGCTTGAAGGGGCTGATAACTTCCGAGCCTAGAAGTATAGGATTGGGTTAATCCTGGAAGAGAATGAGTTGGATTCATACATAAAGGAAGACATTCCTATCCCTGAGGATGAAGAGGCTAAGATATTGCATAAGAAGAACTTGGATAAGGAAAAGAGGATCATTGCTGACTCTATGAAGGACCATCTCATCCCACATGTGTCATCTCTAAAGTCACCCAAAGAGATGTTTGATTCCTTGACCAAGCTATTTGAAGGGAAGAACATAAATCGGAAGATGACCTTGCGAAACCAATTGAAAGAATTAAAGTTTAAGAATGGAGAAACCATTCAATATTATTTTTCTAGGGTCTCTCAGATCAAGGAACAACTGGAAGCAGTGGATGAAATGGTGGAGAATGGTGAAGTTGTCATGACCACTCTAAATCGCCTACCCAGGTCATGGGATTCCTTTATTCAAGGAATTTGTGCAAGAAAGAAGTTGATCTACTTCAACAGACTGCGGGAAGAATGTTCACAAGAAGAAGCAAGGCTTGTGGCCCGAGAAGAAAAGATGGGAAGTGAAGATCAAGCTCTCACAGTACACACCAAGAAAGGAAGGTCAAAGAGAGAGCACTCTTATGCCAATAAATCTTCACACTATCATCAACATAAAGATAAGAAAGATCTCAGATGCTTCACACGTAATGAGAAGGGTCATTTTGCTTCAGAATGTCCCAAGAACAAAAGAAACAACAACATCAAGAAGAGGAAGGGCAGTAGGAAGAGATATCATGCTCATGCTGCTAAAGATGATGAACCACCCAAGAAGAAGGCTAGAGCAAAAAGTGACAATGATGAATCATCAAGCGAAGAAGAGTATGTTCTGATCTCTTCTCTCACAGGTACTATCTCTCATGGTTGTAATGATTGGATTATTGACAGTGGGGCTTCTAAACACATGACTGGGTTTAAAGAATCTTTTGTAAATCTATCTAAACATGAATCACCCCATAAAGTGAAACTTGGGGATGACTATCAATACCACATTAAAGGAAGTGGTGAAGCCTCCTACAACCTAGATTCTGGAAAGTCCTTGAAGATGAAAGAAGTTCTTTATGTACATGGGTTCAAGAAGAACCTACTCTCCATATCTGCATTGGATGCAAAAGGTATGAGGGTTGCATTTGTAGATGGCCAAGTTCTAATGTGGCCAAAAGGTAAAACTATCGATGATGCAGTAGTGATTGGAGAGTAAGAGGGAGGATTGTATAAATTGAAGGGACAACCTGAACATGCCATGGTGCATGAATCCATGGAGCCAAGTGAACTTTGGTATAGAAGACTTGAACATATGGACTACAGAGCATTACCAATTGCAAGTAAAGTTGTAGAAGGACTTCCTGAAATCAAGACCAAGCATGAAGGTGTTTGCAAAGGATGTGCAAAAGGAAAGAACATAAAGAAGGAATTTCCAAGCAGTGAAAGCAAGGCAAAAGGTATCTTGGAAATCATCCACTCCGATGTATGTGGTCCGATGTCATCAAGTTCTCTGAGTGGGTATGTTTACTATGTCTCTTTCATTGATGACTTCTCCAGGAATACTTGGGTTTACTTCTTGAAGAACAAAGATGAAGTGTTTGATAAATTCAAGGAATTCAAAGCCTTGGTGGAAAACCAAACTGATAAGAAGATCAAAACTTTCAGATCCGACAATGGTGGAGAATTCACTTCAGGTGACTTCAAGAAGTTATGCCTTGATTCAGGGATTAAGAGGGAGTTGACTACTCCTTACAATCCACAATAGAATGGAGTTGCAGAAAGAAAGAACAAAACAATCATGGAAGCAGTAAGGGAAATGCTGCATGACCAGGATCTACCTATGCATCTATGGGCAGAAGCAGCTAGGACAGATACATATCTGCAGAATAGAACACCCCACAAGATATTGGACAACAAGACACCAGAAGAGGTCTTTTCTGGTAAGAAACCTGAAGTCAGCCATCTCAGAATATTTGGTTGTCAAGTATATACACATGTCCCAAAGGAGAAGAGGACCAAGTTGGATCATCCAGGAAAGAAGGGTATCTTTGTGGGTTACAACGAAAGCTAGAAGGCTTACATAATATACTTTCTAGGGTTCAAGAAGATTGATGTTAGCAGGGATGTAACATTTGATGAAAACTCAACATTCATCAAATCAAGGAAGACACATGTTGAAGTTTATGAAGAACCTAAGGAAACAAGATTTCAAGACACTACCATGACTGAAGCAATTCCCGATGTTGATCGTGAAATTGAAGATCCGCAACAACCTGTACATCCACCACGTGAGGACAACTCTCACAAGAGGAAACCTACATGGGCTAGAGAGCTCATTCAAGATGCATAAATATTTGGCATTCCAGAAGAAGAAAACAGAGCAAAGAAGAGAACTAGATCCCATACCAGCTATGTTGCTTTACTCTGCGATATTGTGAACAAAGAACCTTCAAATTGCGAAGAAGCAACAGAAAAGAAAGAATGGAAGGATGCTATGGTTGAGGAATACCAATCAATAATGAAGAACAATGTTTGGTATGTTGTTCCAAGACCTAAAGGGAAGTCGATTGTAACTTCCAAATGGATCTACAAGATCAAGCATGCTGCAGATGGTAGCATAGAGAAATACAAGGCAAGATTCGTAGCTCATGGCTTCTCTCAGAAAGAGGGAATAGATTATGAAGAAACCTTTGCTCCTATAGCCAGGTACACTTCTATCAGATCAGTACTTGCCCTGGCTACAACGATGAAATGGAAGATACACCAGATGGATGTCAAGACTGCCTTCTTGAATGGTGTAGTTGAAGAGGAAGTGTATATGGAGCAGCCACTCGGTTTTGAAACACATGACACAGAGTCATATGTGTGCAGATTGAAGAAAGCCTTGTATGGCTTGAAGCAAGATCCGAGAACTTGGTATGGTAGGATGGCCAGTTTCCTATCTAGTTTGGGCTTTCCCAAGAGTAAAGTGGATTCCAACCTTTACTACAAGGTTGATGAAGGACATCCTGTGATTCTACTCCTGTATGTAGATGACCTATTTATAACAGGAGATGATAAACTGATTGCCGACACAAAGAGGAAGCTTGCTGCTGAGTTTGATATGAAGGACTTGGGGATGATGCACTATTTTCTAGGTATGGAGGTGTGGCAGAGTGCAGATGGGATCTTCCTTGGACAAGGGAAGTATGCAGTAGGTATCCTAAAGAGGTTTGGGATGATGGACTGTAAGGCCATGTCCACACCCATGGCATCAAACCTGAAGCTTCTATGTAATGCTTCATCTGATCCGGTTGATGTCTCTATGTATCGTCAGATGATTGGGTCCTTGATGTACCTGATGAACACGAGACCATATATTTTCTTTGCGGTGAACACATTGAGCCAGTTCTTGATAGATCCGAGGAGTGTTCACCTGATTGCTGTCATTAGAGAAATTTTGAGGTCAAAAAATGGCCTCAAAACAAAGAAAATGTACTATAAAATACAACCAATCACATTCTAGTAGATGACATCATCCCCCTTGGTGAGGTGGCATTGCATGAGTTAAGAATGCTTATTTTCCAAATTTTCTATGGTGGATGAAAACACATAGTTAACCAAGGTAGTGGTGTAAGTACTTTTAAGTCATAAAGTAAAGTACTCATAATGATAGTCTTTTCATAAAATAATATTATTGTCATTTTCAAGTAAAGTACTCATAATGAATGTCTTTTCACACTTTCTCCTAAAATAATATTATTGTCATTTTCAAGTGAAGAACTCTTAATTCATAAAGAAAGTCCTTTCACATTTTTTTATAAAATAATATATCATCATTTTTATGTTTTTAATTTTAAATTATATATTCACTCCATTCTATTTAATAACATAATGTCAAACTAATAAAGAATAATAATAGATTTAATAAATAATAATAATAATAATAATAATGCAATGTGGATTATAATAATATTATTGACATTTTACATGTAAATAAATTTTCAATTAAATTACATTATTAAATTCATGAGAAAAGTACTAAATATAAAAAGTCAACATAAAATTAAAAAAATAGCTCTTAAAAATGTTTTTTATTATTTAATTTCATTTGCAAGTTCAAGACAAATTAATGCTAAAGGACAATAAATTTTTGGGAATTTACAATGAATCTTAGTCACAACAATGTAGACTTATTTTATTAATTTTATTTCTAATGAATTTTGAAAAGTAACTCAACCATGGTTATTTATATTGTGCATAGAAAATAGTGTGGGAGGTGACTTGTCATATGTACCTACCCCATAAAACCCCCAATTCATAATATTTTAATATATCTCATATTTTTGTAGTACATCTCTTAGGAGCCATTTTTTGACCTCAAAATCTCTCTAATGAAAGCATATTCTGAGGTACCTAAAGGGTACAATTGATTATGGGCTCAAGTATGATGTGAATCAAACATTTAACCTACCGGGTTATGTTGATTCAGATTGGGCAGGCAGTGCTACAGATAGGAAGAGCACTTCTGGGTGCTGCTTCAGTATGGGATCAGCTGTGATCTCTTGGTTTAGTAGGAAGCAATCCTGTGTAGCACTGAGTACAGCTGAGGAAGAATATGTTGCAGCCTGTGTGGCTAGTTGTGAGGCAGTATGGCTGCGGAAGCTACTGTCAGAGTTATTTTATCTCCCATTGGATGCTACTAGTATCTTCTGTGATAACTAGAGTTGTGTAAAGCTGTCTTAGAACCCAGTGTTTCGTGACAGGTCGAAACACATAGAGATCAAATATCACTATATCAGGGATATGGTGCAGAGAGGAGCAGTGAAGCTCTTCTGTGTTGTGATGGACGAGCAGATTGCATATGTACTGACGAAGCCACTAGCTAGAGTGAAGTTCGAGTACTTTAGAGAAAGGCTTGGTGTTCTTCAGATTGACGACACTTCGAGGAAGAAGTGATGGACACATTTGCTGAAGCCATTCCAAGCATGTTGAAGGGGGATCCTTCACATGGCTGTGGATGTAAGCGCTGGATGATGAGCATCAGGAAGATGCTCCAGTTACTTCTCTATATGTGTATGTATGCATCATGCTGGATGCTTGATATGATCAGTTGGATCATTTATATATATATGTACGCATCATGTTGGATGCTGGATATGATCAGTTGGATCATTTATGTATGTATGCATCATATTAGATGCTTGGACCATGTATCTGTATATGTATTAGGTGGATACGATTGTATGATCAGGTGGATCATGTATCTGTGTATGTATTAGGTGGATACATTATATGATCAGGTGGATCATGTATGATGATATGTATCAGGTAGATACTTGGTATGCATTAGGTGGATGCATTGTATGATCAGGATGATCATGGATGACGAGCTTCAAGATGTTGCTCCAGATATGCATCAGGAAGATGCAGTGATGAGTATCAGGACGATATTCTAGATTATATGCATAAGGATGATGCTATGATGATGATCAGGATGATCATATGTATCAGGTGGATACCTTACATAATCAGTTGGATTATGTGTGATGAGTTCTGAAGACACAGATGCACAGTGCCTTTTCGACATGGTGGTAGATGTGTTCTCCCATGTGCATTGATGTATGTGCAGAGCCTTTCCGACATGGTGGTAGATGTGTTCTCCCATGTGCATTGATGTAAGTGCAGAGACTTTCTGACATGGTGGTAGATGTGTTCTCCCATGTGCGTTGATGTAAGTGCAGAGCCTTTTCAACATGGTGGTAGATGTGTTCTCCCATGTGCATTGATGTAAGTGCAGAGCCTTTCCAACATGGTGGTAGATGTGTTCTCCCATGGGAATTGATGTAAGTACAGAGCCTTATCGACATGGTGGCAGATGTGTTATCCCATGGTCGTTGATGTAAGTGCTGTGAGCCTTTCATGGATGGTGGTAGGTTGGTACTCCCATGCCGTTGAGTGTAAGTGTTGTGTGTGTGCATCTGGGATTGTGCTTCGTGATACTCTGTGGCCATGGACAGGTTGTATAGTAGCATGTAAAAGGTCCTGGGAGATCCGATAGGTTGAGCTATATGCTCGTAATCAGTCCTGGGATACTCTTTCGAGGTTTTGTTGACTCACATAATAAGTCCTGAGGATTCCACAGTATGGCCAATGATGATTAAGACCTGCAGGTGCTCGGCTTACATCCAATATGAAAAAGGCCTGGCTCTATAGAACTTCCTATGATGAGTAGATTCAGACATTGATTGAGATAGCAGCAGCTGTGATGATGATGATGATTCAAGGACGATGCATCGATGACGATGATCCATAAAAGAAGACTTGTGCTAGCAGATCTGTGTCGAGAAATACCTTCCTAGTTAAGAGGGAGTGTTGATGTATATGTAACTTCGGAATGTATTTCATCCATGTATTTCATTTATATATTTTTGTACTCCTATAGAGATGTGTCATTCCTCTATACAGAGGTGTCGTCATGTGTATTGACTAGTGTCGCAAGTGTGTTAACTTGCCGATGGGTTATTAGACCACCATGTGTGGGGTCGGCCCTGATTTATATAATATATGGTTGATGTACCTAGCTAGACAAGTCGGCCCCATAAGGTTATTGGGAAAATAGGTCAAGTATAAATAGAGATCGGGAGATCTCTATTTGGATCACTCAGAAACTCATTCTTCCTTCACTCGAAAAGTGGCGCACTTGTGAGGAGGAGGATCATCTGCTACTAGGAAACTATCTTTGTTTATTTTGGTTGTACTTTGGTTGAGCTATTGCTCTATCTATCTCTGAGGAAGTTGTGGGGTTTTTCACCTTAGGGTTTTCCCCACGGAAACTCTGTGTATCTTTGTCTCTCATGCTTTTGCTTCTTGGAATGATTGACATGCTTGTTATGATTGATATGCATTGATATACTATACATGTTGTTCTCTCAGTAAAGATCCTAGAGTATTGTGAATTAATGCTCAAAATTTAACACATCTTGATTTTTATCTTCAACTAACATTGTTTTGTAGGAAAAGAAGACGTTTTGGAGAGGTGCGAATTGGTGGGGAGGCCTACCTTCAAGCTTGAAGAGGACGTTTTGGTTGATAGGGAGTTATTTTTTCTTTGTACCAACAATTCTTGTTTATCATCTCTTTGTTTACATGTCTTTCCATTCTTGATTGATTGATTGATCTTTGTGTCCTTGATTGATAGGAATAGGGAAATCGATTTTGTTGAAGGAGGTAAAACATTGGCAAGAAGGGCTCATCCAAGTTTGCCATTTGATCTTTGTGGTAAGTAATCCTCATCACAAGCCTCTTCCATCTTCATCTTCTAGGTATGCTCCAAGAGGTATGAAATTCTTCTATCTTATCCATCTATTCTCTTAGATCTAAAAACCCTCATTGATTAAAACCCTCATTTTTCACTTTTTCCTAGATCTACTTGGATCTAGCTTAGCTTTTGGAAAGATATTGAAAACCCACCTCTATAGAATCCACAACAATTCAGATCTATAGTTTGGTGGTGATTGGGTTCCATTTGACACACTTTCCAAAGCACTTAGCCCTCTTGAAGGAAATTCGCACCCCTTGGGAGAAGCTAGTTGCATTAGTTCCAAGACATGGGTAGGTGAGGTCCCCTTTGATTTGAATTCCTCTCACTTGATAACCTACCTCTAGTGCTTCATCTCTTTGATTTTTTCCTTGTGGGCCCCATTCCTCATTTTGAGGGTTGTGCCCCACTTAAGTCATTGGGTGATGCATTTTCAACCTTAGATCTATGGATATCTAGCCTACCTTGGGGAATGCCACTTAAAACCCACTTTGATATTTTCCTTAACTACCCCGATATACAATTTGGCATAATTTTAACTCCATTTGCCCCTCCATCTAAAGGCACTAGTCTCCTTGGGTCAATTCGCACTCCTCGGGGATTGTGTCTTTTGCTAGATCCCATATGTGGGTGTGTCTAAGTCCAACTTGGATCCATAGATCCACATCTTTAAACACCCCTTAGTGCCATTTCACCCCTAACTTCACCTTGTGGGTCCCATTTCGGTCATTTCCATTCTTTAAGGAAGTGGGCCCCACATGTGTATTTCATGGTACTAGATATATCCCGGTGATATCCCTAGGTGTCCTAACTCATTCATTGGTTGAAACACTTGTCACTTCTTAAGCCTCTTCAACAACATCATAACTCTTGGGTCCACCTAAGCTTGCATTGGTTTCCATAACTCAACTTTCACATCCTCCTAGGAACCATTGCTTTAGCTAATATTCTGTCGATTGGATATAGGGTCTTGTTATCACCTAAGATGTAGTTACCCCTATGGATGGATCCAGTCATGGATGGCAATAGGGAAGGGCAACTCAAAAGGTGCAACCACGATCACCTCGACCTCCAATATGTATGGTTGTCACGCCAGTCGAGGAAACCTTCGTTTTATGTTATCTAGCCCAGACAACAAAGGGGGAGACCCGATCTACTCCCGACAGGAGAGATCAAAACCAAGACACCAAATCAGGGTATTTCTAAGTGAAGTTAGGTGTATGGTTTATCCTAGACCTAAGGATGAAGTCACAAGCCAAGTGAGGGGTTCAATAGGTATAGCTTTGGTTCATAGTTGAATGTAAGAGTGATTTATAAAGTTTGTAGTGAGATCTAGGGCTAGTGTACTAGTTCAATGTCAAAAGATCCACTGCCTTGGGAACCGTGTCCAATGCAGGGTAGTTAAGGGTTGTATTGGGGCTAACTAGTACAGATGACAAGCTTGACCATGATACCTGATTGCTTCAAAGGTTTAGTTCACCATGCATAGGTCAATCCACAAGTCAATCCAACAATCTAGGAAGGTTGAACTACCTTGGAGAGAGACCAGTGCCTTGGGAATTGGGAAGTGGAGTCAAAGTAAAGTTGACTTGTGGTTTAGGACTCCTAGTACTTGGGACAAGTGGGCAATAGAGGTCTTGATGGATGAATGGGTCTAGATCTAGGTTTGACCCAAGTGGACCACAATCCCTTAAAACAAGGAATGCAATCCCCAAGGCAAGATTTGACAAAGTGACAGTCTAGACCTAGGTTTTGAATTATTCCGGTTTCAGATCTCCAAAAATCTCAAGTACCCAGTTCCTCGAAGTGAGTGAAATCACTTCTCCAAGGTGGTGCGACTTTGCCCAAGGAGGCTAAAAAGTGGGGTTATGTGGGTCAAAACAAGTCGGATGGCATCCAAACTTTAGATAAGGGTAGATCGGTCAGGTAGGAGTATGGATCTATAATTTCGTGGCAATCCACCGGTTAGATCTTAGTAGATCTGAGTTTAAGTGTTCCAAATGGTCCAAAATGGGGATTAAATCCCTTAAAATGTGGAATAGGGCCCACAAGGTGAATTTCAGAAAAGTGACAACCTGGGTGTATGTTATTTGATGTGTAGATGTCAAATCAAGTGGAATCTCAAACACCCATCACTTAGATCTAGGTCAACCTGCTCAAACTAGGAAGTGCGCCTTGCTTGGGAGAAGCTAAGTTGGCCTGGGAAGGGGGTCAAATGGAAGCCAATCCTCACCAAACTATAGATCCGGGATGCCGTGGATGCTATAGAGGTGGGTTCTTAATATTACGCCCAACAACCCAATAGATCTAAGTAGATCTGAGAAAATGCAAAATTGGGGTTTTAATTAATTAGGGTTTTAAATGTTTTTGACAATTGGATAGATCATGGAGATAGAACTTACCTTGAGATCATACCTGAATGATGTGGATGAGATGCCTTGATGTTGAGGAAGATTCCCGCAGAGATCAAATGAGAGATTGTTGATTTGCTTGCCAATTTGATGCCCTAGTCCACAAGTGCGCCTTCCTCTACCTGTCAAACCAAGGAATGAAGATTCAATCAGTAAGAGCAAGTATGGAAGAAATACAAGAGAAATGTGAATAGTAACATGAAATAGAAGGTCCTGGGACAGTAATACTCCCTGTTACCAACGAAGAGCTCCAAAGAAGAAGTAGGGAGAGTCTTCCCCTACCAATACCTCCTCCTCCAAGCAAATCGGCCTCCACCTGTAGATGCAAAATCGTGGTACAAAAGATATGGCAAACAAGATCTCCAATAACTCAGTGCAAAGGAAGAACCAACGAACGAACACCAAAAACATTCACCACAACAATGGAGATAGATGCAATAATAATTTTCTATTCCAATAATCCAGAGCCAAAAGTCCCTTTACAATGAGAGGCTCTCTCCTTTAAATAGGAAGGAGAGGCACCAAAACCCTAACCACTTTTTGAATGAGTGGCTAAGATTAAAAGATACAAATGTCTAATCAATGGTTGAGATGAGCTCAACAATGAAATACATGGATCACTAATAAAATATAACATAAGTGGACAAAGTCGCCCTATAAGAGGGGATTCCCACCAAATCATGATGACAAAATATCATAAGAGGCTCATGGTGGGTCCAAGGGGTAATTTTATCCCTCCTTGGTCAATCCCCATGGCACAATAACCAATAAATAATCATGAAAGTACCAAATCGTGCCTCCATAGTGAAGTCGTGGTCCTCAAAAGACCTCAAAAATCCACAGAAAGTGCCATAAGTGATGGATGCGGGCCCCGATAAAGCTGAAACTGCTGGAGAAGGTGTGGAAGGTCCCGATCTATCATCACTGATCATCCCATGCCATAACTTTGCCTCAGTAGCCCAAATCGATTTCCTCAATAGCCATTTCTACCAATCCTGAAATGCCTTGGGAAGCGTGAAACTGCCCCAAACAGCCTCCTGGAGTGCTGGCGCTGTCAAGGTGAGGGAACCAATGTGTCGGGAAGGGGGGTAATATGGTAAAAACAAGTGGCTGGACCACCCCCTCCATCATCAGTGCCCTAGGTCAACCGGATAAAAGTCATCTCTGCTACGACAGGGCCTCCAACAGACCAAAACTGCACTGGGATAGCCTACTGAGGCTCAATCATCACTTTAAGTGCCCGGAACTGAAAACAAACTATCCCATTGGACTCAGAAGGTCCAAATCTATCCAAGATGTGTACTCATACACCATATGAGTCTCTGCATGATCAAAATAAATATCCAATATACCGGAACAGGGCCAATAATAATGCGTTGTACATATACAAACACTGCTGTAACCCCAGAATCATCATCATAACCCTATAGCTGCTGCATAGAATCATCCTGTATGTGTACATAGACCATATATCATCTATCCATATCATCATAAGGTCTAACATCTCATGTCCCATGGTCCTCCATGGTCAAACTAGGTCCAACCAAGACCAAATATAACTCAGTCCATCATCCAAGGCTGCTGAAAAGTATCAAGGTTAATACATGCTTTACAATTTATTCAAATAGCAAATATAACACAGAGTAATCATGACTGGCGATCTAAATCCAAATATATAGTGTCGTTAATTATTATTATTACTCAGACTAGACTTTCAGGATCATACTCACTTCATAGTTGTGATCAATTTGCTAGTGAAGGGTGAAGGCTTAAATTAACTGGCTAGGCCAAGGGATGACTTAACTGTCTTGACTTTGTGACACTTTGGCAAGGGAAAGGGAATACACCATAGTATATATTGAATGAGAAATAACACAGGGGATGGCGGTGTCTCACAAATGGATGAGTTGTTTAAAGAGGGTTTATTCACCTTCACATATGCGCACAATCCATAATACAAATAAGGCTAGCAATTGTTTAGATATAGCATTTAAGTTCCATTTCTTTTTGGGCCTGAAGTTTCCATAGCCTTGATCTATGTGTGTTTACAAACACATTGCATAGATTTACATTTTTTCTTTTAGGCTTTCTGCTGCAGGTGTGTTTTTAAGGCACTTGTTTACCTGAGCACTTCTAGGTGTGTCATGGACAGCTTGTTTACCTAGGTATTTATTTTCCAAAAGATACAACATTTTACTTTCATTGCCATTTTCATTTGGCACGCCTCTCATTCATGTGTGTTTAGAAACACATTGCATGAATGGGCTTTTCATACAAGATATAGCATTTCATTTTTCAAGATTTTGTATTCATGGAAGCACTAAAAGTTTCAGGTTTAGTCAACACAACTTTAGTGACTAGGGGGAATTCACAAGGAACTCCAACTCACCATAGGTAAGTTTTGTCACCAACTCAGAGCCGAGACACAATAAACAGGGAGGCTCATCCAATACAGAGGCTATAGTGGGGAAAAATCCTCCATGCCACTAGTCAAGTGGTAAGTCAGGGTGATAATCTAAAAGGTAGGCCATGGATGGATGAAGACAATGAAATGATGGGGCCAACACTAGCAAGCTAGAGTATGGTGTAATGATCACCTCTATTCTCCCTAAGGAGGGTATGTACCAATGAGTATGAATAGTGAACTTCTAAGTCTGAGTAGGGACAATATAATATATATAATAAGTCAGCCAGGTCCAAATATCTATATGATCGCCATATCATGACACTAAGTGCTAAGACATGCTACAAGAATAAGTATAAAAGCAATCTAAACATAATACCATGATATACCTGCTGAGTCATATACCTAAAAGCTCATCAACCTGTACCATCATCTGTCCTCTGAGACTGCTGCTGTAACTCTGGGCACTACTGTCTGCTCTGTACCAATGATATAATGGCTACATCGGTCATCTCTCTGAGTGTCCTGAAACTCAGTCATGGCATGGGGAATGCAACTGCTGTCCACAATCTGATAGTGATCCAATAAAGATGCTCATCTCGGCCTCTCAAATGCAAGGGAACTGGCTGAATAGTGTACTGGAATGAGAAAAATAATGTATGGTAGCCCGGCTACTATATATGTGATAACAGGTCTCCCCCTTGATCTTATCCTATCTAGAACTAAAGCAAAGAGTGCCTCAGTTGTCATGACTCCCAGCTTGCATTGGGAACCATGGCATCTCTTGGGTCACCTCTTTAGTTGTCCATCTCCTCTACCATCTTGGATGGAATACCTTTTGCGATAAGTACAAGTTGTGTGATAACAATTACCTTCCATGAGTGCTGTCATCGACAATATCCTTTATGGAATTCCTTCATTGTTTGTTGAGCTTCTTTTATGAAATCACAACATTGTTGAAAATCCCCCAATAGTCATGGCTTCTAGGTTTGCCCCACTTGCTTTACCACCCATTCTACATGACCTCGCCCAGAATTATGGACAAAGAATTATGTTGTTTGATGGTGAGGGAGATTGTACAACACAACAACATATTTATAAATTCAGTGATTTCATAGACCTAGAAGAGGTAGATGATGAAGATGCTAAAATGAGATTACTAGCGCAAAGCTTATCCGGGGAAGTGAAAAAATGGTTCAGAGCTTTACCTGCAAGGTCAATCCTTTCTTACACAGAATTTGTCACTCTTTTTCTTGATAGTTGGGAAGATAAGAAAAGTCCTCTCCAAATCCAAACACAATACAATAATTTGAAGAAAGGAAACTTTGAATCTGTTCAAGAGTTTTCTACAAGATTTATGAAAGTGTATAATTCGATTCCTGCTGATATAAAACCGTTGGTAGGAGCAGCCAAATTACATTATGCAGTTACCTTTGATGGAGATTTTTCATGTACATTAAGAGAAATAAAATCACCTACCTTATCATCCATGTTGAAATATGTAGTTAAAGTGGAAGCAAATATGATGGCTTCGGGAAAAATGAAACAAAATGTTGTTGTGGATAGGAAAAAAATTAAAGATGAAAACCAAGCTTCGACATCCACCTCCACTGATGCTAGAATTGACATGAGGTTGAAAACTATGGAAAAGTTAATGGACATATTGACTTTGGATAATAAATCTCAAAACAAAGACCAACAAGAAGTTTAGATCAGAAACCCAAATTTTAGGAGACAAGTTCCACCACAGATAAGAGAAAGAGGTCAGAGAGACCAAAGGAATCAAAGAAATCCAGAAGACAATCCAGTAAGACTCCCCTTTCCTGAGAATTATGTTGATAAGGGAGAAGAAGCTGAACTAGTAGAAAGTAAAACACATTACTTTGATGAAGTTGATTCTCAAATTTATCTTACCAAAGAAGAACATGATATATTTTCACAAGAAGGAAATTGCAATAATCTTGACATGGAAATAGATTAGTATCAAGTGGGGTATCAAAATGTTGTAAATGATCTTTAGAAGAAAATTAAGCTCAGAAACAGAGATGTGATTGTAAATAAGGGAAAAGATCCTATAGATTTTCCCTCAACCAGTCAACACATAAAAGAGAAACCTAAAGAAGATGCAGTTAAAAAGGTTCCAGAAGTTAGGCGATATTTGATCAAAGAAAATGACAAACCACAGGTTCCTTTCAGTTTGCAGAATGAAATTTCTAAAATCAAAATCTCTATCTCATTTAGTGAACTCTTGAAAAATAATGAATATAAAGAGCAAATTTCTAAAATGGTCAAATGTGAAGGACAGATAGAACTTGATACTTTGGAAGTAAATGATGATGCTCCAACCATTTGTTTAGGTTCCAGGATCGAATATAATAGTTCAGCTGAAGTTCCTCCTTTTTATGTGAACTTAAATGTCCATGATAAAGTTTTGCATAATTGTATGCTTGATTTAGGAGCTTCGCAAAATCTAATGCTGAAAGTTGTGGTGGAAAGTTTGGATTTGGAAATAACAAGACCATATAAGGATTTATTTTCTTTTGATTCAAAGAAGGTAAAGTGTTTGCGATTAATCAAAGATTTGGTGGTGAATCTTACTAAAATGGTAGTAAAAGGTGTTGTCATGGATGTAGTTGTTGTTAAATTTTTAGTATTAAATCACAATACTATAGGATCTTTGCTGAGAGAATAGCATCTACAGTATATCAATGCATGACAATCATAATATGACAAGCATCACAAGCATCACAAGAATCAAAAGCATAGAGACAAGAGACATAGAGTTTCCGTGGGGAAAACTCTAAGGTGAAAAACCCCACAACTTCCTCAGAGATAGAGAGAGCAATGGCTCAACCAAAATACAACCAAATAATACTGAGATAGTCTCCTAGCAGATGATCCTCCTCCTCCTCACCAGTGCGCCACTTTTCAGAGAGAGAGATAGTTACTTTTCCGAGTGAGTAAAATAGAGATCTCCTATCTCTATTTATACTCACCTTTTTTCCCAGTGACCTACTGGGGCCGACTTGTCTACTTAGATACATCCACATTATATTATATATTAATTAGGGCCGACCCCATATGGTGGTATAATAACCCATCGGCAAGTACACACACTTGCGACACTTGTCAATCCACATGACGACACTTCCTTATAGAGGAATAACACATCTCTTATAAGGGTACAATAAATATATATATAATACACAGATGAAATACATTCCGAAGTTACATATACATCAACAGTTGTTGCTAATATTCCACCAAAGTTTGGCATGTTGTTATCCAGATCTTGGGCATCAAAACTCAAAGGAACCTTGCAAATGGACATGCCATTTGCTACTATTCCAGTTCTTGGGGTACACAGGAGATTATATACTGAAAAGAGGCCTGATTATGTGGTGAGTGATAGAGATGAACCTGGAAGTCATTCTATATATGCAGAAGATATAGACTTGGGATCCTCTATTTCTATAATGATATTTTTCCAGAAGAGAAAATAGATTTGAGTAAACCAAAAGAAGATAGTTTTTCGAATGACGAAGAGAACTCATTGAAATAAAAAGTAAGGAAAGAAGGGACTTGGACAATGCATTTTGATGGATCCATGGGTAAAGAAGGTGTTGGTGCAGGTGTATGGATCATTTCCCCAGATCGATATTTTTTTATGTATTCTTTTAAATTGGCTTTTGAATGTACAAATAATGTTGCAGAGTATGAAGCACTGATCTTGGGGTTAAATGTATTAAAGGATCTTAAAGCAAAGAAGATTGAATTATTTGGAGATTCAGAGTTGGTGATAAACCAAGAAAGTCCATTTATCATACAAAGCATCTGAAGATGAGATCCTACATAAATGAGGTTTGGGATTTGTTAGAAAATTTCTTTGATGAACATGATATAGCTGTTATTCTTAGAGTTGATAATTCTGTGGAAGATTCTTTGGCTACTACTGCTGGCACTTTCAAGGTTCCCAGTTTTTCTAAAAAGAAATATGATATTGAAGTTGTGAATAGACCTTCTATAACTGATAATATAAGACATTGGAAAGTCTTTGAAGATGATCAGCAGATCAAAAGGTTTCTGGAAATGATAGATGAATTTAGTTATAGATCTATTGACACTGAAGATGCACAATCATTTCTTGACGTGGAAGAATTTTCTGAAGAACCGGAAAAATTTAAAGAGAAAATTGGAGGTAAAGATATAATTCAGTTGAAAAACAATGTCATCCCGAAAGGGCTTGTGCCATTAGAACATTTATTTGATAGGAATGATGTTGCCAAGAATCCAAAGGTAGAACCTAAAGAGGGTGATGTCAAAGACTGTAATATTGGAACCAAGGAGAACCCCAAGATAGTAAAGATTTTAAAGAAACTTCCAGAAGAAGAAGATAGAAAATATGTTGAACTGATGAAAGAATTTACAGATGTTTTCTCCTGGAGCTATGAATATTTAAAAGAATATGATACTTCTATAATTCAACATACAATTCTTATCAATCTAAACGAGAAGCCTTTCAAATAGAAGTTAAGAAGAATAAACGCCAAGTTGCTCCTAGTAATTGAAAAAGAAGTCAAAAATTTGTTTGATGCTAAAATTATTGTCTCTAAGATTTTCCAGGTGAGTGGCAAATTTAGTACCTATGAGGAAGAAAAATGGAGAAATAAGGTTGTGTGTGCATTTCAAAAATTTGAATAAAGTCTCTTTGAAAGATAATTATCCACTACCCAAAATGGACCACATCTTGCAAAAATCTATTGGAGAAGAAAGAATTTCCATGCTGGATGGATTTTCAAGATACAATCATATTGAGGTTCATCCAGAAGATCAGGAGAAGACAACTTTTACAACTCCATGGGGAACATATATGTATGCTAAAATTCCATTTGGGCTAATGCTTTTCAAAGGGCTATGGACATTGCCTTTGCAAAATAAAAAGATAAGTTTGTGGTGGTGTACATGGATGACATAACCATATATTTGAAATTTGTTGCAAATCATCTAAAACATTTGGAGAAAGTTTTCTTAAAATGCAGGAAATTTGGCATCTCATTGAATCCTAAAAAGTCTCATTTTGCTATGGAGGAAGGAAAACGGTTGGGGCATATCATATCAAAGGATGGCATCAAAATTGACCCAGAAAGAGTATCAACAATACAGAAGATTGGAATACCTAGAAGTAAAAAGGAGGTACAATCTTTTATCGACAGGGTGAATTTCTTAAGAAGGTTTGTTCCAAGTTTCGCATAAATTTTCAGGAATATTTCTGAAATGTTAAGGAAAAATAATGAAATCAAATGGACACCTAAAGCCAAACAATATTTCAATGATATTAAAAAAGATTTAATTGAAGCCCCGATTTTAATCAGTCCTGATTTTTCAAAGGATTTTATTATTTTTTCTTATGCGTCACAACATACTTTGGCTGGAGTTTTATCAAAAGAATCAAGATGATATGGAACAACCAAATGCCTTTTTAGAAAGATTTTGAGGGATGGTGAGTTGAAATATAATATAATGGAGAAACATGCTTATGCACTGGTGAAAGCATTAAAAGATTTCAGGGTTTATATATTGCATTCTCATACTATTGCATATGTTCCTTCCGCAGTAGTAAAAGATATTCTTACTCAGCCAGATCCAAAAGGAAAGAGAGCAAAATGGATTGCAGTTTTGTAAGGATATGATTTGGATATTAATCCTACAAAGTTGATAAAAGGACAAGGATTAGCAAAAATGATGACTGAGACTAATTGTGATTCTTTAGACATAAATTTCATCTCAGATATTTCGACAGGAACAGTTCCTGAATTTCAAGTGGTTGAATATTTTTCTTTGTCTCCATGGTATGCAGATATCATATATGTTCTACAAAACCTGCGAACACCTCCAAGAATGGATAAAACTATATCGAGATCAGTAAAATTGAAAGCAACAAAGTTTTGTGTGTTGAATGGATATTTGTATTGGAAAGATCCAGGTGGGATTTTGTTGAACTGTTTATTAGAAAATGAAGCACAACATATCATGGGAGTGAGACATAAGGGAATATGTGGAGGACATCACTCATGGAAGGCCACAGTACATAAAATCCTAAGAGTAGGTTTTTATTGGCCAACTATTTTTTCAGATGTATAAAAGGAAATATCAAAGTGTCATGAACGTCAGATATTTGATGGGAAAAGAGAACTTCTGCCTTTACCTTTAAAACCAATTTCAATGGAAGCACCATTCCAGCAATGTGGATTGGATTTCATTGGGGAAATCAATCTAAATTCTTCAGGACAACACAAATGGATTCTAAATGCAACAGACTATTTCACAAAATGGATTGAATCCATCCCAATTAGAAATGTTACTAAAATAGTGATTATGAATTTTTTGGAAGAAAATATTTTGTCAAGATTTGGTTGTCCGAGAATAATAATAACAGATAATGCTCCAACTTTTAAATCAACAAAGATGATTAATTTCTGCCATAAATATCACATTCATTTGAATCATTCAACTACATACTATCCCCAAGGAAATGGATTGGCATAATATTCAAACAAAAGTTTGGTAAGGATTATAAAGAAGTTGTTGGAAGAGAATAAAAGAACATGCATACCAAACTCAAGCATGCATTGTGGGCTGATAGGATTAGCACAAAGAGGGCCATTGGTACATCTCCTTTTCAGTTAGTTTATGGCACAGAAGTAGTATTTCCTATTTCCTTGGGACTGCCAGTTATGGAGCTGTTACAAGAAGTTGTAGAGGAACCCAATCAAATGTAGAGAAAGATAAACCAAATGATAGAATTGCATGAAATGAGAGAAAAAGCTTACAACAAAACTCAAGTTCATCAAGAAAAAATGAAGAAAACTTTTGATAGGAAAATCAAGGAGAGGGATTTTCAGATTGATGATTTGCTCTTGAAATGGGATGCTAGAAGAGAAGATAAACATGGTAAATTTGAACATTTGTGGAAAGTTCCTTATATAATAGTAGGTTATCAGGGAGAAAATTCATTCTTTCTTCAAGACCAGAATGGAGAGTCTCTTACAGAAGGACTGGTGAATGGGAGACATCTCAAGCATTATCTTTCTTAAAAGAGATGAAGAGGAAAAAAACTGTACATAAAAGTGTATATACATCTTTCTTTCATTCTAGAATTTTGTACATAAGAAAATTGTTGGATGAAAATGTTTTTCAGCAATGTACAGTTTATTTTCAGATATATGTTTTGTTTCAGCTTGATTGTGAGTTTGATTCTAGTTACATAGCTTGGTGGTGCAGTTTTCAATTTGTAATTTGATTCAACGAAATGGATTAGGCACTTGGTCTACGAAAAGTTCTTTGCTACCTCGCAGGGAGGATAGAATCCCCAGTTTGAGACAGTTGTTAGCACCTAGTTTTCACAGTACAAAGGATGGTGTATAGTGGAGAAATGCCTTGCAATTTTTTTCAATATGGTGAGAAATTTCTTAAAAATGTCCCTAGTTCAGTAGTTATATGGCCAAATGAAATAGATAAAAGTGCTAAAAGAGACAAAAAGAAGAAATTTTGAAGAAAATTGCAAAAATTAGCAATCGAAATGCAAAAGAATGTTAAAAAAAATAGTCTGAAAGATGAATATTTGAGGGGTTAATCACCATGCAAAATACACCGTAGATCGGGAATAGGAAGGAAATCAACGGTCCTCAACTTCCTTCGCATCACCAAAGCGCGCGGTGGAAAGATGTGACAAGTGGTTGCGAGAGGTGAAATTGGAGGACAGGTGGCAGTTCAATAGCTCTTTGCAAACGAGAGAAGTGATATGGGAAACCACTTTGGAGGGATGCGGAACCACTTTAGCAGGAAATGTGACATTGAAATAAACAATTGAGATTAATGGAGGAACGATCCAATGGATAAAAGAACCATTCTCACATTGGGGAAAATCGATGGTTCAAGTTGCATCCGAAAGAAATTTGACGGTGATGATCTCAAAAGGTGCATGAAAGTTAATGGAAGAAACCCGTTAGTGGATAAAGAATGCAAGATTAAATATGGTGCATATTCCATTGTTGATCCGTAAGTGGACAAGAGATCAACAATCCCAAGATTTTTGCATTACGAAAGTGAACGAGGGATAGGAGAAGATAGTGGTTGCATGATGAAAAACTGCCAAACACATGGAGGCACCAGAACATTCTGCAGCTGATAAAGGTAGTTTTGAAAGCCACTTTTGGAGTTGAGAAACCATGTTTTGGATATTAGAACTAAGATCTAATGGTTGAGATTTGAAAATTGGGGAATGATCAGACGGTGAAGAAGATTACCGAAGTGTTAAAAGCAGGTGAAATCCGACGATCTAGATTACAGCATGTGAGATCAACGGATGAGGAAAATGAGCACCCATGAAGATGCTCGAAGAATAAGGAACATGGGCAATATATAGAAAAGAAACACGGAAAAGGTTGACATTAGTCTTTGCATTGTTAGTGCTACAAGGTTTTGGACGAGTGGGAATCTCGGAAAGTGACATATTAGGACAAATTCCATGATTGTCAGCGATAGGTAGGGCCTTGTTACCTAGGCTAATAATATTTTAAGCTTAGTGAAGTGCTCGGGGATAACGCAGTACTCATTATGAAAAGTTGACGTTTCGAACCTTAATCACGGTTCATCATCAGGACAATGAGTCAAGGTAAGGATAGCAAAAACATAGCATAAATATTCATTCATGTTTTTTTATTTGAGAGAGCTGAGACCCAAGAAGTGTCGGCCAAAAACTCTACCGTAGATGTAGTTTGTTTGTTTAATTATTTATTAAATTATAAGTTTAATTAAATTAAAATAATCATTATAATATAATTGATAACTTTAGTTTATTCATAATGTTTCAATTTTTTTTGTAAAATCAAATATTATTATATTAAGATTAATAATATATGTATATATATATATATTAGTTTATTAAATATAATATTTTTAATTAGAACATTGTAAATTTAAATTTTTTTTATTTAATATTATTAGTTGAATATAATTAATATAATTTATAAATTTAGACAATTAATTAATAAATTTTAATTATTTACTTAGTTGAATAAATTTTTTTATTAGAAGCAAAAGATTAATATGATTAATTATTAGTTAATTATTAAAAGTTATCAATGGTTGTTTTTAATTCAACTAAGTTGAATCAATTGAAAATAACTTCCAAGTGTGAATTTGTATAACCTTAAAAATTAATATCTAAGTCTTTGACTTACTAATTTTAATTTTTAATTTTAAGAGATTATGAGTCTTACTGAAATATTATGCGACCTAATTCTTCTTGATGAGGGGGAGCTAGGTATTGCTAATTTCAAGGCCACCATATCTATTTAGGTTATTAGGATGCTTAGCTATGTCTATGGCTTCTCTAATTTTGCGTTTAATGTAATGGTTTTCTCTTGTGAGAATTTCTGTGTTTTCAAGACAAATGTGGTGTTTCGTGTTGATGGAGTGTTCAGCTATTGCAGAGGTGCGGGTTCTCTCATGACGGATGTCTGCTTCATGTTATTTAATTCTAACTTGGAAGGAGCATCCCGTCTCACCAATGTAGCAATCTCCACAGGAACAAGGGGCCTTATAAACTCCTTGGTGTTGAAGTTGGTCTATGGGATCTTTGACAAACCTAATTCTGCTTCGTATGGTCACGGTTGGTTTAAATGATGTTGAAATATTCTTTTTCTTTAAGACTCTTTTAATTTTGTCCATGACTCCTTTGATGTAAGGGAGGTAGGATTTCAAAGTGTTTGGTCGATTATGGGGTCTAGATGTATTTTATGCCTTGACTATATCCCTCCTAATGTCCTTCTTCTTATAACCAATGTTTTGAAAGACTTTGGAAAGGTGGTCTTTTTCTTTTTCAATGTGTTCATTGTCGGATATTCTTATAGCCTTAATTGCTAAAGTGTTGAGTACACCTAGTTTTTGAGAAGGGGGATGGTGTGAACTTGCATGGAGATAACTTTCTATATGGGTTTTCTTCCTATAGACCTGATGTCCAAGAGTCCCATCATCCTTTCTGGAGATGAGGACATCAAGAAACGGAATCCTACCATTGTTTGCCAACTCCATTGTAAATTTAATCTCACTAGACTTGTTGTTAAGATGTTCAAGGAATTTTTTAAGTTCCTCCATTCCATGGGGCCATCTGGCATTTGTGTCATCAACAAATCTTTTCCATATAATTGGTTTTAAATGATATGAGTTAAGGGCCTTCCTATCAAAATTTTCCATAAAAAGGTTTGCGACTATGGGGGAAAGAGGGGATCCCATGGCTACACCACTAGTTTGTTCATAAAAGTTTCCTCTAAAACTAAAGAAGGTTGACCTAAGGCAAACTTCTGCTAACCTAGTTGTCTAAGGATCTATAATGTCATTAATGATTTGGATTGCTTCATCAAGGGGGATTTTTGTGAAAAGGTGGACAACATCAAAGCTAACAAGACATTCATTTTTATCTAACTTTTCTTCTTTTATGATCTGAACAAAGTCATTAGAGTCTTTTATGTAGACGTCGGTATTCCCAACGAGAGGGCTTAAGAGCTTTGATACATGCTTAGCAAGCTCATAAGTGGGTGAGCCAATTGTATTGAAAATTGGTCGTAAGGGGACCCCGTCTTTGTGTATCTTAGGTAAGCCATAGATTCTTAGGGTAATTTCCCTAACCGGGTAGAGTCTCATTTTGGTTCTATCGTCTAGGCTTGATTGGTTGATGGCCTTCTTTACTTCTCTTATTATTTTTAAGATGGGGTTCTTGTTTAGCTTTTTATAACTGCCATTGGAATTGAGATGTTCCAACATCTTGTCTTCATAATCCTGTTTATTCATTAATACCGTTGCTCCTCCTTTGTTAGATTTAAGGATCATAAGATTTTCATTATTCCTCAGATTCTTAGGTGCAATTAATTCATTCCTATCTATGTTGGTTCAGGGTGGTTTGGACTTCTTCAGGATAGCCACACACTCTTGTCTAATTAATTCCTTGTTTGTTTCATCTAAAGTTTTGATGCCATCTTCTATTGCATAGATAATCTCTTCTTTGGGAACTGATCTTGGGGCTATGTTGAAGCCCATTCCTTTCTGCAGTATGTTAAACTCATTCCTGGTCATCATATGGTTTGATAAATTCACCACTTTTTTGTTTTTCAATTTTAAGCCTGTTTATAAGAGATAAAACTGGAAACGGTCCAGGATGTAGACCGTGCTAAGGCTATGGATGCTTTGGAAGATAGAGATAAGGACATATTTGATACTTCAATTAGATTATCAATTGCAGAGATTAAGGTTAAATTGAAGAGTTTGCAAGAGGAAGGTCTAGATGTACACAGAGTTAACCAGTCATCCCTCCTGTCATTTTTCCCTGACCAAATTGTTTCATTCCCAGATTTTGTGTCTTGGTGCGCATCCAATTACTCAGAAGTTGAGTGAGCCATTGTGAATGCGCCAAAACCTAGAATAGTTTGTCAGATAGAACCCTCACTTACAAGAGATTCCATAGAAGTTCCCACGTCCCAATTTCCTGAACTAGAAAGCTTTTCTGAGTAGTCAATCATAGACCTATATCACCAGTCCTCCCGTGAGAATAAGCAAGCATTCATGAATTCTTGCCTTAAACCATATTTGGGAATTACTAATACTCCTTATCCCATAGAGGTCGGTCTCTTCAATTAGAGCACTCAGCTTGTTCTTTCTCTGTTGACTTTTTTTTTAGGTTTTGACACAGACGCATGGGTGACCTAGTTTCAGTTGAGTTTGTTATTTAAAATGAGTATGGGTTTACCTGGAATTGAAGGTAATCAGACACCTCGTCTCCAATTTGAGGAATTTTTGGCTGAAAGTATTCACTTGCAGATGGCGAATTTTCATAGTGTGAGGCATTTTAGGTTTTAGTCACACTTGATGAAGATAGTCATGTTTTCCAGTCGAGAAGAACTACATTTTCCGAGAATAATTTTTATAAGTACTTTGGAAGATAATATGTTTAACTATATGAATTACATGTTATTAGAAATGTATAGAATGATTTTCCGAGAAACATTACCCAGAGTGTTACCCGAGATGATGACCTTGATGCAGCTGAGTGTTGATTTGGCGGTAGGAGACTGGTTTTTATTGAAAGATCACATTGTTCTCAGGTTGTATGGTTTCAAACATTAGCCATATAGGTTACCGACATTTTTGGCATTGAGAGTTTTCTCTCTTGAGTTTCTTAGCCAGAAATTGATTGTGGAAGATAGTCATTTTCTATTCTTCAAGAAAGCTACTGATATCAAATATTCTTTTACAATAGGTCCATTTACTGCAAAGAATAAATATGCCATTTTGCACATAGAGAAATTATTAGAAGAAATGGATTTCAACAAAGGTAGTGGCCATTGATTATGATCCCCTTCATGTCATTTCGAAAAGGAGACAGAATAACCAGAATAAAGCTTTCGATCACCAAGAGGTGGAAGGGATGTCTGAAAAGGAAAAGTGGTCACGGTATGAAAGTGAAGATGAAGCAACTACAAGTCCCCAAGGAAGAGAGCTGGTTTTGACAAAATGTACAGGAAGAGCAGAAGCTACAACGAGCACTGTAGTTATTGGGGAAAAAAGAAGTTTTCAAGATGCAATTGATTTAGAAGACAAGGAGCTAGAAAAATCAAAAGGACCTAAGTTGTATGAACAACAAAATTTGATGTTACTTACAGATGATGAAGGAAAAAATGAATATGTAGTACCAGAGGTTCAAATACAATAGTATACATTTCAAGAGGCCAAGGAAGCAGGAGATGCTAGTAAGTTTCAAACTAGAGAAGATATGTATGGCAAATACAACCAAGACAAGCAGGCTTCATCTCAATAGACCTATCACTTATTTGCAAAAGTCAGAAGCTTGCTGAATTCAGATGTTTTTTTGGTTACTAGTCGAGATGTCAACGAAAACACTTTAAATTTGGCAGTGTCATCAAGTGACAAGGTTATAGAAATGAAATTCAATTTGAAGAAAATTACTGCGCCTAAAAAAATTATTTTACATAAGCAGGCGGGGGGAGTGGAAAATAATCAATTGAAACAAGAAAAAGTAGAAAATAAATCCCGCCAACAGCAAATCAAGAAGTTGTAAATTGATTTGGTTGGAAGTGGAAGTGGAGGGAATGGAGGAAAAAATATGCTAAATGAAAAAGACAATATAATCCAAGAATTGAGAAAGAAATTAAAAATCCTGGAAACTCAGCTTATTCAAGGGCCTGAGTTGACTGTATTATTGTACGAAAAAGAAAACTTATCTAAATAAGTGGATGATATTACAGCCAAGTTGCTGAAACTTGTTGAAAAGGAAGTTGGTTGGGAGAAGGAGAAAATAAGTTTAAAAAATCAAATCGAAGAATTGAAGAATAAATTATCTAATTTGGCTCAGACACAAATAGGTACTAGTCAGGTTGAAGATGGAAACAGTGCAGACAACCTTCTACAGGTTATCTCCCAGGTGAGTTTGAAGGATGTTGAAACTAAAAAATTAAAAGAAGAAACTAAAAAATTAAAAGAAGATAATTTAATACCCCAATTTTGACCATTGTGAAATATTGGATTTTAATGTAAATATTGTATACATGCGATGTATGTTCTCCTAGCGTGGAGCTCAAGGCCAAGGCCCCACTAGTGTATGCTCGGATTTTATCTAGAAAGGAAAGTATTTGAAATTTTGATACCCATGTGCTATTAATCCATGGAATATTGTAAATTGATGTAAATATTTGATATTGCAATAAAATACCAAAACTAGCTATGGAAGCAACGAATGAGAAGGGGCCATGTGTATCCACTAGGAAGTGGTGAGGGGGTTGTCGAGATGAACCATATGCCTCCAAATGTCATTTTAATAACCCACTTGACTTTCCTTGCTGACATTTGATTCTGTCGTAAGGAAGTTGTTGAAGAATTTAGCCCATGGCTTCAATGGAGCATGGGCAGCCCAGAAATTCGTATGACAGGTATGGGCTCTATTTTTATTGTAACACAAGTCACTCTACCTCATGGGAATTGGTACTTCCTCATTCCCATTCCATTGTTGAACACCCAGCCTCAGTTTTCATCCATTACGAATTCCTAGCAGTGAGCAAAAAAACCAGAAATCGCAACTTTGCAAGAACCCATGTTTTGAAGAGCCATAAACGCCCAGATTTGGTATTTGACAGTGAAAATCCAATGGGGGATCCATAGATATGAACCTTGGGGTGAAATTGAGAGTATTAGATACCCCGAAATCCATGGGAAACCCCAGTTTTTATAGCCCATAAAACCAGTGAGGAGATTGAGTTATTTAATGGCAGAATTGTGAGAAATCCAATTGTGAATGACTGAGCAGAGGTTGAGTTTGCTTGATAAACCCAATGAAGGATAGAATCTCAAGTAATTGGAAGCTGGACCTTTCTATGCCCACCCTGAAGAGCACTGGAGGGAAGGGACTCGTGAGGGACTATGCAACAGAGAAGGGGACCTTCCTTGTGTTGGGTGTGGTAGGTACCGTGGATGCCTTGACTATTTGAATTAACTTGAGATGCCTATAGCTTTGTGGTTGAGCTTGCTGGCTTAGCATTTCCCTCCTCTATATTCTTGTATGCTTGATAAACCCAACTATGTGTTGGCTTAGCATGGTTGTTAAGTGAAACCATGGTTGTGAGTGAGCCCATCTAGTTCCTCCTTAGTGGATACACAACCCAGCTCGAGAGTGATCTCTTAGCTAAAAGAATACAGGCTGGACAGATATCTATGGTTGGGTGGAACATTGCTCTCACATAGCCAGTTGTTGGACAACTTCTTCTCAAAGATAAGTAGTCTGTGGTTTAAATTGTGATCATTATGTGTTATGTTCTAAATGTTAATTGTTCATGTTAATTAACCAAAATGGTTATCTTAATGAAATTGATATGAAATATGTGAATGGCATGAGAATGGGATTTACTCTATGTCTGATTGACTCATCATCTGCCTAGGTTAAATATGTTGATGCGTTCCATTCTATCTATGTGTTAATATGTTTAATTCCACTGTATAATTTAAGTGTGCATTTTAGTCTTATGGTTTTGGGGAAGAATCAGACACCCCCATGTTATAGTCATGTTCCCTCTATGGTTTGGAATGATGGGAGGGGACGTGACAGAGAATGAAAAGAAAGATGAAGAAACAAAGTCTCTACAAGATAAATACAAGGATTTGATTGAAAAAAACAAAAGATTGGCAAACCAAGTGACAGGTCCGGAAACTATGCAAGGTTGCAAACACATGGCATGGGATTTGATCATCAAAGAGGCAGAAAAATTTAGGTCGTACTTGAAATTCATGAAGATAAAGGAGAAATTGGCTAAACAATCTTTGGAAAGTTGTACCGCAATGAGAGAGAGTATGAATAGGAAACCTAAAGACACAGCGCAAAATACAATTAATTTCCTGAATGGATTGACAAAAGAATATGTGAATACCATGAACATTAAAAACATGATAGCCATCCTTACTTGGGCGAGGAGAATTCTAGGGAAGTATGCACATATTGAAAGAATCGAAGCTTGAGCTGGAGCATTGAAGAGACAAGTGACAGAATTTAAAAATCAGTTTGATAAATTGGTTGAAAAAGGGTTGTGTGCATTATGGGATGAAAACAATGAGTTGATTTCCCAAGATGATTATAAGAAATTTTATTTGATATAAGAATGGATCATGGAAAATTTCAACATTTGGACTATCTTCTTAGACGAAATTTTTTTATGGAGAAGCTTGAAGAAGATTTTGAAATAATGAACAAATTACTGTAATATCCCCATCTTGAACCTATTGCATTAACATTGTAAATGATGTAAATATTGTTATTTAGTCATGGTGAGGAGCTCAAGGCCAAGGACCTGCCATTGATTTATCATTTTATGTATCGAAAATTAGAATAGATGCATATGGTTCTTGTGCTAGCCATGCACAATGTAAAATTCGGACACCATGTAAATATGCAATTAAAAAAAAAAAAAACCCACAACTAGCTATGCAATGCAACAAAGAGATAGGGCATGATCTTACAAGGAATAGGGAGGAAAAATAACTAAACCCTTGAGCCAATAGAGTCAATCCATGTGTCAATGAGAAAACCCATGAGATCCCAACTACCCATTTTGACTTATGGCCCAATCATTAAATTCTTCTTGGAGTTGGTTGAGGCAGTTAATGCCTTGGGAATGATGAGGTATGGCAGCCAATTTCAGGTATGGGCAAGCCATCAATCTGGAAATTTGAATTTTTGCTTGCAAGGAAAGAAATCACCCACGTTTTTCCTTCCCAAGCCATTCTGAACCACAGTCTTTCCTCTCTCACGCAGCCTGGGGCGAACTGGGGTTTTTCCTTCACGTTTTCACCATTCTCTGCATTCTTTTATGCCTGGGAACTCATTTTTGGTTAGCATAGTGGCTGGGAGAAGAGAACCACGATTTTCTGGGGGTTTATAAAGGTCATTTTTGCCCCAAAATGCCCATGGACGTTTTTCTGTAAACGATTATGCTCCTGGGGTTGTTTTCCCATTTTCCAATTTTTGTTTTGGGCTTTCCCACATTTTCTGAACTGGTGGAATTCCCCTCGTTGGGCATCCTACTGCAAAAATGCCCAACACTTGCATTTCTGGCTGTTATGTCCCTCCCTGTTTAGTTTGAACCTGTGAGCAGGAGATTCAAGAGTGGAAGAGGACAGATTTGGCTTGATGAGCCCAATGAAGTATCCATAGCTCAATGGTTGAGCCACTAGCCTAGTAATTCACCTTTGCCCATCCCTTAGTAGCCTGAGAAACCCAACTACTGATTGGCTTGGCTGATTATGGTGTATCTTTGGCTATGTGAGAGCCTATTTTCCCCTTGTTCCTTGTGGAGATCATGCCCAGCTCGGGGGTGGCAGTGGTGCTGAGAGATTAAGGAGCACACTGGCCTATGGTTGGGTGGAAAGTTGTAGAAGCATAGCTGGTTGCTCGGGGATTACTTGGTTTAAGATAAGTATTCTCATTTGCAAATTTGATATTTCTTAAATTGATGAAAATCTGGAATGTATGAGGGATGTGTATTGGAATCAAACTCTGCTGTGTTTTCAAATGTTTATGCATTTGCATTTCTCCATCTACAATTTAAATGAATTCTTATTTGTTTAAGTATGGGACTAGATGTCCAGTATTACTATTAGTGTTCTCTCCATAGCCTTGTAGGATAGGAGGGACACTACATTTGGTATCATAGCTACTGATTGCAGCATTGGGCCTCTATGGGCCAAATCCAATTACGGTTACAAGGGAAGATCCCTTCCTAATCACCACAGGTACTAGTATCAAGACTAGCTGGCTCAGTTGGATAGTTGCAGAGATAAAGTCACCTCCTGTTGAGCAGCAGTCATCACTGAAAGAAGGGAAGATTTCAAAAATTTTCTTCAGAGTTTTTGGAAATTTTTGTTTAAGTCTGTTTCGGGAAGAGTTCAGGAAATCGTTCCGAAATTTGTGGAAGAGTTCCGCAAACCGCCCTGAAACTGCGAAAGGAATTCTCTTCCGAAATTTGCAGAAGGAATTCTCTTCTGAAATTGCGAAAGAAATTCTCTTCCTAAATTGCGGAAGGAATTCTCTTCTGAAACTGCGGAACGATTCCGCGAGTTGTTCCGAAACAGCGGAAAATTTTTCTAAGTGTTCGGCATCAAAAGGAAATTTTTGGAAGGAATTCTCTTCCGAAATTGCGGAATGAATTCTCTTCCGAAATTTGCGGATGGAATTCTCTTCCAAAATTTGCGGAAGGAATTCCAGAATGTCTTCCGAAATTGCGGAATAGTTCTGTGAACCGTTCCGCAATTGCGGAAGAGTTCCACGAACTGTTTCGAAACTGCGGAAGGATTCCGTGAATGGCTCCGCAACTGCGGGAGCATTCATCGAATGGCTCCGCAACTGCGAGAGCATTCACCGAATCGCTCCGCAACGGCGGGAGCATTCGGCGAATGGCTCCACAACTGTGGGAGTAAGCCCCCTTGACCCCCCTTCCCCGGAGACAGTCATTGAAAGTGTGAAATGCACTCTTGGGATGAGGAGCACAGATGTCATAAAGGATGGAATTCTCAGCAAGAGGAATTGGTTGTGATATCCATTATGGAAGATGAAAGGGAAAATGCCTCACCTTAAACTATTTCTGTTTATAGCATAAGAATTGCATGGTTGGAAAATAGCAAGAATGAATGATCGCACATATGTATATGTTGAATTGCTAATAATTGCTTGTATGCTTGGTAGGGAAGCCAAGGAAAGGATTAGCTATGATGTGGATGAGGAACTCCATGATGGAATGAGGAATTGGGAAGAATTCCTTAACTCCTCCATTTCTATTATATTTATATTTCCTGAGTTGTCTATATTGGAAATTATGGCATAGGGATGCTGGAAATGCAAGAGGATAGATAGATGAAGTGAATATGTACTAGATGGCATATTGCACAGTGCATGTGAAAATGTTTTTGCATGTACATGATATTGCATATTGGTAAAATAGTGAGGTTCTACATATGCAATGAGCCACTTAAGACAGTGATTGTGGTTGCTAATAATTAGTCGTGTTCGCATTGGTTGTAGGACTAGAGGCAACTGAAGCATGGCTAAGGATGTGGGTGATGATTGTTGCATACAACCTCATGAAGAGAGGATGGTGCAACAAATCCATGATCATGATGTTGGAAAAAGGACTGAGTAGCCTTGGTAAGAGGACGACTGATCAGGTAACATCAAGCGATATTGATAACAGCCATGCAGGTAAGGGTTAACCGTGCTTAATTGCATGAATGTTGAAAGAGGATTTGGTGAATCTCTTCAACTAAGCATTAACTAAGGTGATTTGGTTTGCATTGAGTGCCTGAATGTGAATGTTAACCTACCAAGTATGGTCAGGTGTGGGTAAATGAAGCCAAGGAGCCTTACACCCTATAGTTCTAGAAACCTCAATGCATTCATATGAATTCATGTCATGCAATTGGTGAAGATTGGTTGTGAGTTTAACAACCAAAGCAACTGAGGACTTATGGACCTATCATGGTAGTGCATGATGTATGTAGTAATCATGGTTAGGCCATAGTATGATGGAATGCATAGTATTCATGAAATCATGCAAGATGACATTGAAGAGATATGCATTGAAATATTTGGTAAATGTAGTAAATATGCATGCATGTGTAGGTGCACATGTTGAAATGCATCGTGTGGATGCATGGGTGTAACATATATATATGTTTCAATACAGTTAGATAATGGATGAAATGGTGGAATACTGCTAATCCTGAGACCATTCCATAAGTTGCTATGAATGTAGGAGAATGATTGAATGAAGAAGGTAGACATGTGATGGGCTACCAGAGCACTCTGTTGGAAGGGCAGAGCTGCATGGAATATGAGTTTTCAGGTAGAAAAGTTTTTGTGAGTATTTTGATCACAGAAGATCGAGGAGCTATGGAGAACCTCACAAAATCGAATTAATTTGCAATTACAGTGGAAAAATTTGAAAAAGATGATAAATTTACACACAATGTATGCTCAAATCTTTGATTAACTGACTGTCTAACATGTGAAAATGTTAGTAACAGGTTTTTATTACATCCATGAGAAAATCGAGAGCATTAGGTGGCTCAAGCTGAGTGTACAAGTCATCAATGCCAAATTGGCCTCAATCCCCCCTAGGTGGGTCCAACTCAATCCCAATCATCCCAAACAGCTACGAATTCTGGTGTGGAGGTGGCTGAAGCATGCTGAGTCATAAATGAGCTCAAGGCAGGCGTGGGTGAGCAAGTAGAGGAGGTTTGGGGGCCCAAGGGAGCATTAAATGCTCCAAATCTAGCCAAAAGTGGGCAAAAATCCACCCTAGCGCCCTTGGTCAACTAAATTCCACAAAACAAGGAGAGAGGGCGCACCAGCAATAAATGAGGGCGCACTTGTGGACAAAACTGGAGGCTGGGTGAACTGGTTTGCTCAGAAGTGGGTGTGAACACTCTCAAAGTGGGTTTTTGACCAACTATAGTCACTTAATCCAAAACATGGTTTAATTAAGCACATGGGCAATTAAAATTTATGGATTATGGTACTAAGTGTGGTTACTGTTCTAACACCCCCCCTTAACCATAACTTTGTACATCTCATGAAAGATAAGTGGGAGGCCTTGGCAACAAAGGCTCAAGTCACCTCAATACAAACAGAAATTTTATTTGTCCATATGAACCGAGGAAAAGAAGTAAAACCTCATGGGATAAAAACTTCCCTCAAAAATGGACATGGGGCTGAACCTGCAATTAAATTGCAGCAATCACCATCCATCACTCACTCCAAGCAAAGCTCTCAGGTGAGTGAAGGTCTTCTCAGTAAAGCACTTGGTGAAAATATCTGCAGTTTGCTCGGTGGATGGGCAATACTGCAGTGAAATCACCCTGTCATGCACCAAGCCCCGAATGTAATGCATGTGGATCTCAATGTGCTTTGTTCTTTGCCTCTGTACTGGATCAGTAGATATCTTGATGGCACTTTGATTATCCACCCAAATATTGGTTGGAGAATCAATAGCAACACCAAACTCCCGAAGAATGCCTTGCAACCAAACACACTGTGTGGCTGCGTTCACTGCTGCCCTGTACTCGGCCTATGCTGATGAAAGAGAAATTGTATGCTGTTTCTTACTTGACCAGCAAATAGGACCTTCAGCAAACATAAACACAAAACCTGAAGTGGACTTTCTATCGATGGGATCTCCCGCCCAATCGGAATCAGAAAATCCAGCTAGTTGAAGTGAAGAACCAGCTGCATAGTGTACCCCGAAGTTCTTTGTTCCTTGGACATAATGAAGGATCCTTTTGGCTGCCTTCCAATGGATCTCATGTGGCTGCTGCATATACCTTGCTACAGCACTTACAGCATAAGACAAATCAGGTCTTGTATGTGTAAGGTACAGCAAACTTCCAACTAGCTGCCTATAGAGTGTGCAATCCACCACCGGAGAGTCTTCAAATTCACCTAGTTGTATGCCTGAAAGGAATGGGCACTTGGCTGCCTTACATTCAGCCATTTTGAACTTGAATAACAGGTCTGAAGCATACTTAGATTGACTCAGCAATATACCTCTCTCAGATTGCTCAATTTCCAAACCCAAAAATTGCCTTAGCAATCCTAGGTCGCTCATGGCAAATTCACTGTGCAAAGAAGCTTTAATTGAGCCAATTTGTTTGGTGCAGCTCCCTGTAATTAAGAGATCATCAACATACAGTACAATGACCTGCAAATTACCATCACAATGCTGCAAATAAACATTTGGATCAGACTTGCATCGACAGAAACCAATTGAGAGCAAAAAGGCATCCATTTTGGCATACCAAGCCCTGGGGGCTTGCTTGAGTCCATAGAGTGACTTCTTCAACCTGCATACAAGTGTGGGATCCTCTTGGAATCCTTCAGGCTGCTGCATATATATCTCTTCCTGTAGCTCACCATGCAAGAATGCACTTTTGACATCCATGTGGTGAACTTCCCAACCTTTACTAGCTGCCATGGCTAGAGCTAGTCTAATCGAGTCCATCTTTGCAACCGGTGCAAAGGTCTCTGTATAATCCACACCATGGATTTGTGAGTAGCCCTTAGCCACTAACCTAGCCTTATATTTCAGATCAGAACCATCAGCAACAGGTTTGGTTCGAAAAATCCACTTACATTGCACTAGTTTCCTCTTGGGAGGAAGAGGCACCAAATCCCATGTTTTGTTCTCTTGGAGAGATTGGAATTCTTCTTGCATTGCTGCCCTCCACCTTGGATCATGATGAGCTTCCTGATATGATGTTGGATCAGATCCAATCATCATATAACAGTGATCAGCAAGCTCACTCTCATTTGCAAAGGAAGCATTGATTGTTTGGGATCTAGTCTTCCTAGGCTCTTGGGGATTGCCTGCCAATTCACCTGCAGCTTCTATGATTTTTTCAGCCCACTTGGGCCTTGATGGTGACTCATGTACAGCAATGTCATCTTCAGCTATGTCATCTTCAGAAATATCAGAAAAAACAGAGGAAGAATCATCACTAATCTCATTGAGGTGTGGAGGAGAGGAGCTTTCCCCCGGTGCAAGCTCAAAATCTGGAATTGGTTCTTCTTCGAATTGCACACTTCTCTCAATGAAAGTTTTAAGTGTGGATGTGTCAAAGAGCTTGTAGCCCTTTGTGTCCTCACCATAACCAACCATGATACATTCCCTGCTCTGTGGCTCCAAAGCCTTCCTCTTTTCTGATGGAATTCGAGCCCATGCTCTAGACCCAAAAATCCTGAAATTTGACACATTTGGTTTTTGGCCAAACCATGCCTCATAGGGGGTTTTTCCTTTGACTGATTTGTGAAAGGCTCTGTTCTGAATATGAGCAGCACAATTGATGGCTTCAGCCCATAGCTTAGGGCTTAGATCCCTAGCTTCAATCATGCAAGTAGCCATCTCCTTGAGAGATCTATTTTTCCTCTCTGCCACACCATTTTGCTGAGGTGTGTAGGGGATTGAATGTTGCATTTGGATGCCACATTCCTCACAAAGGTGCTGAATGTTATTATTCACATATTCCTTTCCATTATCAGTCCTAAGGATCTTTATCTTATGACCACTATGGTTCTCCACTAGGGCTTTCCAAATCTTCAGTTTCTCAAACACTTCTGACTTCAATTTAAGGAAGTAAACCCAGCAGAATCGAGAGTAGTCATCTATGAATGTAAGTACATACCTTGATCCACCATATGATGGAGTGGGAAGAGGACCAATGAGGTCTGAATGTACCAATCCAAGTGGTTGAGTGGCTCTCCTTGCCATTCCCTTCTCATAGCTGCGCTCAGGATGCTTTCCAACTACACACCCAATGCATGCACCATTTGATGATCTGATTTCTGGAAGCCCTTCCACCATCTCGTCCCTGTGCAATTGCTGGAGGTATTTGTAGTTCATGTGGCCAAATCTTTCATGCCACAACTTGGAGGTATCGTTGGCATGAGAGACAAGAGCATGGTCACTAGAATTTGGAATGAAGTTTGAGAATTTGTACATTCTCTCATCATGATCTGCATACCCTACTGCCACAACTTGTTTTGAGGAGATTTCTGAGATTTCTACCAAATCTGGAGTGAATGTCACTCTCTTGGCTTCTCCTGTATGAGTCATTTGATAGACTGATAGCAAATTTGCAGCCAATGAAGGTACATAGAGCACATCACTGAAATAGCCATGCTCCATGTCAATCCTTCCAATCCCCTTGGTTTGTAATTCTGAATCATCTCCCATTCGAACTGTTGGGCCACCATTCGAATGCAAAGAGGAGAAGAGCTCTCTGGATGAAACCATATGTCTGGAAGCTCCTGAATCAATGATGAAGGAAGAGGGATTCGAAGTACCTGCTACCAAAGCATGACACTTCTCCTTATTGTCAGGGTTTGAGGTGCTCTCTTTCTTCCTTGCGCCCTCAGGGACTGGGATGTTGTTCTTCTCCAGCAGCTGCGCCATTGAGTCAATGGTTTTCTTCATACATGAGCTCTCTGGATGCCATCCCCTATGACAATAGGTGCATTTGGTCTTTTCCTTTCCCTTCTTGTCCTTCTCCTTTGACAGATTCGAACCCCCATCTGCAGACTTGGTCTTGTCAAACTTCCTCTTCTCTTGCTGCTTCGAATTCTTGGCTTTCTGCTTTCCTTTGCTTGCATTTGAAACACCCATTGCCAATGCTTGGTCCTTTGATTTTATGGTGCCCATCTGAACTAGTTTATCCTGCTCCTGAGTGAGACACTCCATGAAGGTAGCTAGTGATGGCATTTGCCAATTTCGAAGGGTCATTTTGGCTGAGTGAAATGTGCTAACAAATACTGAAAACTCTGGGCCTAGCTTCGAAAGGATGGACAGAATCAGTTGTTCCTCCTTCTTAACAATTCCACATTGTTGCAGTTGAAGCACCAGTGACTTGAATTTCGTGAAGAACTCCTGGATGGTTTCAAAATGCGCTGGGCTCAAGCTAATGAGCTCGTTTTCAAGCTGGTGGCCTCTCAGTTCATCAGTTTTCCCAAAGAGTGATTCTAGCTTCACCCATACTTCATTGGGAGTTGTCAAACTGTCTGTATGAAACAAGAGTTCCCTTGAAATGCTCAGGCATAGCAATCCATAAGCTTCATCAAGTCGATTGTAGTACTTTGCTTTCTCCACAGCAGAATTTGGCTCCACTTCTGTGCCCATGGTCACTCTATAGAGACCCTTAGATCTCAGCTTGATGACCATCTCAGCCTTCCAATCGAAAAAATTGAAGGGTGTGAGCAACATTTGGTTTGCTTCCATGACTGCTGCGTTAATGGTGAGAAAACTACTGAAACACCTGCAAAAAACACTCAATTTTTATCTGGAAATCCTCTCTAGAATGCAGTTCAACGCTCAATGTTGGCCTGCAACTCACTAACTCCACGATGGCTCTGATACCATGTGAGTATTTTGATCACAGAAGATCGAGGAGCTATGGAGAACCTCACAAAATCGAATTAATTTGCAATTACAGTGGAAAAATTTGAAAAAGATGATAAATTTACACACAATGTATGCTCAAATCTTTGATTAACTGACTGTCTAACATGTGAAAATGTTAGTAACAGGTTTTTATTACATCCATGAGAAAATCGAGAGCATTAGGTGGCTCAAGCTGAGTGTACAAGTCATCAATGCCAAATTGGCCTCAATCCCCCCTAGGTGGGTCCAACTCAATCCCAATCATCCCAAACAGCTACGAATTCTGGTGTGGAGGTGGCTGAAGCATGCTGAGTCATAAATGAGCTCAAGGCAGGCGTGGGTGAGCAAGTAGAGGAGGTTTGGGGGCCCAAGGGAGCATTAAATGCTCCAAATCTAGCCAAAAGTGGGCAAAAATCCACCCTAGCGCCCTTGGTCAACTAAATTCCACAAAACAAGGAGAGAGGGCGCACCAGCAATAAATGAGGGCGCACTTGTGGACAAAACTGGAGGCTGGGTGAACTGGTTTGCTCAGAAGTGGGTGTGAACACTCTCAAAGTGGGTTTTTGACCAACTATAGTCACTTAATCCAAAACATGGTTTAATTAAGCACATGGGCAATTAAAATTTATGGATTATGGTACTAAGTGTGGTTACTGTTCTAACAGTTTTGCATATGGCAATGAGGATAATTCCATAGTAAAGACCAAGATCTACCATGTGCAGAAGCCAAAGGTTATGAGAAGGTTCTCATGGTTGTAAATTTATGCATGAAACGAATCTGAAAATTGTCTGGTTTAAGTTATGAGAATAGTCTCATAGTTGCAAATATAATTTCTATAGGAAAACAGATTTACAAATTTCAGATTTGAGAATTTGCTTATAAAGGTTGCTAATGACTGTTTGGCTTATATAGAATTATGTCAGGAGGACATGTTATAGGTGGATGTTCATGTATGGTAGTAAGGGTGAAACCATCATGGGCAGAGTAATACCACTTACAAGAGCCAAACAATATGAGGAGAGACTCATTGGTAAGCAAATCAATTTCTGTAGGAGACAGAATTGTAAATTCATATTGAATTTAATTATTAATGCTATTTATTGGTTAGGGAACAATCATATTTGAAGCTTATTGCTAAATGTTGCTGACTGTTTGGGTATTTGATAAAGTGTGCCAGGATGACACATTGCAGGAAGACCATGTGTGATAGCCTTCAGAAGCCAAACTAGATTGGAAGGATCCCATGCTTTGGAAATGGGTTTCGGGTGAAATTCCATTAATAATGTCTCATCCAAACCGCATGTCGGTAAACCATGAAAGTGAGATGGTAAAGCTATGCCCAGAAGGCATGTGAGACACATATGCAAAATGAATAAGTATTCTATGACCCTAGACAAGAACATGCATGTCTAAATTATTAGGGTTAATATGCAGAGCATGCTCTATCTTATTTCTATCATTGCAAACTACTTGAGTATGATTAGGGCCTACATGGGGCACATCAGAAAGGGCGTGCACACCTTTTCTGGTGCTGGGTCATGTTAGGGTTTTCAATATTGACTACACCCTAAGGGAATGGACACATTCCTGGTGTTTCAATACTTGGTAGTGAATGATATGGAATGTGGTTAAGAATTGAACAGCAATACTGATGAGCTTGCTTATCCTTCTTGTATTGTCAGCCTACACAGATGCAAATTGATACTGCACATTAAAAGGGAAAGTGAAGAAGGGTACGCAAAGGGACTGTATGGGAATTGGCAACCTTTCTATGCTCACGTGAAATATTACCAGAAGGGATGGACAAGCCTGAAGGGCTGTGAAATAAGAGAAGGTATCATCCTTGTGTGAATGGGGGTCATGTTAACCTGCAGTCAAGAAATTCACCTATAAGGTTCCTAAAAGGAACCACTGATTTGCATAAGAGAAGGAGTGGCATCCTTTTATAAATGAAGAGTTGATGTGTGTGAAGGGTTACGGTGCAAGAAGGTGTGGTGGCATTTGTATAGGCATAAAATCTCTATTAGGACAACAGTGGGAGGGCGGGCGCCAAGGACTGACTGAAAACCCTGAGATTCCTATGGCTCCATAGGAGAGCCTTGACCTATAATGGTCGGTGGCGCAATTCCTTCCATTGGTCGATGACCCAGACGAATGTGCTGGCTCGGCACTGGAGAGGGCCAACCAGGTATGGGACTGGTTGGGAACCACCAAATGCTTGGTAAATCCAGCCGATGGGGAGGCGTATTGGTTAAGCATTAGCTATATCCAAGTCCATAGGTGATCCCAAGGCTTGCAAAGCGCAGCAGGATCCTGTGGACTAGAGGGGAAATGCACAATACAGATAAGTATTTGTTTTCATTTATGTTTTGTTTGGAATAATGAAGATTTCAGGTATAAGTCTTCTAACAGCTAAGCTGATACACTATTGCTTCTTTGTTGGAAACCTTGGTCATTATAGGAATGCAAGACCCTGAAAGACTATAAATTGCTAGTAAATCCAGAGAGTAAATGAGTGGGCGATATAAATTATTAAGAAATCCAGGGAGTAGCTGGTTGAACGCTATAAAGTTCTTGGTAAGTCCAGAGAGTGACTAGTTGGGCATTAACTACTTGATATGGTAAAGTAGCATGTATGCTGGCCCAACACCCCTTAAACAATTGATAAAACTAGTCGGAGCACTAGCCTAGCATATTGCTAAAGGAAATGATTGATAAACCCAGTCGTCGTACTGGCCTGGAATTGCCTATTCGAATGATTGTGGAGTAGCCTATGTGCTGGCCCAACATTCGTTATTGTGTTCACGGGAAATCCAAGGCTCGTAAAGTAAAGAAGGATCCCGTGGAATCAAGTAAAGACATCCAATACAGATAAGTATTCAGTTACCTTGCAGCTTCTTGCTTATGAATATACGTGTGTATATGATTTGGTTATGATTTCCTAAACTTCTGTTTAGAGATAAACCCCATGAAAATGAACTAAACATGTGAATTGATTCAATGTTTGAGTGTAGGTATTGCTGGAAGCAAGGATTATGAAGGCATCCTAGAGATGCATGTGGACATGTGACCGTCCTCAAGAGCTCAGTATGAGCAGTAATGAAAGATGGTGCTAGTGGATACAAGTGGATCCTAGCAGCCAAAGGTTCTATAGGTAATAATGTGAAGGGTTCCCTAGCTGAAGGTCCATATACAGACCTTAGACACTAAGTGTCATAGCCAAGAAAGGAAAGTCAAAGCATTCACATTGAAGTGAGAGAGACTAAGGAGCATGAAACCACAACGATGGTGTAGCTCCATAATAGAACAAGACTAAGAGGGAGAAACCCCTACTCTTCTCTTTCCTTTTGATTGAAGCATTTATAAAACAAAAGATCGTTGAATGCATATCATGGCTGAAAATAGATTGTGTTTAATTGCTTGAGATGAATTGTGAATGCTGAAATAATAAATTTCCTGTGAAAGAATGAACATGAATGAGTTCATGTGTATGTTGGGAAAGCATGAAAAGTGTGGAAGTCCCATGAATAAAGCATGGACATTCCATGTCAACTGGGAAAATAATTGACTAATCTTAATGTTTATGATGCTTGTCCTAACAAAGAATTCCCATGATGAATTTCACAGGTAAGAAAGTGAAATAATTGGTTGCAGTCGGTACAAGAAAGTGTTGCTAGTAAGCAAAGTGTGTTCCGTTGTGCCCATTGACCATGGCAGCAGATCGAGGGCTATTAGAGTTGGCTGAAAGTCTTCTTCAAACAATTGCTAGGACCCAAGAAAATCTTGGGGAGATACTCAAGCTACAAAGGAAATAGAATGACATAAACCATGAGGCTTTGCAGGACTCTATTCGTCTGCAGAAAGAGGTAAAAAACATTCTGGGAGCAATCAACAAGGGAAAGGAAAGTGGATCAATGAAGAAGCATTCATCCAATCGTCCGATTAAGAAATGTTCCAGGTGGGAAGACTCAAAGGAAATGGACCGGGAAAAGGTAAAGCCGCCAATGAAATGTTGGGGATGTGGAGGAAATCATTGCATCCGTGACTGCCCAACAAGAGAATATCGAGAGGGTAACAACAGTAAATTCCCCAGGTTCATGGACCCGTTGGAAGGAAAAGAAAAGGAAGGAATTGTTTTGGAATGATGTCCTCATGTAGAGGTAGAAGGTCCCAGCCAGCAAGAGCAGTTTGTAAAGACCAAAGGACTTAGTCCTGAAAAACCCAAGTAAAAAGGTGAAATGCAGGACAAACCTACCACATTTTGTGAATTTTTGGACATATGTAAAAGTGGGTATTTATTTTCTGAAGCATTGGAACACCGAGGACGGTGTTATTCCAAGGGGAGGGGAATGTAATATCCCCATCTTGACCCTATTGCATTAACATTGTAAATGATGTAAATATTGTTATTTAGTCATGGTGAGGAGCTCAAGGCCAAGGCCCCGCCATTGATTTATCGTTTTATGTATCAGCAATTAGAATAGATGCATATGGTTCTTGTGCTAGCCGTGCACAATGTAAAATTCGGACACCATGTAAATATGCAATTTAAAAAAAAAACCCACAACCAGCTATGCAATGCAACAAAGAGATGGGGCATGATCTTACAAGGAATAGGGAGGAAAAATAACCAAACCCTTGAGCCAATGGAGTCAATCCATGTGTCAATGAGAAAACCCATGAGATCCCAACTACCCATTTTGACTTATGCCCCAATCATTAAATTCTTCCCGGAGTTGGTTGAGGCAGTTAATGCCTTGGGAATGATGAGGTATGGCAGCCAATTTCGGGTATGGGCAAGCCATCAATCTAGGAATTCGAATTTTTTCTTGCAAGGCAAGAAATCACCCATGTTTTGCCTTCCCAAGTCATTATGAACCATAGTCTTTCATCTCTCACACAGCCTGGGGCGAACTGGGGTTTTTCCTTCACGTTTTCACCATTCTCTGCATTCTTCCATGCCTGGGAACTCGTTTTTGGTTAGCATAGTGGCTGGGAGAAGAGAACCACGATTTTCTAGGGGTTTATAGAGGTCATTTTTGCCCCAAAATGCCCATGGACGTTTTTCTGTAAACGATTATGCTCCTAGGGTTGTTTTCCCATTTTCCAATTTTCATTTTGGGCTTTCCCACATTTTCTGAACTGGTGGAATTCCCCTCGTTGGGCATCCTACTGCAAAAACGCCCAACACTTGCATTTCTAGCTGTTATGTCCCTCCCTATTTAGTTTGAACCTGTGAGCAGGAGATTCAGGAGTGGAAGAGGACAGATTTAGCTTGATGAGCCCAATGAAGTATCCATAGCTCAATGGTTGAGCCACTAGCCTAGTAATTCACCTCTGCCCATCCCTTAGCAGCCTGAGAAACCCAACTGCTGATTGGCTTGTGTTGGCTGCTTTTTGAACAGACTCGGGTTTTAATGAAGCGCAGCAACAAAACCCCTTGGCGCACTGGTCCTCTCGGCAACGAGCTGCGCAGCAGCTCGAGGGCTCACCCAAAGTGGCTATGGGGGGCTAAGAATCAGGCTTCCTTAACCTAGGCGACGTGGAGACTGATCCCTTCTTCCTTCTCTCTTCCGGGAGGATTCCTCAAAGTAGAGTGTCTTACTCTTTCGCAGACTTCAGTGCAACAGCGCCGAAGCTCACACTCGCCAATCGAGCTGCGTGGTATCTCCGCACCTGCGCACGTGGCGTTTATCCATGACATCTGATGCACTGTATTGCCTTAGCTTGCGCGCCCAGCGCAGTGACGCATTCCTTAAGTGCTACAATGATGGTGCTCTTATCGACTCCTTCGATAGCGCGCAAGAATAACTTCTACGGGTGCTTCAAGGAGCTTGCTTTATATACTTATTCATAAGACACGAAACGTTCATGCAAAACACAGATAGTAACATAAACATACATTCACGCAAACATCACCATAAAAAATAGAAGTATGTGGTTCGCCTCCACGGGAAAATCATATCACGGGACTGTATTCTTTATTACTCAAAGGGAAATTACACAATATGCTGCGCACACAGCTGCAGCCTTAGATCTTTCCAGGAAACTCCATGCACACAGCTGGGAGCCCTTCTCTTAGATCTAGTCTCTTCTCCTACAGAAATTACAATGACTCAAACGTCGACTCAGACTGTCTGTCACTCAGGGATTAGCTTCACTGCTATCCAGTTCTAACCCTTGTTTTCTAACAACACAGTAGAAAACAATCAACAACCAACAGAGGATGATCAACACAATAAACCCTTCTTACGTCTAACATCTACTATCTAGCTAGCTAACGTCTAACCTTTACAATTATACATATATATAGGTGGCCCTGAGGGTTGCACCTTTACAAAACTGGGGCCTTTCCCAATAGTAATCCCCAAAAACCCTAACCGCGGACATGGCTAGGTGTACTGTAGGCACCGCTTGCAGTCACGTCGCTGCTTCCTGCAGGCTCCATGATTTCCGGCGCAACTTGCGGGTATGGGCGCTGCTTCGTCATTCACTGCTCTTTGTCCTTCGCCTTTAATGCTTCAGTCCGTTGCTCCTTCTTGATCAGAGCAACCATAACTTCTGTACTTAGCCTTAATGAGGGTAGCTGAGCCCTCTACTCCGTTGCTTCATTTATTGTGGTAGCTGAGCTTTCTACTTGGCCACATTCATTCTCCTTTGACGTGTGCGCACGAGCTCCACGATTTCCGACCCGTAATCTGTGTTGTGCTCGTCCATCTGGCACCGTAATGCGCACTGTTTGCTTCTACCCAAAATTGGTGCTTTTACTCAAAACTTAGCACTTTTCCTTCAACACTTGTGCTTTTTCCTCAAAATTCGCAGCTTTTACTATAGCTACGGCCTAGGCTCCAACAACTTGGCTGATTCTGGTGTATCTTTGGCTATGTGAGAGCCTGTTTTCCCCTTGTTCCTTGCGGAGATCATGCCCAACTCGAGGGTGGTAGTGGTGCTGAGAGATTAAGGACCACACTGGCCTACAGTTGTGTGGAACGTTGCAGAAGTGTAGCTGGTTGCTCGGGGATTACTTGGTTTAAGATAAGTATTCTCATTTGCAAATTTGATATTTCTTAAATTGATGAAAATCTGGAATGTATGAGGATGTGTATTGGAATCAAACTCTGCTGTTTTTTCAAATGTTTATGCATTTGCATTTCTCCATCTACAATTTATATGAATTCTTATTTGTTTAAGTATGGGACTAGATGTACAGTATTACTATTAGTGTTCTCTCCATAGCCTTGTAGGATAGGAGGGACACTACATTTAGGGACACTACAATTACTTTCCATTGGCGAAAGAATTTTAGAAATTTCCTATGCAGATCATATTGATATGAAGGTCCTGGTCAAAGAGATGACAAGCTATGATATCATATCAGCAGATCAATGGACGATGGTCGAAAAATATGGAAGAATGAAGTATAATCTTCATTCATGAAAGTATCCGTTGGGTCCCATAAAAAATGAAGACTTTGAAGAAATTTGTAATAATTTTTGAATAAACTTTAACTGAAAGTGACATGTGGCAGTTAGTTAAGTTATGTTAATTTTAGTTAAAAGAAGCAGTTAGGTTTTTCCTCAAAGAAATTTTGTATAAAAGACAATGTGAATTATTTTGAAAGGGTTGGAAAACTTTTGAAGACAATACAGTTTTGTATCGAGTGACTCTATTTTTTAATACAAGAATCACATGCAAAGAATAACACATTTTGCAGAACAAAGATTCATGTGTTGATCGAAGTTATAGCCTGTATTTTCCTTTCCTCTATGTTTTATGTATCCCTTCTTTGTTTATCTTTTCCATTATGTTATGTCTTCTATACTTGGATGAAAGTTAAATAAGTCAAGATTCATATGTTTATGCCTTGATTTATCGGGTCTGAGTATTCATTATTTCTTAAAAATCGATAGTGGATTCATCTGAAAATTGGTGCCCATTATTGGTGGATTGTCAATTCCTCTTTCCTTTTTACTTGTAAACTATTTTGATTGTAATGTGACAAATATCTTGCCTCTGTAAAGATATTTATTGTTGTTTATCTGCTGGTCCATAAAATTCTTAGTTTCGAATCCATGCCCAATGGTTCTTGTGTACATTTCAACCATTTATTTATTCTGAAAAATCCTAGTTATTGTCATATATCATTAGCCATTTACATATTTTTTAGAGAGCCCTCTCTGGTAGGGAAAAGGCTAATTTCCCTTCTAAAGGTTGGTTTGAAACGGTTACCTTGGATTTATTCTTCCACAACCAAAGGGTAAAATCTGAGTGATAACACCCCTAACCTCCAATATCTCTCTCAAAATCCCTAACTTGCAATCTCTCTCTCTCTAAACCCATAACTTCAAATCTCTATGTATCTCTCTCTTTGTCTAAACTCCTAACCCCAAATGTCTCTCTCTCTCTCAAAACCAAACTCCTCACCGTCCTGCCCATCCTCCCCACTCTATCTCTCTATCTCCCCCGCACCACTAGCCATCGATACACCCCCCCCCCTCTATCTATATATATCTATCTATCTAAACTTGTATTAACCCCCAATCTCTCTCTCTCTCTCTCTCTCTCTCTCATGCGCGTGCTAAACCACTAACCCCCAATCTCTCTTTTTCATTCTAAACAACTAGTTTCCCCAATATCCCTCTCTCTCACTACAAACCCCTAACCCCTAATATTTATCTCTCTCTCTCTCATTCCAACCCCCTAGCTCCTCATCTATCACTCTCTCTCCCTACTTCCACAAACCACCACTACTCACCCAGCTAACCCTACCTCCAATCGCTCTCTCTCTCTCTCAACCCATAAGCCCCAATAACTCTTTCTCTCTACCTAAACCTATGAAACCCAATCTCTCTCTCTCTCTCTCTCTCTCTAAATCCCTAACCCCCAATCTCTCTCTCTCTCTCTCTCTCTCTCTCTTCTAAACCACTAACCCCCAATCTCTCTCTCTCTAAACTCCTAAATTCTAATCTCTCTCTCTCTCTCTCTCAACCTTTGAACTCTCAATATCTTTCTATCTCTCTCTCTAAACACGTAATCCCCTATATTTTTCTTTATTTTTCCCTTTCTCTATAAACCCTTAACACCCAATATATATCTCTAAATCCATAACTTCCAATCTATGTCACTCTCCAAACCTGTAACCCTGAATCTATCTTCTCTCTCTAAACAACTAACAACCAATATCTCTCTTTATATATCTCTCTCTATCCTTAGACCTGAATATATATATTTCTCTCTCCACCCCTAACCTATTATCTCTCTATATCTATCTATATTTTTCCTTAAACACCTAACCTCTAATATCTCTTTCTCTCTAAGCGCCTAACTTCCAATCGATTTCTCTCTCCCTCTCTAAATTCAGAACCACCTATATCTGTCTTTAACTATCTCTCTCTCTCTCTCTAAACCCATAGTCTCTAATATTTCTCTCTCTAAATCCCTACCCCCAATATATATATATCTGTAAACCCCTAACCCTCAATATGTCAATATCTCTCTAAACCCCTCACCCCTAATATTTTTCTCTCTAAACCTGTAACCACCAATCTCTCTCTTTCTCTTGTTAAATTTTCATAATTTACTTCAATCTGATCTAGGATCTTAACTGAGACAACAACATATACAGCAAATCTACAGCATATCAATCATGGACACAATAATGCAAGCACACAAGAGACACAGAGTTTATTTGGGGAAAACCATAAAGGTGAAAAACCCCAATAACTTCCTCAGAGATAGATAGAGCAATGATACAACCAGAATACAAGAGATAGTCTTCTCCTAGCAGCAGAGCCTCCTCCTCATAAGTGCGCCACTTTCTGAATGAGAGAAGTGTGTGAATGAATGATCAAATAGAGATCTCCCGATCTCTATTTATACTTGTTCTGTCCTGCCCAATAAACTAATGGGGCCTACATGTCTAGCTTAACCCATGCTTAACTTAATCCGGGCGGACCCACACTTGGTGGTCTAATAACCCTTTGACCCACATGGCCGACCCCCAATAGGGTGGTCTAATAACCCTTCGACCCACATGACTTATACAAAGCCAACCCCAACAAGGTGTTCTAATAACCCATCAAGTATAAGTTATGACACTTACAATATAAATGACGACACTTCCGTATAGAGGAATAATAACATCTCTATAGGAATACAAACACTTCTATATAGAGGAATAATGCCATCACTATAGGAGTGCAAAATACATATATGAAATACATGGGTGAAATACATTCGGAAGTTACATATACATCAACACTCCCTCTTAACTAGGAAGGTATTTCTCGACACATCTCTGATAGCACAAGTCTTCTTCTCTAGATCATCATCAGCGAATCATCATCCTCGAATCATCATCAGCGTCACTGATGCTGCTATCTCAATCAATCTCTGAATCTACTTGTCATAGGAAGTTCTACAAAGACAGTCCTTTTTCATACTGGATGTAGGCCCACCACTTGCAGGTCTTCATCATCTGTGCGAACGGTCTGATAGAGGTGGTCTCTCAGGACTAATTTTATGTGCGGATGCAATACCGGAAAGAGCATCCCAGGAACATTTATGTGCCTAAGCACGACCGACAATATTTCCCAGGACTGATTACATGCATCTCCTTCACAATAAATTTAAAGAGCATCCCAGGAACATTTATGTGCCGTAGCACGACCTACAAGATCTCTAAAGAGCATCCCAGGACTTATTACAAGCACACAGCTCAACCTCTCGGATCTCCAGGATTGATTACATGTGAATAGACAATACCTTTAAAGAGTATCCTAGGAACTTTTATGTGCCACAACACGACCGGTAAGATCTCTAAAGAGCATCCCAGGACTTATTACGAGCACACGGCTCAACCTATCGGATCTCCAGGACTGCTTACATGTCTCCGTAGTAATACCTCATCCCAAGACTGATTACGAGCACACAACTCAACCTATCGGATATCTAAGGACTGATTACATACTACATAGCAATATCTCATCCCAGGACTGATTACAAGCACACAGCTCAACCTATCGGATATCTGAGGTCTGATTACATGCTATTTGCACAACCTGCCACATATCATCTCTGACCTCCAAGTATCAACCTGATACTCATGACCAACAGATCATCATCGCATGAAGCATCATCCTGATGCTCATGATCATACTGATCATCATCACTGTACCATCCTGGTACATATCATCTAGAGCAACATCCTGAAGCTCATCATCTATGATCATCCTGATCATACACTGCATCTACTTGATGCATACCAAGTATCTACCTGATACATATCATCATACATGATCCACCTGATCATACAATGTATCTACCTGATACAAATACAAATGCATGATCCACCTGATCATACCTGATACATATCAACATACATGATCTACTTGATCATACAATGTATCCACCTGATACATATACAGATACATGGTCCAAGCATCCAACATGATGCATATACAAAAATACATACAAATGATCCAACTAATCATATCCAACATCAAACATGATGCGTACATACATATATATATAAATGATCCAACTGATCATATCCATCATCCAACATGATGCGTACATATACATATAGAGCAGTAACTGGAGCATCGTCCTAATGCTCATCATCCATGATCCTCCTGATCATCATAGAATCATCTTCTTCAGATCATCTCATCGTCCATGAAGCACAGCCCAGATGCACATCATCCAACACTTACACCACCTACATGGGAGAACACATCTACCACCATTCGGGGAAGGCTCCAGCCCTTACTTTTTCACCATGGGAGAACATATCTACCACCATGTGAAAAATGGCTTCAGCACTTACATCTACACCATGGGAGAACACATCTACCACCATGTGAGAATGGCTCAGCAATTACATCATGACCATGGGAGAACACATCAACCATGTCAGAAAAGCTCATGTGTATCTGCATCTTCTAGACTCATCACTTCCCTTTCGAAGGAACCTCGATCTAAAGTGCACCAAGCCTCTCTCTGAAGTACTCAAACTACACTCTGGCCAACGGCTTGGTTAATACATCTGCAACCTACTCATCCATTGCAACATACTCTACTTTGGTTGTACTCAGTGCTACACAGGACTGCTTCCTACTAAACCAAGAGATCACACCTGATCCCATACTGAAGCAACACCCAGAAGTGCTCTTCCTATCTGTAGCACTGCTTGCCCAATCTGAATCAACATAACCCTACAGGTTAAACTTTTGATCCGCATCATACTTGAGCCCATAATCAACTGTACCCTTCAAGTACCTCAGAATATGCTTTACAGCAACCAGGTGAACACTCCTCGGATCCGTCAGGAACTGGCTCAATGTGTTCACCGCAAAGTAGATATCTAGTCTCGTGTTCGTCAGATACATAGAGGACCCAATCATATGACGATACATAGTGACATCAACCAGTTCAGATGAAGCATCACACAGAAGCTTCAGGTTCAATGCCATAGCCTCGCAGTCCATCATCCCGAACCTCTTCAGGATCTCTACTGCATACTTCCCTTGTCCAAGGAAGATTCCATCTGCACTCTGCCACACCTCCATACCAAGAAAGTAGTGCATCATACCCAAGTTCTTCATCTCTAACTCGGCAGCAAGCTTCCGCTGCATGTCGGCAATCAATCTATCCTCACCTATAACAAACAGGTCATCCACATACAAAAGTAGTATCACTGAATTGCCTTCCTCAACCTTGTAGTAAAGGTTGGAATCCACTTTACTCTTGGTAAATCCCAAACTGGATAGAAAGCTGTCTACCATACCAAGTTCTGCACATATATGACTCCCTGTGATGTGTCTCAGAACCAAGTGGCTGCTCCACATACACTTCTTCTTCAACTACACCATTCAAGAAAGCTGTCTTGAAATCCATCTGGTGTATATTCCACTTCATCACTGCAACCAAAGCAAGTACTGATCTAATGGAAGTGTATCTAGCTACAAGAGAAAAAGTCTCTATTTTACCACCTGCAGCATGCTTGATCTTGTAGATCCTCTTGGAAGTCACTACAGACTCCCCTTCAGGTCTTGGGACTGCATCCCAAACATCTTCATGATCGACTGGTACTCCTCGATCATGGCAATCTTCCCAGATCTTGGGAACTTCAATATCTTCAATATTTTCAAGAGATAACTTTGTTGCTGAACAAATGTTGTAGTCCTTCTTTTGTAGGTGATGGTATACGATCTTTCCTACACAACAAGTTAAATTGCATGATTAGAAAACAACTCATAGTTTTCAGAACAAATTCTTACACATTAAGAAATATGTCATACAGTCATGAAATTATCTTAGCCAATACTTCAATACAACATTTATCCATATCCCGTAACTTTCTAGATGCCTTCCAATCTCTACTAGAACATTGTTAAGAGTGTGCACAACTCCCAACATGTCAGCAAAGAGGTTTCATTCTAGATAAGTAGCAATGGAATGTTGTACAGTGCCATAGGCCGCTTACCCATGTATATTAGTAGTATGCTGTTCATCGATGCAACTATTCTAATATGCATAATACAAAACCTAATTCTAGGAACATCAGTATATACATTATTGAACAATATTATTTAAACAATAAAATATGCAAGTAATGACAATTCAAATACTTATCTTTGTTTGTTTTTTGGGTTGACTCCCTCTCAATCTTTGCTTCTTTTTTGCAACTCGATTCTAATGTGGATTGTGAGAAGTGGCCAACTCCCTTTGAATATCTGCATCCTTGCAGAAACTACTGAAGTGTGCTCCTTCTTGATCTTTGCTTCCTGGATTTCCTGACCTTGAACTTATATCCATCCTTAATCACTATGCATGTTTATTAGTATCGTCATTGTGTTATCATTGAGGTCTCATACATAATCATACATTCATTAGTATATTCTTAATACTATCAAAACACAATAATCTTAAGCATTTATAGTCATGATCATTTCAAACAGAAATAATAAGCATTTCAAGGTTTATATAGGACTCTTATGGTTAGTCATATCATAAATTAAAGTAAGAAACATAATATGCCTAAACCCGTGATTACTCAAACCTATACCTTCATGATTCTTATGGTTAGTCATATCATCAATTATGGTAAGAAGCATAATATGCACACAACCATGACTATTCAAACCTATGACTTCATGAATAATCATTATCAACAACACAATAGTATAAGATCCTAACACAAGGTAGGATTCTAGCTTGATATAGGAAAAACATACCTGGATTAGCATGCTAGCTAGTTATGTCTAACATACCCGCATAATGTCTTCTGGTTCTCTTCAATGACTTGTGCTAGTAACCTGCATGTCTCATAAGTTATCCATTGTAGAACAAAGTTATACATACCTCGTAAGTAGATTTTCTAAGTGATCCATGACAATGGATGAATCTTTGTCTTCATGTCATCATGATCATATGTTCTTGAACTAGAACATGATTTTCCTTACTTGGTGTACCTTTCATGTTAGAAAACAACATAAACCTCATACAACACCATAATGCATTAGTACAATCATAAGTGTCAACACCCTAATGCATGCATTCATAATTTTGTTAAGGTGATACGACAAGTTTAAAATCAAGATTGTTCTAACAGTAATAACATGAAGGAAAACATATCATAAACTTAATCATGAACAAATCTCGAGACATACCTGGATGAGTCATACCTATCGAGATTGTTTGTAATCTTATTATGTAAGGCCTTAGCCTCATCTCCCTCTGAAATAGGAACTTCTTCACTTATGCAGGTGACAAATCCATCCTCTTCTAGGATTAAACCAATCTACTTGATTTGCAGGAACTTGATGAGGAGCTATAATAGGGTTTGTCAGAGAAACCCCAAAAATTCAAACTTTGAATTTCAAACTTCCAAAGGGATAGAAATATGCACCTTGATGAACTGATCAAGATGGTATATTTAGAATTTGAAAACTGCAAAGTTTCACTCCTCAATTTTTCCTTGGAAACTTCCGGATTCACTAGATGTGACCCCGAACTGGGGTTTGATGAAGCCCACTCTTCTTCCCAATCAAAAGGTTTGATCCAAAGCTCTAAGCTTCTATTTTTTTGAGGAGCTTCCAGCCGTGGTCACATATTTAAAAAATTCTCATTTTTGCAGAAGCCCTAATTTTGCACTTTTCCAATCAAAGTCCCGAACTAGGGTCTGATCAAGCCTGGTCTTCTACCCAACCAAAAATTCTGATCTTGGTCTCTAAATTTCTATTTTGATGAGTACCATTCAGCCATAGTCATCGATTAAAAAAATTCCAAATTTCTCTGAAACCCTAAATTCCGGAAGCCATGAATGAAGGTGCTAAAAAATAATTCTGTTTTGACAGACATATGTACCTGATTGTTTCTGGTGTAACTCCGCACTTTTCAATCCATAGGGTTTGAAAAAATTTTCTGCAGTAGCTTGACCTATCATCTTTCCATCTCGACAAGTCTGACCTCAATTGGATTTTCTAAGAGAGAGTTATGCCAAGTGTCGCAATGTGACCTATTTATGGGATAATAGAGGAGAGCGAACTTGTACGGCGTGCCACGTGCCGCTGGTTCAACTTCGGCCTCTGAAAACGTTTCCTAAGATAGTACAATCTGTGTACTACCTATGACTTTTTATGAAATTTCATTTGGAGCTTCCTATCCCAAGTTATGACATTTTCTCCAAGGTCTCATGTTTTTTACTCAGATCTGGAAGAGGCAGAAACCCTATATTGTATAGATCATAAATCACAAAGTACAACGAATTAGAGGTTTTCCTTTGGACACAAGGTACATGGGGATCCAAAAACTTCTCCAACATGGATTTATAGTGAAAGTGCTACGATGACTAGTTTTTGCTATATCAATCCCTAGCATCGTAGGTGCAACAAGTGTCATACATGCCATATGATGCCTTCTTTCAGGCTAGCTCTGATACCATGTTAAATTTTCAAAATTTACTTCAATCTGATCTAGGATCTTAACTGAGAGAACAACATGTACAACAAATCTACATCATATCAATCATGGAGACAATAATGCAAGCACACAAGAGACACAAAGTTTACTTGGGGAAAACCATAAAGGTGAAAAACCCCAATAACTTCCTTAGAGATAGATAGAGCAATGATACAACCAGAATACAAGAGATAGTCTTCTCCTAGCAGCAGAGCCTCCTCCTCATAAGTTCGCCACTTTTCGAATGAGAGAAGTGTGTGAATGAATGATCAAATAGAGATCTCCCGATCTCTATTTATACTTGTTCTATCCTACCCAATAAACTAATGGGGCCTACATGTCTAGCTTAACCCATGGTTAACTTAATCCGAGCCGACCCCACACTTGGTGGTCTAATAACTTTTTGACCCACATGGCCAACCCCCAATAGGGTGGTCTAATAACCCTTCGACCCACATGACTTATACAGGGCCGACCCCAACAAGGTTGTCTAATAACCCATCAAGTATAAGTTACGACACTTACAATATAAATGACAACGCTTCCGTATAGAGGAATAATAACATCTCTATAGGAATACAAACACTTCCGTATAGAGGAATAATGCCATCTCTATAGGAGTGCAAAATACATATATGAAATACATGGGTGAAATACATTCTGAAGTTACATATACATCAACATCTCTCTCTCTCTCTCTAAACCCCTAACCTCAAATATATCTCTCTCTCTATATATATTTAAATCCCTAACCCCCAAGCTCTCTCTCTCTCTCTTTAAACACCTAAAACCAGATCTCTCTCTCCCTCTCTCTCTCTCTAAACTCCTAACCACCAATCTCTCTCTCTCCAAGCTCCTAACCACCAATCTCTCTCTCCCCCAAACCAATAACCATCCATAATCCCCGTGTGATCTCTCTCTCTCTCTCTAAACATCTATTACTCATCCATACTCCCCTTGATCTCTTTCTCTCCCCTCCACCACTAACCACCTCTGCATCCCTCTCTCTCTCTCCCACCCCACCCAGTCATACTCCTAATCCTACTCCCCCCTACCCTTACCTCCAATCTTTCTCTTTCTCTCTCTCAATCCCAAAACCCCTAACATCCAATTTCTCTCTCTCTTTGAAACCACCAATCCTCACCCCCTTTCCCGTTCTCTACACTCTATATATCTCTCCCTCACACCAGTCACCATCCAAACTCCCTGGTGATCTAAACCACTATTAACCTCAGTTTCTCTCTCTCTCTTTCTCTCTAAACCATTACCCTCCAAATCCAACTCTCTCTCTCATCCCCCACCACTAACCACAACCCAATCTCTCTCTCTCTCTCTCTCTCTCTCTCTCTCTCTCTCCTATATATCCCTCTCCCCACCATTCCCCCCCACCTTTAACTTCGAACACCTACTCCTACCACTAACCACCAACCCCTTCTCTCTCTATAAATTCTTAAACCATAATCTCTCTCTCTATATATAAAAAATCCTAACCACCAATCTCTCACTCTCTAAGCCCCTAGCTATCGATATCTCTCTCTCGGCCTCTCTTCTAAACCACTAAGCTCTCTCTCTCTCTCTTTCTCTCTCTCCCAAACCCCCACTCCTCACCCTGCTACCCATCACATCCACTCTATACCTCTCTCCCTCACACCACTAATCATCCATACTACCCTTGTGATCTCTCTCTCTAAACACCTATTAAACCCCAATATCTCTCTCTCTAAACCCCTTACCCCTAATCTCTCTATCTCTCTCTCTAAACCCCTAACCTCAAATCCCTCTCTATAATCCCTAAACTCAATTCTCTCTCTCTATAAATACCTAAACTCCAATCACTCTCTCTCTCTCAAACCCCCACTTCTCATCCTCATACCCCTCCTCCCAACTCTATCTCTCTCTCCCCCACACCACTAACTATCAATACTCCTTATGTGATCCCTCTCTCTCTCAGAACCATATTAACCCCCAATCTCTCTCTCTCTCTCTCTCTCTCTCTCTCTAAAACCCTAACCCCCAATATCTCTCTTCCCCTACACACCTAACCACCCCATATCCCTCACTATCTATAATCCCAACCCACCGTCTATCTCTTTTTACTCTTTTCGTTAACCCGACCCCCTCTTTATAACCCCAATGCCTCTCTCTCTCTCTGTCATAACCACCCATCTTCCCCTATACCATAAATACTAACCCCCATCTCTCTTTGTACCCTCTTTATTCCCCTATCCCCATCTACTCTATATTTATCTGAGGATACCTATTTCACCCTCCCTCCCTCCTCTTCCACCCTCCCTCTCCCTCTAACCCCTCACCCTACTTCCCCTAACCATATACTCACATCTCTAACCATTAACACTCTCTCTATGTTTTCTTTCCCTCTCTAAACCCCTTATCTCTAATATTTCTCACTCTCTCCCCCCCAAACACCCACTACTCATTCTCCTAACAATACCCACCACTATATCTCTCCATTTCCCCTACCACTAACCATCTCCCCATCCCTCTTTCTCTCTCTATCCCTCTCCATCCTACTCCCCCATAATCTATCTCTCTATTAATAGCTAACACCTAATCTCTCTATCTACCCCTTCCAACACTAACCTCCTATTCATCCCTCTCTCTTTCTATCTATGTAGATATATACCCCTCTACCACCTACTCCCCCCATACCCTCAACCACCCACTCCTACTCCTACCACTAACCACCACCCTGACCACTCTCTCTATGTCCCTTAACCCTGAACCCCAAAATTACAATCTCTCTCTCTCTCTCTCTCTCTCTCTCTCTCTCTCTCTCTCTCTAAACCTGTGACCCCCAATCTCTCTCTCTCTCTCCCACTACCAACCTGCACTCTTAACTATCCTACCCCCCACACTTTATCTCTCTCCCCCACACCACTAACCATCCATAATCTTCCCATGATCTCTCTCTCTCTCTCTAAACCCCTATTACCCCCCAATCTCTCTCTCTCTCTCTAAACCCCTATTACCCCCAAATCTCTCTCTCTCTCTCATCTCCTCTTCCAAACAACCACTCTTTATCCTCCTACCCCTATACAACTCTATCTCTCTCCCCGCATCACTAAACACAACACCATTCCTTTCTATATCTCTCTTATATACTGTAGCTAGGGTTTTCACCCTAGCTTGTGCAAATGAGCACCTACTAAGGGGAATGGACTCCTTAGTAGCAATTCAATAAACAATAATTTAAATTGCTAAAACAATATGAATTCTAAACTAACATGAGCATTAACAAACATAATAAAACATGGAAATATGGTGAAGATCTTTCTATTTTTGTATTAAAATTTTATCTCAAGTGTAGAGGTTGGTGAAGTTCTTGTAATGGTCCAAGAGGGTTGCTCCAAACTCTAGCTTTGCTCCTTCTCTTTCTCCAAAGGGTTGGAAATCGGCCAAAGGGGCACTCAAGGGTGAAAGTAGCTCAAGGGTGAGCTAGGGTTTCAAGAGTGATTTTGGCAGAGTAAGGGTATATTTGATTGTGGATATGAAATGAGGGGTCTCCATCACCTATTTATAGGTTTTTAGTGGTGGAGTGTTGGCCCATGGTTTTGGGAACCATATGGTTTAGGTCAGCTGTATAGGGTTTTTTCCTCTTTTTCCTCTTTTTTTATATTTTTTATTCCCTTTTAGAGGGTTTTTGCTATTTTGGAGGAATTTTGGATAATTTTTGGGGGAAAAGGGTTTTTTTAGCCTTTTGGAGGCTTTTTTGGTGGTTTTGTGGCCTTTTGGAGGCTTTTTAATAGGATTTTAAGGTTTTGGAGGCAAATATGGTAGGAAATATGGACAAATGAGTCATGTAATGGGTAGATGAGGTAGTGAGCACTTTTTGGGTGTTAACAGATTGCCCCCTGATGTGTGAGGGTAGGAGCTCATCGTATGGCCGATAGACATCATAAGTCTTTTATGGTTTTCCTGGGGTGTGGAGAAGAGAAGGAACGAACTAGAGCTCGGAACAATGGTCCCGAATAAACTGCAAAAATTGAAAGTACATGACCTTAATAATGAATGAGGAATAATCTAAACATATGGACGAGGCGGGCATTCAAATGCTCGTATCAAGATATATAAAAAATAACTGTGAGGCCCGAAAAGGGGGACCTGTAAGATACATATAGAACCACTGTGTACATCATAAGGGCTAGAGGGGACACAAATCTGTGACATACTGCTGGGATGACCATGTCTGAGCTGAAGAACTGATACACTGGAATAACAACAGTGCTACTGAGTGTGGTACTAGAGGAACTGATGAGCAGCTGGATCATAGTGACAAGGAGTCATACTCTCAATGGTACACTGAATTGGAACTGAACTGAGTACTCAAGGAAGCATATAACTGGATGGCTTCCTCATACAATCACCAACGCAACCCGGACATCCACGGGAACATATAACTGGGTGTTCCGAAGTGACTCACCAATGTGCTAGAGTCGAGGGGAAATCCGAGGTCTTCAACCAATAACTGAAGGGATATAAACCCTGCCCGATTCTCAATGATGCGATCAAGGTGTTGAAGTCAAGCATGTGAGAAACAACCACTCGGAAAGGCAATGATGACTCCTCTCAAAATGGTTCGTAGGCATTCAGCATAGATGGTGATGGGTCCAAGGCATAGGGACCTCTGGGTCTATCCTCTGGAATAGAGGGGCTGTTGTCGATAGAGGGAGACCTGCAACTAGCAAGGAAATGATGTTTCCTTGATAGGAGCGCGAGGTGGAGAACTGAAGGGTGAGAGTACTGATGGTAGGACTGACATACTGTGGGGGATAACTGGGCGAGTAGAGTGGGTGGACTCAAACTTCCTTTGTTAAGAGTATGATGACGGAGGATGATCGGGTAGCATATGAAACTGACTGGTGGGAAAGGGATCATAGCCGTAATGGATCAAGGATAGTGACTGCGGGGAGTAATACTCAAGCTGGTGTAAAATGGCAGGAGACTACAGAATACTCTAAACAAAGGCGACCTGATTGGGGGTGCTGCCGAGATGATCGATCATAGTGCCAAGAGGCATGGGGGGACTTCTTCATGGGTTACGGAACTAGAAGAAGTGTGTTTGAAATGGTACTGTCATGTGGATTTATACGAGCCCAGGACAATTCATGCTCGTGGTTGCTTTCAATTTTAAGGAGTTTGAAAGCGATAAGAAGACTCTGAAAGAATGGAATGGTACTGTCGTGTGGATTTGTACGAGCCCAGGACAGTTCATGCTCATGGTTTCTTTCAATTTTAGAGAGTCTGAAAGCGATAAGAAGACTCCAGGGGGTTGCTTTTTCGTGTGTTCGTCTCCAAGGCCCGAAGAAGCATAAAAGGATGCAATGAAGAACTCTTCTAGCTGGTGTGACTAGAGTATTCCTTTTTCATAATTAGTCTACCACGTCCGAAAAAGGGTTAAACTTATACCCGATAGACGCCCTTTCAGGTACTTTAACGAGCATGAAAGGAAGAAAGATTGCTCAGTGATCTTTTCACTATTTTAGGAGTCAGAAAAGAGCTTAACAGAAACTCCCTAAGTGCCTTTTTCATAAAGGACTTGTCCGGCCCGAAAAAGGGATAAAATTATACCGAACAAAATGAATGGCCAGGCAAGGAGGAAGTGTTCAATCAAGGAACATTGAGGAGGAGCAAGAACGAGGGTAGGGGGGAACACTGGTGGGCCTCCTTGCGGGATAATGAATGGTGGAAAAATAACGAACTAATTGCAATATGACAGGAGTGAAGGGCTCATGTAAAAATGTGGAACAATCCGATGGCAGCCAATGTGGTGCGTAAACCGAGGCATCAAGTTGTCAGGACACAATGTTGAAACTGTACCAGGTGAGAGTGAGAAATGATCTCAAGCATCATCACGAGCTTAGAAAAATGAATCCGACGATATAAAAAGTGTTAAAAATGGATAATGATCGATGCGGTATCCAAACCGAGGCGATGGGGGGCGTTTTGGAAAAAATACCCAAAAAATCTAGTGGTGAGAGCGAGAAATGATCTCAAGCATCATCACGGGCTTGGAAAAATGAATCTGATGATATAAAATATATCAAAAATGGAGAGTATCCAAAGTGGCACGCAAATCGAGGTGACTAGTGGTGTCTAAAAAATGCTCAAAAAATGATGTGGAAAAAATAAGAAAACAAGTTGAGCAGCATGATGGTCTCGTCATGCTGATTCCAGTGGTGGAAATGGTTTGAAAAATGGACTCCGTATGGGTTCAGAATGGCCAAAGCAAGAAAAAGTCAACGGACTATAAATAGTGAGGGGGTCCAACATGACAAGTGTCATTTGGACTTGTTGACTTTGACTAGTGATCAGAGTTGACCAGAACTGAGGTGGCATTTCTGGACGATCCGACCGACCGTTTTCAGATCCGAGAGTTACAAGTATTCCGAAAAACTCATACCTACATTTCCATTGGGTTCGGGGGCGGGTAGTGGGTCACAGGGGATTTTTTGTATGGTCCACGTGGGGTGGACCGCGGGTAGTGGGTCACAGGGGATTTTTTATATGGTCCACGTGGGGTGGACCGCGGGTAGTGGGTCACAGGGGATTTTTTGTATGGTCCACGTGGGGTGGACCGCGGGTTTGTGGGGTGGAAACGCGGTTGGGGACCACGGGTTCCAGGGTGGATCACACGGTTGGGGACCACGAGGTTTGGGCCGGAAGAGGCGGTTGGGTACCGCGCGTTCCGAGGCTGGACACGCAGTTCAAAACTGTGAGTTCGGCCCCTATAGGCGTGGTTTTGGACCGCGACTGTAGCCCTTATAGCTGCGGTTGGAAACCTCGGTAAGGGGCCCTAAAGCTGCGATTGGGATCGAGCTATTAGGGTTCTGGGGGGGGGCAGGGTTGCTTCGTTGACATGAGTCTGATGAGTTTGCCTTGTGTGATTGACAGGATGTCGCTGGTGCTTTGGAGAGAGCGGGAGGTCCCGGATGAGATAGTGGCTGTCATCCAGGGGGATTGGCATGTACGGTCGACATTGGGATTGTGTGGACTGCTGAAGTTCGCACAGTTACCTATGATGCGTTCAGCAGTGCTGCTGCTGAACCAACTAGTGAGATTTTGGGAGCCAGACATCCCGGCATTCAGGGTGCAGGGGGAGAGAGTGGATCTCACCCTTGCAGATGTATACTTCCTGACAGGGTTGCCATGTCTGGGTAGAGTGGCAGATACGCAGCCACGACTATCCGCGGATGTGGATATGGAGGATATGTTGGAGCGGTACTATGTTCCAGAGGCTAGGGTGCAGAGGAATGCACTCCGGGTGGTGGACCTGCAGGAGCCGGCAGTACAAGCTATTGCGGCGTGCGTGGTTCGAGTGTTGGGGTCCCAAGCATCTGAGAAGGTGTCCGGGGGCCAGATGCAGCTAGTGGAGCATGTGCTGGATAGTGTCTACTATGCGTGGGGCCAGATGTTCCTCACTTGTGTGAAGCAGCAGCTGACATCGGTGAAGGAATTTGGCAAGGGATTCTATTATGGATCCTTTCTTTGTGCTTTCTTCATGGAGCGGGTACCTACACTGCAGCTGCGGGTGCCGGTCAGGGCAGGAGGACTGAGGGAGCCGCGCATGGTGCGGTGGGGAGAGATGATGCGCCGCCGGGGTGGTGATGAGGTGGGTAGATACTTTACCCAGGAGATTTACCTACAATGGCTGCAGATGCCGCTGACACTGGATGACTATCCATACAGGGATATGGACTACACTAGGGATCCGGAGGCACCATGACCGCCAGGGCAGGCATGGGGACCAGATGGTACGTATTGATTTACTTGCATGTTATGGATATCAAGATTTGTGTATGATAGGTGTTTGGATATACTGTTACTGACTGATGTGTGATTTGCAGATGTTGGTCCGAGACCACCACCAGGACATGTAGCGCGCAGAGGGCATGTGGCAGTACCAGCCCTACCAGGTCAAGGGGAGGTGCATCGACGGGACACAGAGGGGACTCTGGAGGCCGTACGGATGCTTCTGGATCAGTTGCTGGTTGGAGTGACCGATGATGGGTGGCGGGATGTGGATCCCGAGGTGATCCAGGATTGTCTGAGGGCGCCACGGGAGTTTCGGTCGATCACGATCCGGGTGGCTATCTTGGCGGATAGAGGTCGGGCACAGGAGCATGCAGGGGATGAGGAGCTGCCGGAGGAGGAGAGAGGTGAGGAATCAGAGGCAGCTGATGCAGGAAATGATGCAGGGTATGACTCTCATTAGGGAGTGTAGGGAACTCCCCCCAATTTTGTAGCTACGGCATGTATTTTATGAGGCATAGGGATGTATAGATATTTTTTGTATAGCTGAGTACAGGGGTACTCAAAACATGTGTAGCATTTGGACATGTATTTTTTGATATATATATGCACATGGATGCACCTTTTTGCTATGATGATGTAATGTATGCACGTGGATGCGCTTATGGTTGTTATATGTTTGTACTGCACGTGGATGCAAGTAGTATAAAATTATGGGCACGTGGATGCCCCTTGTGTATTTTATGTGATGCAACATGATGTATGTAGGGTTAGGCACGTGGATGCCCCTGGATAATAATGTGGCTTTATTTTTTATTGCACATGGATGCAAATGTTTATGTGATGATAGGCACATTGATGCCCCTTGCAATCTTTTTGGGTTTTTATATATATTTTGAGGAGATGTCATGGGATGATGATGCATGATGGACATTTTACATGGTGTGATTGATGTGCCAATCTAGGATATTATTAGCCATTTGATCTGCGACACTATTGTGAGCTCGTGGGACATGGGTGAATGTTATGGATTCAAATAGTCGGCTGAGTTGTTTTGTGTGCAGGAATTTTCTAAAGTGGCAGGGATCACACACCTGGTAGCGGTTGTTGAGCTGGGAGACAAGTAGCTGGGAGTCAAGGAACACATGAAGGTGACATATGCCCATCTGGAGGGCAGAAGTCAGGAGGCCAGTCACAGCATCATACTCCACCTGGTTATTGGTAGCATCACCTATACATATTCCATCAAGGTAAATCAGTTCATGTGAAGGGGAATATAAGACCCATGCTGCAGAAGCCAGGTTTGGAGACCAATGGCTTGCTCCGTCAGCAAAACCAACGTAATGAGGTGGAAGATGGTCCATCTGTGGTCATGCAAAAAATGAGGAATGTAAGATTGCGGTAAAAAATGTGAAAAATAAAAAGAGAGCAAACTAAACAGTACGGACCAATGAGGCCGCGGGTTTATTTAGGGATAAAAGTGCTTAAGGTACAACCCATTACGAGGGTTGCGCAAAGGGTGACCTTCTGAATAAGTTAAGATGTATGCCCCCTTGCCGAGACAGGTCTGCACGATGTAAGGGCCTTGCCACATGGATTCAAACTTTCCTTTACCAGTTTTGTCGTGGGCTTAGTCATAGGTGAGGATGAGGTCCCCTTCATGGAAATTTCGAGGGTGTACATGTTTGTCATAACCAGCTTTGGAGCGGTTCTTGGCGGATTCAATGGTCTCGATAGTGGCACGATGGTCTTCATTAGCTTGTTCTAGTGTTAGCAGACGGTGCTCGAGTGGGGAGGTGTCTGGGAGAAGCTCTACGGCGATGTGTAAGGCAGGGATCTGACACTCGATTGGGAGGACAGACTCTACACCGTGAACTAAATGAAACGGGGTAAAAATGGTGGCGATTTTGGTAGATGTACAGTAAGCCCATAAGGCAGGGAACAACATGTGATGCCAATTGGACTTATGCCGGTCAATAGTGCATTGGAGGATGGTTTTGAGAATTTTGTTAATGGCCTCTAATTGGCCGTTCCCTTGGGGGTAGTAAGCAGAGGAATACTGATGTTAAAATTTTAGTAGGGTGGATAACTCACGCCAAAGGGAATCTTCGAAGTGTGAGCCATGGTCTGAGACCAACTGTTTGGGTACCCCGAATCTAGTGATAACGTGCTTGAAAAAGAAACGGTCAGCGGTGTCAGCTATACAATTGAAGGTGGGCATGGCTTCCTCCCATTTGGTGAAGTAATCAACGGTGACAATGATGTACTTATGGTCGTTGGTGGATGGGGGTTTACATTCCATGAGGTCGATGGCCCACTTACAGAAGGGACCAACGGTGACGACTGGGTGTAACGGAGCGGGTGGTGTCCAGGCCTTTGGGCCAAAAAGTTGGCAATTATGGCAAATGTTTGACCGCGGTGATGCAGTCGGTAAAGAGTGTGGGCCAGAAGTATCTGGTACAGACGACCTTTTGGGCAGTGGCCATTCCAGAGAAATGTCCGCCGCAGGCACCGCTATGACAGTCATTGAGGATGTGTTTATCTTCCTCGTGTGTAAGGCAATGATGGAGAATCGTGTCAACCCCTCGCCGGTAAAATACATCGCCTAAGAGGAAATATCGAGAGGCCTGGTGACGGATACAATGGTGTCCATCACGACTAATGTTGGGTCTGAAATTCTGCGTGCGAAGGTATAACAAAATATCATCGTACCATGGGTCATCAGATGAGATGGTGAACAAGTGATTGTCGGGTAACTCATCAGAGATTTGTGGGGACGGCAGAAAGGAGGGGAGATCAGTGATGAGCTGGGCAAGCGCGAGGGATTTAGTGCTCTTAGGGGTGCAAAAAGTGAGATCATATTCCTGGAGGATAATGACCCATTTCGCAACGCGACCTTGCAGGAGCCGCTAGTTTAAGAGATAGACCATGGGGTTGGAATCGGCGACAACTGTGGTATGATTGAGAAAAATGTAGTGTCGCAATTTTTGGATGGAGAAGACCACAGCAAGGGCAAGTCTTTCCTCATATGGGTAACGTAGGGGTGGTCCAGACAAGGTCTGGCTGACGTAATGAATGACATGCTCTTGACGAGCGGCGTCTTCTTGAACCAGGACTCTGGACACGGCATGTTCAGATGCCGAGACATAAAGGATGAAATCCTGAGAGAAATTCAGAGGGGAGATCAAAGGGGCTTGTGTGAGAGCTTTATTGAGGGCTTCGAATGCAGCTTCTGCTTGTGCATCCCAAACAAAGGGTACATGGGTACAAAGCAAGCATAGGAAACCATGAATGGTGGTGGCATAGTCGGGAACAAAGTGACGAAGGAAATTGGATTGCCCTTGCAGACTTTGGAGCTGCCGGAGCGTGTGAGGAGAGGGAAGGTCTAAGATGGCTTGGACTTTCAGGGGATCAAACGGAATTCCTTTCTGGGAAACAATGAAACCCAACAACTAGCCTACCGAAACGCAAAAGACACACTTGTGTGGGTTCAAGCGGATTTGATATTTGCGATAATGCAGAAAAACTTGCCGGAGGTTGTTAAGGTAGTCTGATTGTTTTCGGGAACGAGCTGTAAGGTCATTAAGATAGACTAGCAGGATATGGACCAAATCATGAAAACAATAGGTCATGGCCCGCTGGAAGGTGGCACCAGCATTTTTGAGGCCGAAAGGCATGACGCGATAGGTGAAGGTGCCCCATGGGGTGGTAAAGGCAGTCTTGTACTGATCCTCCTTACAGATCTGAATCTGGTTGTATCCGAAAAAACCGTCCATGAAAGATAGGACTTCATGGCCCGCACACGCATCGATGAGTTGGTCAATAAATGGCGTGGGGAAGTTGTCTTTAGGACAAGCTCAGCTTAAATCATGAAAGTCAGTACATACTCTAATGGTGCCTTATATTTTGTTAACAGGAACGGGGTTTGAAACCCAGGTAGTATATGCAATAGGATAAATGAATCCTGCCTTGCGAAGTTTCTCAACCTTTGCTTTAACAGCGGGGAGATTTGAAGGATGAATCGGGCGTTGTTTCTAGTGAATGAGGGGTACATCTGGCCATGTGTCAATGTGGTGCTCTATAATAGCGGGGTCAAGACCAGGCATTTTGGTATAGGACCAGGCAAAGACATCACAGAACTCTTGGAAAAGTTTTTTGTACTCTCCAATCTCATGTTCACTACAGGAGGCTCCTAAGGTAATGATTTCAAGAGCACCAGGTAGGTCAGAGATATCTATGTGGATGACAGGTGATATGTTGGCCATGTTACCTTCCTCAAAGGCTTTAGGAGCGGGAATAGGATCCTTAAACTAGTCGACTTTGGGAGGAAGGAAATATTTGGACTCAAGCACAAATTGGGTAGCTGTGGTAGAGGAGGATTCTTCTAGGAGGAAATAGGAACGATGGTGCATGTCATCCCAGGGATAATCCAGGGCAGTGAGAGCCTCAAGAATCTCCTCATCATTGCGGAAACATTGAGTTATCAAATCGGTTGACGAGGGAATGGTAGTCGAAGAGATCATATAAATGGTGTTAATCTCTCCGGATGGGGATGAGACTGGGGGATGAATCTCCTCAATTGTGGGGCGTGCCATCTCAAGGTCCAAATTATTCATCTTGTAGAGAGCTGCTCTGTAATCTAAGAGATCAGGACAGTGATGTGAGTAATGGCCGTAAACACTGCATATTGCACAAGGGTGGTTGGTACGCAGTGATTTATCATGTGGCTTAGGGTTGGATCGAGTTCGACAACCGGGATTTTGGGGTTGTCGTCAAGCATTTCCATGTGTTCCTATAATGCAGGTAATTGTGGACATTGATGAGTCGAATGGCCTAACTCATCACAAAACGATTATTTGGGGGGAGCACGAATCACGAGGGGGGTTTAACTGCCTTGGGTGTGGGTACATCAGTGTATGGTTGTGGGCCTCTGCCCCCAGTGGGCTTGATAAGAGGAGGGGGATTCGTAGATGACGAAGGAGTAGTGACACCGGGAGTTGGCTGACTAGTAGTGGCAATGGGTTGCACCGGTTGTAGGACGACATTTGGTGTCGGCGGAGGAATGGGAGGTGAAATATACCACACGGGTAATCCCAAGGTTAACCCGGGAAGGCTAAGAGTAGCCATAACCGGGGCACTTACTAATCCCGAGGGAGGGATTAGGAAGGGGATTGTGTGGATGGGTGTAACACCAATGTGACTAGGTACCAATGGTGGTTTGGGTAACAAGGGCGGTTGATTGTTGGGTGTTTGCGGATTGTGGGAAAGGGTACATAGGTCAGATACTTTGGTCGCGGGTGACGGGGGAGGAATGGATTGAAATGTAGAGGTCATTGGCGTATCTGAGTAAAATCTGGGTCCCATGGAGGAAACAAATGAGGTAGTTGCACCACCAACAGGTTGTTCAACCATGGGGAGAACATTCTCGGGTGCAGCGGGGGAATTTGGATCATAATAGGTGAGTTGGTCAACCTTGACCACGCGTCCATCATGGGGGAACATCATGGTACAAAAAATGGATGAGGCAACCACCTGCATGGCATACATGTAACTGTGGCCAAGTAAGAGGTTATAATCAAGTTGGGAATTGATGACCTCTATATCAATGAGTATGGTTTTACCAGCCAACTGGACGGGAACATTAGCTAAGAGACCTTGGGGTTGAGCCGAATGGCCGTCGTAGGCTTGCAACGCAGTGGTGGACTACTGGAGAGTAGGGGATCCCAACTTCTGCCAAACAAATGTGGACATAATGCATGTGGAGGCACCTTCATCGATGATGCACCGATGGATGACAAGATTCCGAATGGAAACAGAAACTTGGAACGCTAAAGTGGAAGGCAGGCATGGTTCATACTAGTCCAATCGAATGCCATCAGTTGTGAATCATTTGGGTCAATATCACCAATGGCGGAGAGCAAAGTCTTGCGCTATGAAGGACAGTTTTTTAAGACTTCTAACGTAGACATGGCTGTGGGATATTGGGCTAAGTCATCTACAATGTTGTAATTTGACGTAGCGTGAACATTGGAATTATTGTTGATGTGACAAAGTGGAAAGTGGGGTGCTTTGAAGGCGCCATCGAGTGGAGCCAGGGGTATACATAACATCTGATCGATGGGATGAGCGTTAGTGTTTTTGTCGGCGGGAGAGGCTTCAGGGGTGGAGCCATATTGGTTCCGATGGGTTTAGAGGTTGACATCAGCAGATGACATCATCAACAAGTGGTGGGTACTTGAATCTAACATGGGTTGATCAGGAGCGGCATAAGTGATCTATTTTTGTGGTGGTGCATTTCCTTAAGGGGGAGCCAACAGCTGAGTGTTCACTACGCCTTGGGTTGGTAAGGGGTTTTGCAGCACCAAAGGTTGATGCTGAGGTGGTGGGGGGTTGGGTGGTGCCTGAGGAGCCACGTGCCCTTGGTGATGGGAATCGTCAGTCCAGAGTTGTTGAGCTCGCTCCAAATGTGGGAAAGCGTGTGTAGTGGCCATAGACCCCGCAAATAGAATAAGGATGGTTTGTTCGTAGATTAGGATTTTTGGCCTGCTTGGGCGGCCGATCAGGGTTCTGGTTGGCAGGTGCCACGTTATTGTTGTTTGGGGGATTGGGAGGTTGATCGCCTTGGTGTGGAGGGGGGTTGTTCCCATGGTTATGGCCTTTGCCACGGTTTTGCTGGCTCTCGGCATTGGTTGTTTTGGTTCTGCTGCGGATTCTGTTGGGCGTATACTTTCCCTTGGGCAGCAGGTGGGTTCTAGGGTTGTGCAGGGGCGGGAGAAGGCTGCGATGGATAATAAGTAGGTGGAGGCGGCACAAGTGCTGAACCTTGTGGGGGTTGCTGATATGCCTACGAAACGGGTTGTGGGTTTACCGTAGGGGCTGCCTATGGGGGGTAATAAGCAGGTTGGGATTGAGAAGATACAGGAGCTAGTGCAGCTTGTGGGTGGTAATATGGTGGAGGTGCAACTAGGGGAGCGTAAGCGGAGGGTGGATGACCAAAGCACTGAGGTGGACATGAGGGTCCGTGGGTATGGTGGTGGTGTGCCACGAGAGCATACGAATGGGTTGCTCTGGATTGAGATGTAGCCCGCGAAAGGTCGGGGCCATGGCTAGGACGTGCTATGGAAAAGGGTTGGGGATGCGAGGAAATATGACCAATGATGCCATCTGCGGCATGGGATGCCCCTGGCACATCGTGTTGGGAGGAATCACCGTTAGGGGCATCAGGTATGATGGTATATAGATAACCCGACTGGGCATAAATGAGGTCAAATTTCTAGGCTTTGAGGATGGCCTCTTCTTCAGACTGGGGTCATTCGGATGCCACATCCTTGGCAATGACAGGAAGGAGGGATTTTAGAAACCAATCTAAGAAGATACGGTTGTCTAACTTGATTTTGCAGAGGCTGCGGCATCGACGCCACTCATGAATGTTGTCAGTGATGTGGGTAGTCGTGTTCTGTCTGTAAGACATTAGGATCTCAACTCCCACGTCATAATGGATAGGTAACTGAAAGAACTGCAGGAAAGTGGAGGCAAAGGAGGTAAAGGTGGCATGGGTCCCATAGGGCTGCTCGATGTACCACTTAGCTGTAGAGCCAGTGAGGGTGTGTTGTAACAAACGGAGGCTGACAGAGTCATCCACTATGGAGTTGGAGGAACACCATAGATGGAATGACATAATATGGTTCTGGGGGTCCTCACCTTCCTTTCCCTCAAACTTAGGAATGTTGGAGGGGAGCTTGGTGGGCATGTGAGGCCACGCAGGGTCATGTCTGATGGGGTCGTTAGTCAGTCTAGCTAGGTCAGGAAGGTTGAGACTAGCCATGAATGGAAAACTAGTAGAAGGATGTGACATACTAGTGGGTGTGACCATAGTGGGGCTGGGTTCGGGATGTTTCCCACAAGTGGAGGGACGAACATGGTATGGGATGGTCCTGCACCGCCAAGGGTAGTGTGAGTCACTGATGGAGTGGGAGCGGGTATGCCAGCTACTGGAATGGGTGTAGTGATCGGAATGGTAGATGTGGGCCCCAACGAGGGCATACCCAAAGCAGGTGTGGTAGCTGGTGTGGTGGTGGATGCTCCACCAATGATTCCTACAAAGAAAGGGGTGGAAGTCATGCCAGCCATGGGGCTGGTTGGTGCAGTGTAAATGGGGTTCTTGGACTCTGCCTCAGAATCAGAGGTAAAATAAGGGGCGTCTAGCTTGGGTGACGGAGTTCTATGCCATTGACGAGTGGAGTCAAGTGACAAGGCTCGAGATCTATGCTGAGTGGTATCAAGTGATGAAGATTTATGTCTATGACGGGTGGTGTCAAGTGAACTGTACTGTGGGGGCTCACCCCGGAGGCACCGAGAATGTGTCGGGGACTCAATGGTGACAGATGGTGTCAAATATCTGGGGGTTGTGTTGAGTGAAAAAAAACTCAAAAACCCTAATGCAATTGAGTGTGCAGAAGGAGAGCTCAAAAAATATGGCACTCAGGCCAACGACCAACTCAAAACACTTACTGTAACAGTTGTGCTACAATAAGTGGAGTATCAACAGAAATGGTCAGAATACCAACAAGCAGCAGGTTTTCTAAAAAAATAAAAATAGTGGACTCGCTAGACCAAAAGGAGGTAAGGGAGCATGCAAACACCTAGCTAAATAGTATTCTGACTCAACTAGACATATCCTCTGCAAGGTGATCAAATCCAATTCAGACAATATGGATAGTAGAGCCAAGTGGCTAAAGATATCCCCCTACCGCGAGGGACACCGGGTAGTCAATCCTAGAAGAAAGGAAACTAAGATACCCCGTTCATGACACGTCTAGAAAAGGTCAATCTGCCATTTGGTTCTATCGCCGCGGTATCCCCATACAGGGATACCCCAAGAACTATGAAAGGTAGCCTTCAGCTACTGAATGGATTGCGGTATTCCACTCAGGCCTCCGGAAACTGTCTGGCAACTTCAACCCTCCTAGGGGAGAGGCCCTCTGATAAACTGGTTGTGACCATGCCAAAAAATACTAGGGGATTTTGGTTCCCTAATGGACAATAGCTATGTCTCAAGTGTAAGCAACTGAGGGGTGTTATTTGGATGCCTATCCCCCCGATCCTACTTAACTACAAAAATTCTTATGTGTTCCCCAAGTGGGGTTAGAATATTAGTTGTGTTAAGTAGTTTTTTAGGGCTCACTTGAATTAGGTGACAGAGTGTGTGCGTGTGAGATGATGATGAACCCAAGTAAAAGTGCCACTAGGGTGGGAAACTTTCTAGCTGAAAATAACAAGACAGAAATTAAACTTTGAAATGCAAAATTTTCTCTTTTCCATTAAAATGCTGAAATTTCAAAAATATTCTGTAAATGGAATAGAAATAATACTGCAGAAAAGGTTGTAGGGAAGTATGGCTGCAGGTAGGACAGATGGCTGTGCAGGTACAGAAAATAGTGCAGTAAAGTGTTGGGCTCAAAACAGTGAAAAAAGTGCAGAAAACAGACCGCGGGTCTATGGCAAATCTGGGCAGCTGGACCGCGGGAAACAGCTCAACAGTCGCGGACAGGTTGTGGGATTTTGGTTGAAAAACGCAGTTGGGACACAGGAAAAAGGCCGAAAGAAACCGGTAGGTTTCAGGAAAATGGCTGGAAGCCGCAGGCGGGATGTGGGAAAAAGGTCGAAAGGCGCCGACGGGTTGCAGGAAAATGGCAGAAAGTCACAGGTGGGATGCAGGAAAAAGGTCGAAAGGCGCCGGCGGGTTGCAGAAAAATGGCTGAAAGCAGCAAGCGGGATGCGGGAAAATGGGTTCACAGCCATATTCGGACCGTCCCAAACAAGCTAATAGCCGTAGTCGGGTCGTAGGTAACAGACTGAAAATGGTCGTGTGAAGAAAAATTGTTTGCGTACCGTCTGGAATTTGATTGTACAAACAATGTAGCTGAGTATGAGGCATTGCTTTTAGGTCTAGAAATTTGTCGTGAACAAAAGATCAAATGTCTAAACGTAACCGGAGATTCTGATTTGATTGTATCCCAAGTGAAGAACCAGTTTGCAGCCAAGAACAATAGGCTTAGGGATTATCGAAATGCTGTTTGGGACACTATAGAAATGTTTGATGCCTTTGCAATACGAGCAGTCCCAAGAGAAGAAAACACCCTGGCCGATGCATTATCGGTAATAGCTTACACCTTTGAAACTCCTGATTATCTTAAAAATAAAGAGTGTAAGGTTGAAGTAATATTTAGACCTTCCGTTCCTGATAATGAAGATCATTGGCAAGTATTTGATTCTGATGCACAAATCATTGCTTTCTTACAAAACCATGAAAGTTTTCAAAATTGCAATGTGAATTTAGAAGACAAGTCAAACGGTTCCTCCATTCAAGATCTTGATATTAGGAAGCTAGCAATACCTCTGGAGAAAAATTTCAATAGGCATGATGAATACAAGGGTAAGAGAGCTGAACCAGTAGACGAGGTTATAGAGATAAATATTGGAACTTCGGTTTCTCCCAGAATGATCAGGATAGGAAAGAATGCTTCCCCAGAAGAAAGAAAGGCGATTGTAAACCTGATTAGGAAGTATCGAGACATTTTCGCTTGGGCTTATGACGAACTCAGAACTTATGACCCTGAAATTATCGAGCATACTATCCCTTTGCATGAAGGCGCTAAACCTTATAGGCAAAAGTTAAGAAATGTCAATCCAAAACTTGCTCCCTTGATCAAGAAAGAACTTGAGAAGATGCTAGCAGCCGGAATTATCCAACCCGTTCGACACACTACTTGGGTTTCTAACCCAGTTATTGTAAGAAAGAAAAGTGGTGAAATCAGGATATGCATTGATTTCAGAAACCTAAACCAAGCATCCCTCAAGGACAATTACCCTTTGCCAAATATGGAAAATCTGTTGCAAAGTGTTACTGGGGCAGGCATGTTGTCAATGTTGGATGGTTTTTCGGGATATAATCAAGTACGTATTAGAAAGGAAGACAGAAATAAAACAACATTTACTACTCCATGGGGAACTTTCCAATATATAAGAATGCCATTCGGATTATTAAATGCCGGTTCCACTTTTCAAAGAGCTATGGATCAAGCATTTAGTGATTTGATTGGGAAAATCATTGCCATTTATCAGGATGACCTAACAGTGTTTTCAAAGGAACGAGGAGACCATATTGAACATTTAAGAAGAGTTTTTGAACGTTGTAGAAAATTTGGTATATCATTAAATCCCAAGAAATCGACTTTTGGAGTAGATGAAGGCAAGCTCTTAGGACACATTGTATCAAAAGAAGGTATCAGAATCGACCCAGAACGTGTCCAAGCCATCAACGCTATTGCAGCACCCCACAATGTGGCCACCTTGCAATCTTTCTTTGGCAAAATAAACTTCGTTCGAAGATTCATCCCAAACCTAGCAGAATTGGCCAAACCATTAAATGCCCTTCTTAAAAAGGATGTGAAGTTTGTTTGGGATAAAGAATGTGAATCATCTTTCACCAAGCTCAAGAAGGCCATTTCAACCTCCCCGGTACTAGCTTGTCCTGATTACAATAAAGAATTCATGATTTACTCGTATGCTTCGGAAGATACTATTGCTGGTGTGTTACTGCAAAAGAATAACGAAAACCATGAACAACCCATAGCTTTTATGAGTAAAAACTTGAGAGATGCTGAACTGAAATATACCACAACTGAAAAACAAGCTTATGCCTTAGTTAAAGCCTTGAAACATTTCAGAACCTATGTGGGGTATTCCAAAATTAAAGCATATGTGCCTTATCAAGCAGTAAAGGACGTTTTATCACAAGCAGATGGCATAGGTGTAAGAGGAAATTGGATTTCACGTATACAAGAATATGATCTAGAGATTAAGCCAATCAAGATTGTGAAAGGACAAGGGCTAGCTCAACTTTTAACTGAAAAGGGAGGAAATGTGGTAAATATGGTAAGTGAAAGGGATCCCTTTATTTTAAACATTGACGAAGAGCATGAATGGTACAAAGATATTGTATATTTCTTGAGGAACCTGTCATGCCCTGATCACCTGGTGGATCATCAAAGAAGGGCATTAAGGCTAAAAGCTGAAAAGTATGTGTTGACCCAGGATGGTTTAGGATGGAGAAATCCTGATGGGATAATCTTGAAATGTGTCAACCTAGAAGAATCACAAACCATTATGAAAGAAATGCACTCTGGATTATGTGGTGGGCATTATGCTCCAAGAACAACCGCTGCAAAAATCATGAGGGCGGGTTATTACTGGCCAACACTTTTCAAGGATGTGCACTCTTATGTTAGAGTTTGTCAAGAATGCCAACTTTTTTCAGGAAAACCAAGATTGCCCGCACTACCTTTAAATCCTGTAGTAGTAGAAGCTCCTTTTCAGCAATGGGGTATGGATTTTGTTGGACCTTTCAATGAAAACTCAAGCAATGGATATAAGTACATGCTGACCTGTACTGATTATTTTACTCGATGGGTAGAAGCAATTCCAACTAAAAAGGCTACAGCCGAAGTAGTTGTGAAATTTTTGGAAGAAAACATCGTAGCCAGATATGGTTGTCCTTTAAAAATAACAACGGATAACGCTCCAGCTTTCAGTAAAATAGAAATGTCAACCTTTTGCATGAATCATGGAATCACTCTTTCGCATTCATCAAATTATTATCCTCAAGGAAACGGTCTCGCTGAGTCTAGCAATAAGAATTTGATAAGGTTACTAAAACGAATGGTTGGCACTAATAAAAGAAGTTGGGATACAAAGTTGAAATATGCCTTATGGGCTGACAGGACAACGGTTAAAAGAATTACCGGAAAATCACCTTTTGAGTTGGTATATGGGCAAGATTGTAGACTCCCAATAAATTTGCAAATTCCTGTATATGAATTGTTACAGCAATGTACTTCTGATGAAGAAGCTTTCCAAGCGAGAATTGATAAACTAGTAGAACTTGATGAAATGAGAAGAATGGCATTCAACAAAACCATCATTGAACAAGAAAGAGTTAAAGGAACTTTCGACCAAAGAACAAGGAATGTGAAATTCAGTATAGGAGACATAGTCTTGCTATGGGATAAAAACAAGGCAAAACCTGGAAACCATGGAAAATTTGAAAAAATTTGGATGGGTCCGTATCGAGTATCAAGGATAGCTGGTAAGGGGTCAGTGTTTCTAGAAACTCTAGATGGGGATGAACTGGAACTCCCTGTAAACGGGCTTTTGTTAAAGCATTACTTCCCACCCATTGAATAAATTGTGCACTGCATTGCCTGGTAGAGTAGGGTAGGTAGGAAAACAAATAAGCCTACTTGGGCAGTAGTTAGTCTTTTCAGCCATTGAGTCTGGCACCTTTTTAGTCTCTAAGCTCCTTTGTAAGCTCCTAGTTTAACTGAGTACCTGTCACTTTTTTCTTTTCCTGCACAATAAAACTCAAATTTTACAAATTATGTTAATTTACTTTCTGCATTTATATTTTATGCATTTATATTTCTGACATAGAGTAGATTTTATTTCAGTTGATTTTATTATTTTTCCCACACATGCGGCATGAGGTATTTTGTTTAGATGTTTGTGAATGCAGAAAATAGGTTGCAAGAATAAAAGCTGGAAATAAAATGGTAGAGTGCTGGATCATGGATTCGAGTAGCAGAGTTCGAGGACCAGAGATTCTGAGGTTCTCAAGCGCTCACTTCAGCCGAGCACTTGTCCCAGCCGGAGCCAGATGTTATCACATATATAGTAGCCGGGCTACCATACATTATTTTTCTCATTCCAGTACACTATTCAGCGAGTTCCCTTGCATTTGAGATGCCGAGATGAGCATTTATATTGGATCACTATCAGATTGTGGACAGCAGTTATATTCCCCATGCCATGACTGAGTTTCGGGACACTCGGAGAGATGCCCGATATAGCCATTATGCCATTGGTACAGAGCAGACAGTAGTTCCCAGAGCTACAGCAGCAGTCTCAGAGGACAGGTGATGGTACAGGTTGATGAGCTTTCAGGTATATGACTCAGCAGGTATACTATTGTGTTATGGTTAGATTGCTTTTATACTTATTCTTATAGCATGTCTTAGCACTTAGTGTCATGATCTGGCGATCATATAGATATTTGGACCTGGTTGACCTATTATTTATATTATACCGTCCCTACCCAGACTTAGAAGTTCACTATTCATACTCATTGGTACATACCCTCCTTAGGGAGAATAGAGGTGATCATTACACCATACTATGGCTTGCTAGTGTTGGCTTCATCTTTTCATTGTCTTCATCCATCCGTGGCCTACCTTTTAGATTATTACCTTGATTTGCTACTTGACTAGTGACATGGAGGACCTTTCCCCACTGTAACTCATCAGAGATTTGTGGGGACGGCAGAAAGGAGGGGAGATCAGTGATGAGCTGGGCAAGCGCGAGGGATTTAGTGCTCTTAGGGGTGCAAAAAGTGAGATCATATTCCTGGAGGATAATGACCCATTTCGCAACGCGACCTTGCAGGAGCCGCTAGTTTAAGAGATAGACCATGGGGTTGGAATCGGCGACAACTGTGGTATGATTGAGAAAAATGTAGTGTCGCAATTTTTGGATGGAGAAGACCACAGCAAGGGCAAGTCTTTCCTCATATGGGTAACGTAGGGGTGGTCCAGACAAGGTCTGGCTGACGTAATGAATGACATGCTCTTGACGAGCGGCGTCTTCTTGAACCAGGACTCTGGACACGGCATGTTCAGATGCCGAGACATAAAGGATGAAATCCTGAGAGAAATTCAGAGGGGAGATCAAAGGGGCTTGTGTGAGAGCTTTATTGAGGGCTTCGAATGCAGCTTCTGCTTGTGCATCCCAAACAAAGGGTACATGGGTACAAAGCAAGCATAGGAAACCATGAATGGTGGTGGCATAGTCGGGAACAAAGTGACGAAGGAAATTGGATTGCCCTTGCAGACTTTGGAGCTGCCGGAGCGTGTGAGGAGAGGGAAGGTCTAAGATGGCTTGGACTTTCAGGGGATCAAACGGAATTCCTTTCTGGGAAACAATGAAACCCAACAACTAGCCTACCGAAACGCAAAAGACACACTTGTGTGGGTTCAAGCGGATTTGATATTTGCGATAATGCAGAAAAACTTGCCGGAGGTTGTTAAGGTAGTCTGATTGTTTTCGGGAACGAGCTGTAAGGTCATTAAGATAGACTAGCAGGATATGGACCAAATCATGAAAACAATAGGTCATGGCCCGCTGGAAGGTGGCACCAGCATTTTTGAGGCCGAAAGGCATGACGCGATAGGTGAAGGTGCCCCATGGGGTGGTAAAGGCAGTCTTGTACTGATCCTCCTTACAGATCTGAATCTGGTTGTATCCGAAAAAACCGTCCATGAAAGATAGGACTTCATGGCCCGCACACGCATCGATGAGTTGGTCAATAAATGGCGTGGGGAAGTTGTCTTTAGGACAAGCTCAGCTTAAATCATGAAAGTCAGTACATACTCTAATGGTGCCTTATATTTTGTTAACAGGAACGGGGTTTGAAACCCAGGTAGTATATGCAATAGGATAAATGAATCCTGCCTTGCGAAGTTTCTCAACCTTTGCTTTAACAGCGGGGAGATTTGAAGGATGAATCGGGCGTTGTTTCTAGTGAATGAGGGGTACATCTGGCCATGTGTCAATGTGGTGCTCTATAATAGCGGGGTCAAGACCAGGCATTTTGGTATAGGACCAGGCAAAGACATCACAGAACTCTTGGAAAAGTTTTTTGTACTCTCCAATCTCATGTTCACTACAGGAGGCTCCTAAGGTAATGATTTCAAGAGCACCAGGTAGGTCAGAGATATCTATGTGGATGACAGGTGATATGTTGGCCATGTTACCTTCCTCAAAGGCTTTAGGAGCGGGAATAGGATCCTTAAACTAGTCGACTTTGGGAGGAAGGAAATATTTGGACTCAAGCACAAATTGGGTAGCTGTGGTAGAGGAGGATTCTTCTAGGAGGAAATAGGAACGATGGTGCATGTCATCCCAGGGATAATCCAGGGCAGTGAGAGCCTCAAGAATCTCCTCATCATTGCGGAAACATTGAGTTATCAAATCGGTTGACGAGGGAATGGTAGTCGAAGAGATCATATAAATGGTGTTAATCTCTCCGGATGGGGATGAGACTGGGGGATGAATCTCCTCAATTGTGGGGCGTGCCATCTCAAGGTCCAAATTATTCATCTTGTAGAGAGCTGCTCTGTAATCTAAGAGATCAGGACAGTGATGTGAGTAATGGCCGTAAACACTGCATATTGCACAAGGGTGGTTGGTACGCAGTGATTTATCATGTGGCTTAGGGTTGGATCGAGTTCGACAACCGGGATTTTGGGGTTGTCGTCAAGCATTTCCATGTGTTCCTATAATGCAGGTAATTGTGGACATTGATGAGTCGAATGGCCTAACTCATCACAAAACGATTATTTGGGGGGAGCACGAATCACGAGGGGGGTTTAACTGCCTTGGGTGTGGGTACATCAGTGTATGGTTGTGGGCCTCTGCCCCCAGTGGGCTTGATAAGAGGAGGGGGATTCGTAGATGACGAAGGAGTAGTGACACCGGGAGTTGGCTGACTAGTAGTGGCAATGGGTTGCACCGGTTGTAGGACGACATTTGGTGTCGGCGGAGGAATGGGAGGTGAAATATACCACACGGGTAATCCCAAGGTTAACCCGGGAAGGCTAAGAGTAGCCATAACCGGGGCACTTACTAATCCCGAGGGAGGGATTAGGAAGGGGATTGTGTGGATGGGTGTAACACCAATGTGACTAGGTACCAATGGTGGTTTGGGTAACAAGGGCGGTTGATTGTTGGGTGTTTGCGGATTGTGGGAAAGGGTACATAGGTCAGATACTTTGGTCGCGGGTGACGGGGGAGGAATGGATTGAAATGTAGAGGTCATTGGCGTATCTGAGTAAAATCTGGGTCCCATGGAGGAAACAAATGAGGTAGTTGCACCACCAACAGGTTGTTCAACCATGGGGAGAACATTCTCGGGTGCAGCGGGGGAATTTGGATCATAATAGGTGAGTTGGTCAACCTTGACCACGCGTCCATCATGGGGGAACATCATGGTACAAAAAATGGATGAGGCAACCACCTGCATGGCATACATGTAACTGTGGCCAAGTAAGAGGTTATAATCAAGTTGGGAATTGATGACCTCTATATCAATGAGTATGGTTTTACCAGCCAACTGGACGGGAACATTAGCTAAGAGACCTTGGGGTTGAGCCGAATGGCCGTCGTAGGCTTGCAACGCAGTGGTGGACTACTGGAGAGTAGGGGATCCCAACTTCTGCCAAACAAATGTGGACATAATGCATGTGGAGGCACCTTCATCGATGATGCACCGATGGATGACAAGATTCCGAATGGAAACAGAAACTTGGAACGCTAAAGTGGAAGGCAGGCATGGTTCATACTAGTCCAATCGAATGCCATCAGTTGTGAATCATTTGGGTCAATATCACCAATGGCGGAGAGCAAAGTCTTGCGCTATGAAGGACAGTTTTTTAAGACTTCTAACGTAGACATGGCTGTGGGATATTGGGCTAAGTCATCTACAATGTTGTAATTTGACGTAGCGTGAACATTGGAATTATTGTTGATGTGACAAAGTGGAAAGTGGGGTGCTTTGAAGGCGCCATCGAGTGGAGCCAGGGGTATACATAACATCTGATCGATGGGATGAGCGTTAGTGTTTTTGTCGGCGGGAGAGGCTTCAGGGGTGGAGCCATATTGGTTCCGATGGGTTTAGAGGTTGACATCAGCAGATGACATCATCAACAAGTGGTGGGTACTTGAATCTAACATGGGTTGATCAGGAGCGGCATAAGTGATCTATTTTTGTGGTGGTGCATTTCCTTAAGGGGGAGCCAACAGCTGAGTGTTCACTACGCCTTGGGTTGGTAAGGGGTTTTGCAGCACCAAAGGTTGATGCTGAGGTGGTGGGGGGTTGGGTGGTGCCTGAGGAGCCACGTGCCCTTGGTGATGGGAATCGTCAGTCCAGAGTTGTTGAGCTCGCTCCAAATGTGGGAAAGCGTGTGTAGTGGCCATAGACCCCGCAAATAGAATAAGGATGGTTTGTTCGTAGATTAGGATTTTTGGCCTGCTTGGGCGGCCGATCAGGGTTCTGGTTGGCAGGTGCCACGTTATTGTTGTTTGGGGGATTGGGAGGTTGATCGCCTTGGTGTGGAGGGGGGTTGTTCCCATGGTTATGGCCTTTGCCACGGTTTTGCTGGCTCTCGGCATTGGTTGTTTTGGTTCTGCTGCGGATTCTGTTGGGCGTATACTTTCCCTTGGGCAGCAGGTGGGTTCTAGGGTTGTGCAGGGGCGGGAGAAGGCTGCGATGGATAATAAGTAGGTGGAGGCGGCACAAGTGCTGAACCTTGTGGGGGTTGCTGATATGCCTACGAAACGGGTTGTGGGTTTACCGTAGGGGCTGCCTATGGGGGGTAATAAGCAGGTTGGGATTGAGAAGATACAGGAGCTAGTGCAGCTTGTGGGTGGTAATATGGTGGAGGTGCAACTAGGGGAGCGTAAGCGGAGGGTGGATGACCAAAGCACTGAGGTGGACATGAGGGTCCGTGGGTATGGTGGTGGTGTGCCACGAGAGCATACGAATGGGTTGCTCTGGATTGAGATGTAGCCCGCGAAAGGTCGGGGCCATGGCTAGGACGTGCTATGGAAAAGGGTTGGGGATGCGAGGAAATATGACCAATGATGCCATCTGCGGCATGGGATGCCCCTGGCACATCGTGTTGGGAGGAATCACCGTTAGGGGCATCAGGTATGATGGTATATAGATAACCCGACTGGGCATAAATGAGGTCAAATTTCTAGGCTTTGAGGATGGCCTCTTCTTCAGACTGGGGTCATTCGGATGCCACATCCTTGGCAATGACAGGAAGGAGGGATTTTAGAAACCAATCTAAGAAGATACGGTTGTCTAACTTGATTTTGCAGAGGCTGCGGCATCGACGCCACTCATGAATGTTGTCAGTGATGTGGGTAGTCGTGTTCTGTCTGTAAGACATTAGGATCTCAACTCCCACGTCATAATGGATAGGTAACTGAAAGAACTGCAGGAAAGTGGAGGCAAAGGAGGTAAAGGTGGCATGGGTCCCATAGGGCTGCTCGATGTACCACTTAGCTGTAGAGCCAGTGAGGGTGTGTTGTAACAAACGGAGGCTGACAGAGTCATCCACTATGGAGTTGGAGGAACACCATAGATGGAATGACATAATATGGTTCTGGGGGTCCTCACCTTCCTTTCCCTCAAACTTAGGAATGTTGGAGGGGAGCTTGGTGGGCATGTGAGGCCACGCAGGGTCATGTCTGATGGGGTCGTTAGTCAGTCTAGCTAGGTCAGGAAGGTTGAGACTAGCCATGAATGGAAAACTAGTAGAAGGATGTGACATACTAGTGGGTGTGACCATAGTGGGGCTGGGTTCGGGATGTTTCCCACAAGTGGAGGGACGAACATGGTATGGGATGGTCCTGCACCGCCAAGGGTAGTGTGAGTCACTGATGGAGTGGGAGCGGGTATGCCAGCTACTGGAATGGGTGTAGTGATCGGAATGGTAGATGTGGGCCCCAACGAGGGCATACCCAAAGCAGGTGTGGTAGCTGGTGTGGTGGTGGATGCTCCACCAATGATTCCTACAAAGAAAGGGGTGGAAGTCATGCCAGCCATGGGGCTGGTTGGTGCAGTGTAAATGGGGTTCTTGGACTCTGCCTCAGAATCAGAGGTAAAATAAGGGGCGTCTAGCTTGGGTGACGGAGTTCTATGCCATTGACGAGTGGAGTCAAGTGACAAGGCTCGAGATCTATGCTGAGTGGTATCAAGTGATGAAGATTTATGTCTATGACGGGTGGTGTCAAGTGAACTGTACTGTGGGGGCTCACCCCGGAGGCACCGAGAATGTGTCGGGGACTCAATGGTGACAGATGGTGTCAAATATCTGGGGGTTGTGTTGAGTGAAAAAAAACTCAAAAACCCTAATGCAATTGAGTGTGCAGAAGGAGAGCTCAAAAAATATGGCACTCAGGCCAACGACCAACTCAAAACACTTACTGTAACAGTTGTGCTACAATAAGTGGAGTATCAACAGAAATGGTCAGAATACCAACAAGCAGCAGGTTTTCTAAAAAAATAAAAATAGTGGACTCGCTAGACCAAAAGGAGGTAAGGGAGCATGCAAACACCTAGCTAAATAGTATTCTGACTCAACTAGACATATCCTCTGCAAGGTGATCAAATCCAATTCAGACAATATGGATAGTAGAGCCAAGTGGCTAAAGATATCCCCCTACCGCGAGGGACACCGGGTAGTCAATCCTAGAAGAAAGGAAACTAAGATACCCCGTTCATGACACGTCTAGAAAAGGTCAATCTGCCATTTGGTTCTATCGCCGCGGTATCCCCATACAGGGATACCCCAAGAACTATGAAAGGTAGCCTTCAGCTACTGAATGGATTGCGGTATTCCACTCAGGCCTCCGGAAACTGTCTGGCAACTTCAACCCTCCTAGGGGAGAGGCCCTCTGATAAACTGGTTGTGACCATGCCAAAAAATACTAGGGGATTTTGGTTCCCTAATGGACAATAGCTATGTCTCAAGTGTAAGCAACTGAGGGGTGTTATTTGGATGCCTATCCCCCCGATCCTACTTAACTACAAAAATTCTTATGTGTTCCCCAAGTGGGGTTAGAATATTAGTTGTGTTAAGTAGTTTTTTAGGGCTCACTTGAATTAGGTGACAGAGTGTGTGCGTGTGAGATGATGATGAACCCAAGTAAAAGTGCCACTAGGGTGGGAAACTTTCTAGCTGAAAATAACAAGACAGAAATTAAACTTTGAAATGCAAAATTTTCTCTTTTCCATTAAAATGCTGAAATTTCAAAAATATTCTGTAAATGGAATAGAAATAATACTGCAGAAAAGGTTGTAGGGAAGTATGGCTGCAGGTAGGACAGATGGCTGTGCAGGTACAGAAAATAGTGCAGTAAAGTGTTGGGCTCAAAACAGTGAAAAAAGTGCAGAAAACAGACCGCGGGTCTATGGCAAATCTGGGCAGCTGGACCGCGGGAAACAGCTCAACAGTCGCGGACAGGTTGTGGGATTTTGGTTGAAAAACGCAGTTGGGACACAGGAAAAAGGCCGAAAGAAACCGGTAGGTTTCAGGAAAATGGCTGGAAGCCGCAGGCGGGATGTGGGAAAAAGGTCGAAAGGCGCCGACGGGTTGCAGGAAAATGGCAGAAAGTCACAGGTGGGATGCAGGAAAAAGGTCGAAAGGCGCCGGCGGGTTGCAGAAAAATGGCTGAAAGCAGCAAGCGGGATGCGGGAAAATGGGTTCACAGCCATATTCGGACCGTCCCAAACAAGCTAATAGCCGTAGTCGGGTCGTAGGTAACAGACTGAAAATGGTCGTGTGAAGAAAAATTGTTTGCGTACCGTCTGGAATTTGATTGTACAAACAATGTAGCTGAGTATGAGGCATTGCTTTTAGGTCTAGAAATTTGTCGTGAACAAAAGATCAAATGTCTAAACGTAACCGGAGATTCTGATTTGATTGTATCCCAAGTGAAGAACCAGTTTGCAGCCAAGAACAATAGGCTTAGGGATTATCGAAATGCTGTTTGGGACACTATAGAAATGTTTGATGCCTTTGCAATACGAGCAGTCCCAAGAGAAGAAAACACCCTGGCCGATGCATTATCGGTAATAGCTTACACCTTTGAAACTCCTGATTATCTTAAAAATAAAGAGTGTAAGGTTGAAGTAATATTTAGACCTTCCGTTCCTGATAATGAAGATCATTGGCAAGTATTTGATTCTGATGCACAAATCATTGCTTTCTTACAAAACCATGAAAGTTTTCAAAATTGCAATGTGAATTTAGAAGACAAGTCAAACGGTTCCTCCATTCAAGATCTTGATATTAGGAAGCTAGCAATACCTCTGGAGAAAAATTTCAATAGGCATGATGAATACAAGGGTAAGAGAGCTGAACCAGTAGACGAGGTTATAGAGATAAATATTGGAACTTCGGTTTCTCCCAGAATGATCAGGATAGGAAAGAATGCTTCCCCAGAAGAAAGAAAGGCGATTGTAAACCTGATTAGGAAGTATCGAGACATTTTCGCTTGGGCTTATGACGAACTCAGAACTTATGACCCTGAAATTATCGAGCATACTATCCCTTTGCATGAAGGCGCTAAACCTTATAGGCAAAAGTTAAGAAATGTCAATCCAAAACTTGCTCCCTTGATCAAGAAAGAACTTGAGAAGATGCTAGCAGCCGGAATTATCCAACCCGTTCGACACACTACTTGGGTTTCTAACCCAGTTATTGTAAGAAAGAAAAGTGGTGAAATCAGGATATGCATTGATTTCAGAAACCTAAACCAAGCATCCCTCAAGGACAATTACCCTTTGCCAAATATGGAAAATCTGTTGCAAAGTGTTACTGGGGCAGGCATGTTGTCAATGTTGGATGGTTTTTCGGGATATAATCAAGTACGTATTAGAAAGGAAGACAGAAATAAAACAACATTTACTACTCCATGGGGAACTTTCCAATATATAAGAATGCCATTCGGATTATTAAATGCCGGTTCCACTTTTCAAAGAGCTATGGATCAAGCATTTAGTGATTTGATTGGGAAAATCATTGCCATTTATCAGGATGACCTAACAGTGTTTTCAAAGGAACGAGGAGACCATATTGAACATTTAAGAAGAGTTTTTGAACGTTGTAGAAAATTTGGTATATCATTAAATCCCAAGAAATCGACTTTTGGAGTAGATGAAGGCAAGCTCTTAGGACACATTGTATCAAAAGAAGGTATCAGAATCGACCCAGAACGTGTCCAAGCCATCAACGCTATTGCAGCACCCCACAATGTGGCCACCTTGCAATCTTTCTTTGGCAAAATAAACTTCGTTCGAAGATTCATCCCAAACCTAGCAGAATTGGCCAAACCATTAAATGCCCTTCTTAAAAAGGATGTGAAGTTTGTTTGGGATAAAGAATGTGAATCATCTTTCACCAAGCTCAAGAAGGCCATTTCAACCTCCCCGGTACTAGCTTGTCCTGATTACAATAAAGAATTCATGATTTACTCGTATGCTTCGGAAGATACTATTGCTGGTGTGTTACTGCAAAAGAATAACGAAAACCATGAACAACCCATAGCTTTTATGAGTAAAAACTTGAGAGATGCTGAACTGAAATATACCACAACTGAAAAACAAGCTTATGCCTTAGTTAAAGCCTTGAAACATTTCAGAACCTATGTGGGGTATTCCAAAATTAAAGCATATGTGCCTTATCAAGCAGTAAAGGACGTTTTATCACAAGCAGATGGCATAGGTGTAAGAGGAAATTGGATTTCACGTATACAAGAATATGATCTAGAGATTAAGCCAATCAAGATTGTGAAAGGACAAGGGCTAGCTCAACTTTTAACTGAAAAGGGAGGAAATGTGGTAAATATGGTAAGTGAAAGGGATCCCTTTATTTTAAACATTGACGAAGAGCATGAATGGTACAAAGATATTGTATATTTCTTGAGGAACCTGTCATGCCCTGATCACCTGGTGGATCATCAAAGAAGGGCATTAAGGCTAAAAGCTGAAAAGTATGTGTTGACCCAGGATGGTTTAGGATGGAGAAATCCTGATGGGATAATCTTGAAATGTGTCAACCTAGAAGAATCACAAACCATTATGAAAGAAATGCACTCTGGATTATGTGGTGGGCATTATGCTCCAAGAACAACCGCTGCAAAAATCATGAGGGCGGGTTATTACTGGCCAACACTTTTCAAGGATGTGCACTCTTATGTTAGAGTTTGTCAAGAATGCCAACTTTTTTCAGGAAAACCAAGATTGCCCGCACTACCTTTAAATCCTGTAGTAGTAGAAGCTCCTTTTCAGCAATGGGGTATGGATTTTGTTGGACCTTTCAATGAAAACTCAAGCAATGGATATAAGTACATGCTGACCTGTACTGATTATTTTACTCGATGGGTAGAAGCAATTCCAACTAAAAAGGCTACAGCCGAAGTAGTTGTGAAATTTTTGGAAGAAAACATCGTAGCCAGATATGGTTGTCCTTTAAAAATAACAACGGATAACGCTCCAGCTTTCAGTAAAATAGAAATGTCAACCTTTTGCATGAATCATGGAATCACTCTTTCGCATTCATCAAATTATTATCCTCAAGGAAACGGTCTCGCTGAGTCTAGCAATAAGAATTTGATAAGGTTACTAAAACGAATGGTTGGCACTAATAAAAGAAGTTGGGATACAAAGTTGAAATATGCCTTATGGGCTGACAGGACAACGGTTAAAAGAATTACCGGAAAATCACCTTTTGAGTTGGTATATGGGCAAGATTGTAGACTCCCAATAAATTTGCAAATTCCTGTATATGAATTGTTACAGCAATGTACTTCTGATGAAGAAGCTTTCCAAGCGAGAATTGATAAACTAGTAGAACTTGATGAAATGAGAAGAATGGCATTCAACAAAACCATCATTGAACAAGAAAGAGTTAAAGGAACTTTCGACCAAAGAACAAGGAATGTGAAATTCAGTATAGGAGACATAGTCTTGCTATGGGATAAAAACAAGGCAAAACCTGGAAACCATGGAAAATTTGAAAAAATTTGGATGGGTCCGTATCGAGTATCAAGGATAGCTGGTAAGGGGTCAGTGTTTCTAGAAACTCTAGATGGGGATGAACTGGAACTCCCTGTAAACGGGCTTTTGTTAAAGCATTACTTCCCACCCATTGAATAAATTGTGCACTGCATTGCCTGGTAGAGTAGGGTAGGTAGGAAAACAAATAAGCCTACTTGGGCAGTAGTTAGTCTTTTCAGCCATTGAGTCTGGCACCTTTTTAGTCTCTAAGCTCCTTTGTAAGCTCCTAGTTTAACTGAGTACCTGTCACTTTTTTCTTTTCCTGCACAATAAAACTCAAATTTTACAAATTATGTTAATTTACTTTCTGCATTTATATTTTATGCATTTATATTTCTGACATAGAGTAGATTTTATTTCAGTTGATTTTATTATTTTTCCCACACATGCGGCATGAGGTATTTTGTTTAGATGTTTGTGAATGCAGAAAATAGGTTGCAAGAATAAAAGCTGGAAATAAAATGGTAGAGTGCTGGATCATGGATTCGAGTAGCAGAGTTCGAGGACCAGAGATTCTGAGGTTCTCAAGCGCTCACTTCAGCCGAGCACTTGTCCCAGCCGGAGCCAGATGTTATCACATATATAGTAGCCGGGCTACCATACATTATTTTTCTCATTCCAGTACACTATTCAGCGAGTTCCCTTGCATTTGAGATGCCGAGATGAGCATTTATATTGGATCACTATCAGATTGTGGACAGCAGTTATATTCCCCATGCCATGACTGAGTTTCGGGACACTCGGAGAGATGCCCGATATAGCCATTATGCCATTGGTACAGAGCAGACAGTAGTTCCCAGAGCTACAGCAGCAGTCTCAGAGGACAGGTGATGGTACAGGTTGATGAGCTTTCAGGTATATGACTCAGCAGGTATACTATTGTGTTATGGTTAGATTGCTTTTATACTTATTCTTATAGCATGTCTTAGCACTTAGTGTCATGATCTGGCGATCATATAGATATTTGGACCTGGTTGACCTATTATTTATATTATACCGTCCCTACCCAGACTTAGAAGTTCACTATTCATACTCATTGGTACATACCCTCCTTAGGGAGAATAGAGGTGATCATTACACCATACTATGGCTTGCTAGTGTTGGCTTCATCTTTTCATTGTCTTCATCCATCCGTGGCCTACCTTTTAGATTATTACCTTGATTTGCTACTTGACTAGTGACATGGAGGACCTTTCCCCACTGTAGCCTCTGTACTGGATGAGCTTCCTTGTTTATTGTGTCTCGGCTCTGAGTTGGTGACAAAACTTACCTATGGTGAGTTGGAGTTCCTTGAGAATTCCCCCTAGTCACTAAAGTTGTGTTGGCTAAACCTGAAACTTTTAGTGCTGCCATCAATACAAAATCTGGAAAAAATCAAATGCTATATCTTGTATATGAAAGAAATGCCAAATGAAAATGGCCATGAAAAATAAAATGTTATATCTTTTGGAAAAATAAATACCTAGGTAAACAAGCTGTCCATGACACACCTAGAAGTGCTCAGGTAAACAAGTGCCTTAAAAACACACCTGCAGCAGAAAGCCTAAAAATAAATGTAAATCTATGCAATGTGTTTGTAAACACACATAGATCAAGGCTATGGAAAACTCAGGCCCAAAAAGCAATGGAACTTAAATGTCATATCTAAACAATTGCTGGCCTTGCTTGTATTATGGATTGTGCGCATCTGTGAAGGTGAATAAACCCTCTTTAAACAACTCATCCATTTGTGAGACACCGCCATTCCCTGTGTTATTGCTCATTCAGTATATACTATGGTGTGTATTCCCTTTCCCTTGCCAAAGTGTCACAAAGTCAAGACAGTCAAGTCATCCCTTAGCCTAGCCATTTATTTCAGCCTTCACCCTTCACTAGCAAATTGATCACAACTATGAAGTGAGTATGATCCTGAAAGTCTAGTCTGAGTAATAATAATAACTAACGACACTATATATTTGGATTTAGATCGCCAGTCATGATTACTCTGTGTTGTAGAAGCTATTTGAATAAATTGTAAAGCATGTATTAACCTTGACACCTTGCAGCAGATATTGATGATAGTCTGAGTTATATTTGGTCTTGGTTGGACCTAGTTTGACCATGGAGGACCATGGGACATGAGATGTTGGACCTTATGATGATATGGATAGATGATATATGGTCTATGTACACATACAGGATGATTCTATGCAGTAGCTACAGGGTATGATGATGATTCTGGGGTTACAGCAGTGTTGGTATACATACAGCGCATTATTATTGGCCCTGTTCCGGTATATTGGATATTTATTTTGGTCATGCAGAGACTCATATGGTGTATGAGTACACATCTTGAATAGATTTGGACCTTCTGAGTCCAATGGGACAGTTTGTTTTCAGTTCCGGGCACTTACAGTGATGATTTAGCCTAGGTAGGCTATCCTAGTGCAGTTTTGGCCTGTTGGAGGCCCTGTCGGAGCAGAGATGACTTTTATCCGGATGACCTAGGGCGCTGATGATGGAGGGGGTGGTCCAGCCACTTGTTTTTACCATATTACCCCCCTCCCGGACACATTGGCACCCTCACCTTGACAGCGCCATCACTCCAGGAGGCAGTTTGGGCAGTTTCACGTTTCCCGAGGCATTTCAGGATTGGTAGAAATGGCTATTGAGGAAATCGATTTGGGCTACTGAGGAAAAGTTATGGCATGGGATGATCAATGATGATAGATCGGGACCTTCTACACCTCCTCCTGCAGTTTCAGCTTCATCGGGGCCCGCATCCATCACTTATGGCACTTTCTGTGGATTTTTTGAGGTCTTTGAGGACCACGACTTCACCTTGGAGATACACTACTTCACCTTGGAGGCACGATTTGGTACTTTCATGATTGTTTATTGGTTATTGTGCCATGGGGATTGACCAAGGAGGGATAAAATTACCCCTTGGACCCACCATGAGCCTCTTATGATATTTTGTCATCATGATTTGGTGGGATTCCCCTCTCCTAGGGCGACTTTGTCCACTTATGTTATATTTTATGTATGATCCATGTATTATGTTGTTGAGCTCATCTCAACCATTGATTAGACATTTGTATCTTTTAATCTTAGCCACTCATTCAAAAAGTGGTTAGGGTTTTGGTGCCTCTCCTTCCTATTTAAAGGAGAGAGCCTCTCATTGTAAAGGGTCTTTGGCTCTTGGATTATTGGTATAGAAAAATATTCTTGTGGAAATTCTTGTGGTCTCCTTTGCATCTGGTGTTCTTAGATGGTGATTGGAAAGTCTATTGCAACCTAGCATTTGGAAATTGTGGTAAGATCTATCTTTGTTTGGAAATCATTGTTTGTCTACAGGAGGGCGACTTCAACAAGGGCGATTTTGCAAGGCTTCTTCAAATCGACTTTCTTGGCATTCGCTTGTATCAGGGGGTTATCATTAGTATCATTGTGATCTATGCTATCTTTCTGTTACTTCTTTTGTGGCATTAGTCTTATCTCTTGATGCATCAAATCTGATATTGTTGACGTTTGTTGTGCAGGAGAGAGGGCGCATTGGCTTCTTGGACTAAATCGATTTGCATAGAGACTACCTCAAAGCTTCCAAATTGATCGGGATTGCATAGATCATCATCATCAAGGCATCTACAAGGTTATCCAGGTAAGATCCACATGTTTGTTTCTCTTTCCTTTATCCAATCCATTGACATAATCCATAAATTGTTAAAACCCTAAATACTTCAAAACCCCTATTTTACATTTTGTCAGATCTACCAAGATCTAGTGGGTTGTTGGGCATGATATTGAAAACCCACCTCTATAGCATCCACGGCATCCCGGATCTATAGTTTGGTGTGGATTGGCTCCCGTTTGATCCCTCTCCCAAGCCAACCTAGCTTCTCCCAAGGAAGGCGCACTTCACCATTTGAGCAGGTTGACCTAGATCTAAGCGATGGGTGTTTGAGATTTCACTTGATTTGACATCTACACATCAAATAACATACACCCAGGTTGTCCCTTTCTTGAAAATCACCTTGTGGGCCCCATTCCACATTCTAAGGGATTTAATCCCCATTTTGGACCACTTGGAACACTAAAACTCAGATCTACAAAGATCTAACCGGTGGATTGCCACAAAATTATAGATCCATATCCCTACTTGACTGATCTACCCGGATCTAAAATTTGGATGCCATCCGACATGATTTGACCCACCTAAACCCCGATTCAAGCCTCCTTAGGGAAAGTCGCACCACCTTGGAGAAGTGAGTTCACTCACTTCGAGGAACTGGGTACTTGAGATTTTTGCAGATCCGGATTCAGAATAATTCAAAACCTAGGTCTAGACTGTCACTTTGTCAATTCTTGCCTTGGGGATTGCATTCCTTGTTTTTAGGGATTGTGGTCCACTTGGGTCAAACCTAGATCTAGACACATTTATCCATCAAGAATTGTACTGTCCACTTATCTCATGTTGTAGGAGTCCTAAACCATAAAGTCAACCCTACTTTGACTCCACTTCCCAATTCCCAAGGCACTGGTTTATCTCCAAGTCAACCCACTCTCCTAGATTGTTGGATTGACTTGTGGTTTGACTTTTGCATGGTGAACTATACCTTTGAAGACATCATGGACTATGGTCAAGATTGTCTCATGTACTAGTTAGCCCCAGTCTGACCCCTAAACAACCCTGCATTGGACACGGTTCCCAAGGCAGTGAATCTTTTGACATTGACCTAGTACACTAGCCCTAGATCTCACTTTAAACATTGCAAGTCACTTTCGCTTCAACTATGAACCAAAGCTATACCCATTGAACCCCTCACTTGACTTGTGACTTCATCCTTAGGTCTAGGATAAACCATACACCTAACTTCACTTGGAAATACCTTGATTTGGTGTCTTGGTTTTGATCTCTCCTATCGGGAGTAGATCGGGTCTCCCCCTTTGTTGTCTGGGCTAGATAACATAAAGTGAAGGTTGCCTCGACTGGCGTGACAACCATATACATATTGGAGGTCGAGGTGATCGTGGTTGCACCTTTCAAGTTGCCCTTCCCTATTGCCATCCATGACTGGATCCTTCCATAGGGGTAACTACAGTTTAGGTGATAACATTTTGGCGCCGTTGCCGGGGAGGCAATAGCTTGCCCTAGTCCTTCCCGCATATACAAACGACACATATCTTGGTAGAAGAGTTAATTCTACCTGGCGACTCCCAATCGTGACTCCGCTGAGGAGCGAGCTCATTTACATCCTTAAAACACTCAAAACTATGCCTTGTGTTACCAATTAAGAGAACGATATGATTTTGAAAATGATGACCGAAATGAGTGGTTTAATCCGAAACTTAAACGGGGTAGTTCTTAGAAAACAAAGAGAAAATATTGAAAGATATAAACCTTTTACCATAAACTCTGAGGGTGTGTATACAAATGAATGTCATCAAACTAAACCTACTTCTGATGGCAGAGTAGTAACTAGGTCCCAGGCAAAGAATAACACGAAAGACATAGATAAGAACAAAACCAGTTTGAAAGGAAATTCACTGGACCAAAGAAATACCACTCGCAGGGTTCCCACTCAAGCTCCAAACATTTCTCCTAAGGGAATTTTAAAGAAAATTGATCAACCCAGAAGGTTATCCCCTCAGGTCACCAAGAAGGTAATAAGTTCAAATCCTACTAAACCCAATGCTAGGGATCTAATACAAAGAAAACAAGAGAGTATTCCTAACAAAGAGATATCTCCTATAATACAAGAAAAGCTAAATTCAAACATACTGGCAAAACTCTCAGGATCTTCTGTCATGGTGTCTTTGAAAGAGTTGGTAGTTATTCCTTCGGTTAGAAAGCAAATAATACATTTACTGGATTTAAAAATGAACGCCAAGGACAAAGAAAAGGCTTGCAACTTAAAGATTGATCTAAGCAATTTCGTATCCAAACCAAATATCCCTGTGCCCTTAGAAGAACTTTTGAAAATCCCTTCATACTTCAATCAAGCAACTAAATTCTTGGGAATTGAGCCTAAAATCAAGAATCCTGTGAAACTGACAGTTGAGGATGATCCCCCCATCATGATTCAAAGTGTGATTGATAAAGGTAGGGGTCACCCCCCCTTTTACATTGCTTTAGAGATAAATCAATTGGTATTGCACAACTGTATGTTAGACTCAGGAGCAGAAGTAAACATTATGCCTCTCAAGGTCATGGAACAATTGGAGTTAAAACCATCCAGAGAATATAGAAATGTGTGCGGGATGGATTCCAGGCCTGTTAAGTCAAAGGGTATGATTGAAAACCTCAAAATGAAACTAGCTGCTTACCCTGCAATTGAAATAAGTATGAATGTCCTAGTTTTAGACATTCCTGACGCATGGGGAATGTTGCTATCAAGAGAATGGGCTGCCAAGTTAGGAGGAAGTATCCAAATGGATTTGTCTTACGCAACCATCCCTATAGGAGAAAAGGCCACTTATAGATTGATGAATGAAAAGCCTATGACGGAACACGTAGAAACACCCGACTACTTGTTTGAGGATGCTATGCGTCCCACTGAGGAGGTTGGAAATTATATGGTAATGGCCAACTATTGGGAAGAACCCCGACAGCATCCTTTCCCTCCTAGTCAAGTTTGGAAAATGCATTTTGATGGGGCAAAGTCTAGACATGGTGCTGGAGCTGGGATTGTCCTCACATCTCCTTCTGGTGAAGAAAAATTGTTTGCGTACCGTCTGGAATTTGATTGTACAAACAATGTAGCTGAGTATGAGGCATTGCTTTTAGGTCTAGAAATTTGTCGTGAACAAAAGATCAAATGTCTAAACGTAACCGGAGATTCTGATTTGATTGTATCCCAAGTGAAGAACCAGTTTGCAGCCAAGAACAATAGGCTTAGGGATTATCGAAATGCTGTTTGGGACACTATAGAAATGTTTGATGCCTTTGCAATACGAGCAGTCCCAAGAGAAGAAAACACCCTGGCCGATGCATTATCGGTAATAGCTTGCACCTTTGAAACTCCTGATTATCTTAAAAATAAAGAGTGTAAGGTTGAAGTAATATTTAGACCTTCCGTTCCTGATAATGAAGATCATTGGCAAGTATTTGATTCTGATGCACAAATCATTGCTTTCTTACAAAACCATGAAAGTTTTCAAAATTGCAATGTGAATTTAGAAGACAAGTCAAACGGTTCCTCCATTCAAGATCTTGATATTAGGAAGCTAGCAATACCTCTGGAGAAAAATTTCAATAGGCATGATGAATACAAGGGTAAGAGAGCTGAACCAGTAGACGAGGTTATAGAGATAAATATTGGAACTTCGGTTTCTCCCAGAATGATCAGGATAGGAAAGAATGCTTCCCCAGAAGAAAGAAAGGCGATTGTAAACCTGATTAGGAAGTATCGAGACATTTTCGCTTGGGCTTATGACGAACTCAGAACTTATGACCCTGAAATTATCGAGCATACTATCCCTTTGCATGAAGGCGCTAAACCTTATAGGCAAAAGTTAAGAAATGTCAATCCAAAACTTGCTCCCTTGATCAAGAAAGAACTTGAGAAGATGCTAGCAGCCGGAATTATCCAACCCGTTCGACACACTACTTGGGTTTCTAACCCAGTTATTGTAAGAAAGAAAAGTGGTGAAATCAGGATATGCATTGATTTCAGAAACCTAAACCAAGCATCCCTCAAGGACAATTACCCTTTGCCAAATATGGAAAATCTGTTGCAAAGTGTTACTGGGGCAGGCATGTTGTCAATGTTGGATGGTTTTTCGGGATATAATCAAGTACGTATTAGAAAGGAAGACAGAAATAAAACAACATTTACTACTCCATGGGGAACTTTCCAATATATAAGAATGCCATTCGGATTATTAAATGCCGGTTCCACTTTTCAAAGAGCTATGGATCAAGCATTTAGTGATTTGATTGGGAAAATCATTGCCATTTATCAGGATGACCTAACAGTGTTTTCAAAGGAACGAGGAGACCATATTGAACATTTAAGAAGAGTTTTTGAACGTTGTAGAAAATTTGGTATATCATTAAATCCCAAGAAATCGACTTTTGGAGTAGATGAAGGCAAGCTCTTAGGACACATTGTATCAAAAGAAGGTATCAGAATCGACCCAGAACGTGTCCAAGCCATCAACGCTATTGCAGCACCCCACAATGTGGCCACCTTGCAATCTTTCTTTGGCAAAATAAACTTCGTTCGAAGATTCATCCCAAACCTAGCAGAATTGGCCAAACCATTAAATGCCCTTCTTAAAAAGGATGTGAAGTTTGTTTGGGATAAAGAATGTGAATCATCTTTCACCAAGCTCAAGAAGGCCATTTCAACCTCCCCGGTACTAGCTTGTCCTGATTACAATAAAGAATTCATGATTTACTCGTATGCTTCGGAAGATACTATTGCTGGTGTGTTACTGCAAAAGAATAACGAAAACCATGAACAACCCATAGCTTTTATGAGTAAAAACTTGAGAGATGCTGAACTGAAATATACCACAACTGAAGAACAAGCTTATGCCTTAGTTAAAGCCTTGAAACATTTCAGAACCTATGTGGGGTATTCCAAAATTAAAGCATATGTGCCTTATCAAGCAGTAAAGGACGTTTTATCACAAGCAGATGGCATAGGTGTAAGAGGAAATTGGATTTCACGTATACAAGAATATGATCTAGAGATTAAGCCAATCAAGATTGTGAAAGGACAAGGGCTAGCTCAACTTTTAACTGAAAAGGGAGGAAATGTGGTAAATATGGTAAGTGAAAGGGATCCCTTTATTTTAAACATTGACGAAGAGCATGAATGGTACAAAGATATTGTATATTTCTTGAGGAACCTGTCATGCCCTGATCACCTGGTGGATCATCAAAGAAGGGCATTAAGGCTAAAAGCTGAAAAGTATGTGTTGACCCAGGATGGTTTAGGATGGAGAAATCCTGATGGGATAATCTTGAAATGTGTCAACCTAGAAGAATCACAAACCATTATGAAAGAAATGCACTCTGGATTATGTGGTGGGCATTATGCTCCGAGAACAACCGCTGCAAAAATCATGAGGGCGGGTTATTACTGGCCAACACTTTTCAAGGATGTGCACTCTTATGTTAGAGTTTGTCAAGAATGCCAACTTTTTTCAGGAAAACCAAGATTGCCCGCACTACCTTTAAATCCTGTAGTAGTAGAAGCTCCTTTTCAGCAATGGGGTATGGATTTTGTTGGACCTTTCAATGAAAACTCAAGCAATGGATATAAGTACATGCTGACCTGTACTGATTATTTTACTCGATGGGTAGAAGCAATTCCAACTAAAAAGGCTACAGCCGAAGTAGTTGTGAAATTTTTGGAAGAAAACATCGTAGCCAGATATGGTTGTCCTTTAAAAATAACAACGGATAACGCTCCAGCTTTCAGTAAAATAGAAATGTCAACCTTTTGCATGAATCATGGAATCACTCTTTCGCATTCATCAAATTATTATCCTCAAGGAAACGGTCTCGCTGAGTCTAGCAATAAGAATTTGATAAGGTTACTAAAACGAATGGTTGGCACTAATAAAAGAAGTTGGGATACAAAGTTGAAATATGCCTTATGGGCTGACAGGACAACGGTTAAAAGAATTACCGGAAAATCACCTTTTGAGTTGGTATATGGGCAAGATTGTAGACTCCCAATAAATTTGCAAATTCCTGTATATGAATTGTTACAGCAATGTACTTCTGATGAAGAAGCTTTCCAAGCGAGAATTGATAAACTAGTAGAACTTGATGAAATGAGAAGAATGGCATTCAACAAAACCATCATTGAACAAGAAAGAGTTAAAGGAACTTTCGACCAAAGAACAAGGAATGTGAAATTCAGTATAGGAGACATAGTCTTGCTATGGGATAAAAACAAGGCAAAACCTGGAAACCATGGAAAATTTGAAAAAATTTGGATGGGTCCGTATCGAGTATCAAGGATAGCTGGTAAGGGGTCAGTGTTTCTAGAAACTCTAGATGGGGATGAACTGGAACTCCCTGTAAACGGGCTTTTGTTAAAGCATTACTTCCCACCCATTGAATAAATTGTGCACTGCATTGCCTGGTAGAGTAGGGTAGGTAGGAAAACAAATAAGCCTACTTGGGCAGTAGTTAGTCTTTTCAGCCATTGAGTCTGGCACCTTTTTAGTCTCTAAGCTCCTTTGTAAGCTCCTAGTTTAACTGAGTACCTGTCACTTTTTTCTTTTCCTGCACAATAAAACTCAAATTTTACAAATTATGTTAATTTACTTTCTGCATTTATATTTTATGCATTTATATTTCTGACATAGAGTAGATTTTATTTCAGTTGATTTTATTATTTTTCCCACACATGCGGCATGAGGTATTTTGTTTAGATGTTTGTGAATGCAGAAAATAGGTTGCAAGAATAAAAGCTGGAAATAAAATGGTAGAGTGCTGGATCATGGATTCGAGTAGCAGAGTTCGAGGACCAGAGATTCTGAGGTTCTCAAGCGCTCACTTCAGCCGAGCACTTGTCCCAGCCGGAGCCAGATGTTATCACATATATAGTAGCCGGGCTACCATACATTATTTTTCTCATTCCAGTACACTATTCAGCCAGTTCCCTTGCATTTGAGATGCCGAGATGAGCATTTATATTGGATCACTATCAGATTGTGGACAGCAGTTATATTCCCCATGCCATGACTGAGTTTCGGGACACTCGGAGAGATGCCCGATATAGCCATTATGCCATTGGTACAGAGCAGACAGTAGTGCCCAGAGCTACAGCAGCAGTCTCAGAGGACAGGTGATGGTACAGGTTGATGAGCTTTCAGGTATATGACTCAGCAGGTATACTATTGTGTTATGGTTAGATTGCTTTTATACTTATTCTTATAGCATGTCTTAGCACTTAGTGTCATGATCTGGCGATCATATAGATATTTGGACCTGGTTGACCTATTATTTATACTATACCGTCCCTACCCAGACTTAGAAGTTCACTATTCATACTCATTGGTACATACCCTCCTTAGGGAGAATAGAGGTGATCATTACACCATACTATGGCTTGCTAGTGTTGGCTTCATCTTTTCATTGTCTTCATCCATCCGTGGCCTACCTTTTAGATTATTACCTTGATTTGCTACTTGACTAGTGACATGGAGGACCTTTCCCCACTGTAGCCTCTGTACTGGATGAGCTTCCTTGTTTATTGTGTCTCGGCTCTGAGTTGGTGACAAAACTTACCTATGGTGAGTTGGAGTTCCTGGAGAATTCCCCCTAGTCACTAAAGTTGTGTTGGCTAAACCTGAAACTTTTAGTGCTGCCATCAATACAAAATCTGGAAAAAATCAAATGCTATATCTTGTATATGAAAGAAATGCCAAATGAAAATGGCCATGAAAAATAAAATGTTATATCTTTTGGAAAAATAAATACCTAGGTAAACAAGCTGTCCATGACACACCTAGAAGTGCTCAGGTAAACAAGTGCCTTAAAAACACACCTGCAGCAGAAAGCCTAAAAATAAATGTAAATCTATGCAATGTGTTTGTAAACACACATAGATCAAGGCTATGGAAAACTCAGGCCCAAAAAGCAATGGAACTTAAATGTCATATCTAAACAATTGCTGGCCTTGCTTGTATTATGGATTGTGCGCATCTGTGAAGGTGAATAAACCCTCTTTAAACAACTCATCCATTTGTGAGACACCGCCATTCCCTGTGTTATTGCTCATTCAGTATATACTATGGTGTGTATTCCCTTTCCCTTGCCAAAGTGTCACAAAGTCAAGACAGTCAAGTCATCCCTTAGCCTAGCCATTTATTTCAGCCTTCACCCTTCACTAGCAAATTGATCACAACTATGAAGTGAGTATGATCCTGAAAGTCTAGTCTGAGTAATAATAATAACTAACGACACTATATATTTGGATTTAGATCGCCAGTCATGATTACTCTGTGTTGTAGAAGCTATTTGAATAAATTGTAAAGCATGTATTAACCTTGACACCTTGCAGCAGATATTGATGATAGTCTGAGTTATATTTGGTCTTGGTTGGACCTAGTTTGACCATGGAGGACCATGGGACATGAGATGTTGGACCTTATGATGATATGGATAGATGATATATGGTCTATGTACACATACAGGATGATTCTATGCAGTAGCTACAGGGTATGATGATGATTCTGGGGTTACAGCAGTGTTGGTATACATACAGCGCATTATTATTGGCCCTGTTCCGGTATATTGGATATTTATTTTGGTCATGCAGAGACTCATATGGTGTATGAGTACACATCTTGAATAGATTTGGACCTTCTGAGTCCAATGGGACAGTTTGTTTTCAGTTCCGGGCACTTACAGTGATGATTTAGCCTCAGTAGGCTGTCCTAGTGCAGTTTTGGCCTGTTGGAGGCCCTGTCGGAGCAGAGATGACTTTTATCCGGATGACCTAGGGCGCTGATGATGGAGGGGGTGGTCCAGCCACTTGTTTTTACCATATTACCCCCCTCTCGGACACATTGGCACCCTCACCTTGACAGCGCCATCACTCCAGGAGGCAGTTTGGGCAGTTTCACGTTTCCCGAGGCATTTCAGGATTGGTAGAAATGGCTATTGAGGAAATCGATTTGGGCTACTGAGGCAAAGTTATGGCATGGGATGATCAGTGATGATAGATCGGGACCTTCTACACCTCCTCCTGCAGTTTCAGCTTCATCGGGGCCCGCATCCATCGCTTATGGCACTTTCTGTGGATTTTTTGAGGTCTTTGAGGACCACGACTTCACCTTGGAGATACACTACTTCACCTTGGAGGCACGATTTGGTACTTTCATGATTGTTTATTGGTTATTGTGCCATGGGGATTGACCAAGGAGGGATAAAATTACCCCTTGGACCCACCATGAGCCTCTTATGATATTTTGTCATCATGATTTGGTGGGATTCCCCTCTCCTAGGGCGAGTTTGTCCACTTATGTTATATTTTATGTATGATCCATGTATTATGTTGTTGAGCTCATCTCAACCATTGATTAGACATTTGTATCTTTTAATCTTAGCCACTCATTCAAAAAGTGGTTAGGGTTTTGGTGCCTCTCCTTCCTATTTAAAGGAGAGAGCCTCTCATTGTAAAGGGTCTTTGGCTCTTGGATTATTGGTATAGAAAAATATTCTTGTGGAAATTCTTGTGGTCTCCTTTGCATCTGGTGTTCTTAGATGGTGATTGGAAAGTCTATTGCAACCTAGCATTTGGAAATTGTGGTAAGATCTATCTTTGTTTGGAAATCATTGTTTGTCTACAGGAGGGCGACTTCAACAAGGGCGATTTTGCAAGGCTTCTTCAAATCGACTTTCTTGGCATTCGCTTGTATCAGGGGGTTATCATTAGTATCATTGTGATCTATGCTATCTTTCTGTTACTTCTTTTGTGGCATTAGTCTTATCTCTTGATGCATCAAATCTGATATTGTTGACGTTTGTTGTGCAGGAGAGAGGGCGCATTGGCTTCTTGGACTAAATCGATTTGCATAGAGACTACCTCAAAGCTTCCAAATTGATCGGGATTGCATAGATCATCATCATCAAGGCATCTACAAGGTTATCCAGGTAAGATCCACAGGTTTGTTTCTCTTTCCTTTATCCAATCCATTGACATAATCCATAAATTGTTAAAACCCTAAATACTTCAAAACCCCTATTTTACATTTTGTCAGATCTACCAAGATCTAGTGGGTTGTTGGGCATGATATTGAAAACCCACCTCTATAGCATCCACGGCATCCCGGATCTATAGTTTGGTGTGGATTGGCTCCCGTTTGATCCCTCTCCCAAGCCAACCTAGCTTCTCCCAAGGAAGGCGCACTTCACCATTTGAGCAGGTTGACCTAGATCTAAGCGATGGGTGTTTGAGATTTCACTTGATTTGACATCTACACATCAAATAACATACACCCAGGTTGTCCCTTTCTTGAAAATCACCTTGTGGGCCCCATTCCACATTCTAAGGGATTTAATCCCCATTTTGGACCACTTGGAACACTAAAACTCAGATCTACAAAGATCTAACCGGTGGATTGCCACAAAATTATAGATCCATATCCCTACTTGACTGATCTACCCGGATCTAAAATTTGGATGCCATCCGACATGATTTGACCCACCTAAACCCCGATTCAAGCCTCCTTAGGGAAAGTCGCACCACCTTGGAGAAGTGAGTTCACTCACTTCGAGGAACTGGGTACTTGAGATTTTTGCAGATCCGGATTCAGAATAATTCAAAACCTAGGTCTAGACTGTCACTTTGTCAATTCTTGCCTTGGGGATTGCATTCCTTGTTTTTAGGGATTGTGGTCCACTTGGGTCAAACCTAGATCTAGACACATTTATCCATCAAGAATTGTACTGTCCACTTATCTCATGTTGTAGGAGTCCTAAACCATAAAGTCAACCCTACTTTGACTCCACTTCCCAATTCCCAAGGCACTGGTTTATCTCCAAGTCAACCCACTCTCCTAGATTGTTGGATTGAATTGTGGTTTGACTTTTGCATGGTGAACTATACCTTTGAAGACATCATGGACTATGGTCAAGATTGTCTCATGTACTAGTTAGCCCCAGTCTGACCCCTAAACAACCCTGCATTGGACACGATTCCCAAGGCAGTGAATCTTTTGACATTGACCTAGTACACTAGCCCTAGATCTCACTTTAAACATTGCAAGTCACTTTCGCTTCAACTATGAACCAAAGCTATACCCATTGAACCCCTCACTTGACTTGTGACTTCATCCTTAGGTCTAGGATAAACCATACACCTAACTTCACTTGGAAATACCTTGATTTGGTGTCTTGGTTTTGATCTCTCCTATCGGGAGTAGATCGGGTCTCCCCCTTTGTTGTCTGGGCTAGATAACATAAAGCGAAGGTTGCCTCGACTGGCGTGACAACCATATACATATTGGAGGTCGAGGTGATCGTGGTTGCACCTTTCAAGTTGCCCTTCCCTATTGCCATCCATGACTGGATCCTTCCATAGGGGTAACTACAGTTTAGGTGATAACAGGTCGGCAGGTCGCCGGAAACAGTCTAAGAGCCGCGGTCGGATCGCAGGTAAATGTCTGAAAGACGCATTCGGAATGAAACTGTAGGGGGTAAAAGAAGCGTTTTACAGCAGCCGAAACGGACAGCCGAACAGAAAAATATTGTAGAAAATTAAAAATGTTTAGAACTTTAAAACTATAGCCAGAAATTCAAAGGAACACAAAGGGGAGTCACCAAAACTGTAGCTAGGGTTTTCACCCTAGCTTGTGCAAATGAGCACCTACTAAGGAGAATGGACTCCTTAGTAGCAGTTCAATAAATAGTAATTTAAATTGCTAAAACAATATGAATTCTAAACTAACATGAGCATTAACAAACATAATAAAACATGGAAATATGGTGAAGATCTTTCTATTTTTGTATTAAAATTTTACCTCAAGTGTAGAGGTTGGTGAAGTTCTTGCAATGGTCCAAGAGGGTTGCTCCAAACTCCAGCTTTGCTCCTTCTCTTTCTCCAAAGGGTTGGAAATGGGCCAAAGGGGCACTCAGGGGTGAAAGTAGCTCAAGGGTGAGCTAGGGTTTCAAGAGTGATTTTGGAAAAGTAAGGGTATATTTGATTGTGGATATGAAATGAGGGGTCTCCATCACCTATTTATAGGTTTTTAGTGGTGGAGTGCTGGCCCATGGTTTTGGGAACCATATGGTTTAGGTCAGCTGTATAGGGTTTTTTCCTCTTTTTCCTCTTTTTTTATATTTTTTATTCCCTTTTTAGAGGGTTTTTTCTATTTTGGAGGAATTTTGGATAATTTTGGGGGAAAAGGGGGTTTTTTAGCCTTTTGGAGGCTTTTTTGGCCTTTTGGAGGCTTTTTAATAGGATTTTAAGGTTTTGGAGGAAAATATGGTAAGAAATATGGACAAATGAGTCATGTAATGGGTAGATGAGGTAGTGAACACTTTTTGGGTGTTAACATATACCCACCTACCCTCAAATCCTCCCTACCTTTAACCACCCACACATACACCTTCCACAAACCACCACCCCTCGGTCGATCCCTCTCTCTAAATACCTAACACCCAATATCTCTCTCTCACACACACTCTCTCACTTTAAAACTTCCACTCCCCACCATCCTATCCCTACCTCCCACTCTTTCTCCCTATCCCCAACACCACTAACGATCCATACTCCCCCTATGATCTCTCACCCTCTAAACCCTTATTAACCCACAACCTCTCTCTCTCTAAAGACCTATATCCTAATCTCTCTCTCTCTCTCTCTCTCTAAACCCCTACCCTCCAATATCTCTCTCTCTCAACCCCTAAACTTTAATATCTCTCTCTCTCCCACTAAACCCCTAACCTCCAATCTCTCTCTCTCTCTCTCTCTCTCTCTCTCTCTATTTTGAACCCTCAATCTCTCTCTCAATCTCTATTTAAATGCCCAATCTCTCTCTTTCTCTTTAAACACCTAAACACAAATATCTCTTTCTCCCACTCTCTCTCTCTCTAAACCCTTAACCCCCAATCTCTCTCTCTCTAAAACCCTAACCACCAATCTCTCTCTTTCTAACCCTCCTCCCCCCCTCTCTCTAAACCCCTAACCTCCAATTTCTCTCTCTCTCTCTCTCTCTCTTTGAAACCCCCATTCCTCACCCTAATACCCCTCCTCTCTCTCTCTCTCTCTCTCTCCCACACCACTAATAGTCCATACTCCCCCATGATTTCTCTCCCTCCTTCTCTCATCTTCCCCTTCTCTCTCTTTCTTTGTTTCTCACCCTAATACCTAACCTTGCTAGCCATAACCATCCCTAATCCACTGCAAAAACTAATAATCCATACTCCATTTATGATATCTCTCTCTAAAACCCTAAAAAACCTTAATCTCTCTCTCCCTCTCTAACTCTCTCTCTATCTACCCCTAACCCAAAATCTCCCCCCCCCTCTAAAAACTTATCCTCCAATCGCTCTCTCTGTAAAACCCTGACCTCTAATCTCTCTCTCTCTAAATATCTAACCTCCAATCCCTCTCTCCAAATCCCTAACCCATAATATCTCTCTCTATACCCCTAACCTCCAATCCCTAAGTCTCTCTCTATATATATATATAAAACCCTAACCCCCAATGTCTCTCTCTCTCTCTCTCTCTCTCTCTCTCTCTCTCTATTTGACAGACAATCCACTCAAACGGTTGCGAGTCGGATCTCCCTAGTTCAATGTGAGTCTAAAACAAATAGAACGGACTATAAAACACTTTCCTAGATCTAGTTAAGGATCAAGTAATCAGATGTCTTACCTTAAGTTTGTATCCCTTCCTCCTGGATGTTGTTCCATGCCTCGTGGTCGTCAGATCTCAGCTGCAAGACCTGCCAAGACACGCAGAACAAGACAAACAAGTAAAAAGCATCTAAACAATAACAGATCTAAGTAAACAGTTAAGCAAGTAAACTACACAATATCATCAACACGACAATATTGGTGGAAAACGTTTATATTACTATAAAAATAGGGAAAGTATATATAAGAGAACGATTACAACCAGAGCTTAATGAAGCAATCCTTCTCCATCCAAGCCAATGCCATATCCTCCCAACGAATTATGAGTCTCTCAATGGATGAGTAGAGATCTTTCTAAGATGATTTCACCAACATGTAGACACTATAGACTTCCTCCCTTTGGAGTGGGATAGAGATTCATTTATATAGGACTAAGTGGATAGAGTATGGATAGGGTAGGTTGAGATATGGTAGGAGAGAGATAGGGGATCCTTCCAAGAGGTTAGGAACTGAGTGCCAGCTCTCCCAAAAGGTCAAGGATAAGGATCCATGTCAGCTAGCTTCGAGAATGAGCTCGAAGAATCTATTTCTTTTCATTAACTGACATCGTCGCACCCTGCAAGAGGGAAAGCTACGGCATCGCAGGTTGCATAAGGACATCCTATGATGACCTCTCAAAACCTAGTATGAATAGAATGGTATCTCTTCTAGGATAATGACTTAGTTAAGTAAACTTTAGGGATGTATGCACTGAGTTTGTTGATGGTAATATTTTAGGTGTAATACTCTCCCTAAACTTGTATTAACACTCAATCTCTCTCTCCTCTCTCTCTCCCTCTCTCTTTCTCTCTCTAAACCCCTAACCCCGAATCTCTCTCTCTCCCTATAAAAAATTAATTTCACCAATCTCCCTCTCTCTCACTACAAACCCCTAACCCATAATATTTATATCTCCCTCTCTCTCAGTCTAAATCCTTGACTCCTAATCTCTCACACTCTCTCTCCTCCTCCCACAAACGACCACTATTCACCCTCGTACCCCTACCTCCAAACGACCAATATTCACCCTCTCTCTCTCTCTAAACCTCTAACCCCAATCTCTCTCTCTCTCTAAACCTTTGACCTCTCTCTCTCTCTCTCTCTCTCTCTCTCTCTCTCTAAACCACTAACCCCCAATCTCTCTCTCTCTAAACCCCTAAATTCCAATATCTCTTTGTATCAACCCTTAAAATCTCAATATATTTTTTTCTCTCTCTCTAAACACCTAACCCCCTATCCTTTTCTTTCTTTTTATCTTTGTCTATAAACCCCTAACCCTAATCTCTCTCTCTAAACCCCTAACCTCCAATGTATGTCTCACTCTTTAAACCAGTAACCACCAATCTCTCTTCTCTCTCTAGACCCCTAACCACCAATATATATATCTATCTATCTCTCTATCCTTAACCCCAATCCCTCTATTTATCTCTTAAACCCTAACCCCATATCTCTCTATATCTATCTCTCTCTGTCCTTAAATCCCTAACCTCCAACCTCTCTCTCTCTCTAAGTTCTTAACCGCCAATCGATTTATCTATCCCTCTATAAATTCCAAACCACCTATCTCTCTCTTTCTAATTGGATCTATCTCTCTAAACCCTAAATCCCCAATATATCTATCTATCTCTTAACCCCTAACCCACAATCTATCTCTCTCTAAACCCCTAGTGTCTAATATTTCTCCCTCAAATCCCTAACCCCCAATATCTCTCTCTCTAAACCCCTAACCCTCAATATCTCTTTATCTCTCTAAAATCCTCACCCCTAATATTTCTCTCTCTAAACATGTAACCACCTATCTCTCTCTTTCTTTCCCTCTCTCTAAACCCCTAACCTCGAATCTCTCTATCTTTCTCTCTCTATCTATCTCTAAATCCCTAACCCCCAATCTCTCTCTCTTTATTTATCTTTAAACACCTAAAATCAGGTCTCTCTCTCTCTCTCTCTCTCTATCTATCTATCTATCTATCTATATATATATATATATATATCCTAAATACTCACTCCTCACCCTCCTACCCCTCCCAAAAACTCTATTTTTCTCTCCCCTACACCACTAACCATCCATACTACTCTCATTATCTCTCTCTCTCTCTAAACCCCTAAAAATCCTCAATCTCTCTCTCTAAACCCCTAACCCCAAATATATCTCTCACTCTAAACCCCTAACCTCTTATCTATCTCTCTCTGAATACATTACTCGTGATCTCTCTCTCTAAACCCCTGTTAATCCCCAATATCTCTCTCTCACTAAACTGTTAACCCCTAATCTCTCTCTCTCTCACTCACTAAACCACTAACCCCTAATATCTCTATCCCTCTAAACCCTTGAAGTCCCCAATTTCCCTCTCTCTATAAATGCAACCCACCCTCTCTCTCTCTCCTCATTTCAATAACCCACCTCCCTCTTTATAACCCCACTGCCTCTCTCTCTCTCTCATAACCCCCCATATTCACATATACCATAAAGAATAACTCCATACCTTTCTATGTACCCTCCTTATTACCCTCACTACCTTCTCTCTTTATTTCTCTAAGGCTCCCTCCTGTTGCCTCCCTCCCCCCTCTTCTCTCTCTCTCTCTCTCTCTCCCTCTAACACATAACCCTAATCCCCCTAACCATATACCTGCATCGCTAACCATTCATGCTGCATATGCTCTCTCTCTCTCTCTCTTTAAGAACCTAATCCCTAATATCTCTTACTAAACACCACCCCTTGATTACTCTCTCTTTCTCTCTCTAAATCCCTAATACCCAATCTCTCTCCCTCTCTCTCTCTCCAAACCCCTAACTCGCAATCTCTCTATAAACAACTAACCCCAAATATATATCTCTCTCTAAACCCATTACACCCAATATATATCTCTCTCTAAACCTCTTACTCTCAATATTTCTCTCTCTAAACCCCTAACTACCAATATATCTCCTCTCTCTCTCTCTCTAAACCCCTAACCTCCAATCTCTCTCTCTCTCTCTCTAAATCCTTAGGCCCCAATCTCTCTTTGAATCCCTAACTGCTAATCTCTCTCTCTCTCTCTCTAAACACCTAAACCCAAATCTCTCTCTCCCTCCCTATGTCTCTCTACTCCCCTAACCCCCTACCTCACTCTCTCTAAACCCCTAACCACTAATATCCCTCTTTGTATTTCTCTCTTTCTCTCCACCCAACACTCTCCCATATCCCTCTCTTGCCAACCCTCCTCTCTCTCTCTAAACCCATAACCTCAAATCTCTCTCTCTCTCTCTCTCAAACGCCCACTCCTCACCCTCGTACCCCTCCTCCCCATGGTATCTTTCTCTCCCCTACACCACTAACCATCCATACCCCCCATGATCTTGCTCCCTCCCCATCTCATTTTCCCATTCTCTCTCTCACACACTCTTTATCACCCTAATAGCTAACCCTACTTCCCCTAACCATACACCCGCATCGCTAACCATTGATGCTCCCTTTATGATCTCTCTTTATCTATCCCTCTCTAAATTCCAAACCACGTATCTCTCTCTTTCTAATTATCTATCTCTCTCTAAACCTTGAATCCCTAATATCTCTATCTCTCTCTAAACCCCTAACCCCAATCTCTCTCTCTCTCTAAACCCTTAGTCTCTACTATTTCTCTCTCTAAATCCCTAACCCCAAATTTCTCTCTCTATCTAAGCCACTAACCCTTAATATCTCTTTGTCTCTCTAAAACCCTCACCGCTAATATTTCTCTCTCACTAAATCGCTAATCCCTAATATCTCTCTCCCTCTAAACCCCTAAAGGCCCCAATCTCCCTCTCTCTCTATAAATGCAACCCACCCTCTCTCTCTCTCTCTCTCTCTCTCTTCCTCTCTCCTCCATTCAATAACCCACCTCGCTCTTTAGAACCCCACTTCCTCTCTCTCTCTCATAACCCTCCATCTTCACATATAGCATAAAGTCTAACCCCCTATCTCTCTATGTGCCCTCATTATTACCCTCACCCCCTTCTATCACTATTTTTCTAAGTATCCCTCTCATTGCCTCCCTCTCCTCCCCCCCCCTCTCTCTCTCCCCTTCCAATAGATAACCCTACTCCCCCCTAACCATATACCTACATGATTAACCATTCATGCTCTCTCTCTCTCTCTCTCTCTCTCTCTCTTTAAGAACCTAACCCCTAATATCTCTTACTCTTTCCCCCAATATCTCTTACTAAACACCACCCCTTGATCACTCTCTATTTATCTCTCTAAATCCCTAACACCCAATATCTCTCTCCAAACCCCTAAAACCCAATATCTATCCCTCTCTCTCTCGAATCCCCACTCCTCACCCTCCAAATCCTCCTTTCCACTCTTTCTCACTCTTCCCCACACCACTAATCATCCATAGTCCCCACGGGATCTATCTCCCTCTAAGCCCTTATTAACAATGAACGTTTCTCTCTCACTAAAGCCCTATCTCCCAATATCTCTCTCTCTCCAAACCCCTAGCCCCCAATCTCTCTATCTCTCTCTAATCCCCTAACCTCAATCTATGTTTTTCTATCTCTCTCTCTAAACGACTAACCCCAAATATATATCTCTCTCTATAAACCCCTAACCACCAATCTCCCTCTTTCTATTTCCCTCTTACTCTCCTCCAAACACTCTCCCATCTCCCTCTCTCACTAACCCTCTTCTCTCTCTCTAAACCCCTAACCTCAAATCTCTCTTTCTCTGTCTCTCACTCTCTCAAACCCCCACTCCTCACTCTTGTATACCTCCTCCTGAATGTATCTCTCTCTCCCCCACACCACTAACCATCCATACTCCCCCATGATATTGCTCCCTCCCTCTCTCATCTTCCCCTTCTCTCTCTCACAAACTCTTTATCACCCTATCTAACCCTACTCCCCCTAACCATACACCCACATCGCTAACCACTGATGCTCCCTCTATGATCTCTCTTTATCTCTCTCTCTCTCTCTCTCTCTCGATCCCTATCTCTAAATCCCTAACCCCTAATATATCTCCATATCTCCCCACCAAACACCTACTACTCATCATATTAACCCTACCCACCACTTTGTCCCTCTATTTCCTCTACGACTAACCATATCCCCATCCCTCTTTTTGCCTCTCTCCCTCTAACCATGAATCCCCGATAATCTCTCTCTCTCTCTCCTTGCAAACACCTAGCCCCTAATATATCTCTCTCTATCTAAACCCCCAACCCTCTATCTCTCTCTCCCTCTCTCTCTCTCTCTCTCTCCCTCACCACTAATAACTATGTATCCCTCAGTTTCTCTCTCTCTCTCTCTCTCTGTATATATACCCCTCTCCCACCTACTTCCCTTACCCTTAACCACCCACTCCTACTCCTACCCCAACTCCCGCTACCGTTAACCTCTCTCTCTCTCTCAAAATCCCAGTCCTCAACATTCTACTCCTCCTCGCCACTCTATCTATGTCTTGCTAGAACCACAAACTATCCATATTTCCCTTGTGATCTCTCTCTCTCTAAACCCCTAATAACTCCCTGTTGATGTATTTGTAACTTTGGAATGTATTTCACTTGTATATTTTATATTGTATTCATATGCCAGTGTACTTCCAACGGAGAGGTTTCATTCCTCCGATCGAGAAATTTATTATTGTACTTGAGTGGGTTATTAGACTTCCCTAGTGGGGTTAGACAAGAGTTAAGTTGTAATGGGTTACTAGAATCTCCTAGGAGAAGTCGGCCGAGTTAGGGTAAAATACAAGTGAAAGTAAAGTATAAATAGAGAGGAGCATCCTCTCTATTTGATCATTCACTCACTCACTCACTCGTACAAGTGAGAGAGAGACAAGTTCACAGGAGGAAGAAGTTGCTAGAGACCATCTAATTTTTCATGTCCCAAATTTTGCATTGGGTCACAATGGCCTAAGCCCCTTGGCCATATTCATGAGAGTTTGTCAAATTGATGTTAAGGGTCAAATAATTGCCAAGGAGGAAAATTACTAGTTTCCTAGATTGTGGGTGGAAGCATAAGGATTTGAAATAAGAAGGATAATAAATGATGTGTGGACATTAGAATAGAATAAATATTTAATAAAGAAGCTAAATAAATATATCCAAGCGAAAATCAAAGTGGCATTTGATCATGAAGACACATGGAGGAAGTGGAACCTACACAAGCTGGATTTTTTATGCCACATGGCATCCTCCTCTTGTCAATTCAAATCCATTAGAATTCCAATGTTATTGGGATGAGTTGGAAGGAAAAAATACTAGTAATGAGTCAATGAGGTCGAAATGTAGAGGAAGAGTAACTCCCATGGAAGAGAAAGAGGCAATTTGGAGCTAGTGGGACACTTGAGCTAGATTCCCTAGCTCTATGACAACAATGATGAAGATGCTATGACACCTATGACACAAATCAGACCTGAAGGTTGACATATGACATATATGACATGTGAGGGCTAAAAATAGTCTCCAAAAGGGCACTCAAGTGAGTTAGGGCAGCCAGAGAGACACCAATTCGAATTTGGAGAAGGAGAGGGCTAGAATTGGAAGGACAAGTGGCATACTTGGGAATTTCTTCCCAAATTGAGTTGGCATGAAGATATTGGAAGGAATTTGACCCATGGAGGACCTTAGAAGTTTATAAAAGTCATCAACAAAGAAGAATAGCAGCTTTTGATCATTTTTAGAATTTGCAATTGCATTTGGAGAGAAGAGCTAGTGGAGTGCTACTCCACTTGCCTTAGCACCAATTTCGAGGGTGAAATATTCCCATCCAAGTTGGTAATTGGAAAGACCATTCCGACCTTTCATTTGGAGCTTTAATGGAGTCATTTTTTGCAGGTGTAAGCTATAGGAAAGATCATGGTCTCTTATAGTTCAGCTTTCTTCTTCAACCCTTTCAATTTTTCATGGCATATTCTTGATCCATGAGGGATTGCGCTTTTGGTGAGATGTTGTTCTCTTTGGGTGAGATTCTAATGCCCAATTATTTTATTTTCTGATATAAATGATTTGAATTTCAAGTTCCTAAGACTCTCAGGTCGAAATACCAAAATATTTCATATAAAAATGTTAAACAATGAAGAAACCTTGCCATTTCCCCACTACCTTGTTGTGAACCAATGCAATGTTGATGGATTTGAAAAGTAGAATATTGATATTTTATTGCTGAATGGACTTTTATTGATTTATTATATGAGTTTAATGTTCAGTACATAAGCATTTGGAGTTATTTTGTTGAGTTTCATAACATTTGGAGAAGATGGCCTATCATTTCCCCCCAGGTTGAAACTAGTATTTTTGCATATGATTTAAGGGAGTTATAGAAGAAATTAAAAGTTGAATGGTGATGCATATGAGTTCATGTTGATATCCTTTATATTTCCCCTTATTCCATTCAGAATTTTGAGTTAGATTGAGTGCATTTGGAAAGTCATTTTCATCATCTACCCCTAGGGGATTGAACCACAATTTACTAGTAAAACTCCATACATTGACCAGATTTCCAAAGTGAGTTGCAGAAGTCATTTGTTGGTTAAAAGAAACCTATAAACACATTTTTTATGTATTAACATAGTTCATACACCTTCTGGTACAATTTGAGAGGATTTGGAGCTATTTGGAGCCATCTACCATTGGGGGTTTGAGCCTCAAAATTAATAGTAAATTCCCTGAGTTCTGTTGGATACCTATTCGACCCCAAAAATACATATAATTATATAAATATACTTTAATTAATGTATTATAACATAAACAAGTCTCATAACAACCATTAGTGGAGTTTGTACAGTGTTTGGAAGAGATTTGTTCCAATACCCAAGGGGGATTTCCACTTCCCAGATTGACTAATCTTTTCCCGAAACTTCTTCCCTTGCAAATTGTAGACCATGGTTGGGTATATCAATTGATTATATGTTTGATAGATGTTTTAATGTGTCCCATAACCCATTATGACCTTCTTGACCAAGTTTGAAAGTAATTAGAAGAGTTTGGAATTAGTTGTAACCATATACCTAGAGTTGAAATTTGGTGAATTTGAGCACATTGGGAAATTTATTATGAAGGGACATTACATACTTGTTTTGGGGTTCTCTATTATTTCTCATTCTATCTCCGAGGATGTTGTGGGGTTTTCTCCTTTATGGTTTCCCCAGTGAAATGCTTTGTGTCTCTTCTCTCTTATGTTTGATATGTTGTGCATGTTGTTCTCTCGGATAAGATCCTAGATCATATTGAATTAAATTGTGAAAAACTAACATGGAATCAGAGCTAACCTAAGAAGAAGACATTGTGTAGCTGCAAAAGCTAGGTATTCTTAATTTTTTGGGTCTATTTCCACCGATCATGAAGGGAAGGAGGCTAGGATAAATCTCCTAATGAAGGCACATCTTTATATCGAAACATAATTTGATTCCGAGCATTTTCAGTTTTTGGCCTGTCACTACCGCGAGAAATTAGGGCTTTTGACAGAAGAGAAATTTTGGAGTGCTCTTAGCATAGGATTTCTCTCCTCAGCAAAATATAAATTTAGAGACCAAGATTGAAATCTTTGGTTGGGTGAATATCCGGTAAAGTCAAACCCTAATTTGACTTTTGGACCAGAAAAACTAGAAAACCAGAAAACCAGAATTTGACAGAAGCTACAGATCCGAAATTCACAGGTCACTTTTGAGGGATCAATTTTTGGAGTTTTCAAAATCTAAGCACACCAGCTTTCTTGCCTCAGTAAATTACATCTTCCCATCCAGATAGAAGTTTCAAATTCCAAGTTTGAATTTTTAGGGTTTCTTTTTCAAAACTCTAACCAGCTCCAGATCCAGTTTCAGCAATCAAGTGGTAAGACCTAAATATTTTATTTCCATTTGAGTTTCTCATTAAAGATGTCTCACCAAACCAAGCTTGAGGATAAGATTGAGGGGGCTGACAACTTCTGAGCATGGAAGTATAGGATTGGGTTAATCCTAGAAGAGAATGAATTGGAGTCTTGTACACCTACATAAGTGAACAGGTTCCAGTTCCAGAGGGAGATGAGGCTAAGGCCTTACATAAGAAGAACTTGGTCAAGGCCAAGAGGAACATTGAAGATTCTATGAAGTACCATATCATACCTCTTGTGTCATCTTTAAAGACACCCAAGGAGATGTTTGATTCCTTGACCAAGCTGTTTGAAGGAAAGAATATAAATCAAAAGATGACATTGCGGAACCAATTGAAGAATGTGAAGATTCAAAATATAGAGACCATGCAGTCTTACTTTACACAAGTCTCTCAGATAAAAGAACAACTTTAAGCTATGGGAGAAGACATAGAAAATGGAGAAATAGTGATGACCACCTTGAATGATCTCCCTAGGTCATGGGATTCCTTCATTCAAGGAATTTGTGATAGAAAGAAGCTCATCACATTTAGTAGGTTGTGGGAGGAATGCTCACAGGAAGAAGCTCATATTGTAGCTCGAGAAGAAATGATGGGTACTGAAGACCAGGCACTCACAGCACACACCAGGAAGTACAACAATAAGAGGGAGCATCATCATCACAAGAAGGGTAAAAACCACTACATGAATCAGATGGAGAACCTTGGAGGTCCTAAGAAAGATCTTTCCCACATTCGATGTTATACTTGTGATGAGAAGGCACACTATTCCAGAGATTTTCCCAGGAACAAAAGCAGCTCCCACAAGAAGAAGAACAACAAAAGAAGACATCATGCTCAAACTGTTGAGGATGATGAACCTCCTAGGAAGAGAGCCAGAGAAGAAAGTGAAGATTCTTCAAGCGATGAAGAGTATGTTTTGATCTCTTCCCTCATAGGGATTGTTACACATGGAACCAATGATTGGCTTATAGATAGTGGGGATTCCAAGCATATGATAGGATTCAAGGAATCCTTTATGAACCTATCTGAACATGATTCACCCCACAAAGTGAAACTTGGGGATGACTACCAGTATCCAATAAAAGGAAGTGGTCAAGCCTCTTATAAGCTAGACTCTAGAAAGTATATGAAGATGAAAGATGTCCTATTTGTACCAGGACTAAAGAAGAAACTTCTCTCCATATCTGCGTTGGGTGCAAAAGGAATGAGGGTTGCATTTGTAGATGGCCAAGTTCTTATGTGGCCTAAAGGAAAGACTATAGATGATGTAGTAGTGATTGGAGATCAAGAAGGAGGATTATACAAATTGAAGGGCCAACCAGAACAAGCCTTGGTCCATTAATACATGGAGTCAAGTGAACTATGGCATAGAAGGATTTCACATGTGCACTATAGAGCACTACCTCTTGCAAGCAAAGTTGTTGAAGTTCTTCCAGAAATCAAGGAAAATCATGAAGGCGTTTGAAAAGGATGTGCGAAAAGAAAGAACACAAAGAAGACATTTTCAAGTAGTGAAAGCAAGGCAAAAGGAATTTTGGAAATTATCCACTCCGATGTATGTGGTCCGATGTCATCCAGTTCCTTGAGTGGGTATGTATATTATGTTTCTTTCATTGATGATTTTTCTAGGAAGACATGGATATATTTCTTGAAGAGAAAAGATGAAGTATTCAGTAAGTTCAAGGAATTCAAAGCCTTGATTGAGAACCACACAGAGAAGAAAATCAAGAATTTTCGGTCAGACAATGGCGAAGAGTTCACATCAAAAGACTTCAAGAAATTATGCAGAGATTCAGGGATTAAGAGGGAGTTGACCACTCCACATAATCTGCAACAAAATGGAGTTGCAAAAAGGAAGAATAAAACAATTATGGAAACAGCAAAAATGATGCTTCATGACCAAGATCTTCCTATGCACCTATGGGCAGAAGCTACAAGGATAGCCATGTATGTACATAATCGTACTCCACATAGAGTATTTGACAACAAGACACCAGAAGAAGCCTTCTCTGGAAAGAAACCAAAAGTCATCCATATCAGAATACTTGGTTTCACAATGTACATACACATTCCGAAAGAGAAGAGGACGCAGTTATATCCTTCAGAAAAGAAGGGTATATTTATGGGATATAGTGAAAACTTGAAGGCTTACAGAATATATTTCCCAGGATTCAAGAAGATCGACATTAGCAGGGATGTAACATTCGACAAAGACTCAGCATACAACAAATCCAGAAAGTTATCTATTGAAGACATTGAAGAACCAGAAGCACCCAAGATCCGAGATACAACAATGAATGCAATAAATCCATAAGAAGACCGTGAGATGGCATATCCACGGGAACCTGTAGATCCACCCCGTGAGAAGAATTCTCACAAGAGGAAACCAACATGGCTATGAGAGGTAATTCAATATGCAGAACGATATGGTGCTTCGGAAGGAATGCATAGAGAAAGAGAGAGACCAAGGCCATACACCAGTTATGTAGCCCTGATATGTGACATCATTGACAAGGAATCTTCCAAGTATGAAGAAGCGACATAAAGAAAGGAATGGAAGGATGCCATGATCGAGGAGTACTAGTCGATCATGAAGAATGATGTCTGGAATGTGGTCCCGAGACCAGAAGGGAAGTTTGTGGTGACTTCCAAGTGGATCTACAAGATCAAGCATGCTGCATATGGAAACATAAAGAAATACAAGGCAAGATTTGTAGCACGTGGCTTCTCCTAGAAAGAAGGGATAGACTATGAGGAGACATTTTCACCTGTAGCCAGATACACTTCGATCAGAACAGTACTTGCTCTGGTTGCAGTGATGAAATGGAAGATACACCATATGGATGTCAAGACAACATTCTTGAATGGTGTAGTGGAAGAGGAAGTGTATGTGGAACAGCCACTCGGGTTTGAGACACATGACAGGGAGACTCATGTGTGCAAACTGAAAAAATCCTTCTACGGATTGAAACAGGCACCCAGGACATGGTATGGTAGAATAGATAGCTTCTTGACTAGTTTAAGCTTTACCAAGACTAAAGCGGATTCCAACCTTTACTACAAGATTGAGGAAGGAAATCCATTGATACTCCTATTGTATGTAGATGACCTGTTTGTAACAAGTGAGGATGGGTTGATTGCTGACACAAAGAGGAAGCTTGTGGTCGAGTTCGAGATGAAGGACTTGGGTATGATGCACTATTTTTTAGGCATGGAGGTGTGGCAGAGTGCGGATGGAATCTTCCTTGGACAAGGGAATTATACATTAGAGATCTTGAAGAGGTTCAGGATGATGGACCGCAAGGCCATGGCCACACATATGGCATCGAACCTGAAGCTATTGAGTGATGATTTATCAGAATCGGTTGATGCCACAATGTATTGTCAGATGATTGGGTCCTTGATGTACCTGATGGATACGAGACTGGATATTTGCTTTGCTGTGAACACATTGAGCTAGTTTCTGATTGATCTGAGACATGTTCACCTGATTACTGCAAAGCATATTCTGAGGTACTTGAAGGGTACGGTTGATTATGGGCTTAAGTATGATGTGAATTAGAATATTAACCTAGAGGGTTATGTTGATTCAGATTGGGCAGGAAGTTCCATTGATAGGAAGAGCACTTCGGGGTGTTTCTTCAGTATGGGATTAGGTGAGATATCTTGGTCTAGAAGAAAGTAGTCCTACATGGCACTATACACAGCCGAAGTAGAGCATGTCGTAGATTGTTTGGCTAGTTATGAGGCAGTATCGATGAGGAAGCTACTATCTGATTTGTTTGATCTCTAGTAGGACGTGACTTGTATATATTGTGAAAACTAGAGTTGTGTGAAGTTGTCTGAGAACCCAGTGTTCCATGGCAAGTCGAAGCACATTGAGATCAAGTACCACTATGTCAAGGATATGGTGCAGAGAGGAGCAGTGAAGCTCCATTATGTTGTGACAAACGAGCAGACAGCTGATGTATTGACCAAGTCACTAGCCAGAGTGAAGTTTGAGTACTTCAGAGAGAAGCTTGGCGTACTTCAAATCAAGGTTCCTTCCAAGGGGAAATGATGAGTCCGGAAGATGAAGATGCACATGGGATTTTCTGACATGGTGGTAGGTTGGTCCTCCCATGGTTGTTGATGTAATTGCCATGCCTTTCTGACATGGTGGTAGGTTGGTCCTCCCATGTGCATTGATGTAAGTGCAGTGCCTTTCCGACATGGTGGTAGGTTGGTCCTCTCATGTGTGGTGATGTAAGTGTAGAGCCTTTCCGACATGGTAGCAGGTTGGTCCTCCCATGTGCATTGATGTAAGTGTGGTGCCTTTTCGACATGGCGGTAGGTTGGTCCTCCCATATGCATTGATGTAAGTGCAGAGCCTTTTCGACATGGTGGTAGGTTGGTCCTCCCATGTGTGTTGATGTAACTGCTGAGACTTCCCCGTATGGTGCTATATTTGTTCTCCCATGTCGGTTGATGTAAGTGTTGTGTGATGTGCATCTGGGCTATGCTCCGTTGATGATGAGCTGATCTGAAGATGATGAGGTGACAGTGGGGTACAAAGGTTTTGCAATGGCATATAATCAGTCCTAGGATGCTCCTTCAGGTTTTGCAGTGGCATTAAATTAGTCCTGGGATATCTTGTAGGTTTTGCAAGTGGCATATAATTAGTCCTAGGATGCTCCTTCTGGTTTTACAGTGGCATCTTATCAATCTTGGGAGATCTTGTAGGTTTTGCAAGTGGCATATAATCAGTCCTGGGATGCTCCTTCAGGTTTTGCAGTAGCATATAATCAGCCCTGGAAGATCTTAAAGGTTTTGCAGAGGCATACAATAAGTATTGAGATGTACCTACTTGATGGCTTGCTCATAGAGCTGATGAAGATCTACATGGAGGCTAGGCCTACATCCAACATGAAAAAGGGATGGCTCTGTAGAAATTCCTATGATGATTGGATTGGATATTGATGGTCAAGATAGCAGCAACAGTGACAATGATGATCCAGCTTTGATGATGATCTAGCTTTGATGATGATCCGGCTTTGATGATGATCTAGTGACGAAGACTTGTGCTTATGAACTGTGTCAAGAGAATACCTTCCTAGTTAAGAGGGAGTGTTAATGTATGTGTAACTTTGGAATGTATTTCACTTGTATATTTTATATTATATTCATATGTCATTGTACTTTTGACGGAGAGGTATCATTCCTCTGATAGGGAAATTTATTATTGTACTTGAGTGGGTTATTATGTTGCACGAAATTGTAAGTAGTCAGCGCTCCCCGGTGTATCGTGACAAGGGACTAATCACCTCTCGTGGATCCTTGAAATCTAGCGGTGGTGAGTTTACCAATCACCTGTGGGTTTTTGTGTAACAACAGCCATACTACCAACAATTGGTATCGGAGCAAGAGGTCATGAGTCCGATACACACTCAGCTCACGTTGAGGGGGAGATTGTTGCATGAAATTGCAAGTAGTCAGTGCTCCCTAGTGTATCGTGACAAGGGACTAATCACCTCTCGTGGATCCTTGAAATATGGCGGTGGTGAGTTTACCAATCACCTACGGTTTTTGCTGTAATGGCAGCCGTACTACCAACATATTATACCTCCCTAGTGGGGTCAGTTCAGAGTTAAGTTGTAATGGGTTATTAGATTCTCCTAGGATAATTCGGACCAGTTAGGGTAAAAGAAAAGTGAAAGTAAAGTATAAATAGAGAGGAGCATCCTCTGTATTTGATCATTCACTCACTCACTCATTCGTACAAGTGAGAGAGACATAGTTTCACACAAGTGGAGGAGGAGGAAGCTGCTGGAGACCATCTACTTGTTTTGGGGTTTTGTATTATTGCTCATTCTATCTCTGAGGAAGTTGCGGGGTTTTCTCCTTTATGGTTTCCTCGGTGAAATTATTTGTGTCTCTTGTCTCTTATGTTTGATATGCTGTGCATTTTGTTCTCTCAGATAAGATCCTAGATCATGTTGAATTAAATTGTGAAAAACTAACACTCCTAATGTCTCTCTCTCTCTCACGAAACCCCTAACTTGGAATATATGTCTCCCTCTAAACCCCCAACAAACCAAATATCCACCTCTCTTATTATAAACCCTTACCCCCTAATTTCTCTCTCTCTCTCTCTCTCTCTCTCTCTCTCTCTCTCTCTCTCTCTCTCTCTCTCTCTCCCCCCCCTTATCCCTAACGCTACTACCCCTAACCATATAGCTACATTTCTAACCATTGACACACCCCTCGTGATCTCTCTCTATTAACACAAAAATTTGACCACCTAGTTCATGCTCTTTTTCCTTCATATTTGGCCTCCAAAATCCCAAAATTCCCTAAGTTGGTAACCAAATGGGTAGAAAATCATTATTTCCACCTACACCCCCTATCAAATATAGGAGTGTTGCTCCTTTACCAAATAGGTTAGTTGGTCATTTTCTTTTTATAGGAGTGTTGCTTATTGGGTTCATGGTTGTTTTGTTGTATCTCATCTATAGTAACACATGGTTTCAATGAGTTTTGTGAGCCTATTGTTGGCCTAAGTGCCTCTTTGTTGTGCTCTCCTCTTGCACATTCGGTTGCATTAGGATTTTTGAGCCTTTTTCGAGAACGACATCATACCTATTTAGTGTTTATGATCTTGTCACTATATCTCCTTCAAGGTACTCTCATATACTTTGAGAGAAGTCTCCACAGTACAATTTATTAGACCACAGACATTCGACCCCACTTCCGCACACTCCACCATCTCCAAAACCACTTTCCAAGACATATGATTTTGATTATGACTGCTATCAGTCATATCTATCCACACAATATCCCACACATAACCAAATGGTAGGAAATATCCCAACTTCTTTCACTAGGGGAACCATTGGTGGCAGATATGGCATCATCCCTATAGTTCTTGCCACAACCAACAAAGTCATTAGTTCCATAGGAACCACCTTTCCCAGTGGTATCCCCCCCACACAATTCTCAGTTCCACAATAATTCTGAATCTAGGTGGAAGTATCCCCAAAATCCCAATGACGAAAACCACGTTTGTTTGATGCATAGTTTCCTCCACGGATACCACCATTGTTAGTTTTACCATGTGTTATCCTATTGCTAGTCTATCATTTATGGCTAGTATTAACCTACCTAATTTGGCTAGTCTGACCAATGAACCTATTAGACATGATCATACTTGGATCCCCATGCCTACCAAACTCTCGTCATACATCCCAAAGTTTGAAGGGAAGGACGGGGAAGACCCTAGACTCATATCATGTCTTTCCACTTATGGTGTTCCTCCAACAACTTAGCGGATGATTCCATTAGATAGTGTCTCTTTCAGAAAACACTCACTAGTGTTGTAGCTAAGTGGTACATTGATCAACAACATGGGGAACATCCCAGTTTCATGTCCTTATCCTCCACATTCCCACAATTCTTTCAATTTCCCATTCAATATGACATCAGAGGTGGGATCCTCCTGTCTAGTCAACAAAATTCCTCCACACACACTACAATCCATATCCATTGGTGGCATAGAAATTGAAGTTTGTGTAATATCAAACTCGACAATAGGATATTCCTAGATTGGTTCCTCAAGTCTCTCCTCCCCCTATTAGCATGGGAATTTTTAAAGTCCTTGCAGGGGTTTTTAAAAGCCTAATACAGAGCACCTAAGGTTAACAAAGCTTAAGGTTTTCCCCGAGAACTAAAATAGGAGACCCTCAAGAACAAAAATAAGAGAACCTTGGGATGGCTACTAAGAGTTGAAGACAAGTGCGCTAAGTGGAAGGAGTAGAACACCATTAGATATTTTTAGCTATATGGTTAGGATTAGTGATGGCATCATAAAGTGCAAGAGAGAAAACAAAAAGTGTCGATGAGGTGTGTTGTGCAGGAAAATACCTTATAGTGGGGGAGACGACACTACTAACTTACATGGGGTGATAGGTAAATACATTCATGTTTTGCATTAATTACTACAAATGGAAAGAGGTTAGGATTATGAAAGTTGTACCTTTTTAATGATGGTTGGTCCTAGCTTTCACCTAATATTCTTCTATGATGAACCTGCAAAACAAAGTTAACCTTCCTCAGCATATCTTGACTGTAATAAATATGAATAAATTGGAAATTTTTTAACATCAACTACAATCAGATATTCAATCAAATAGATGTTCCATCAAATAGACATTCGATTAGGATGGGAAGGGTATTTCCACCTTTTATTGCCAAAGAAATGTAGATAAGTACAGATATACCTGATCTGTCTAGACACTTCTGCAACTGAGTCTTGGGCTCCTGCTCCTCACAATGACTTAAGAATTCCTCTAGCGTAATAGTAGCTTATCATTCCTTCTCCTCCCCTCTCTCATGGCATCCCCTTGTATTTATGGCACAAGGTTGGCAGTTGAGTTCGAGAAATGGTTGAATTGGGAGGTTGGGGAAGTTGCAGAACCAACTTCAACTAATCCCAATTCATAATATTAATATATTTTTTCATTTCATCTTAAGATGTGCGCAGGTTTCATACAAGTAGACTAGCACATAGTATGCAACTTTTGCATTTCAAAACCAGTGTTTGCAACATTTTGGAGGATGTGCGCAGGTTCTCTTCAATAAAACTAGCGTTCAGAGTGCTAGATGACTGTGGCAATAGTAGCACACACATGGTGAAAACTGTAGAAAAAATATTTTTTTTTCAGCTGAAGAATGTGATCTCAATAATAACTCATCCAATGTAAACCTAGCTCTTACATCCATAGTGTTCTTTTGTGTGATCGAAAGAGCAATGTGATCAGGGATGGAGAAGTGTAGATTTGACCTATAACGAGGTGATCAAAGAAACAAAGTGACAGATCAATCACTAGGATTAATAGTGTGCTAATAAGTTTCACCCCAACTAAATTTATCCTGAGGGTGCATTGTCACCAAAATCGCTAAGGAAACGTGAAATGATCTGACTCGACCGTGCCCACATAAAACATTTTTTCAATACCGCCATCATTGTCAAACATTACGACTTGTGAAAACAGGGTGGTTTTCACATAAAGTGATTTTTAAAAAAAAGGTATACCCATTTGAAAAAGGGGGACTACCTATCATCCAAGTCAACCTTCCCCCATCAGACACATGTTATGGGGACCCCACTGATGTCATCTTATCAGAAGTCAATTCCATGTAAAATCCCACCAAGTGCTGACTTTTGATTTTGTTGAGTCATTAATTAGTGTTTTATATAAACGCAAAATTCTTGTTTACTCGAACTGTTACTCTAACTTCCACTTTAAGAAAAACAAATAGCGTATAAATATAATTTTTTAGAAATATGATAAAAATGATATGATATTTTACAAGATATGAATGCCCATATATATAATCATTGAAAGGGCCCTTTTATGGAACTCTTCATAAAGAGTTGTGTCTTTTAATAATAATAATTATTTTTAATTAATTATTAATTATTTTATTATTAATATTATTTTATCTACATTTTATATGTTACATTGCATTCCTCTTCGAGATGCTTTGTCCTCAAAGCATGATTATCGAAGACTTTTTATCCTTTGATCTTGCTCATAAGGGTTTCTCGTGTTTTGTGCTGATAACCATAACACTTGACAAAACAAAACATTGTGTTCTTTTAAACATCAAGTAAAAAATTTGCATCATTTGTGACGTGGTCCACCCGAGATCTAGCTTCATTGGAATTGTTTGTTGATCAATTGTTTTGAGTTTTCAATTTTGTCTTTTCTCTTTGTAGGAATAATACTGGTAATTTTCCTCTTGTCCTTGTTTTCTATCATAATGACTGTTGTGATTTGGATGGCGATACGGTACTCGAGTCACTTGTGGAGTGTTTAAAGGAGCTTCAACTTTTGGTGCTTCTAATTATTTTTGTGATTGTTTTTGGAACAATCTTCTCTTGATGTTTGTGGTGATGTGATAATATGATAGTTCTTCTAAATTTGATCATTGACAAGCTTTGTATTGCTTCCCTTTTCTGATGTTTGAATTTGAGTTTTTGATGACTTCTCTATTGCATTAGTCATCAGTTCCTTGTCGACAATTGTTCCTTTATAGTATCTATTTTCTTGTAAATATTTATTCTCGTGCTTTAGTTTCCTAACACATCCTAGCACAGACTATAGGATCTCCCAGGATATTTTACATGTGGTTAGGAAAAACCTTAAAAGAGTGTCTTGCAACCTGCAAGAACTCTAAAGAGCATCCTAGCAAAGACTATAGGATCTCCAGGGATGATTACATGCCTCTAGTAGAAAAACCTCGAAAGAGCATCCTAGCACAGACTATAGGATCTCCCAGGATCTTTTCTATGCTACCTGTAGCAAAAAATCGAAAGAGCATCCTAGCACAGACTATAGGATCTCCCAGGATCTTTTCTATGCTACCTGCACAACCTGTCCACGACCAATCTATAGCAAAACCTCGAAGAGCATCCGAGCACAGACTATCAGATCTCCCAAGGTATTTTCTATGCTACCCGCACAACCTATCCACGACCAATCTGTAGCAAAACCTTGAAGAGAATCCAAGCACAGACTATCAGATCTCTCAGGATCTTTTCTATGCTACATATACAATCTGACTGAGGCCAATCTGTAGTAAAACCTTGAAGAGCATCTGAGCACAGACTATCAGATCCCTCAGGATATTTTACATGCCATCTGCACAATATGTTTGTGGCCGCAAAGTATCATCTTGATACTCATGATCATATTGATCATCATCACTGCATCATCCTGATGCATGTCATCATACATGATCCAACTGATCATACAAATCATCCAACTAATGCATATACAAAGCAAGAACTGAAGCATCGTCCTAATGCTCATGATACAACGCTTACATCCACAGCCATGGGAAGGATCCTCCTCTCACCATGCTTGGATAGGCTCCTGCAAATGTATCCCATCACTTCTTCCTCGAAGTATCTTCAATCTAAAGAACACCAAGCCTCTCTGTGAAGTACTCAAACTTCACTCTGGATAGTGGTTTCGTCAACACATCTGCAACCTGCTCATCCGTCGCAACATACAAGAGATTCATTGCTCCTCTCTGCACCATATCCCTGATATAGTGATATTTGATCTCGATGTGCTTCGACCTGTCATGGAACACCAGGTTCTCAGAAAACTTCACACAAATCTAGTTGTCACAATAGATACAAGTAGCATCCAACGGGAGATCAAATAGCTCAGACAGTAGCTTCCTAAGCCATACTTCCTCACAACTAGCCGAACAAGCTACGACATGCTCTGCTTCGGCTGTACTCAGTGCTACGCAGGACTACTTCCTGCTAAACCAGGAGATCACACCTGATCCCATACTGAAGCGGCACCCGGAAGTGCTCTTCCTATCTGCAGCACTTCCTACCCAATCTGAATCAACACAACCCTCTAGGTTAAACTTTTGATTCATGTCATACTTGATTCCATAGTCAATTGTACCCTTCAGGTACCTCAAAATATGCTTTATAGCAACTAGGTGAATGCCTCCGGATCCATTAGGAACTAGCTCAGTGTGTTCACCACAAAGAAAATATCTGGTCTCGTGTTCGTTAGGTACATCAAGGACCCAAGCATCTGACGATACACAGTGACATCAACCGGATCGGATGAAGCATCACATAGAAGCTTCAGGTTTGATCCCATAGGTGTGGCCATGGCCTCATAGTCCATCATCCCGAACCGCTTCAGGATCTCTACTACATACTTCCCTTGTCCAAGGAAGATTCCATCTACACTCTGCCACATGTCCATGCCTAGAAAGTAATGCATCATCCCCAATTCCTTCATCTCGAACTCAACAACAAGCTTCCTCTTCATAACGGAAATCAATCTATCCTCACCTGTAACAAACAGGTCATCCACATACAATAGTAGTATCATTGGATTTCCTTCCTCAACCTTATCGTAAAGGTTGTAATTTGCTTTACTCTTGATAAATCCCAAACTAGATAGAAATCTCTCTATCCTACCATACGAAGTCCTAGGAGCTTGATTCAAGCCATACAAGGATTTCTTCAATCTTCACACATATGAATCCCTGTCATGTGTATCAAAACCAAGTGGCTGCTCCACATACACTTCCTCTTCGACTAAACAATTCAATAAAGTTGTCTTGACATCCATCTGGTGTATCTTCCATTTCATCACTGCTGCCAGATCAAGTACTGTTCTAATGGAAGTGTATCTAGCCACAGGAGCAAAAGTTTCTTCACAATCTATTCCCTCTTTTCTGGGAGAAGCCACGAGCTACAAACCTTGCCTTGTATTTATCTATGCTGCCATCTGCAGCATGCTGATCTTGTAGATCCACTTGGAAGTTACAACAGACTTCCCTTTAGGTCTTGGGACCACATCCCAAACATCATTCTTAATCATCGATTGGTATTCTTTGACCATGGCAGCCTTCCATTCTTTCTTTTCTGTTGCTTCCTCATAACTAGAAGGTTCTTTGTTCATAATATCACAGAGTAAGGCAACATAATTGGTGTGTGATCTACTCCTTTTTCTTTCTCTGTGTTCCTCCTCTAGAATGCCATATCTTCTCATGAGGTTGATCTACAAGTTCTTCTGGATCTTCTATTTCATGATCGACTTATGGTATTGCTTCATTCATGGTGATGTCTTGTGTTTTGGGTATTCTTGGTTCTTCATAGTCTTCAACAGGTGTCTTCCTTGATTTCATGTAAGCTGAGTTTTCATCAAAAGTCACATCCCTGCTAATGTCAATCTTCTTGAATCCTGGAAAGTAGATTTTGTATGCCTTTGAACTTTCACTGTACCCACAAATATACCCTTCTTTCCTGAAGGATCTAACTTTGTTCTCTTTTCTTTTGGAACATGTGTGAATACTGGAGAGCGAAACATTTTGAGGTAGCTAACTTCTGGTCTCCTACTAGAGAACACTTCTTCTGGTGTCTTATTGTCAAGTATTTTGTGTGGTGTTCTGTTTTGTACATATACTGCTGTCCTTGCTGCTTCTTCCCATAGGTGCATGGGTAGATCTTGGTCATGAAGCATTGCCCGTGCTGCTTCCATGATAGTCCTATTCTTTCTTTCTACAACCCCATTCTATTGTGGATTGTAGGGAGTGGTCAACTCCCTCTTAATTCCAGAATCAGTGCATAACTTCTTGAAGTCTCCTGAAGTAAATTCTCTGCCATTGTCGGATCTGAAGATCTTGATCTTTTTATCAATTTGATTTTCTATCAAGGCCTTGAACTTATCAAACAATTCATCTTTGTTCTTCAATAAATACACCCAAGTCTTCCTAGAGAAATCATCAATGAAGGAAACATAAAATACATACCCACTCAGAGAACTGGATGACATTGGTTCGCATACATCGGAGTGAATAATCTCCAAAATTCCTTTTGATTTTCTTTCACTGTTTGGAAATGTCTTGTTTGTGTTCTTTCCTTTTGCACATCCTTTGCAAATACCTTCATGCTTTGACTGGATTTCAGAAATCCGATCTACTACTTTACTTGCAATTGGAAGTGCTCTATAGTGCACATGAGCAACCCTTCTATTCCATAGTTCACTTGGATCCATGGATTCATTGTTGACCAACATGATCTCGGTCAACAGGGGTTCACCTTACTATCGACACATACCACAGTCTCCCTGGGCACTGACCAGGCATGTTTGAGCCTGCCCAGCAACACCCGCAGAGCGGATGAGGTCTCACCCTAGGCATCCAGGAAGAGAAGATGGAACCATGTTTCCGCTGAGGGAGGAGGAGAGTTGTGGATGCACGGACTAGCTCCATTGCAGTACTTAAAGAGAAACTTTAAACATTCGACATGGAGTTATAACATATTACTTAATCGCAGCATTTATCATCACAACAACAGTAAGCAGACATTGCATCAAGAAAATATAACAACATTCATATATCACAACATTGCACAAAGATCGTACCAAAACATCATCATTATGTTACTGTAGTAGTTGTATACCAGAATCAAAACATAGATCTTCATAGACATACATCTCCTTATCTCTCGCCTGATCCCTTTCTCTATCTCCCTCTCTAACACTTACAACTCTCATCTATTTATATGCTTTTTCCATCACAATGTTTGTCCACTTAAAAACGCTTCGTAATTGACACTATGGACAAATGACCCAATATCTAACTGACTCGGTCCAAATGACACAAAAACCCACATATTGCAGTACAATTGACTCAACATTACATAACATGTGGTCCAAGTGACCCAAAACCCGCCAACTGCGGTATACTTTAACACCAAATACTCCTTCCATGCCCTGATCCGATGTGTCATAGCATCGGTAGTACTGCGACATTTCCTCATCTCACCACCTGCCAACAGGCCCCCAACACAATCTTGTGGCTCGCCATCAAGCCACGTCAACTACTGGACATCGTACACACCGTGGTCTTGACTTTGAAGTCTACATACGGTTGTTCGACATTCCACACTAGCTCCTGGGCAGCCATAGCCGCTGCCTGACTGCTGAGCACATCGTCGGCCGGTGGGTGATCGGTAAGCTTGTCCATGACCTGCTGTCGATACTTCTGTACTACTTGTAGAGCTTCACTGTCCTGTAGCATCAGTTTCCCGCCAATGTACTGGAATTCTTCCAACTGGGCCGCACGTGTCTTCTATCGTTCATCTGCCTTGGAAACCCGTTGTTGCAAGTCCTTCAGCTCATGCAACTTAGAAACTTGCTCCATTGGTGGTAGGGTTCTCATCGTAGCCTTTAATGTGGCCACCTAACCCTCCACTTCCTGTCGAAATTTAGTGAGCTATTCAACTTGCTCATTGTGAACGATGTAGCCCCAAAATTGTACTGTGTCAGCGGTGAGCCTAGTTGCCTATGTTTCCAGCTCCTCCATCTGGGTGGCAACTTCCTCAAGTGCCCTTCTTCGTTCATCCACCTCGGCCTGAGGTGTACCCGATTTTAGTTGGGCCTTCAACATGTCGTTCTCCTTACGCAACTGAACAATGGCAGCTTCCAGTCGCTACACCTATTGGAGCACGTCGATCTCAGGAATGGGCTCCGACATATGCTGGCATGCATCACAAATCGCCGTCTCTAACTTCATGCTGTAGTCCCACAGATGGGTCTTTTCTATGATAAGAAAATCCTGATCCTTTTTAAGTGCTTCAAGTGCACGAACCTTCTCGGCTCGCTCCTTCTTAATGTCGGTTTCAAGGTCATCCACTAGTTTCCGCGTTGTAGCAGCCTTGCTGGTAAGCTTGTCAATAGCAATGGTTGCAGCTGCCTCCCTTGTGTGCAATTGTTGATAGCTCTTACTGATTTCATGCATTCTATACGCCATTTCTTGGGAGGCAACCCTCTGCATTATCACCAGCGTCATTGTCGGTAGTTCATTAACATTGACAGTCACCTGGGAAACCATCTGTAGCACAGTTTGCAAAGCCTCGTTGTTGGTCACAACCGCAGTCGGGGGAATGTTGATATTCTGGACCTGAGGTGTGGTGTGGATTGTGACTATCTCCTGCATGGGTACATTACCGGGTTCCTTTTGTAAAACCACGTTACACAAAGAATCCATACGAGCAGCAATCGCAGAGAACCCCTCCTCCCCCTTGATAGACATCTTGTCGGCAACCGCTATGTCGGCATGGTTGAGGGATGTCATTAACCGGCCCAAATATGCCTCCACGGGTAAAGACATTTCATTGATCGTCGCATGCTCGTGGTGCCATTTTGACCAATTTTATTCAAGAGCACGGTCACTATCATCCACCATTGGTGTTCTGGTCGACTCATGATCAGAATCATGACAACTCTGCTAATCCTGCGTTGATACTCGATCGGCAGGACCCAACGGCGAACCTCCAGCATCAATCTCTACTGAACTCATGGGTTGTCGCCAAGCCTCTGGCCACTCATTCACAATAACCTCCAAATCTTCCGCTGTCACCTTATACTTGGTCTGCAACCATTGTTGATCAATATCATGGTGAGCTTCTATATGTATGACACTTGGCCGTATTGCAAGTTCCATAACAGGTTTGAACTATGCAACAGTATCTTCAGATATTCATGGGACCTGTGTTGCTGCATCACAAAGCATTTTCAACTATAGCCAAAACTGCAATTGGCACTCCCGGATTCGCTCGGGCTCTCGTACATACCATAGATTCTGATAATGTGCCCCTTGTCATTCCACTGCAACCGGGCAGTCCATGCCCTAGTAAGTGTCGGGATCTTTCCATGCAACTAGAGCAATCAGCAGCAACAACCAACTATATGAAAAAGTGCCTATACCCAATTGGACTGCTGCAACATCCTCCATCAGTTGGTTCAAGAGATATAGGGACCAGTTCATCTGGACTCCTTCCGCACATTGCTCTGCACAAGCAACTATTCCCGAATTATATTGGTTAGGGCGAACTCCCCTAATCATTTTATAGGACATGATATTAATTCCCATGAGTACCGCCTGATCATTGTAGCTACTGGTGTGATACCCATGCCCATCCAATTCCAAGCCATACTTCTGTTCCAACTGACGCGCCCGCTTCTTCTCATTTGCCTTTCCTTGAATAAACTGCGCCGGATCAACGCCATTCTTAGGCAAGCCGATAATGAATGAAATCAAGTCAACAGTGACTGGGACCTCTTTGTACAGCCACAATGAACCCCCATGGAATCATGACAAGAGCTTCTTTACATAGGCACCAACTTTCGCTAGGCTCCCAAAATGCGGCATGTTAATTAGCCCTAACAAGTTGGCCTGCCACAGTCCTCGTGCCTAGTCGTTTATCTCTGGAACTAGTGAATGGAATTTCTCAGGCACATATGGTGCTGATGCAATGTCGGGGTAGGACACCATGTCATGGTCCTCGTAGCGTAGGCACATCAGCGCTAGCCTAATATCCACAGAGCACTCCATCCCAACCGGGAGTGCAGGCATCTTCACACTGTATTTCTGTCTCGGGTTTATCTTACGTGGCGTGGCATCCAACCAAATAGGAGGGATGTATCCAAGGATATTACTAACTGACTATCCCAGCCATTGGGAAGTTGGATGAATGGTGCAACTGGACTGCCCCACCTAGTCCGAAGCTTCGCCAGTCATCGTAGACTGAAGCAACCTCTTACTCTGTGGGGATTCAGAAGGCTAACTTCCTCGGTGCTTCTTAGCAACACTTGATGCTCCCACCTGCATGTTGGAAACCTCAGCTCCAAGATCAATGGTGTCCGAGGACACAGCTTCTCGTTCTATAGAAACCGGAACGAATGGAGACTCTACTTCACTGCTAATGTCCACTATCTCTAGTTTGCTAGGCATACCTCAGCACTCCTCGTTAGATACTTAACAGCAACTGGCTCAAAGCACTACATCACTCAACAACAACACTTCTTACTAATTCCTCGGTGTCGTCCGACCGACGCTAGGCCATATTTATAGCAGCCAACCAAATCCCCCATAATCATTACTAAGTCATGCATTAACTCATCCAAATCCTATATTAATGATGCAAATCCACCGTCGATCCTGTCCACCGATCGGGTGGATCTGCCATTAATGCCCATCACTTGAATAGCGGCATTAATTAATTGTCTAAAATTTTTGGCATTTATTATTGATTTGAGCTGGTCGCAACGCTGCCATGTGTCTCCAACTTCTCCAAGCTTGCGGCACAAGCCTCCCTGCATGCGCATTCCTTCTTCTGTTGGTGCTCCATCTGCCACCAAGCAACCTGCAACACACACTCTTTTTTTTTTCGATGCGACTTAGACATCGCACTATTCCAAGCCCGATCAATAGGGCTTCAACCTGTGACCATTTACCAGCTTGGGGAGCATCGTCCCATCCAACTACTGCAACTAAACTGCTCCTCCTGAATTAATACTATTGATGCCATATGGACCCATCCAATGCATCTGCAATTTTCTTGTATGTTTCGTAAACTTGTTGTCATATAATAGCACCAAGTCGCCTTGCTGAAACTGTTTACTTTTGATATGGCGATCACGCCATGCCTTCTGGAAATCCTTCTCCACCCATTGGTGCAAGCCAGCGATAAATCGATCCTCTTCCTGCTGCACCAATTGCGCTAGACATTCATCTAATGCTGCGACATCATCCATGCCTATAACAACCGCAATTCGTAGACTCAGAACAAGGTACTCCATTGGCATAATCGCTTCCTTCCCATATAGCATCTTAAAAGGTGTCTGATGAGTCAACCTTTTACATGTGGTGTGATAGGCCCACAATAGTGTCCACCGTTCCATTCACCTGTGGGTGATAGGGTGTACTCTTCTTATGCTGTATCTGCAACTCCTCCGTCAATGCGCTGATGGTGCGATTAAGAAAGTGGCTGCCTTGATCACTCAACAATATCTTGGGGCAGCCAAAGCGAGTGATAATGTGATCAAACAAAAATCGAGTAGATGTCATTATGGAACAATCAACTACGAGTCCCACCTCATCCCATCGGGTCAAATATTCTATCACCGTGATGATGTACTGCGCACTCATTCATTTCCCTGGTGGAGTGATCGGCCCAACAAAATCCACAGCCCATTTTTCGAACGGTTGCAATGTCACTTGAGGTAGCAGTGGCATCTCGTCACGTCTGGACGACTTTCCAGTTTGTTGACAAACATCGCAAGACCACGGATAGTCTGTCGCATCATTATGTAATGTGAGCCACCAAATCCCTGCACGCAGTACCTTCCGGATAGTCTCCCAATTGCCATAGTGTCCTCCCGCTACTCCACCATGTGCCTCAACCAATATATATGCTTGCTCATGCGGCAAGACACATCTGCACAATATCTCATTAGCACCCAATTTATACAACTCTCCCACGATTAGCTGAAACTCAGTGGCCTTGACAACCAACTACTTCTTCTGAGTAGTGGTAAAGTCATCGGCCGCGGTGCCGGTCACCAGAAACTGAAGGATGTCGTCAAAATATTGATCAGCAGTGGCAACTTTAAATAGTTGGGCATCCGGCAACCTGTCTTCAATATTAGTCGGTTCCTCCCCTGTGTCAATCTATGATAAATGATCTGGTCAAGCATTCAACTGCCCTAGTTTCACAATGGCTTCAAAATCAAACTCCTGAAACAAAATTAGCCAACGACATATCTTCCCCCCCAACACAGGTTTATTGACCAAGTATTTCAATGCAGAATTATCAGTGAACATTTTAAAGTGTCCGCCCAATAAATAATGCCTGAATTTCTGTAGCGCGTAAACCATGGCCAGACCTTCTTGTTCTGTGGTAGTGTAATTGAGTTCTACAGAGGACAACTTCCAACTGGAAAAAGCAATAGGATGATCAAGGTTGCCTTCTCCAAGTTGAGCCAACACAACACCTAATGCAATCGATGAAGCATCAACATGGACATGGAATTCCTTACTCCAGTCCGGAAAGACCAAGATTGGTGCCAATGCCATCTTCGCCTTGAGCATTTTGAAGCTATCCTGACATTCCGGGCTCCACTAGAATGCTGCGTCCTTCTTCAACAACTTTTCCATAGGGGCATTAATCGCAGCATAACCCCTGATAAAATTGCGATAATATCCCGTATGACCCAAAGTCGCTCGTAACTGCTTAACAGTGATTGGCGGTTGCAACCCTAAAATGAGCATAATTTTGGCTGGATCAACCAACAATCCTTGTTTACACACAATATGACCCAACAATATCCCAAATGGTGCACAAAAAATACATTTCTTCAAGTTCAGCGATATCTGGTGCTGTCGGCATTGCTCAAGCATTAACCGCAGATTGGCCAGATGATCATGAATCAACCCATAAACTGTCCAATAATCCATATATACCTACAAAAACTTCTAAATAAAATATTTGAATGCGGCAACAATGATGCAAGAGAATATTGCAAGTGCATTCTTCAAACCAAACGACATTACCGTGTACTGAAAGCAACCCCATTCAGTAACGAAAGTTGTCTTATGGCAATCTTCCTTGGCAATGCGAATCTGATGGTATCTAGAGAATCCATCAATGAATGAGTTCATCTCCTGGCCACCCACTCCTTCAAGTACTTCATCAGTAAATGGGGTCGGAAAAGCGTCATGCAAGCAGGCATCGTTCAACTTCTGCAAGTCGACGCAAATGTGCTCTTCACCTGTTTTCTTGTCCTGCACCACCATAGGACTGATCCATTCAGACTCTTCCACAGGTTCAATAATACCAGCATCCAACATGCGATCAAGTTCTGCCTTGACCTTTTCCTTATGTTGCGGATTCAGCTGATAAGGTTGCTGTCGGACTAGCTTAGAATCTGGTTTTAATGGAATCTTCGTCTCTCCTAAATCACCCAGGATTCCCTTCATTTCAAAAAAAATCATGGGAAACACATCTTGAAACTCATGAAGTAACTTAGTAACCTTACTCATCATCTCATCGTCCCAATAATCCCCAACATTAGCAAGCTTAGGAGTAGCCTCTGTGCCGATATTCATCTTGCGAAGCTGCAATGGTTGACTAAACGGATTACTTGGCGCAGCAGGTGGGACCACATCGCGACTTCCTTCAGATTTTGGGAATGTTAATATTCTAGGGATAATCATCATCCTCTAGCCCATCGCTGATGTTGAAGCACTCCATGAGAGGCTGCATCTAACAATATGTGTGCGGGTCGATAGGGTAGGCCACCGGAACAACCTGAAGTACCACGTCACGGATGAGTTGTAGGGAATTATGGACATCAGGGTTGGCATTCGCAAAAGTGAATGTATGAGTGAAACAGACCATAAACTCCCCCCATGTTGTAATGTCTCGGTGCAACTCAGCTGTAGTGTACCATGAGCGTGGTATCTCATCCAAAGTAGGGATAAAAGCATGGACCCACTCATCTCTGGGTCGCGCTACCCATAATCGTTGGCATCCCATCACATGATCATTAGGATTAGTTCGGCCATCATACTTTCCAGTGTGATAAACCTCAGTATCACTGAACCGAACCATCACCAACCTTTGACACTGTGACCAACCATTAATGAATATCTTATGTGTCGCCCACCAGCGTGTTGGAGCAGCCTTCAGTGCTTCCTCCAATGCCAGTAATCGCTATGGTTTTGAGACGCAGTCTTCAAATTCTATCGAAAAGGTGGTTAGGCCAAGCAACCCCTCATAGACAGGCAATGTGATCATTTCGGTCACAACACAACATAAGGATTGCGTAACTAAGCCGCATTTCCAGAATGGTACCTCATGCAATCGGTTTTGTAAATGTTCTAAGGCATCATCTGAGTCGGAAGACGCAGAGCTCTCGCTGTGCCACTCCAACTCACCGTAGGCAGTAGGATGAATATAATATTCAGAAATATTGAATGCATGGTCCCATCCAGCAGGATCATCATCTTTTACAGGATCCACATATCGGCGTCCTTCAGCCAGATCCAACGGGGCTATGACTCTGAAATTGCGATTCTAAAAGGTCATCATGTGCTTCTTGAAGTTGATTATAGCTCCACTATCGTTATCCCATCCAATCCCCAAGAGTGCTGGATAAGAGCTTCCTCCCTCAACCACTTCAATGACATCGAAGTCAGCATAAGTCTTCATGCCCTCAATATCGATCGTGAGCTGCGGAACTCGCCCAATGGGTGTTACCTTCGCATGGTTAGACAATCAGAGCTGCACAGGAGACCAGCTCAATGGGGGACTCCCCATATTCTGCAATGCTTGCTTGGTTAAGATGTTAACATCCGAACCAAGGTCAAGAATAACAGAGTCAACATCATATTCACCAATATGAATATTCATTCGCATCTCCTTGCCAGTCTTCCATCGCTATAGGGAGTTTACTGCCAACTCCTGCCATCCTTTCATAAAGCGCTACAACCATCCCTCAATCTCAACCAGGGCAGTCGGGTCTCGGGCTAATAACAGATAGCTTTCAAGAAGCTTTTTCAATGTCCGCGGTGGTGGCATCCGATCAACGTCTAATGTAGTATCAAAGACAGGTGTCATATCGCAAACAACAGCCTTACCGCGGTCTTTCTCCAAGGTGCAACGTGCCTCCAGGAATGTCTCCCACTCCGTATCAATGTCGAAAGGTACCATCTTCTGACCATCCAACCGAATCAGTGGTTGCAAACCATATTTCCTAGTTGTCTTGCCTCCACGAGTGACAACAGCCACCAAAGCATCTTGTGGTCGTGGTTCTGCAGAAATGGTCGCAATATTTGCACCCTGCATCTGGTTCTGCTGCAGATTCCCCAGTTGATTGACATTTTGATTGGCGTTCATCGCTGGTCATGGGGGTTGGTTCTGTATTGCTTGCTATACCTGGTTCTGTACTGGTTGATGTGGCTGGGCTTGATTCTGTAGCTGCAGAGCGTTCCCAGCTTGCCATCGTGTAATCAACTGAAGACAATTCTCAACCATATGATCATTACCAAAACAGAACGTACACTGATTATATAGTAGTGGGAAGTTGCACTAATAATGGCCCCATACCCCATAGTGGTAACATTGAATAGGTCCACGACCACCTCGACCTCCTCCTCCACGACCAAATTCACCACCGCGTCCACCCCTGTATCCTCGTCGGTCGCCGCCTTGTTGCTAGTACTGAGGTTGGTTAAACTGTTGCTGCATCGATGCTGGTGGTATCCCTTTCCCTTGTGGTGCATACTGCGGTTGCTGTACATACTGTGGTTGTCGGGGAGTCATCTGCATTGGAGTGTATTGAGGCATGAATTGTTGCAGTTGTTGTTTTTGTGGTGCAAATTGCATCTATGGTTGCAGTAGCAGCTAAGCTACCTACGGTTGCAGTTCAGGTTGTTGCACAGCATGCTGATCATCCTTGACATACAATTCATCACACATTCTTTCCTGTAGTAACCCATATTCATGGAAATCCTTGTCATCGTGACCCACTGACTTGCAGAATGTGCAATAAATATTTCATGGGGTTGTGACCATTTTCTGCATATACGGGAAATTATCGTGACTGTGCCCAAACACCTGGCAAACACGACACCATGGCATACTGCCGCCATTCAACAGGTTTGGCGCACCTGAAATCAAATAATTACGGAAATCTAGGCAATTATCCTTCGTATGCCCTTCTCCTTGGCGTTGCGTACACCATAGTTCATCACGCTATTCCTTGTTCTTCTTCAAATCTTGCAACTGTATAGTCAGGTTGGAGAGCTGTGTCTGTATCTGTGACATCCCATCTACATTATCTCCAATCGGTGACACCTCCAATCGCATTGCAATCTCTAGAGCTTCACTAGCTGTCAATATGTTTTGTTGCATCAGCGACAGCTGAATGTGGGGTAGCAATGCCACAATGAACCATTCTTTATGTTGGACGATGCTCATATCGAAACTAACCTTTTCCATCAGTGTCTTGAATCGCTGGTCGAAATCCCATACCATCTCATTGGGATACTGCTTAATTTCCTTTAATTCAGTAATATATTGAGCCTTCGACTTAGGCCGTTTAAATTCAGCAATCATCCCATCCTGAATCTCATCCAGTGACTTCTCTAGGGCTCCCGTACGGACTAGAATAAACTTCATGAACCAATCTAATGCACGACCTTGCAGAGTCGTGGATAACAGTCCTTTCTTAGCATCGGCATCAGTGATATGTTTCATGGTCCAGGCCGCTTCACACAAAAACCAATATTGTTCTGGGTTGTCTGTCGCACTTCCGTGGAACAACGGTAACTTAGCATCATTGCTTGCCATTCTGGGCTTCCTTCCTCCTGTCATTGTGCTACTACCAATTAACTTCTATGGAATTGACGAACATGGTGGTGTCGAAGTGGTATTTCTTTCTGTTTGTGAGTCAGTGAGCTGAGGTGTGGGTACACTACTGCCGGGGTTTGGTCCTGCCTCTATCCTGAGCGTAGCTTGGTCGTCCCTATAAGGACTATGAGGTCACTTCATCCCGTGTGGTCTTCCTTCGTGGTTTTGTGGTTCGATCGCAACAGGACCTTCTCCTGTCCTCTTCCTCTTCTCCTGTTGAAACCTCGCTCCTCCTCTTGTAAGACCACTTTCTTCCTCGGCTTCTCTTACAGTCTCCTCATGGTCTGCACTCATCTACCCCTTACCATTCCATGTGTCGTTCCCCACCAGTCGAGGTACCCATGGCCTGCGCCCACCAGGCTGTCTACTGATTAAGGTGCATCTTTAATATACCCTTCTCGCAGATTAGCATCTTAATCGATAGTTGGAGCGACAAAAAAAAACCTTCCCCTTGGTCCTCAAAAGAAGTATCTTTCAGCTTCACTATAGGATTTCTTCGTGTCGACCGCAAATTCAGTGATATATCCCTCCAAGATGATATCAAGCCAAACTTTGACAGCCCGCAATGCCTTATTATCGACTTCCTGCAGCTCCTGAATCAACTCTAGGGTCCAAGCCGTCGGCTCACCACCCTGGAAGTTCCTCTTCTAGAAGGTCAACTTGGACAACCACTCATTAAGAATGACCGGGAATTCACAGAAAAACCATTCATGCAGACCGTCATGAATATACCTTCCCAGCTAGTGATCTACTGTCAGTCACATGTTCCGGATTTCTTCATCAGCAAACTCCCACAACTTCTGATCAAACCAATTCTGTATCTCCAGCTTTGTCGGGTGCCACAACATGATATCCTTTCACTCTGCACACGGTCCCAGCAACGGAGCCATTTTTTTACAAACGCGACCTCGGTCGACAGGGGTTAGCCTCACTGTCAACACATACCGCAATCTCCCTAGGAACTAGCCTAAGAAGGTTTGAGCCCACCCAGCAAAACCCGTAGAGCGGATGAGGTCTCACCCGAGGCGTCCAGGAAGAGCAGACAGAACCATGTTTCCACCGAGGGAGGCAGAGAGTTGTGGCTGCACAGACTAGCTCTATTGCAGTACTTAAACAGAAACTTTAAACATTCAACATGGAGTTATAACATATTACTTAATCGCATCATTTATCATCACAGCAACAATAAGCAGACATTGCATCAAGAAAATATAACAACATTCATATATTGCAACATTGGACAAAGATCGTACCAAAACATCATCATTATATTACTGTCATAGTTGTATACCAGAAGCAAAACATAGATCTCCATACACATACATCTACTTATCTCTCGCCTACTTTCTTTCTCTATCTCGCTCTCTAAGACTTACAACTCTCATCTATTTATAGGCTTCTGCCATTACAATGTTTGTCCACTTATAAACGACTTCCTAACTGACACTATGGACAAATGACCCAATATCTAATTGACTTGGTCCAAGTGACACAAAAACCCACATACTGCGGTACAATTGACTCAACATTACATAACATGTGGTCCAAGTGACCCAAAACCCACCAACTGCGGTATACAATAACACAAAATACTCCTTCCGCGCCCTGATCCGATGTGTTGCAGCATCGAAAGTACTACGACATTTCCTCATCACACCACCTGCCAACATTCATGTACCATGGCATGCTCAGGTTGACCCTTCAATTTGTACAATCCTCCCTCTTGCTCTCCAATCACCACTGCATCATCTATTGTCTTACCCTTTGGCCACATGAGTACTTGGCCATCTATGAATGCAACTCTCATTCTCTTTGAATCCAAAGATTATATGGAGAGAAGGCTCTTCTTGAGTCCAAGTACATATAGGACATCTTGCATCTTCAAAGACTTCCTAGAGTCTAATTTGTAGGAGGCTTCACCACTCCCTTTTATGGGATATTGAGAGTCATCCCCAAGTTTCACCTTATGGGGTGACTCATGTTCTAATAGGTCTATAAGGGATTCTTTAAATCCCATCATGTGTTTGGAAGCCCCACTATCAATAAGACAATCATCACATCCATTTGAGATAGTACCTCTGAGAGCAGAGATCAACACATATTCTTCCTCACTTGAAGAATCTTTACTTTCTGCCCTTTTCTTCTTCTTGGGAGGTTCATCATCCTCAGTAGCATGAACGTGATATCTTTTCTTGTTGTTCTTCCTTTTGTTGAAGTTGTTGTTGTGGGTGTCCCTTTTTTTTTGGGACATTCTGAGGAGTAATGTCCTTTCCCATCACAAGTGAAGCATCGAACACGGGAGAGATCTTTCTTCTTCTGATGAAAGTGATGATGTTTCTTGTTATGAGATTTCTCCCTCTTGAACTTACTTCCCTTAGTGTGTGCTGTAAGAGCTTGATCTTCACTTCCCATATTTTCTTCCCGAGACACAATCCTTGCTTCTTCTTGTGAGCATTCCACCCATAGTCTACTGAAGGAGATCAACTTCCTTCTTGCACAAATACCTTGGATGAAGGAGTCCCATGACCTAGGTAGGCCATTCAATGTAGTAATGACAATTTCTCCATTCTCCACTACTTCATCCACAACTTCAAGTTGTTCTTTGATTTGAGAGACCTTAGTAAAGTAAGATTGAATGGTCTGTCCATTCTGGTACTTCACCCCTTTCAATTGATTCTGCAGAGTCATCTTCCGATTTATGTTCTTTCCTTCAATCAACTTGGTCAAGGAGTCAAACATCTCCTTAGGTGTCTTTAGGGAAGACACATGGGGTATGAGATGGTCTTTTATAGAATCAACAATGATTCTATTAACCTTGACCAAGTCCTTCTTGTGTACGGACTTAGCCTCATCTCCCTCTGGAACTGGAACCTCTTCTTTTATGTAGGTGTCCAAATCATTCTCTTCTAGGATTAACCCAATCCTATACTTCCATGCTCGGAAGTTATCAGCTCCATCAAGGTTATCCTCAAGCTTGGCATGGTGAGGCATTTTAATGAGAAACTCAAATGGAAACAAAAGATTTAGGTCTTACCACTTGATTTGTTGAAAAACTGGATCTCGAGCTCAATTAGGGTTTGTCAGAGAAACCCTAAAAATTCAAAATTTGAATTTCAAACATTTGAAAGGATAGAAAGATGCACCTTGCTGAGCTGGTTAATCTGGTATACTCGGAATTTGAAATCTACAAATTTTCACCCCTCAAAATTTCTTTTGAAACTTTTGGATTCACTAGACAAGACCCTGAATTAGGGTTTGATTTTCCTGGAGCTTCACCCAACCAAAAATTTCGATCCAAAGCTCTAAATTTCTATTTTTCAGAGGAGCTTCCAGTTGTGGTCTCAGATTTCAGAAATTCCAATTTTTGCAGAGACCCTAATTTTTAGGTCAAAAACTAAAAATGGTCAGAATTGAATTCTGTTTCGACAAGAAGATGCACCCTTGCTAGGAGAGTCAATCTAGCCTCCTTCCTTTGATGATCTGTGGAGAGAAACCCAAATATTAAGAAGCCCTAGCTTTCGCAGCTGCACCGTGCCTTCTTCTTAGGTCAGCTCTAATACCATGTTAATTTTTCAATAATTTCATTCCATTGTCATTCAAGATCACTAAAAGAATAACATGTACATCATATCAATCATAGACACAAAATCAATCACACAAGAGACAAATTTTCACCGGGGAAAACCAAGAAGGTGAAAAACCCCACAACTTCCTCAGAGATAAGATAAGCCACAAACCAAGATCACAAAGATGAAACCCAATAAGATGTCTCTAACAGATGCTCCTCCTCTTCCACTAGTACGCCACTTACTTTCTTAGCTATGCGAGCTTGAGAAGTGAGTGAATAATATAACGTGTAAAATGAGAGAGACACACTCTCTATTTATACACTAACTTGACTTGACCTTTTCTCAACTAGGTTGACCTCAACTTAATCACTTAACATAATACTGATTGGGATGACCCCTACTAGGGTGGTCTAATAACCCTTTGACCCACATGACTTGTTGAAATATTGTAACTTCAAAGAATATTATATTTGTATATTATTTATTCCGGAGATGTTCCATACCTCCGATGTGATTATACTATAAATCCGGAGATGGTTATTCCTCCGAGTTGGGTGTGGTAACTAGGTTTATTAGACCCACCATGTGGGGGTCGGCCCAGTCAGTTATAATGGGGTATTTAACCTAATGGTTAAATACGAGCCTACATGTACTTGTGTAAAATACATATCAGAGTAGTGTATAAATAGAGGAGGTGTGTTCCTCATTTGATACACACACTCACTTGAGGATAGTGCACTTGTGAAGGAGAGGTATGCAATTGTGGAGAAGGATATCATGTCTCAGGGTTTCATCTTTGTATATTGCTGGTCATCTATATTGAGGAAGCTTTGCTGGGTTTTCTACCCCATGAGGGTTTCCCAGGATAAATCTTTGTCTCTTGTGTTTATGCTATGCTTGTTGTTTCTTCAGTGATCCTGTATATGCTATTATTGTGAAATGGAATGTAATGCTGCTATTTTCTGTCTTAGAATATTGAATTTTAACATGGTATCAGAGCTAACCTGAAGGAAGACAAGGTATGGCACTAACGACACTTGCTTTACTTACGACAATTTAAAGGTTAGGGTTTTACATAGCAAAAACCAGTCATCGTATCACTTTCGCTATAAATCCGTTTTGGAGAAGTTTTCGGATCTGAAATTGTTACAGGACGAATATTAAATCTCCAGGTACCTTGTGTCCAAAGGACAACCTCTAATTCGTTGTACTTTGTGATTTATGATCTGTACAATATAGGGTTTCTGCCTCTTCCAGATCTGAGTCAAAATCAGGTGACCTTGGGAAAAAGGTCATATCTTGGGATAGGAAGCTCCAAATGAAATTTCGTAAAATGTGACAGGTAGTACACAGTCTGTACTATCTCAGAAAACGTTTTCAGAGGCCGAAGTTGAACCAGTGACACGTGGCACGCCGTACAAGTGCGCTCTCCTGTATTATCCCATAAACAGGTCATGTTGCGACATTTGGCATAACTCTCTCTCAGAGAGTCCAATTGAGGTCAGACCTGTCAGGATGGAAAGATAACAGGTCAGGATATCTCAGGAAACTTTTTCAGACCCTGTGGATCAAAAATTTCGGAGTTACACCAGAAACAATCAGGTACATATTTCTGTCAAAACAGAATTATTTTTTTTGGTACCTTCATTCATGGCTTCTGGAATTTAGGGCTTTGGAGAAAGTTGGAATTTTTGTAATCGGAGACCACGGCTGGATGCTACTCATCAAAATATAAATTTAGAGACCAATATCAGAATTTTTGGTTGGGCAGAAGGCCGGGCTTGATTAGACCCTAGTTCGGGACTTTGATCAGAAAAGTGGAAAATTAGGGCTTCTGTAAAAATGGGAATTTTTGAAATCTGTGACCACGGCTGGAAGCTCCTCAGAAAAATAGAAGCTTAGAGATTTGGATCAAACATTTTACTGGGAAGAAGAGTGGGATTCATCAAACCCCAGTTCAGGGTCACGTCCAGTGAATCTGGAAGTTTCAAAGGCAAAATTGAGGAGTGAAACTTTGCAGTTTTCAAATTCTGAATATGCCAGTTTGATCAGCTCAGCAAGACATATTCTTTCATCCATTCAGAAGTGTGAAAGTCAAAGTTTGAATCTTTAGGGTTTCTCTAGCAAACCCTAATCAAGCTCCAGATCAAGTTTCAGGGGGAGTTGAGGCTAAGGCCTTACATAAGAAGACTACAAGAAGTCTCGACAGGTATGACTTAAAGAGGTTCAGGTATGTCTTGAAATCTAATTCTTGATTAAGTTCATGATGTGTTTGCCTTCATATTATTTACTAGTACAATCTTGATTAATGTTAGAATTGTGTTATCAGCCTAGTAACAATATGAATGCATGTGAATGATCAAAGACATTCATTGATTAGGGCTATAAGATTGTACTAATGCATTATGGTGTTGTGTGAGGTTGATGCTGTCTGCTAACAAGATATAGGTACATCACAAAAGACAAATCAAGTTCCATGACCATGACATCATGAAGACAAAGACTCATCCATAATCTTTGTTCTAATTACAAGGTATCTATGACTTTATTATATTATGCTTAACCTATGAGACATGCAGGTTCTAGCTCAGGATCTCTAAATCATTGAAGAGATTGTTTAGGTATGTTGTACATAACTAAGCAGGTATACTAATCCAGGTATGTTTTCCTATGTCATGTTAAGAATCTTACCTTGTATTGGGATCCCTTATATAAGTATACTTGGTATGATTGGTTATGCTTATTCATAAAGTTAGTAATCAAGGGATTATGCATATTATGTCTTTTATCTTGATTGATGATATGCATGAGTAAAATAAGACTTCCCTGAAATCTTGAATACTAATGTTTATTAACTATAATCATGACTATACATTTTCAAGATTATTTAGAACTATAATGTTGTGATAACATTTAGAACATACTAATGGGTGTATGTTTGTGTATGAGATCATGAGGATGACACTTGAACATGCACAGTGGTACAGAATGAATAGAAGTTCAAAAGACATACAGAAGATCAAGCGGGAGGCAACCACACAAACATAAAAGATAAGTATTTGAGTTGTTATTTGAAATAGTAAATGATATTGCCTGTAATAGGTTGTATGCATATTTGTATTCCTATAATATATCATGCTAAGTGTAAATATTCATAGAACATTAAACAGTATACTACTAATATGCATATGATTGGTAAGTTGGACAAACATTCCATTGTTGCTTGTCTAGAATGAAACCTCTTTGCTGACATGCTGAGAGTTGTGCACACTCTCGATAGTATGTTCTGGTAGAGATGGAAGGCATCTAGATAGCCATTGTATGCATACAGGATATGGGAAAGTGTTGTGCCAAAGTATTGGTCAAGATAGTTGCATAACTATGTAAATGATATCCGTATGCATAATAGGTTATCATGTCAATATGATTTGATGATTATGAAGTATTACTAATCCTGTACTTAATTTTGATTTGTAGGAAATATCATGATGAATGATGAACACTGAACAAGCAATGGATGTTCAACAAGAAGATTTACAAATCAAACAAAATATAGAAGGCTCATGGCTAGAAGATTCTCTTAGAAAGAGGAAGAGAATCATGATGAAATGTTTGCTCCAAGTGGCTAGATAAAACCATTCTCTTAATGGTGTAATCAAAGAAGAAGTGTGATTTAGGTTCTGTATGGGTACCCAGGATCGATAATCAATTGATGAGCTTAATGATCACCACGAGTGATGTGGATCTCAACCCTACAAGGTTGAATATGGTTTGTTATACATAGATGACATGGATGCAAGAAGGAACTCACCACAGAGTTCGAATAATATTGAGGCTCATATCAGTAGACCCATCTATCGAGAGATGGCACAGATAGATATGCAGAAAATCATTCAATGCAGAGTGTGAATGATGTTCAGTCACAAAGGGAGAATTGACAGTTTCTTAATAAGCTTGGGATTTACCAAAAGTAAAGTTGTTCCTAACCTTTACCTTAAGGCTATGGATCATACTATTATTATGATATCTTTCTTATAGGGAATGAGAAATAGATCATGAAAAGAAAGAAGAAGATGGCTGCAGAAATGAAAAAATGAAAGATCTCAGATTGATGCATTACTTCCTAAGTCTGGAAGTATGGCAAGGCTTAGAAGGAATCTTTCTCAACCAGGGAAAGTGTGCTGAGAAATATTAAAAGGAATTGATGTGTTGGAATGGCCACTCTCATGAATTCCAACTTGAAGTTCTTAGCAGATGACTCATTAGAGTTAGTGGATATAACTCTGAATAGACAAATTATTGGGTATTTGATATATCTAACATATACTAGGTTAGATATATGCTTTGTTATGAACACCTTGAGTCAGTATCTAGTGGAAACTTGATGTGTTTACCTGATAGTTGCAAAGCATGTGATGAGGCACATAAAGGACACGATAGAATTTGATCTATGCTATCTTGAAGATCATGACTTCAGATGGCTATTCAGATTCTGATTGGGCAGGAAGTGTATCAGAAAGGAAGAACACATCGAGAGGATGTTATTGTCTCGGATTAGCCATGATCTCGTGGTTTAGATGGAAGCAGTCTAGTGTGGCTCTCAGCACAAGCGAAATATATGGCTGCTTGCTCTGCAAGTTGTGAAGAAGTTTGGCTTTAGGATTGTTTGACTTAGAGATAGAACCAACTGAGATCCTATGTGATAATTAGAGTTGTATCAAGATGACATAGAATCTAGTGTTCCATGATAAGTCAAAGAACATAGGGAACTAACAAGATATGACGCAGAAAGGAACTCTAAAGTTTGAATTTGTAATAGGTTACCATTGTACTAACCAAACCTCTGTCTCAAGTGAAATTTGAATACTTCCGATACAAGCTTGGTGTAGTTCAAAAGGACCCTCCTCGAAAGGGGGAGTAGTATAGTCACTGATCATAAGTTGGTCTCATCGAACAACAAGGTCGATGATGAGGTAACCTGTTCTCTACACCTAGATACTTAGAAATATTTAGATTTAGGACTCTTATGCTTAGAATACTTTGTTTTACATGCTTTTGATGATAGATGTATTGGTAAGAATACATACTTTTGATGACACATGTATTGATTAATGTACTTGTATGGTTGAGGATACTTGTACTTGTATTGATGAGAATACATGTGGGGATTGTATCATCCCCGGACTTTGGTCCCTGAATTGATCCGTAGACGTATCGTCTCTGAAAATGAAGTCCTTAATGGACAGTTGAGGGGATTGGATCATCCCTGGACTTTCAGTCCTAAAGAGAGCCGTAGACGTGAGGTCTTCGAGAATGAAGTCCTTAGTGGACAGTTGAGGGGATTGGATCATCCCTGGACTTTCAGTCCTAAAGAGAGCCGTAGACGTGAGGTCTCCGAGAATGAAGTCCTTAGTGGACAGTTGAGGGGATTGGATCATCCCTGGACTTTCAGTCCTAAAGAGAGCCGTAGACGTGAGGTCTCCGAGAATGAAGTCCTTAGTGGACAGTTGAGGGGATTGGATCATCCCTGGACTTTCAGTCCTAAAGAGAGCCGTAGACGTGAGGTCTCCGAGAATAAAGTCCTTAGTGGATAGTTGAGGGGATTGGATCATCCCTGGACTTTCAGTCCTAAAGAGAGCCGTAGACGTGACGTCTCCGAGAATGAAGTCCTTAGTGGACAGTTGAGATGATTGGATCATCCCTGGACTTTCAGTCCTAAAGAGAGCCGTAGACGTGAGGTCTTCGAGAATGAAGTCCTTAGTGGACAGTTGAGGGGATTCGATCATCCCTGGACTTTCAGTCCTAAAGAGAGCCGTAGACGTGAGGTCTCCGATAATGAAGTCCTGAATGAACAGGCAGGGGATTGTATCGTCCCCGGACTGAGGTCCCAGAATAGAGCCGTAGAATGGGTCTCCGATAATGAAGTCCTGAATGAACAGGCAGGGGATTGTATCATCCCCGGACTTCGGTCCCTGAATTGATCCGTAGACGTGTGGTCTCCGAGAAGTGGGGATTGTATCATCCCCGGACTTCGGTCCCTGAATTGATCCGTAGACGTGAGGTCTCCGAGAAGTGGGGATTGTATCATCCCCGGACTTAGGTCCCTGAATTGATCCGTAGACGTGAGGTCTCCGAGAAGTGGGGATTGTATCATCCCCGGACTGCGGTCCCTGAATTGATCCGTAGACGTATGGTCTCCGAGAAGTGGGGATTGTATCATCCCCGGACTGCGGTCCCTGAATTGATCCGTAGACGTATGGTCTCCGAGAAGTGGGGATTGTATCATCCCCGGACTTCGGTCCCTGAATTGATCCGTAGACGTATGGTCTCCGAGAAAGTGATTTTTGATGTGGTTACTTGTATCGGTAGGATACTTGTATTGATGATGTGGTTACTTGTATCGGTAGGATACTTGTATTGATGATGTGGTTACTTGTATCGGTAGGATACTTGTATTGATGATGTGGTTACTTGTATCGGTAGGATACTTATATGGTTACTTGTATCAGTGTGGATACTTGTATTGATGATATGTACACTTGTATTGGCATGAATACGTGTACTAATGATGTGGATACTTGTATTGTTATGGATACCTGTATTGATGACGATGCTGATGATCGTGAGATGACGATGCTGATGATCGTGTGATGACGATGCTGATGATCGTGTGATGACGATGCTGATGATCGTGTGATGACGATGCTGATGATTGTGTGATGACGATGTTGATGATCGTGTGATGACGATGCTGATAATCGTGAGATGACGATGCTGATGATCGTGCGATGACGATGCTGATGATCGTGCGATGACGATGCTGATGATCGTGCGATGACGATGCTGATGATCGTGTGATGATGATGCTGATGATGCTGATGATCGTGTGATGATGATGCTGATGATTGTGTGATGATGATGCTGATGATCATGTGATGACGATGCTAATGATCGTGAGATGACGATACTGATCATCGTGAGGATCCAGATGTTGATGTTGTTGTAGCTGTTCGAGTGCTGCAGAAGATAAAGACTCAGTACTGAAGATGTTGATGTTCCAGTATTGAAGATGTTCCAGTAACTGCTTGAGTTACTGATGATGTTGAAAGCTTCCAATGATTTATAGATGTATCATGTATGATGTTGATGACTCCTTGCTCGTGCAGATACTGTTATAATATCCTTCTCGTTAAGGGGGAGTGTTGAAATATTGTAACTTCAAAGAATATTATATTTGTATATTATTTATTCCGGAGATGTTCCATACCTCCGATGTGATTATACTATAAATCCGGAGATGGTTATTCCTCCGAGTTGGGTGTGGTAACTAGGGTTATTAGACCCACCATGTGGGGGTCGGCCCAGTCAGTTATAATGGGGTATTTAACCTAATGGTTAAATACGAGCCTACATGTACTTGTGTAAAATACATATCAGAGTAGTGTATAAATAGAGGAGGTGTGTTCCTCATTTGATACACACACTCACTTGAGGATAGTGCACTTGTGAAGGAGAGGTCTGCAATTGTGGAGAAGGATATCATGTCTCAGGGTTTCATCTTTGTATATTGCTGGTCATCTATATTGAGGAAGCTTTGCTGGGTTTTCTACCCCATGAGGGTTTCCCAGGATAAATCTCTGTCTCTTGTGTTTATGCTATGCTTGTTGTTTCTTCAGTGATCCTGTATATGCTATTATTGTGAAATGGAATGTAATGCTGCTATTTTCTGTCTTAGCATATTGAATTTTAACATGACTCATACAGGGCCAACCCCATCAAGGTGGTCTAATAACCCATCAAGTATAAGTTACAACACTTACAATATAACTTGCGACACATGCAAGTACACATGACGACACTTCCAATTGGAGGAATAAGACATCTCCGTTGGGGATACAATAAAGTACAAATGTAATACATAGAAGAATATCTTCCAAATTTACAAATACATCAATAATTGTCACTGTCAAAATCACTATTACCAAAGATATGCTCCCCCTGCATAGTTGCAAACTCTCCCCTGACCTTGATCTTTTGTTCATGTCTTCTATTGTTCCTTTTTTTTCTGATTGCTTCTATTTTTTATGACTCTTCATGTTGACCACATCTAACTTCCTATATCATTGATGTGTTTTAGTTGCTCCCCCTTAGTCACACTAATCTCTTACTTTATGTGAATTGAAATTTTTTTGTTTGTATTTGCGCAACCTTTTTGTTGTAGTAACCGGCCTACCACAATCCTCTATTGCAGCTTCCTGACTTCATGCTTCGCATTTCTTCATTATGTTTTTTTTATTGCTCCATATATTTTCCATGGCATAGATTCTTTGAGCTAATTTGAAGTGAGGAATTATGTATATATCATGTGCCATGCTGATTCAAAATGTGCAAGTTCCATAAATTTGCATTGAATTGAGTTGACATTCATACTATCATCATACTTGTTATTCCTCATGTGTATCCTTTTCATGTTCCCTCTACAGTGATCACTGGATCAAGTTCCTAACCCAACCAATCCCTTGGTTTGAGGAGACAACTTCATTTACTTGGGGTTAAATTTATTTTTCCTAAAGTTTATTATGCACATGAAATAAATTTTTTTTCATCCATTAAATAATTTTATCGTAAAAAAAAGAGGATAATGCTTCACAAGTGTGCCTTAGTGCATAAGGTTGGCTTGAGTGATGAATTGCAGAAGAAGTTAGGAGAAAGCATCTAAATCTAGAAAATCGGGAAAAAAGAAAGAAAGATGTGCAAATAAAGAAAGCAGCAAAAACTCAAGAAAAGTAGCATAAAGCAAAAAGAAACATAAAAGTAGAAAGCAAGATCAAATCAGAAAAGTAGGAAAGTTCAGAAAAGCAGGATAAGGGAGAAAATCCAGAAAAAGCGGTAAAAATCCAAAGTAGAAAGCAAAGTAGAAAAGGAAAAAGGAGGAAAGCAAAGGAAACAAGAAAAAGAAGGAAAGCAAGATTTTTGTATCCATTCATGAGGCGCATTATCCAAGAATACTTGATCCTCAAGTAATCCTCCATATATAAATAAATGAGTGCGCACCCCCTCACATCTTTTGTTAGTTTGAGTATTGGTTTGAGCGCAGCTGTGCCTCAGAGACTTGGGAGATGTGCCCCTATTCCAAGTTGGGTGATGTGCCCCTAATTCCTCTGAGAGGATGATGGCATTAAGACATTGTCAATGGTTTTACTGCAGGTCCTGTAGCTGATTCAATTTTAGTTTGAAGTTTAGAAGAAGTGTAATGAAGCATATGGTTCAAATCTTCAAGCTTCCTATTGATTTCTAGTGCTAGTTTGTTGCCTTGAGAGGAGTGGATTTATTGGGATATTATAAGAATCCTATTGGATTCCATATGATTTATTTACTATTATTATGATCCTATGATATCATTCATAAAAATTTATAATGCAGAATCCTGAAATCTTCTGAGTTTTCTACACCCCTTCTAGATTTGCATAGATTTAAGCTAGTTTCCAGAATGCATTTGTTAAATGAATGAGTATTGATCCAAATGAAGTAATTATTGTTACTTGAGTTTTTTAAGGTTTAATATTAATTATTCCAAGTCTCATATCATAAATTCATGATCCTCTCAATTAGTTTTGGAAGTCATGAATTCAAACTAGTTGTGCAATCGTAGTAGGTAATTTTCTTGTATCTTTGTGAGAATTTCTCAGAAAATTCTCTAACTTTATGGAATGAAATATGACTATATATTGACTATAAATTGATGTTATTTATCCTCCTTAACTCATAATAATTCACCAATAGCTTCCATTCAATGTATAGTTAAGTACTAGTTTGCATATGTTGGGGTTCCCAGGAGCATTGTAGTATATTTTAGCCTTGCTGATTTCAAACCGTCAATGTTCCCAGTTATTTTTGAAAAGGTATTATCAGCTATCTTATTCCTTCTCCTATCCATAGTACTCAATTTTTTCCTCCCTCCAGTAAAACTAGCCCACTAAATCCATCATTTTTCACCGAGTCTTGTAGGAGATTGAGTTAGTGTATCATCCGCCATGGTTGGTACTTTACAGTGGTATCATAGCATGGTACTCTAAACCTTCTCTTGACATCTTTCTATGAGTCCAAAAAGATACTCCTATTCTAAGAAGAAGGATCCTCTGTCAGAGGAAGAAGAGGTAGAAGAAATCAATTCTACTAAAGGAAAGCTACAGGGAGAGTCATATATGTCTCACAATGAAGAAAAATATGAGTTCAAACTCTTTGTTCAAAGCATGATGAAAGGATTACAAGACATCTCTCAAAATATTTTTCAATCTGGAAAAGAGACCAGAGAGTTCTTGGCTCAGCAAATCTGAAAATTGACCTTTTGACTTGCTCTATAGTTGTCGGTTCTATACATGCTAGGAGAACAATTTTGTAAAGGAATTTTTTGAACATATGTATAGACTTGTCGATGCTGTACTTTGGGATCATGATATTTATGTATGCACATTGTCCTGTGTGACAACGATTATATTTACCACCTATGGGAAATTCTGAATATGTAAACCACCTTTTGTAACAATTTTGTACTTTCAATATATACAAATATCGATTAAATGCATTCTTATGCGACATTTTCTGATTTACAATTCTTATTGTATTAAATCTAATTCCCTTGATTTCATAGTAGATAGCATTTTTTTTTTTAATTCACCTTATTAGCTTCAACTATGCATGATTGTGAATTTTCCTTTACCCATTTTTCTATGTGTGCAAATTTTGAATGAATATTTTTATTTTGTGCAAAGAGACCTGTCTCTCTTAGCTAGTTATTAGTAGGATTCTCTGTTTTGCAATTTATAGCTTTATGGTCAAGAATACAACAATTATGACATGCTAATGTGGAACAATGTTTTGCAATTTGTCCAATGCATTTGCATCTTCAACATTTTTTACAGTTAAAATATATGTGTCCATAATAATGACAATTGTAACATTGAATATAAAAAAAACACTCATATATTTGCTTCCCAGATGAGTGAATCTTCCCCAAGATCTGCAATCTATAGCTCTATGTCCAAATTCATTGCAAGAATAACAATATCCTTAGAATGCATGATGACTAGATTTTGCTTGATTTTTGGGAGTGATTGACCTTTTTTGAAATGAAGAAGTTTTCTTGTCATGTTTTGGGTGGTTATGAGTTTCTTCTTTGTTTTTTCTACACCATACTTAAGGCTCTTTAGGATATCAACATGGCTTCTAGGATTTTGGGGGATACTGAATTTTTCTTCAACATTTTCATGTTCATCAAATCCCAAACCAATCTTGTCTTGAGATGATCTCTACTAGCTAAGGATGTCATCCAGAGTCAAATAACTCTTCTCAAACTTCAAATTTGTAGAAACTATCCTTTTTATTTCCTCTTTCATAGAGGCAATCTCAAGCTCTCTTTCTTGATAAATTTGATCCTTTTCTTGTAGTTGAGCTTCTACAAATTCCGTGACCTCCTATAACTAGCCTCTTAGACCAACTACGATAATTTAAGCTTCTTTTATACCAATCATTTCATTCCTCAATCTATCAGCCTCTTCTTTTCCTTTCTGGAGCTGAAAATGTTCATTAATCACCAATTTGGCATCATCAATTCTTCTTTGAGTCTTCTATAGCTGATCCTTCAAAGATTGATTTTCTTCTCTGAGTTCTTCTTCAAAGTGTTTATTGGATTTAGAGGTAGTCATTCTCATCTTCTCAAGCTCTTCTTTCAAAGAGATAACGTCTACATCCTTTTCTTGCAGCTGATCTTTTAGAAATTGAATTTCTTCTTTTAAATTAACAACTCTTTCTTTACTTGTTTGTTCAACATCCTTCCTTGTTGTTTCCAATTCTACCTTTAGAGACATAATTTATTTGTATAGCTTATGATTTCTTCGCATTGACCTTTCAACCCTGGATTCTAGAGATGTAGGCTCTTTCCACTCCGTCTTATAATCTTCATCCTTTTCTTGCAATTGTTTGAACAAGTGTGTTGCCATTTTCTTTGATTCTTCTTCTATATTTCTTAAGGTTTCCATGATTTTAGTTGCAAGCTTTTTTATTCCTTCTATAGTCTTCCTTTGACTATCAATAACATATATATCTTCTTCAATGGAGAGATCATCAGAATCCTCTATGCTCTCACCAATTTATTTTTCATAAATTGAGTCATTCTGATCCTTCATAGCACATAGGTTCCTTAAAAAGAGAATTTCCAATTTTTTCCAAAGTTCTTGGGCTAAGGATTGAGACACAATTTTAGCTTTCACATATTCTAGTGGAGTATTCAATATGGAATTTCTTGTTGTTTCATGACATCTGCGAAATATTCTTGTAGTGTTATTTTTAGGTTTTCCTTTTGGAGGAGAATATCCATTATCCACTATATCCCAAACTTCTAAACCTAAGGTTTGCAGATGTGTCTTCGTCATAGTACTCCACAAGTACCAATTACCTTCATCAAATCTTGGTGCACTATTTGTAGAAATTTATTCTTATTCATCCATATATGTGCCATGATCTATCTTCAAGCTATTAGACTGTCCCTGAGGCAACCTGCTTTGATACCAATTGTTAGAATTCTTAATGATAATGAGAGGTGGGGTGAATCATTATCATGCACATACTAAGAATTTTTTTACTTTTAGAACATGCACCAATTGATATTTAAAAATACATCAATAAAAATCAATTTTGCACAAAATATTTGAAGCAACTTTTTTATATATATATGTATAAAATGAAATTACATAGAAAGATGGGAGATATCAATCTCTAATGATGTGAGCACCAAATCAGTCAGACACACATCTAATTGGGACACCAATCCCACATGTAATCACTAACTTGCAGACTACAAGATCCAACCTGTGAGGACACCAATCCTCCGTGCAAACACCAACTTGCTGATTGAGGCTTCAACTTGTGTGGAGACCAATCCTCTATGAAAACACCAACTCACACTGTTCAAGAAGCAACCTGAGTGGAGATTGCAATATCCTTTCTTTTCCCTGTCCAACCACCCTAAAATATAGATGTTGATGTACTTCCATCACACTAACATCAGATATGCACGCACAATGTCCTATGATATGCTTTATTTCCTGTTGCAATGCCTATTTAATTAAATTTGGATTTATTAGGAAAATATTGGACTAAAAAAGTGTGAATTTAGACTTTGAAAGTGTCAATATCAACCTTTCTAAAGTGAAAAATTAGATTATGAAAGTGGCAATATTAGCTTTGAAAATTGTGTTTTTTGACTACTTATGAACCCTAAAATTGCAGTTTTTTATTATGAAACTATGAATTTCAATTCAAAAAGTGTGAATTTCAAATCAAAAAATGCAAATTTTGATTTTAAAAGTGCAATTTTCATTTGAAAATGTGCAATCCTTTAAGGTGAAAAGTGCAATGTCTATAAAGTTCAGTCCTTGTTTGAATATCAAGTTTATCAGTTCTTGTTTCTTTTTTGATACAATATCAAGAATATCTAACTTTTTACATAGATAATTTAGTAGTTTCCAAATGAGGAAGGAATTCTTTGTGTAATATGTATAGGCACAACTTACTTACATAGTAGTAACCATTAAACGGTGTATTCTACATCACAATAGTAATTTTCCTCAACTGCTTAGAGGCTTGTGGAAGTTCCAAATGCTCAACGTTTGCTCGCCCATCCAATTTGATAGACATACTAGAAGGATTGTAACAAAATAGAAATTTGTTGGGCTAAGATCCTATCAAACAATATCCATAGGAATATCCATCCCACTCTCAACACTATGTCCCATATGTTCTCATTGTGCCTTAACTACTACAAGGCCCTTCTCGTTTATTCTAATATTTTATCGTATCCATACTAGCCTTGGTTACCATGAGCATATGATTCCATTTACATCGATCATCATATTTTCTTCTTCACCAAAAACCCATTGTTTCTTTCTATTTAAATAGTTTGTGTACAAGACCTTCCGATCCTTCGATGCTCCTGTTGGATTCCTCCATTGCACCTCTACTTTGTAAGACCCAAGAGTAATAACATCTAAATCCTGATAAACATTACCAATCGCCCTATCCAACCATATTGCACAATAGGGCTTTTGTGATTGCACAATGACCATTTGGCCCTTTACAAAATCCACTCTTGGAATTAATTCATCTCTAGGCTTGTTGCATACTGGTCCAACATAGCAATCTTGCAAAGTAGGAACATTTTCCTTCAAATAGACATCCATAATTGCATGTTCATATCTTTTAGGTTCACTACTATGAATATCATGGCTTGTCAATGGACAAAATCTAGTTGATGATTGATTAACACTCTCAAAGGGACTATCCAAAGCTTTATATATAACCTCCCAATAATTTAACTTGGCACACAAAAATTGTTCACATCCCTTCTCAATCCCTCGATTCCATAATGAAATATATGTTTCTATTCCTTTTTTTATTTCGTCAATTTCTGAAGGTATTTTTGATTGGAGATTTAATAACCTAGGTTGCCCCATCGGAAAGTTTACGCTACCATCTAGAAATTACCACCACAAATGAATAGGAGATGACCAAGCTTCATCCTGAAGTGATGCTCAGCATTGCATGACTGGAATGTTATATATGAGCTGAAATTTTAAAAACTGGCATTTTTTATACTGATGATCTTGGCATTTCCATCCAAAACGTGGGGTTTCACAAAACTCTTAAAATCATAAAGTTCATCAATTAGATATGGGACATAGAAATTTTGATCTTCACATGTCCTATACGTATCCATAATTTCCGAGAGTGAAAATATATCCTTGCACATTATATTTACTGATAATCGTCCATAAGTTCCATCTATGTCTTCATAGGTGTGTCGAACTAGGAGGAATCCAACTTCAACAATCTCAAACACTCTCCTTGTTTTTAAAATAGATAAAAATGCAAATACAAAGTAGTTTTTTTATTGCCTGAACAATTATCCATTTGCAACAACAATATGGGTTGTAGTTTTCTATTTGCCATGAATTCATCAGTACCATCAACACACAATATATCATGTTGCATTACATCTTATTTGTATATCACACACTTTTCATATGACTCTAATTGCAATAAAGCATCATGCAATTGGTGCTTAGATGTTCCTCCTTTGTAGAGAAAATCACCATATTTATCAACCACTGGTTCTTCAAGAATCTTCAAGCATTTAGCAAGGGATGTCATAGTGAAATTCGATCCCATATCTAAAAATGAGAGGCTGAAATTCCCAAAACCCCAATCTTGTGCCCATGAGTCAACATTCTAGTGAATGATGTGGGAAGATTCATAACATTACTAAAATCTTTTGACTTCTTACCCATATTTGGAATGGAAGTTTTTTACTTATCCATTTTTTCATGAACAATACTCATAAAAGTCTTTGGATTTTTTTGTGAAGCTAATCTGTGAGAATAATACACTTGGAAACAACTTGCGATATACTTATTATGATCTCCCTGATGTCCTCGGAACCTTTCCACCTCAGCTGGATCAGTGGTCCCCTTTAGCCTATTGTGTATTGTAATGCACTCATTACACCTTGCAAAGGAGTTTGATTGAGAATTTTAACATCTTGAAAATATTCTCTCATCACCTTGCTAAAGGAGATACTGGAGGAAAACCAATACTTTCGATTTCTTCATTTGTCATTTTTGAAGAAAACCATGGGACATATTAGATGGCAATAATTTCAAGTTTTTCCTTGTTCCATATTCGCTAATTAATCGTGTGAGATGTGGAGATTCGTCTGAATTCTCTTCTACAATTTTATTAATAGTAGCTACTAGTGCAATAGTGTTTTCCATAGATTTTTCCAAGCCACTATTACCATGCACAACTCTCACATCACCATTCAAGAACATGCTTTTATAATTGTAGAAAGTGCTCCTTTGTATCCCATGGAATTTATACCATGCATTTTGACATATGTATATTGTGTCTAATCTCATTGTAAACATGCTTCTTTTTCTCTCGTCTCGTTCTTTGGTCATAGGAGGATTTGATCCCATATAATTTATAACATAACATCTTCTTGAATTTCCAATCATACTATGAAATTTCTTCACACATTCAACTATCTATTGAAGTGAAATTTTTGATATACAAATATTTGAGCAACAATGTTCACTGATAATTTTTGAAAGGAATGCAGCCTGATCAATTCCAAGCTTGTAAGGTACTGAGTTTGAATTTATTTCAGAAATTTTAGTTCCAGCTTGTTGTTTTATGGAATTGTATGGTCTTGTTCCATTACCTTTAACATCTGTATATTCACAATGGGGAGTACCTGGAAGGACCATCTGTAAATGACATTCTTAAAAAATATTCCAAATGTTGACCATGTCTTCGTCTGTGTTTTTTTTTGTATGACATCCAGAGGAACATCATTGAGGTCAAGCAAATTGTTTGTAGGACATATTACAAGAGAGCCTTCAAATACACCACAATCCTCACAATTGCAGAAGACTTTATGAACTAAAATACCAAACTCACCAACATCTAGTGGTTTTAATTGTACAATGTCTCCTGTTTCACCAAACTATCATCATCTTGACATATGTGTCCACTATATGCATTAATTCCTAAAGAACTTGGGGTAAATGACTAAATGGAGAGTTGATGTTAACCCTTTTAGTTGTTTGTTGTCACCCCAACCCACCTTGCTCATTAGCAAGGTGCGTCAGACCTTAGGTGACACGCTTTGCACATTAACAGAGCGCATCAGTGACACTAGATTCCTTTGCACAAGGAGCGTCACCCTTCAATGACGCGTGTTGTCTGTGTGAAAGGTGCATCAGTGTTGATTAAAATGGAAAAAGAGAAGATTTGAGAGACTTCTCAAACCTTTGGTTGCATGGAGGCTTATCCCTACATGTTAGGAAAGGTGGCACTCGATGCCCTTACCTAGTGGGATGATCCCTTAAGATTCTCCCACAAAATTCAACTTATCCTATCCTTTTAGGCCTATAAATATAAACCCCCTCTCCATGGTTAAGGATAGGAAGGATAGAGTACTTACATGCTCATGAAATTTTGCTAGGAGATTGCTTTCATCCATTAGGAGGAAAAAGCTTTGATCTTTGAGACTATGATCATTTCGAAGGTGTTCTAATGTCAAAGCATTGGTTGTAACCTCTCTCTTTGTACTTTTTGTAATTACATGAATGCAAATTCTTTCAATATCTTGTCATTGTAATTTCTTAGGATTGGTTTCTTTGACCGTTAATCTAGATTGATTTATGATTGAATGCTTTCACTACTTGTTTGTTTCCACTTGTTTCATTTTGTTTAACAGCTAAATATCTGGAGATCAAGGAGTTGGATCAAGAAGGGAGAAAGGGAATTGCATTCATAAGGTGAGTTATTTCCTAACTTACTTTGCAATTTGATCAATCTATGAAAGTTATCTATATTGTGTATTTCTTTTGTTCTAGAGATGAACAATTCCGACTAGGGAGATCTGTTTATGTTCGCACTTATAGATTGACTGTAAACAAAATTGGAAACCATACCGGGGATAGGTAGCGCAAAGGTTTTGAATTTTTTGTAGTTCTTGGTTTCTTAATTTCCTTCTAATGAGCCTCTTAATTGCCTCTTTCTTTATTAGATCTAATTATCAGAGAGATTTTGGGTGATCCAGACTCTGATTAGGACTTTTTATTAAGATATTTATCTTTTTGCTATTGAGATTTTTATTTTTTCATACTTGAATCCTACCCAACGCACTTGGGCAGTTTTGTGCTTGCATCACTGTAACTCTAACGCACTTTATCTTCAAGCAGCCTATGTCGCTGATGCCTTTTTCCTGTTTACAACCTGCATCTCTGACGCATTTCCTGTGTGTGCAAAGTACGTCACTGAGTGTCCAACGCTCTGGTGTACACTTGCAAGGTGCATCACCCTTCAAAACCTTGTACATAAGTTAAAAAAACTCCCAAATTGATTTTGGCTTGGCTTGTTGAGGTCTGTATGTTGTCTTTGACAGTCAAAGAATCTCCTAGACACATTGTGCTTTGTCTTTGGCTTGTTTTTGAAGTTTAGAGTTTGATTTGGGTCCTAGCGAGTTAAGCAAGTGTCACACCCATCGTGGGAAATTTCAATCCCCCATGAGTACATTCAGTCTCGAGACTCCCTCTTAGTTTACCTGATTTTTTCACTCTGACTTCTTATCCCTCTAACAATTAGTTCTTGTGATTTTTTCAAAATTTGGTGTGGTTTTGTGTGTTGTCTTGATATTTTGGGTGATTATTTTTTTGAGAATTTCCAATTGATTAAATATTGCAGTAGCAAGTATTCTCTAGTTATTTGTTCATTATAGTTAAAAGAGTGGCATAATTCTCAGATTCATTGGGTACATTAGTGTAAAAAATCAGGAGTTTCTATATTATCTCCATTTCGAGTACATTTCTTGGAATTGTTGCAAATACTTTTTCATGTTTTGAAATAATTGTTTAACAACCTTTGAAAAAGCTAAAAATGATCAATGTTTATGGTTTCTTGGTTTTAAAAAGTTCCATTTTATTTCCTTTAGAATTTTAAGCGCATTTAGGCCTTCTCAAAGTATTCCAAAAGTTAGTGAAATATCTTATATTTTTTATTTTCGCTTCACTTCTTTTTCACATTTCGGAATTATAGTTATTGCAATCATAATGAAAGTTCGTCCTTTCATTTTTGCTCATAGGTTTTCTTAAGTTGAAAAGAAAAAGAGAAAACGTTTTCAATTTGGTGAATTATTTTCATTTTTGTTGGATTATTTGAAAGAGTACTTTTTAGTCTTTTGGTTAATTTTGAGAAAGAAAGTAGAGGTACTTTGTTAATTTTTTCTATTGGAAAAGAAAATACTTATCCTTACCTTAACTAGTTTACATTGAAAAGAAAAGCGAAAGACTTTCATTTTATATAGATTAATTTTGCATCTTGTTTAAATTCCAAGTCTACACTTTATGCATTCACCTTAAATAGTAGCTGTTAGCACCATGTTTTTGCAGGGAAAATGCTAGTGTATAATAGAGAAATGTTTTGAAAAATGTCTTAATATGGAGAGAATGGCCCTAAGAATTTCTTTGGTTCCATGATCATGTGACCAAAAGTTGAAAACACAAGTACTAAGAAGATATCGTGGTGAAATTTCAAAGAAACATGCAAGAATAAAAAACCCGGATCAAAAGGAGTGGCATACAAATTAATAAGCATTCATCCAAAAGGAAAATAACAAAGGCGCTAAGTTGTGCACAAGATTCATCGTTGATCTGGTGTCGGAAACGAGATCAAGGGTCCGCACATTTTTCGCACCACCAAAGTGCGTGGGAGTTAGAAGCAGTAGGCGGTTGCGAAAAATAAAAAAACCAGCTACATGTCGCATTGCAAGTATTTTGCATGCTGGAAAAGTGGTATCGTAAACCACTTACGTATTATGCAAAAACCGTCGATGGTTAAGAGGGTTTATAAAGAGATCCAACGGCTCAGGAGAAAATTTTAAAAGAGGCACAAGTATGGTCAAAGGTCTAATGGTCCAAATTACATCAAGGTGAATCAACGATGGACAGTTTGTTCTATTATGAAAAGAAACATAGAAGATAGCGGAAAGAGATCCAACTGAAAAGTAAAAGAGTGAGTTAAACAACATGCATGTTTGACCATTTATTAATGCAGATATATTAGATCAATGACTTCAAATGATTCCACATTATGAAGATGCATGGGTGATAAAAGGAGAAAGTGGTTGCGAAAAATAAAACCGTCGGACAGGTGTCAATGCCACAACACTTTGCAAGGGGTGAAAATGGTAATGGAAACCGCTTAATAGGGCTGTGAAACCACCTTGGTGGAGATATAACACTAAAAATTTGACGGTGAATATTTGAAGATGGAAATGATCGGATGGTGAAGGGATATCATCAAGACAGTAAAAGGAGTTTCAATCTAATGGTTCAGATTGTGGCACGAGAGATCAATGGATGAGAGAAGATTTGCGCCAAAGAAGAAGCCGGGAAGATAAAGGAAAAGAACTATATAAAGCCATGGGACACATGAAGTTGACATTTGTCTTTGAAGTGCTACCGTTGGAAGCTTATGGATATGTGTGCAATGAAGAAAGCGACAGAGCAGGTCAGTCTCTGGGGTTGTCAATAACAGGTAGGGTCTTGTAACCAGTGCTGTCAGTATTCTAAGCTTGTTTATAAGAAGAGAAAAATGGAGGAGGTTTCGAGTCTTGACAATATTAAGGTTAGGAATGGCCTAGAAGAGAGGGATTATGATGTTTTTGATACAAAAATTCGGCTTCCTATCCACGAAATTAAAACAAGGTTAAAAAATTTACATAAAGAGGGTATGGATGTACATAGAGTGGTTCAGTCATCTTTAATTTTTTTCTGCCTTGACCAAATTATGTCTTTCCCTGATTTTGTATCCTGGTGCACGTCAAACTATTCTGAAGCTGAGAGAGTCATTATGAATGTTCATAAAACTAAAATTGTCTGTCCAATAGAGTTGTCGGTCGTCAGGAATTCTTTTGAAATCCCGGTGTCTCAAGCGTCTGAGTTAGAAAGTTTCTCCGAAGAGTCTGTCGTCAATTTGTATCATCAGTCTTCCCCTAAGAGTCGACAATGTTTTTTGACTACCTATCTTAAACCCAACTTGGAAATTCAAAATACCCCTTAACCTTTAGATGTCAATTTTTTCGATGATAATACTCAGTTGGTTCTTTCCTTAATTTCCCAGTTCTTAGGTCTGGATACTGATACAGTGATGATAGAGTTACATTTATGTTTATTATTCAGAATAAGTGTTGGTTTGACTGGAGCTGAAAATGATTCGATACATTGTCTCAAATTTGAAGATTTTTTAGCAGAAAGTATCCATTCACAGCTAGTAAGTTTTTCCAACACAAGGCACTTTAGATTTCAGTCACATTTGATGAAGATGGTCATGTCTTCTAGTCATAAAGAGCTACATTTTCGACAAATACTTTTCACAGGCACTTTGGATGATAACATGTTCAATTACATGAACTATATTCTATCTGAACTGTATAGAATGATATTTGGGGAAGAATTACCTAGGGTGTTTCCTGAAATGAAGTCCCTGATACAGTTAAAGGAAGATTTAGCAGTGGGTGATTGGTTCTTGTTAAAAGATCACATGATTTTTAGGTTATATGGCTTTATGCATGAGCCTTATGTGTTACCAGCCTTTTTAACTTTGAGAATGTTTGCTCTGGAATTTATTAGGCAGAAGTTGATGGTAGAAGATGATCATTTATTAACTTTTAAGAAAGGATCTGATTTGAAATACCCCTAGAAAATAGGTCCATTTATTGTAAAAAATAAATATGCTATTGTACATGTGAATAAATTATTAGAAAATATGGAATTTAAGAAAGACATAGCAATTGAATATGATCCTCTTCATATCATTTCTGAGAGGAGGCGGAAGAATAAAACCAAATATTTTGATCACAAAGAAGTGGAGGGATTGTCGAAGAGAAAACATTTGTTGCAATATGAATCTGATGATGAGGAAACTACAAGTTCATAGGTAGAAGATCTTCTTTTGACAGAGCTTGTAGCAGGGATAGGATACACATCAGATACTGTAGAGGTTGGAGAGAAAAGAATCTTGCAAGATATTATTGATTTAGGTGATGAAGAACCAGGTAGAGAGAAAAAACTCAATATTGATGAACAACAAGATTTGGTTGTATTTACAGGAAGTGAAGAGCAGGAAAAAGAGAATTTTTCGGCCCCAGAGGTCCAGATACATTAATACAGTTTTCAGGAAGCTAAAAAATCTAGAGATACAAGTAAATTTCAATCTAGAATTGAAATGTACGAAAAATATGGGCAAGATAAACAAGCTTCTTCCCGTATGACTTATATTTTGTTGCCAAAGGTTATAGATTTGACAAATTTAGAAATTACTTTAGTAGAAAGTAGAGATATCAAGGAGAATACTTTAAATTTGGCAGTGTCAACTGAAGAAAAAGTGACTGAATTTAAAGTAAATTTGAAAAAGATAATAGTGCCTAATAAGATCCAACTACACAGGCAGACATGAGAAGTAATATACGATGATATTGCACAAGCAACTTTGAAAGTTGCTAAATTGGAGAATACAATAAGCAGACTGGAGAACCAATTGAAACAAGAAAGAGTAGAGAATAAATCTCACCAACAACAAGTCAAGAAATTATATATTGACTTGGTTGGGAATAGTGATGGAGGTGATGCAGGCAAGAAATTGTTGATGGAAAAATATAATATGATTCAAGTACTAAAAAAGAAATTAAAAATTCCAACAACTCACTTAATTTAGGCTTCTGAAGTAACTATGTTGGAGAGAAATAAACAAGATTTGTCCAAAGAAATTGATGATAGTAAGGCCAAATTATTAAAATTCATTGAAAACGAAGTAGACTGGGAGAAAGACAAAACAAATCTGAAATGCCAAATTGAAGATCTAAAAGGGAAGCTAACAGCCTTGGCCCGACAACAATCAAATACCAACCAAGTGGAGAAACTAGCAGAGCTGACCTCATACAATCCATGTCTCAAGTGAGTCTCAAAGAAGTGGAAATAAAGGAATTAGAAGAAGAGAAGCACAAATTAGAAGAGCAGAATCAGAAAAAGGATGAGGAAATAAAGGAATTGCAGGGTAAAAATAAAGACTTGATAGATACGAACCAGAGATTCATTTCCCAAGTGATTGGACAAGTCCCAATGGAAGGATGTAAACATATGATTTGGGATACTATCATTGAAGAAGCTACCAAATTTAGACCTTACTTGAATTTTGTAAAAGAAAAAGAAAAAGTAATAGAAGAATATTTAACGAGTTGCAAAGCATTGAGGGAGAATTTAAATAAAAAGCCAAAAGAAACAACCCAAAATGCCATGGTTTTCCTGAGGGCTTTAACAGAAGATGAGGTGAAGACAATGGCTATCAAAAATCAAATTTCGGTGATCACTTAGGCGAGGAGAATACTAGGGAAATATACACGTGGAAAGTGTTGAAGCTAGAGCTGCAAGAATGAAAACACAAATTGTTGATTTCAAGAAAAAGTTCGAAAGAGTCTTCCAAAAGGGGTTGCATGCTTTATGGAATGAAAACAATGAATTGTTTCCTCGGAATGATTATAAAAAATTATTATTTGCAATAAGAATGAATCATGATAAATTTCATAATTTAACACATGTTCTTACAGGTAAGATCTTGTTGGAAAAGCTTGCAAAGGATTTCAAAATCATGGATATGTTGAAGATTCTGGGTGAAAAAATCCCTCCTATTTCTATTGAAGAAAATGTGGAGCTGAAGGCTTTATTGAAAGAAATGAAACTCTACGAGACCATTACTACTCACCAGTGGAACACTATAGAGAAATATGGAAAAATGAAATATATTATTCATCCATTAAGATATCCGTCAACATCAATCTTGTAATATTTTTATATAAACTTTGACTCGAGTGACATGTGGAAATTAGTTAAGTTATTTAACTATTTCAGTTAAGAAAACAATTAGGTTTTACCTCAAAGAGGTTTTTGTATAAAAAGAAAATAATTGTCATTTTGAAGGGTTGGAAACTTTTGAAAGCAAGACACTCTTTGTATCGAGCTATTCTATTTTTAATACAAGACAGTCAAGCAGAAAATAGCACATTTTTGCAGAACAAAGATTCATGTGTTGATCGAAATTATAGTTCGTACTTCATTTTCCTCTATGTTTATGTATACTTTCTTTGTTATCACTTCCATTATGTTATGTCTTCTATGCTTGGATGAGAATTAAAATAAGTCAGAATTCATATCTATATGCTCGGATTCATTAATTAGGTCTGAGTATCCATCTTTTCTCTAAAATTGATATTGGATTCATCTGAAATTGGTGCTCATATTGATGGAATGTCTATCGTTCTTTATTTTATCACCTGCAAAATATTTTGACTATAATGTGACAACTATCTTGCCTTTGTGAAAATCATTATTGTTTTTTGTCTGATGGTCCTTAAAATTCTCAGTTTTGACTCCATGCCCAATGGTTCTTGCATATATTTCAACCACATATCTGTTTAAAAAACCCTAATCATTTTCATACATCCCGAGCCATTCACATATTTTTGAGAGAGCCCTCTCTGGTAGGAAAAAGGGTTGGTTTTCCTCCTAAAGGTTGGTTTGAAAGAGTTACCTTTGGATTGTCCTTTTACAACCAAGGGGATTTTCTAAGTGCTAACAGTAGCCTAGGCTAAAATTGTATAGAAACTCGTGTGCTAGGGTAGAGATGTGTTCCAACATCTTAAAGCGTAGCAGCTGTCATTATTTTCTTGCATTGCATCCCAGGGGCTTGTAGTTCTTCCATGTACCAGTTGGTATATCGAACGACCTTTCAGATACCTTCGGGTATATAGAAAGGTACTTCACTTACTCAATAGTATATCAGAAGGATCCTTTCTTACATTTGTGCTTTAGACATCACTACTACGGATTGGAGCTCCCACGTACCTTGAATATATCAAGAGACCCCACTAGGATTCCTGCAACCATTTGAGTTAACCATTGGAAATATTGGCGTGGAAATACACTGAGAACATCACTTGGGGAGCTACTATGCACGTACTTCCAGGTAGTTGGGTTATATGGTTAGGGGTACGGTCCTAATCCTCCCCGGTTGGTGCTCTGAAATGTTGGGCCGGGTATAACTGTTGGATCCTATAGTATATTGTGAGTTATGATGATGTGATAATCCTATGAGGTTCTAGACTTTTGAATCCAACTTATCATGTAATTTTACGTACGGCTTTAGCTTGGGTAGGTCTTGAAGTGTGTTTTTCTTTTTAGAATAATTTTAGGAGAAGCTTTATTACAGCCTCCCTGGCTGAGAAACCCTTAAGGAGATCCCATAGAATATTAAATTTTCCATGTGAATATCCCCTTAACTAGGAGGAGAACTTAGGAGAAAGCATGGATCAACGTACAACATTTGAATCACACGAAGAAGGAAATTCTATTTTTGAATTAGGAGTGAACTACTCTCCTCCTACAAGTACACCTGTCACTAATCCTATGGGACCTTTGTTGGTGGATCAACCTCCTCTACATGACACATATTTTCCCCATTCGCTCGAAGGTAACCCCAGAGCCATCGGCTGAATTTTCAGTCGACCCAGGATGACGCGATAGCAACCACTTTCGGTCCAACTGCATCATTTTGGGACACCTCTTTTGTCATAATTTTTTTATGTTGGTTCACTTCCGATTGTGGAAACTCCACCACGGCAGTTTCCTCCCCGATGGTTTCCTAACGACGTATTTCTCACACTAGTTTATGAGACTATAGAATGTTTACGTACATTCGGTGAGCATATTAGGCACCGAATTTTTCCTCCAAGAACGGATTCGGAAGTACCAGCTCCTGAACAGCATTCCCCTATACATTCTTTGTATTTTTCTTCACTAGGAATATCCACAACCCTTATGACCAATTATGAACTAGGCCAACCTTCTTTCCCATCTAGTAGACCTCAAAATCATTCGGTCGGTTCTACACCCTACTTGACCCCAACAACTGTAGGGAAACCTTCAACTACTATGATCTTCATAACTGGAACAACACATCCACCTCAAAATATGAGTGGAGGTTATCCTCTAGTTAGTAGTCAATAGATGAGTATGGGTCAAACTAAAATTAGTGGTGAACATATGCTTATTGGGAATACTCCAATAGGTGGACAATCTTCAACTGGTGGGAAACCCCTAGTTAGTGGAAAAAATCTAACTAGGGGGCACCATCCAGTTAGGGGACAACACATGAGCGGAGTTTATCCTTCACACATGAACTATAATATGGTTGGCAGTTCACTCCCAGCCATGGGACAACCTATGTGGGTAGATCAAATGGGGGGACCATCCACTTGGACCCAATCCCCATGGGGCATACATACCCGAGTAATCATAACATTGCTATAGCTCAAAACTATCCAGGGAATTTTTTTCCTAGATTACCCTATCCGATAAACATGAACACCCCATGGGGACATCATAATGTTCCAACGATTGGACCTCCAACCGGCGGAACACCCCCCCTACTACCACCATCCCCACCACCTATCCATCCTCCTCCCCCGCCACCTATCCCACCTCCACCCGGAGGACCCCCGTACTCTGGCGGTGGAACCCCTTACTCCAGAGGAGGACCCCCTTCCATTCCACATCCTAATCTAGGAGGCCCACCTCCATATGGCCAACACTCTGTGGAAGGAACTTACAATCATTCCATCCATGGTCTTACTGGTACCCAGATTCCTTATCAATATTACCAGTATCCATAGCCAAATTGATAATTACCATTTCTGGATACACTAGATATTCAGATCTATCACATTTGACTAATGCTCCCCAACATTGTATAAATTGGCCAACTATTCTCATGAAGTTACCATCAGAAATCCCTAAGTTTAACAAAAAACCCAGTGAGGATCCTAAGAACCACGTAATGAATTATAATTTGTGGTGCTCCTCAAATTCCTTAATGGATGATTCTATCAATTTGAGGCTTTTTCAACGAACCCTTACTGGTACTACCACAAAATGGTACATCGAGTTACCACCACACTCTTTTGCCGATTTTAGATCTATATCTATGGCCCTTTTGACTCGTTTTCAATTATCGATCCGCTACGAAATTGACACGGATATTTTGACATCCCTCCAACAATCTACCTCCACTCACATCTCTGATCATATTCATGAGTGGAGAAAGAGACGTTGTCTCATTGAAGCTCCCATTCCAGATCAACTACTCATTGATTCATTCACGAAGTCATTACTACCCATCATAGCTAAAGACGTGGCTATGGGAGGGTCTATTAAGGAAGAACAAACTGTCTCACATGCTCAGTATGTAGACCTAGTCTATGCTCAATATGGCACATTATACGATATCATTCATAATGCCCCACACCTTACACATGACCCAAAAAAACCTCCCATGGGATCACACGCTGATGGAATCATTGGTTTCGTTCATTCCCAACCTGATACCCAATCAGGCGGATCACACAACCACCATAGTTTGACTCCATCCTCCCCACAGGCTATCTACATTATATTGAAATACTGCCCACATTATTCCAAGATTTGTTATCTGCATTATATTCTAGTGAATGTGATTTTGATCAAGCAAAAGAACACAGTAAATTCTATTGATGCCCGAGAACAGTTCTAAAATAGCCTTAGAACGTCTCTAGGACTAAAAACGGGTTTAGAGATAGAGAGAGACAAAAGTAGAGATTGGGGGCTAGGGGTTCTGTGAGAGAGAGATTCGAGGTTAGGGGTTTAGATAGATTGGGGGATAAGGGTTTAGAGAGAGAGATTTGAGGTTAGACATTTAGAGAGAGAGAATTGCGGTTAGTGGGAGAGGGAGAAAGAGAGAGATATTGGGATTTAGGGGTTTAGAGCGAGAGAATTATAAAGAGAGAGATCATGAGTTAGGGGTTTAGAAAGAGAGAGAGAGATTTGGGTGAAGATATTGGAGTTGGGGGTTTATATATATATAGAGAGAGAGAGAATGTGGGATAGTGGTTATGGATTGAGAGAGAGAAAATAGAAAGAGAGAGAGAGTGTTTAGTGGTTTAGAGAGAGAGATAGAGTGATTTTGGGTTAGGGGTTTAAAGAGAGAGAAAGATCGGGGGTTAGGGGTTTAGAGAGAGAGATATAGAATGAGATATATTGGTGGTTAGGGGTTTAGCAAGAGAGAGAGAGAGAGGTTGGAGGTTAGGGGTTTAGCGAGAAAGGGAGAGAGATTGGGGGTTAGTCTTTGAGAGATAGACAACTAAAGAGAGAAATTGGGGGTTAGAGAGAGAGAGATGGGAGGTAATAGGTTTAGAGAGAGAGATATAAAGAGAGAGGTTGGAGGATTGTGAGAGCAATATTATACCTTAGTACTTAATCATTAATGAATTGATGATTATTTGGTGCTAAAATGGTTAATAATACATCCCTAGGTGTGAAACTGGTTATTATGAAGTGGTTTGGACTTATCTGGATAGGTTTGAACAAGTTCCCAAGTGTATGAGCCAAAGTATGGGCCAAGGGAGGTCAAACTAGCTATTGGGCACTTCCTCCCATGCATTTATTGCCTCCAGCATGCCTAAGGCACCCTCTTTCCTTGTTTTAAGGATCTGCATTGACCAAGGGAACTCATGCACTATATGTGGACATTTGCCACTCCCTAGGCCATTTTTTCCATGCCTAAGCCTAACCAAATTCTACCAACCACCTCCTCCACATGTGTGAACCACAGTTTTGGTCTCCCATGCTCACCCAGTGTTCGCATTCACATTTCGAACCTGTTTGGGATATTTTTGGATCCATTTTGTCAAACCTAGGGGGGATTGAGGCTAAATCTAAGCTAGCTAAGTGTGGACACTCCAAGTTGATATTTTCCCTCCTATTTTGTATATAAGGATGAACCAATCTATTTCATCAGGTTGCATAGTTAATAATATCTCAATATTTGATCATTTGTGTGTCTGGAAAGTTGATCATTTGTTCTGTATTTTGATCATTTGTTCATTCTGTAACATGTTTGCACTTGTTTTTTGATAAATGAGTGAAATATTTTAGCTATGAGGAATCCATGGCAGCTAGATCCTACTGTGTCATATATTTTACATGGTATCAGAGCTCTTGGAGATAATATTCGAACTACAGGCTATTTTAGTGGTGTGCCATAAGTAGGGGAGAAACCACAGAAGTCCCTGGAACCATTGCATTGAAGACATTGGAGAAATCCATTGGAGTCTATCTAGGGTGTGATGCTCTCCCGAATGTACCCACTATCATATATAGTTCGAATTTGGTGAGTGTAGATCCCTCCTGAGTGTTGAGAGTTTTCATTTGCAGGTTTTCAAGAGCACCATTGTCACCAAGTGCGCAAGCAGTAGAAGAAGATGGAGCCATCTCACCCAAATTTTATCACTCCTTTCAACTATTTCAATTGGAAGGATGAAATGGTGATTTTGCTGAGATCCAAGGGTCTTTTCAGGATCAAAATGGGCACAGAGGTTGAGCCAAACTCTACTGTGGAGAAATCAAATTTTTTTAATAGAATGAATGAAGCATTCGGCCTCCTTTGCCTCAATATTTCGAGAGACCTCTTGTTTCATGTGGAAAGTCTAGCTACACCCAATGAAGTTTAGCTCAAGCTTGAGTCTCTATTTGGGAAGACTGATGAGATGAGAGGGCATCAACTTGAGAATGAGTTGATCTCACTGAGTCCAAGCAATTTCAAATCCATCGAGGATTTCTTCACCAAGTTCAAGAGCTTGGTCTTGCAAATCAAGCAATGTGGTATTGACATGAAGGAAGAATAGTTGATCTTGTCCATTCTCTCAAAACTGGGTCCTGAGTACTCAGTTTTTGTCTCTACATTCAATTCCACAAAGCTCACAGTTAGAAATTGGAAGATGCCATGTTTGGCTGATTTCATGGAGATGCTAACCCAAGAGCAAGACAAGTTGGTCTTGATGGGAACCATCAAGAAAAAAGACCAAGTACTTGCAGCTGGAGATTCGAAAAATGGAAGAGGAAAGCAAAATCCCAAGGGGCCGAAACCACAAGAGAAGAAGAAGAAGGAGGAGAGGCCCAAATCCACTAATGGGGGTTTGAATCCTATCAAAGACAAGGGAAAGAAGAAGGAGAAGACTAAGTGTATCTATTGTCAAAGGGGCTTTCATCCAGAGAGCTCATGCATGAAGAAAACCATAGACATGATGATTCATCTCCTACAGAAAAACAACATTGCCCTTCCTGAAAGTTCCAAGAAGAAAGAGGTTGTTTCTGAAGACAAGGAGAGGTGCCATGCTTTGGTGGCTAGTACATCTCAGTCATCCTTATTCAACATTGATTCAGGTGCCTCAAGGCACATGGATTCTTCAAGAGATTCATCCTCTACTCTTGCTCCTTACAATGGTCCCTCCATTCGCATGGGTGATGACTCAGAAATCCCTGCTCATGGCATTGGGAAAATCTCTATGGAGAATGGGTATTTCAGAAATGTGATGTATGTACCTGATCTTGCAGGAAACCTACTCTATGTATATCAGATGACACACACTAGTGCATCAAAGAGAGTGATGTTCACTCAAAATGATGTGGAGATATCAGAAATTTCCACCGAAAAAATTGTTGCAATGGGTGTTGCAGACCATGATATGAAGATGTACAAGTTCTCACATTTTCTTTGGTTCTCTTCCTCAAATGCACTTCTATCACATGGAAATGAAGTTAGCAAGCTATGGTATGAGATATTTGGACATCTCAACTAAATATATATCCAAGCATTCAGCAAATAAGAGATGTTTGAAGGGCTTCCACAAATCAGATTTTCCAATGGCACTTGCAAAGGGTGCATTGTTGGGAAGCATGCTGAGAAGAAGTATGAGAAAGGGAAGGAAAGGAGAGCTGATGAACCTCTTGGTTTAGTACATTCTGATCTGACTGGTCCACTCCCCACTCCCTCCTATGGCTACAGAAAATATGTGCTCACCTTCATCGATGACTACTCAAGGTATTGTTGGTTGTATTTTCTCAAGCTAAAATATGAAGTTTTCCAATGTTTCAAAGTTTTTAAGAACATGGTGGAGAACTGTAGTGGGATATCCACAAAGGCCTTGAGGATTGATAATGGAAGGGAGTATGTCAATAAGGACATGCAACAGCTCTGTGAAGAAAATGGCATCCAAATGCAACAATATGTGCCCTACACACCTCAGCAAAATGGTGTTGCAAAGCGCAAGAATATAGCATTGAAGGAGATGACCACTTGCATGATGGAGGCTAAGTCTTTGTCTCCAAAGATGTTGGGCCCAACTTGGGGCAAATTTTTGGTAACAATTTTGATAAGCAGGAAAAGCTGAGTTAAGCGCAGCTCAGAAAAAGATATAATTTTGTGTAAGTGTTGAGGGTGTTGCGAAGTTGAGCATAGCATCCAAGTTTTGACCATGCTGCGAAGTTGTGTGCAGCATCCGAATTTTGGTAGTAACGCAAAGACCAGCGCTGCGAGGAAGCAGTGCTGCGAAGCAGTCAGGCCATGTGGAGCCAACAAAGTGGAGTGTTGGATGAGGATCAGGTACAGGTACCGGATGGACCAATAGTGGTCTAATTTTGGAAAGATGCTCCAAGAGTGCTAAGCGGTGGGAACGAGCAATTCAAGAAGGCGTCCAATACACGAGTTTGTTAAGAAAAGGAAAACTTAGGGAAAGTGATGGCTTGGGAGGCCTAGTGGGCGAGACCATTAGAGATGAATGGTCCAGTGAAAGTGACCTGTTGGCATGCGTGCGACAGGAAGCTCAATAGCGATAGAATGAAGACGTGGAGAACCGCCACAATGAAGCAGACGCTACCAGATGACAGCAAGTTGGTTTAGGGAAACCGACACAGTTTTGTAAACCCTAAGGTTTTTGGGTTTAGGTCTTCATCATTGTAAAGACATGACCTTCGGGCATGGTCTATTTAAGAAGACAATTTTGTATGGGATGGGGTTGTTGTTGTTGTTTCTGTTCTGGGTTCTGAGGTTCTCTCAGTGTTGTGGAATAGTTGAATAGTTGTATTGTAAAATCTCTTTTGAGTTGAGAAGATAGTAAAAGCTCTGCAGCTGTGTGCGCAGAGGCCTATCTGAGAGGAAGGAGAGTCTGCAGCTGAGTGCGTAGACTAAGAATGGTTGTCCCCATCCCCTTTAAAGATATATATTACCAACCATTCTTGTGGATGTAGCTTCCCATCCGGGGGAGTGAACCAAGTTAAATCTTGTGTTGTGCGATTGTGTTTTATGGATGAATGCTTGTCTGTATTTATGTAAATGAATGTCTAGATGTTTCCTTGCATGCTGTTATGAGAGAACTGTTGTATGCATTTGGAATCATAAGAGGTATGGAGATGATATGTTAAGTTCTGCATGAATAGATGAATGGTGAACATTTAGCTTATGTTTGAAGAACACTGAATCATTTAATTGGTTAAGTGTTAAGAGATCACATAAGTACTTCTTTATTCACAATAGAACAATACATAACAATTAGATTGTATAAATAGAAGATGCTCAAATCGTAACCATACCAAGTGGATGAACGAATAGTAGATGGATAATCGGCTAAGTAGTTGAACGAATGGATGAGTGATACTCAGTTCAACACCTTAACCGTTTTCATGTGCTCCAAATATAAAGTTAAACCGGATTGTTTGTAGTCTCAGTAGAAGTCCAGCAGTAGAAGAAATTAGTGGTACGAACCACGGAGTCGTCCATCATTGCGTAGTCCCACCTCGTAGTGCATGCCCCCTATTGTGCTGCGTAGTACGTCTGTTCAAGCAACTCGTCACTTACTATGGAAACCCGATTCTACAGTACCCCATAGATACACCTCGGGTGAGACCTCAACCTACTCGCAGGTTGTTGCCGAAAGGGCCGGTGCGAAGGGGTTTTGTTGGTCAAAGGGAAACCACGAAGAACCTGGGTCTTATAGAAAACCTCTAGGTCAGTTATAGCCAACAAATCGTTCTGTTTCCATGCTTGAATCGTGATGAGTTGCAATCATGGTGTGTGACGAAGAATATCAGTTCTCAGAAGGCTCTGCCAACTGGCATCCTAAAAAGACAGAAATCCAAGCTTGGTGGGACAAGACCATAAGAGACTTTGGAAAGCAAGAGAATAGAAATCCACGTCTATGTGACACATAGTGGTTGGATAGATATCTGTGGAAGGATATTCATGAGATTTTCTGGGCATCATTTCCAAACAAGCGGCACGGGTGGATCTTGCGGCTCGCAGAAAAGAAAACTTGTTTTCAAGGAGAAGTTCCTACAGAGTGGACTCCCGAGCTCACACGCAGCTCAAAGCGATAGACATCCCATTGTCACGCGCAGTTGAATTCTGGGTCGATCATATGCTAGAAGGCTTCGTAACAGAATTTTTTGTAGACACACTCAAATCCCACAGCCAAGCAAAAGCATACTTTTTCGAAGGATTCCAAGGTAAGTTGCTAAACAATCTCAGTCTATACATTAAGATGCTATTAGCTGAGAAAGGTGTTTTAAGAATGCAGTAGTATTATCAAGTCTGTCATGGTAAAAAGTATATATAGTGATTCTGACAAAGATACCCATAATCTTAGAAGTGGCAAGAGATATAAATTTAATCAGAATCTTGGAGGCACTGCGCTCCATATAGACACTGAGATCCCTTGTGACCTTAACAACGAATCCGCACTACCATTCACCCCTCAGAATCCACCGATTGCAGAAATCACGCCACCCTTGCATCAGAGCCCGCCCGTTACATAACCCACCCCACAGCATAGTCTAATATCCCCATTTGTTTTTGCTAATCCGGGCACCCCACCACCTAATATAACAATGGAAAACACTGATATGAAGCTTCCAATATTCAAAGAACTGGCCTAGAAGACCCTGATTAGCATTGGTTTCTTTGTGAAGTCGTATGGAGTGTAAGACATATCCAGGATGATTCTGTGAAGAGAGCACAGCTCATCACCACTTTCAGGGACAAAGCTTTACATTGGTTCATGAAGTACTCTAACACACAACTGAGAACCCTCGTAGAAATTAAAGTTGTGCTTGTGGCAGAGTTTAAGAAACCCAAATCTGAATCTCAGTGTATAATCGAGTTAAAAGAAATAAAGCAGAAACCAACTGAAATGGTTTGGGAGTTTGATCAGAAGTTCAAAACCATGTTCGACTAAGTAAGCTTTGTTATAGCTCCGGAACAGCACAAAGAATGGTTTATTGCTGCATTGTTGCCACATATTAGATTACCTATGATGCAGCATAAGGTTATGTCGCAAGCAGAGGCCTTGGAAATCGCAATGAAGCTAGAGGCTTCGCCGATTGGTGAGACTAGTTCTAGGATGTCTCAGATCCAGAACCAGCTGACCACCCTGACACTAGAGCTGCAAAGCATGAAGAATGGCAAAGAACAAAGGTATGAACCTAGACATGATGTCTAGTGTACAAGTTGCAAAGGAGAAGTCCATGACCAAGAGCATTGCCCTATGTTCCGCGACTATCTTAATAGTGGTGTGCCCAACCTAATAAATCAGAATTAGGCCCCATGGTCTGAAATTTGTAGAACCATAGGACATAGACCTGAAGACTGCTATCTCATACAAAAGTATGTGAAAACACCTAAAAATTTATACCACACTTTCTGTAAATCAGTTGGACAAGATGAATCCAACTGTCGCACATATGAGCTAATGAATGAGAGAAAATGAGATATGGACTCAATGAGAGGCACTGGCTTGTACCGCGTACACAAAGATAACCAGCCGAAACAAGAGAATGCACAATATGAACAAGGAGGATACAGAGGTCGTGGTACTGGATACCGCGGCAGAGGAAGAAATGTTGGCCTGGTGCAGGTAAGAGGCCGCGGCCAGGTTATTTGCCATAATTGTGGCCATCCAGGTCACGTATCTAGAGATTGTGTTAACCCATGCACAACATGCAATTACTGTAAATCATTCAAGCATGTTATTGAATATTTCCCAGTGCTAGAGGTGGAAATGTAGAAAAGAAGACGGACGGACACACCAAACATGAACATCCAGTGGATCGCAGTGGAGAGTAGACCAGTAGACCTGAGCATCAATGTGGTCACATGCAGTGGCATGAGACAGGCCACGATAGGGGAGCAGAAGCTTCCAAGTCAGTGGAGGCTCACACAAACGAAATCCCTCTTAAGATACTATGGATAAGGAAAGCTCTAGGAAAAATACTTGCTCTCGACCTACGAAAGAACAAGGAAGTCTTTATCGACACGCGGGATACCGTTAGAGAACCGTAAATAGAATCATGGAGGATCCCGTTGCGCAGTGAAACGCCTCATGTTGAAGACATGCTAGCGGCCTATGACAAAACAAGCATTGCAACAGATGTCAGCACTTTCGTTGCGTAGTTCCTGCGAAGCTGCATGAAGTTATTAAAAAGTGAAAATGCCATAGTAGAACTACAGAAGCTCATAAACCGGTATGAACCACAGACGGAAGCTGAGACTTCTGCTAGCGTAGCACATCACATAAGGAAGCATAAAATAATAGGCCGAGAAATGAGGCTTACTGCGCAGATAGGATATTTTGAAATGGATGAAGTCATCCTCGATCTGGGATCCGAAGTGGATGTCTTGACTAAGCAAACATGGAAATAGATGGGTCGACCAAAGTTGTCATGGTCACCTATCCAGTTGAGAATGGATAACCAAGAGAAAGTCATACCTTTTGGCCGGTTAGCTGATGTGATAGTCGACATCGATGGAGTCCAAAGTCATGCAGACTTTGAAGTTATCGAGATTGTGGATGATAGTCAACCTTTTCCTTTGCTACTAGTCATTGACTGGGCTATTGATAACTTGGCTATCATAAATCTGAAGACAAAGAAGATGATATTTGAAGGAAAGCATCTTAGGGTCATCGCACCGTTTGATCCTGCAGATGGTGACAGATACTGTGAGCCGATTAAGGAGGAATCCAAGGCTCAAGACTTGGACAGATTATACCAGCTCACAACAAACCAGGAAGATTACATTAATCCTACTGCAGATGGTACACTCAGTTGGAGATGTGACAACTCCTGTGTCTCTGATTCAGAGGCAGGACTGGAAAATTGGAAAAGCCAGATGCATGAAGTATCAGCAAGAAGGTGTGCGTAGGTTACGAAATCACTGCGTTGGATCGGGAAGGAGGTAAGTCCTATTCCCACATATGATGGTTCTGCTGATGTTTACAATTTCATCCAGGAGTATACTGCAGCCATTACAGATGAGCATAGATTACAGCATTGGATGTGGCACTGCATGACACACCCGCCAGATGGTGGAATGCGCACAAGCAGACATTGACCACTTGGGATCAATGTAGAATTAAGATGCAGATCCGATTTGCTGGAAGGGTTACCTTACCCTTTTAAAAGTTTAATGGTCAAACAGATCCTAGTCAACACATTGAAGTCTGTTCACAGCCATGGGCAGAAAGGCCACACACAGAATGGGTGCATCTATTTGTACATACGCTGGATGATGACATTCCAAAGAAATGGTACCTAGATCTGGAGTTGCGTAGAGAAGCCATTGATTGGGACATGCTGACTGCGAACTTCCAGGGGGACTTTAGCTTTTATGATGAGAACTCGTTGATCCATGACGCATTACAGATAATTAAGGAACGCATATTCAGGGAAGAATGTCCTCACATAAATATGGCATTGGAGGAATTCTTCGGTGCAGATCGCGTTCCTGCACACCTACAATCAGAATGGAAGGAACACGAAGAACACCCCATTGAGTGTTACAACCTAGGTGAAGACATCGATGATAGAAATGAAGACGATGAGGAAAACCTGAGCAACATAGCCATACCAGAATCAGAGGGTGTGCACGATGTAGAAGGACCTCCACTAGAAATCCCAGATATGAGTGGGTCAGTAAAGATGCAGAAGGTGAATATTGGCACAACTAAAGAACCGAAGTTCGCAGCAATAGGAGACTATTGGGATGATCAGACTGTTGCAGAGATCGCAGACACCTTACATGAGTATCAGAAACTGTTTTCGACAAAATTTACAGAAATGAAAAGAATTCTGGGAGACCTAGAAGTCATGAAGATCCCCTTGAATCCAGGCACCAAGCCTATGAAGCAGAGACCATATAGATTAAATCCACGCTATAAAGAAAGAGTATGCACGAAGTTGGATAAGATGCTTGAAGCAGGAATCATTGAACCTATCAAGGAATCAGAGTGGATTAGTCCCATGGTCATTCAAGATAAGAAAGCGAAGGGTGAGATCAGGATTTGTGTGGATCTCAAAAAACTGAATGATGCTTCCATGCACGACCCATTCCCTACTCCTTTCACGGATGAAGTGCTTGATAATGTTGGAGGGAATGAGGCCTATTCTTTTACTGATGGTTTTTTGGGGTATCATCAGATAAGGATTGATCCCGCAGAAAGGCATAAGATGAATTTTGCTACAGAATGGGGGTCATTCTAGTACACAGTAATGCCCTTTGGCCTGAAGAACGCACCTGCCATATTTTCTAGAGTGGTCGTCGTAGCATTCAAAGAGTTTATGCATAAGTTTCTCGAAGCCTATTTTGATGATTGGATTGTGTTTGGTCTATTGAAGAACCATTGTGTGAACCTCAGAATGATGCTTGAGAAGTGTCGACAACATCCGATCTCTTTAAATCTAAAGAAGTGTATTTTTTGTGTTCCTTATGGGATTCTACTTGGACACATTGTTTGTAAGCAAGGATTGATGGTGGATCCTGCGAATATCACAATAAATGTGAACTTTCCAACACCAAATTCAGACAAGATGTTGCACTCTACCTTAGGCCATACTGGATATTACAGGAAATTTATAAAGGGTTACACGCAGATAACCGCAGCGATGGAAAAGATGCTAAAAAAAGATGCACCATTCATTTGGAACGCGGAGTGCGAATAGGTTTTTGATACACTAAAATAAAAGATGGTGACTGCGCCGATTCTAGTCTTTCCAGAATGGACGAAGCCATTCCATGTCCATGTTGACGCATCATGCATTTCTCTAGGATTTGTATTAGTGCAGCCAGGAGAAGGAGGTATTGACCATCTGATCACATTCTCGAGTAGAAATCTCTCAACAGCAGAAAAGAACTATACTACTACCGAGAGGGAAGGCCTTGTGATGGTATATGCCCTACAAAAATTCAGACATTACTTGCTTGGTGCGCACTTCCTTATGTACACTAACCATTCTGAGTTGAAATACTTGGTCAATAAGCCAGTGTTAGGGGGACGCATATGCAGATGGCTACTACTGTTCTAGGAATATGACTTTGAGATTATTGTTAAGCCAGGTAGACTGAACTTGGGACCTGATCATCTGTCAAGGATTGAGTCAGGAGAATAGCCGACGAACATTGAATATAGTCTGCCTGATGCACAGCTATTCACTATATAGGTTGCCGATGATTATTATAAGGATATCATTAATTTTTTGACAACAGGGCTGGCACCGCAGGAATTATCTATCCAGCAAAAGAAACAGCTAGTAGTGTGCACCGTAGACTTCACTATAATTGCAGGTCAGTTATACAAACTCGGGCTGGATGAAGTCCTGCACAGATGCGTACTAGATCATGAGAAACCGTTTATTCTAATAGAAGCGCATTCAAGGATCGCGGGAGGTCACTATGCAAGAAGGGCTACCGCAAAGAAGATATTGCGTGTAGGGCTATGGTTACCCATGATCCACAAAGATTCCAAAGAACACTACAAGAATTTTGATGTTTGTTAGAGGACAGGGAAACCTTCACGAAGAGATGAGATGCCATTGAACCCACAGTTGACCTTGCAGGCATTTGAAAAATGGGAAATTGATTTTGTGGGTCATATAAACCCACCAGGAAAAAGAACTGGTGCGAGGTATATTATTACTGCTACTAATTACCTCACCAGATGGGCGGAAGCAAATCCAGTAAAGGACTGCAGCGCAGTTCATTTTTGAAGAAATATTGTCAATATTTGGTTGTCCGAAGATTTTGATGAGTGACCAAGGTACTCACTTTTTGAACAAGACTATTGAGGCACTTACAGAGGAATTCCACATTTGTCATCAGCGCAGTACTCAATATCATCTAGAGGCGAATGCCACTCTTGAGGATTTCAATAAAATTCTAGAGAACACACTCACTAAGGTCTGCAATGTAAATAGAGATGATTGGGATCTGCGCGTCTCCTCTGTGTTATGGGCATAAAGGACTACATGCAAGAAATTGATAGGACATACACCTTTTCAGTTGGCTTATGGGTAGGACACTATAATTCCAATGGAATATATTGTCCGTAGTTTAAGAATTGAGCGTTCACAGGGATGGCAGACCGCGCAGCATTAGAAGAAAGGTTGCTACACCTCGTCGGGTTGGAGGAAGATTGCTTCATTTCCGACTTCCACCAACAAGTTCAGAAAGACCGTGAGAAAGCTTGGCATGATCGCCATATAAAGAACAAGTGATTTCAGGTAGGTGACCTAGTCCTCCTGTATGATAGCAAATTCATGAAGTTTCCCAGTAAATTTAAGATGCATTGGCTTGGTACATATATTGTGATACATGTTACTAACACTAGTGCAGTCCAGTTAGCCAATTTAGCTGGTGATACCCTACCAACTTTGATAAATGGAAGCAGGCTAAAGCTGTACCATGAAAGCCTTGCTTCGCAGAATCCTGAATAACAAGCAGAGGAAGAGAGTTCCAAGTGTTAGGTATAGTTTAAATTGGACACTTGAAATGTAAAGGAGTCTGTACATGTATGATAAGTAGAACAATGTATGTACCGTGCAGCACTGCTGAAGCCGCGTGGGAGAAAAAAAAATTGAGGAAGGGAACCGCGCATTTGACATAGGGATACTGCAAAGTAACTGCGCATGATCCGAGATGGACTGCCGCGCAGCTCGGCGCAGCACTCAGAAAAATAGCCGTTACACTGCTTTTGAGAAAAAAATAGCCGTTAGGTGACCGTTGCAAGCACTCGCTTGAGCATTTAAAGAAAAGATAGTTGTTCTGAACACGCTGATGACAGAAGGGACCGAAGTATTCATTCAAATTTGCCAAAGGACACCACATTAAATGCTCATCTAGCTGTTGGAAGGCACGGGGGGGACTCAACTGCGCCTATAAATAACGCCGCATCAAGTCTCACGGGTGTTACCAGACACTTAGAATTTTCATGCGTTGGATCTTCTATTAGCAATCCTTAGCCATATTCCTGAAACCATTTCCTACTTTCTCTAGTGAATGTCCAAATCACCAGACAGAGAACAAGAGCTTACACTTCAAGAAGCAATCTGAGTCTTTCAGCACGGGGTGATTACAGAGTTAATAAAAACCCCTTCCAAGAAGGTTGTACTCGAACTCGGTCAAGCATCTAGAAGGTCACCTCAATATAATCCATCCATGCAGGACAAAGGGAAAGCCACAGCTAGACCACGAAGCAAGATTCCCAAGAAGGCCAAACGATGCAAAGATCACCGATCTTTTAGAAGGAACCTGTTATCACCTAAACTGTAGTTACCCCTATGGATGTATCCACTCATGGATGGAAATAGGGAAGGGAAACTCAAAAGGTGCAACCACGATCACCTCAACCTCCAATAAATGGTCGTCACGCCAGTCGAGGCAACCTTCGCTTTATGTTATCTAGCCCAGACAACAAAGGGGGAGACCTGATCTACTCCCGACAGGAGAGATCAAAACCAAGACACCAAATCAAGTTAATTCTAAGTGAAGTAAGGTGTATGGTTTATCCTAGACCTTAGGATGAAGTCACAAGACAAGTGAGGGGTTCAATGAGTATAGGTTTGGTTCATTAATGATGTGAGAGTGACTTATGATTTTTGAAATAGGATCTAGGATTAAAGTACTAGTTCAATGTGACAAAATCCACTGCCTTTGGAACCGTGTCCAATGCAGGGTAGTTTAGGGGTTGAATTGGGGCTAACTAGTACAAGTGACAAGCTTGATCATGCAGTATGATGGCATCAAAGGGTTTATCTCACCAATCAAGGGTCAAACCACAAGTTAGTCCAACAATCTAGGAAAGTCGAATTGACTTGGAGAGAGACCAGTGCCTTGGGAATTAGGATAATGGAGTCAAAGTAAACTTAACTTGTGGTTAAGGACTCCTATTTCATGAGACAAGTGGGCAATTAAAGTCTTGATGGATGAATAGGTCTAGATCTAGGTTTGACCTAAGTGGACCACAATCCCTTAAAACAAGGAATGCTATCCCCAAGGCAATATTTGACAAGGTGACCTACTAGACCTAGGTTTTGAGTTACTCCCATTCCAAATCCATTGAAATCTCAAGTACCCACGTCCTAGAAGTGGGACAACTCACTTCTCCAAGGTGGTGCGACTTTACCCAAGGAAGCCTAAAAGTGGGATAAGTGGGGTCAAGACAAGTCCAATGGCATCCAAACTTTAGATCCAAGTGGTTTAAGCAAGTGAGAGTATGGATCTACAATTTCAAGGCAATCCAATGGCTAGATCTTACTAGATCTGAGTTTGAAGATACCAAGTGGTCCAAAATGGGGATTAAATCCCTTAAAATGTGGAATAAGGACCACAAGGTAGAAATCATAAAAGTGACAATCTGGGGGTAGGTTATTGGATGTGTAGATCATGAATCAAGCGAGATCTCAACTACCCACATACTAGATCTAGGTCAACCCACCAAACTAGGAAGTGCGCCCTTGCTTGGAGAGGCTAAATGCCTTGGGAAGAGGGTCAAATGGAGGCCAATCCTCACCAAACTATAGATCCAGGATGCCGTGGATACTATAGAGGTGGGTTTTCAATATCTTACCAAAGAATCCACTAGATCTTAGTAGATCTGAAAAAATGTAAAAATGGGGGTTTTGATTAATTAGGGTTTGAAATATTTTAGACAAGTGGATAGATCGTGGAGATAGAAATTACCTTGAGATCATACCTGAGTGATTTGAATGAGATTCCTTGATGTTGAGGAAGATTCCCGCATAGATCAAATGAGAAATTGTTGATTTTGCTTGCCAAATTGATGCCCTAGCCCACAAGTGTGCCCTCCTCTACCTGTCAATCCAAGGAAAATCAATTTCAATCAGAGAGGTCAAGTATGGAGGAAATACAAGTAAAATGCAATGATAACATAGAATAGAAGGTCCTAAGATTGTAATACTCCCTGTTACCAATGAAGAGATCCAAAGAAGAATTAGGGAGAGTCTTCCCCTACCAATACTTCCTCCTCAAAGCAAATCGGCCTCCACCTGTAGATGCAAAAATGTGGTACAAAAGATATGGCAAACAAAATCTCCAATAACTCAGTGCAAAGGAAGAACCAACGAACGAACACCAAAAACATTCACCATAACATTGGAGATAGATGCAATAATAATTTTCTATTCCAATAATCCAGAGCCACAAGTCCCCTTACAAATGAGAAGCTCTCTCCTTTAAATAGGAAGGAGAGGCATCAAAATCCTAACCACTTTTTGAATGAGTGGCTAAGATTAAAAGATACAAATGTCTAATCAATGGTTGAGATGAGCTCAACAATAAAATACATGGATCACTAATAAAATATAATATGAGTGGAAAAAATTGCACTAGAAGAGGGGAATCCCACCAAATCATGATGACAAAATATAATAAGAAGCTTATGGTGGGTCCAAGGGGTAATTTTAGCCACCCTTGGTCAATCCCCATAGCACAATAATAATAAAATAGTCATCAATATACCAAATCGTGCCTCTATGGACAAATCATAGGCCTCAAAAGACCTCAGAAATCATCAGAAAATGCCATAAGTGATGGATGCGGGCCCCGATGAAGCTGAAACTGCTGGAGGAGGTGTGGAAGACATCGATCCATCATCACTGATCATCCCATTCCAAAACATTGCCTCAGTATCCCAAATCGATTTCCTCAATAGCCATTTCTACCAATCCTGAAATGCCTCAAGAAGCGTGAAACTGCCCCAAACCGCCTCCTGGAGTGCCTGCGCTGTCAAGGTGAGGGCACCAGTGTGTCCAGAAGGGGGGTAATATGGTAAAAAAAAGTGGCTGGACCACCCCCTCCAAGCACAGCGCCCTAGGTCAACCGGATAAAAATCACATCTGCTCTGACAGGGTCTCCGACAGACCAAAACTGCACTGGGATAGCCTACTGAGGCTCAATCATCACTGTAAGTGCCCGAAACTGAAAACAAACTATCTCATTGGACTCAAAAGGTCCAAATCCATCCAATATGTGTACTCATACACCATATGAGTCTCTGCATGATCAAAATATATATCCAATATACCGAAACAAGGCAAATAATAATAATCTGTAAATGATCAAATACTGCTGTAAACCATGAATCATCATCATAATCCTGTATCTGCTGCATAGAATCATCATATACATGTACATAGACCATATATCATCTATCCATATCATCACAAGGTCCAACCATCTCATGTCCTATGGTTGACCTTGGTCAAACTAGGTCTAACCAAGTCAACATGATCAGATATAACTCAGACCATCATCGGAAGCTGCTGCAAAGTGTCAAAGGTTAATGCATGCTCTACAACTTATTCAAATAACAATTATAACACAAAGTAATCATTATTGATGGTCTAAATCCAAATATATAATGTTATTAATTATTATTATTACTCAAACTAGACTTTCAAGATCATACTCACTTCATAGTTGTGATCAATTTGCTAGTGAAGGGTGAAGGCTAAGATAACTGGCTAGGCTAAGGGATGACTTGACTGACTTAACTTTGTGACACTTTGGCCAAGGGAAAGGGAATACACACCATAGTATATACTGAATGAGCAACAACACAGGGAATGACGGTGTCTCACAAATGGATAAGTTGTTTAGAGAGTGTTTATTCAACTTAGGCATCATGTCTATATCAAGTTGATCCAGGTTCATTAGGATCATTCAATTTCATTTCATGGCCTTTTTGGCCTACATAACCCTTCAGATCTTAGGTGTGTTGATAAGCAAAACTAGTTGCAGCTTGCACCAGGGCATGTTTTTCATACATATATAAGGTCAGCAATTATTTAGATATAGCTTTTAAGAATCATTGCTTTTTGGACCTTTCTTATACTCTTCGAGGAGTATTTTTCAGCAGTTCATCGCTCTTGCCCTTTTTATTTTCCATGGGCAAATTTATCAGTTTCCATAAATAGTACATGAGCTTTCAATTTTAGCCAACAACATCTCAAGTGACTAGGGGGAGTTCGAGCCAATGCCAAACATCGAGACAACCGACCAGAATGATTTAGGCCTACAATCCAACTCACCAAAGGTAAGTTTTGTCACCAAATCAGAGCCGAGACACAGTAAACAGGGAAGCTCATCCAATACAGAGGCTACAGTGGGGACAAGTCCTCCATGCCACTAGTCAAGTAGTAAGTTAGGGTGATAAACTAAAAGGTAGGCAATGGATGGATGAAGACAATGAATAATGGAGCCAACACTAGCAAGCCAAGGTATGGTGGAATGATCACCTCTATTCTCCCTAAGGAGGGTAAAACCAATGAGTATGAATAGTGAACTTCTAAGTCTGAGCAGGGACAATATAGTATATATAATAAGATCAACCAGGTCCACATATCTATATGATCGCCAGATCATGACACTAAGTGCTAAGACATGCTATAAGAATAAGTATAAAAGCAATATAACCATAACATAATGATATACCTACTGAGTCATAATACCTGAATGCTCATCAACCTGTACCATCATCTGTCCTCTGAAACTGCTGCTGTAACTCTGGGCACTACTGACTGCTCTGTACCAATGGTATAATGACTACATCGGTCATCTCTCTGAGTGTTCTGAGACTCATTCATGGCATGGGGAATATAACTGCTATCCAAAATCTACTAGTGATCCAATATAGATGCTCATCTCAACATCTCAATGTAAGGGAACTGGCTGAATAGTGTACTGGAATTAGAAAAATAATGTATGGTAGGCCGGCTCTATATATGTGATAACAGAACCCTTGAAGTTGACACTGGAGTACATATCGCCTTGGGCGCTGGATGCCCCTATGTTTAATCTGGTCAAGAGTGCTCATTATGAAATCCCCTTGTCACCCATTTCGAAGCACGTAGAGGTTTCCAAGAACCTACTAGGAAAGATCCCAGAGTGTAAATGGGAAGACTATGACCTCAAGGGGGTGCAGAAGGAAGAGCCCCATGATCCCAAGTACCCACACTTCTAGCTTGACCAGTATATGTGCTGGAAGAAAAATGCTAAGGGAATATTTAACTTGGTCATCGAAAGCTGGTTGACGCCGGTAGTGGAGTCCAGATTGTTGAGCCTGCTCCAAATACCTCATTTTGATTGTTCACTAGAAGTGAATACGGTGGTTCGCATGCTAATGGCGCGAATGCACCAGGGATATCTATGGCTCGACAGAAATGTCGATGTAAACATTGAACTAATCCACCGCATAACAGGATTAAGTAAGCATGGAAAGGATCCCAAGCAGTTCTTCCAAGGGAAGAGTAAAGATAAAGAAGCTATCATGAAAATGAAGCAAAGCCATGCATTGGTGAAGGGGAAAAGAGGGTTTCCCACAGAAGAAATTGAAGATAGAGCGACAAGATTTGTCACACAGTTGTTTGTAGGAAAAATCATAAGAACAGCTAGGCCTCCGGAGGTGCCTGCGGGAATAATACTACTCAGTGCCGCAGCGGCTGAAGGAACCCAATTCAATTGGTGACAGTACCTTCTAAATGAGTTCCTGGATGAACTCAATGATACCCAGGAGAATGGCGGACAGTTCCACTTTACATGGTTGATCATCCTCATCGCCTTTTCTGGATGGAAGGAGCCAAAGGACTATGTCAGTGTAATCACAGAAACAAACGATCCAAGAGGATTCTGCTATGCCAACCTTTGGGAAAATATCAACGCAGAGTGACAGCACGTGATAGCTGAAGTTTTCTATCAGTATTGCACTCAGTTGCACGATGTGATTACCCGTACATCCCGCATTTCAAAGTAGGTAACGTCGAAGTATATTCGCGTTATTGATTTTATGGCGGATATGCGATGTATCTTTATTTCACCCAAAGCGAGAATGAAGAAGCCAGAATGGTACGCGGGTAACTACCATATGTATGAGGAGGACATTGACATCCTCATGAAGGACTAGCCAATCGAATTCCGAGTTGAATTCATGGATGTGGAAACTGACTCAGACGAAGATGAACCCATCCCGCTATCATGCCCTATTGTCTAAGAAAAAGGAAAGAGGAAGGAACCTGAAACCCTGCAGAAGCCAGAGGCAAGGAAGAAAATGAAAGCAACAAAGAGTCAATCTGAGACAGTGCTAAACGAAGAAGACTTTGAGATAATTGCGGAAAAGTTCTCAGAGCAGATGGGGGAGCTAATGACAAAAAATATAAGAAGGACAAGGTCATCCAGGATGACTTGCAAAAGACTAGGCTCGCACTGCAAGGTCTTATGAAGAAAATGGACGATGTCCAAAAGAGCCTAACCTTCTCACGCGAAGCAGGAGCTGAAGGGAGGCCGATAGGAACCTCGCAGCAAACACCGCCACAACTAGCAATAACATTGCCTTGTAAGACCAGGGTTGTTCATCTGGACCCATTTACCATAGCATTACCAATGGTAGAACAAATTGTCCTGGGCACAAAGGGTGTTGAGCAGGTAGAGCTCGACTTGGCCAAAATCCCTTTTCCAAGATTACACTTTTTGCACATGCAGATAGTGGAGGAGATGCATGAACGAACAATAGAGTCCATGAAGTCACAAGCGGAGCTGCACGCAGCAAACAAGCAGCCCGAGGACTCTCGGTCACACGCAGAAATGCAGCTATGTCATGAACAGGACCACCGGCAACAATTAGAGACTACCATATCTGTTGTTGCACAAGATATTGAAGATCTAGAACTCCAGGATGATCCCACGGACACAGTTCTGAGGATAAAAAAAAAGATGAGATCTTTGAAGATGGAGATGTAGGATAAGGACATCCTCTATGAGGTCGATCTTGCTGCCTTGAAGGAAAAACTGAATACGCAGACACCATTAACTGAGCAACAGTTAAGAGAGAAAGCAGTGAGTGCCACCGCGCAGAGCATAACAAGTGAGATGGCTAAGTGCCAAGATCTCTTGGAGAAGGTTCAAAGGAATTCACTTCCCTTGAAGAGGATCAAGGGCTACTACAGGTGAAGACCATGGTAAAACAAAAGTATACTGCACTAGAAAAGTTGGACATAGAGCTCAAGGCTCTGCCACCCAGGGAGAGGTTGCCAAGATATAAGGAGATATCAGGCTTGAAGAAGGAAGTCTAGGCATTAAGAAAAAAAGAGACTGAGATGGATAATCAGTCACAGCAACTCCTGGAGGATACCACAGCAATGTCGCAGTAGATAAAAGACAAGCTGAAGGAATTGCGCGACAACCAGGAGCAGGTACAAGGACAGATTGGAGAAGAGATAAATCCAACACTACTTGAGACAGCAAAACAAGTTGAACAAGATACCAAAGAAGCAATGGAATAGTTGTTCGGCACCTATAATGAGTTTGTGGCCAAATTAGCTCCCCCAATCGTGTAGCAGAGCGAGACAGTCGAAGCAGGAAGTGGCTCAGGGACGAGCCACATGTAAGTGTTAGGGGCATGTTGGGCCCAAGTTGGGGCAAAGTTTTGGTAAGACTTTTGATAAGCAGGAAAACTTGAGTTAAGTGTATCTCAGAAAAATATATAATTTTGTCTAAGTGTTGAGGGTGCTGCTGTTAACACCCAAAAAGTGCTCACTAGCTCATTCCCTTATTCACATGACCCATTTGTCCACTTTTTCCACCATTTGAGCCTCTAAAACCTTCAAAAGGTCACCAAAAAGACCATAATACACCCTTTTCCCCCCAAAATATGTATTTTTCCTCAAAAAACCCTCAGAAAGGGTCCAAAATTTCCAAAAAATATTAAAAGGGAATAAAAATATTCAAAATATTCAAAAAATGAAAAAGAGGGAAAAAGGTACCTAGACCATGTTGGTTAATACCATTGGTTTCCTCAAAACCATAAATGGTATTACCCATCACCAAAAACTATAAAAAGGTGATAGGGGCTCCTCACTTATCATCCACTTTTCATCTTATCCTTATGCTGCCAAATTCCTTTTGAGAGCCATTGCCTCCCATTTCGAGTTTGAAGACCCCCATTTCAGCATCTTTGGAGAAGAGACCATTAGAGCTTGGAGCACCTCAACCTTGGAGCTGCTCAACACCAAACATCCTCACCTTTGAGGTAATACAAAAAATCTATTATTTTTTCTCTTGTTCTTCCCATAGATCTCTTTGTTTATTGTTCTTGATTTAGTTCTTGTTTATTTACACATGTTTATGTCAATGTTAGATTAAACTTATAATTGTTTTTTTTATTTTCATTTGAAACTACTATTACTTTGTTAATAGGTGCATCTTTAGCACATGCTTGGTTGAAAAACCAAGCAACAGCTGCGAAGTTGAGCGCAGCATCCAAGTTTTGACCATGCTGCGAAGTTGTGCGTAGCATCCGAATTTTGGCAGTACCGCGAAGACCAGCGCTGCGAGGAAGCAGTGCTGCGAAGCAATCAGGCCACGTGGAGCCAGCAAAGCAGAGTGCTGGACGAGGATCAGGTACAATTACCGAATGGACCAGTAGTGGTCTAATTTTGCAAAGATGCTCCAGGAGTGCCAAGCAGCAGGCATGAGCAATTCAGGAAGGTGTCCAATACACGAGTTTGTTAAGAAAATGACAGCTCAGGGAAAGCGATGGCTTGACAGGCCTAGTGGGAGAGACCGTTAGAGATGAACGGTCCAGTGAAAGTGACCTGTTGGAACGCGTGTGACAGGAAGTCCGATAGTGACAGAATGAAGACATGGAGAACCACCATGATGAAGCAGATGCTACCAGATGCTAGCAATCCAGTTTAGGGAAACTGACACAGTTATGTAAACCCTAAGGGTTTTGGGTTTAGGTTTTCGGCATTGTAAAGACATGACCTTCGAGCATGGTCTATTTAAGAAGACAATTTTGTATGAGATGGGGTTGTTGTTGTTTTTTATGTTCTGGGTTCTGAGGTTCTCTCAGTGTTGTGGAATAGTTGAATAGTTGTATTGTAAAATCTCTTTTGAGTTGAGAAGATTGTAAAGGCTCTACAGCTTTGTGCGCAGAGGCCTATCTGAGAGGAAGGAGAGTTTGTAGTTGAGTGCGTAGACTAAGAACGGTTGTCCCCATCCCCTTTAAAGATATATATTACCAATCGTTCTTATGGACGTAGCTTCCCATCCGGGGGGAATGAACCATGTTAAATCTTGTGTTGTGCGATTTTGTTTGATGGACGAATGTTTATCTATGTTTCTGTAAATGAATGTCTAGATGTTTCCTTGCATGTTGTTATGAGAGAACTGTTGTATGCATTTGCCATCAGAAGAGATATGGAGATGATATGTTAAGTTCTGCATGGATAGATGAATGGTGAACATTTAGCTTATGTTTGAAGAACAGTGAATCAGTTAATTGGTTAAGTGTTAAGAGATCACTTAAGTAATTCCTTATGCACAATAGAACAATGCATAACGATTAGATTGTATCAATAGAAGATGCTCAAATCGTAACCATACCAAGTGGATGAATGAATAGTAGATGGATAATCGGTTGAGTAGTTGAACGAGTGGATGAGTGACACTCAGTTCAGCACCTTAACCATTTTCATGTGCTCCAAGTATAAATTTAAACTGGATTTTTCGCAGTCTCAGTAGAAGTCCCGTAGTAGAAGAACTTAGTGGTGTGAACTGCGGAGTTGTCCATCGCTGCGCAGTCCCACCTCGTAGCACATGCCCCCTGTTGCACTATGCAGTATGTTTGTTCAAGCAACTCGTCACTTACTATGGAAAACGGATTCCGCAGTACCCCATAGATACACCTCGGGTGAGACCTCAACCTGCTCGCAGGTTGTTGCCGAAAGGGCCGACGCGAAGGGGTTTTGTTGGTCAAAGGGAAACTGCAAAGAACCTGGGTCTTATAGAAAACCCTTGGGTCAATTATAGCCAACAAAAGCTATGGGATGAAGCTATGAATTGTGCTGCATATTTTTAGAACGGAGCACCACATAAATCCTTGGAAGGCATGACTCCATATGATGCTTGGATGGGCCACAAACCCAATGTCTGATTTCGGAATTTTTGGCTCAAAGGCTTGGGCTAGAATTCCTCTAGAGAAGAGAAATACCTTGTAGCCCCAAAGCAAGCAATCAATCATGGTTAGGTATGTAGAGGATGCCAAGGGATACAAGCTCTTTGATCCATCCACTCTCAAAACTTTCATCGAAAGGAGTGTCCAATTCCAAGAAGAAAAGCTCATGCAAGCTACAAAACAAGGTGATGGGGAATGCACATATCCTCTTCTTGATGATGATGTAAGTAGTGGTTATTCCTCTGATATTTCTGATTCTGATATATCTGAATATGATGATGACATGGATGCTAATCATGACCCTCCCTCAAGGCCCAAGTGGGCTACGAAAGCAATACAAGCTACTGGTGATCCTCAAGATGCTAGGAAAACTAGATCTGAGTTTCACAATTCTTTTGCATGTTGTGATTCTGATTTGAGTGATGCATGTTATTTGATGGTTGGATCTGATCCAAATTCATATTCAGAAGCATCTAAAGACCCAAGGTGGAAAATATCCATGCAAGAAGAGATGAACTCCCTCCATGAGAACAAAACCTGGGATTTGGTCCCTCTTCCTCCCAAGAGGAAACTAGTGCAATGCAAATGGGTTTATAGAACCAAAGTTGGATCTGATGGCTCTAATCTGAAGTATAAGGCCAAGTTGGTGGGTAAGGGTTACTCTGAGGTCCAAGGAGTGGACTATACAGAGACATTTGCACCGGTGGCAAATATGGACTCTATAAAACTAGTTTTGGCCATTGGGGCTTCCAAGCGATGGGAGGTTCATCACATGGATGTGAAGAGTGCAGGTTGAACAAGTCACTCTATGGGCTCAAGTAAGCTCCTAGAGCATGGTATGCAAAAATGGACAATTTTCTGCTATCTTTGGGGTTTGAGAGGTGTAAGTCTGATCCAAATGTGTATATGCAACATATTAGTGATCTGATATTGATTATAGTATTGTATGTTGATGATCTTTTGATAACTGGTAGCTGCACCAAAGAACTTGACTCAGTTAAGAGTGCATTGCATAGTGCATTCTCCATGACCGATCTAGGATTGCTAAAACAATTTCTGGGTTTGGAGATAGACCAAACTATGAATGGGATATATATATGTCAGTCAAGGTATGCTTCAGATTTGCTGCAGAAATTCAAGATGGCTGAATGTAAGTATGCAAAATTCCCATTCCTTTCAGGAGTTAAGCTTACAAATTGGGGTTCTTCACCACTAGTTGACAGTTCACTGTATAGACAACTAGTTGGGAGCTTGTTGTATCTTACACACTCTCGACTAGATTTGTCTTATGTTGTTGGGGCTATTGCAAGGCATATGAAAGAGCCTCATGAGGTCCATTGGAAGGCATCCAAGAGGATCCTTCATTATATACAGTGTACTAAGCATTTTGGTATCCACTATGCAGCTGGTTCATCTCTTAAACTAGTTGGTTTTACTAATTCTGATTGCGTTGGTGATAGTGTTGATCAGAAGTCCACTTCTGGTTATGTGTTTATGCTTGCACATGGTCCCATTTGCTTCTCAAGCAAGAAGCAGCACACTATATCCTTATCTTCAACTGAGGCCGAATAGAGGGGAGTAGTGAATGCAGCTACACAATGTGTGTGGTTGCAAGGTATTCTTGGAGAGTTCAGGATTGTGTCTGATTCACCCATAGTCATTTGGTGTGATAATCAGAGTACAATCAAGATCTCCATTGATCCAGTACAGAGACAGAGGAACAAGCACATAGAGATTCACATGCACTACATTCGAGGCTTGGTGCATGACCAGATCATAGCATTGTAGTATTGCCCTTCTGCTGAGAAAACTATTGATATCTTCACAAAGAGATTTAATGAGAAGACCTTCACTTACCTTAGATCACTCCTTGAGGTGACTGATGCATGGTGAAGATTGGTGTATTTTCATATATGCCACATGTCCATTTTTTAGGGGAGGTTTTATTTCCCATCTGGTTTTCCTTCTTTCCTTGGTTACATGGACAAATAAATTTTTATGTTGTAAAAGGTGACTTGAGCCTTAGTTGCCAAGGCCTTAATTTTGATATTCCACTAAGTCTAGCTTATGGGGGGGTGTTAGAGCAATATTATACCTTAGTACCTTAATCATTAATTAATTGATGATTATTTGGTGCTAAACGGGTTAATAATACATCCCTAGGTATGAAACTGGTTATTATGAAGTGGTTTGGACTTATCTGGATAGGTGTGAACAAGTTCCCAAGTGTATGAGCCAAAGTATGGGCCAAGGGAGGTCAAACTAGCTATTGGGTGCTTCCTCCCATTCATTTATTGCCTCCAACATGCCTAAGGCATTCTCTTTCCCTGTTTTAAGGATCTGCATTGACCAAGGGCGCTCATGCACTGTATGTGGACATTTGCCACTCCCTATGCCATTTTTGGCATGCATAAGCCTAACCAAATTCTACCAACCACCTCCTCCACATGTGTGAACCCCAGTTTTGGTCTCCCATGCTCACCTAGTGTTCACATTCACATTTCGAACCTGTTTGGGATATTTTTGGATCCATTTGGTCAAACCTAGGGGGATTGAGGCTAAATCTAAGCTAGCTAAGTGTGGACACTCCAAGTGGATATTTTTCATCCTATTTTGTATATAAGGATGAACCAATCTATTTCATAAGGTTGGACAGTTAATAATATCTCAATATTTGATCACTTGTTCTGTATTTTGATCATTTGTTCATTCTGTAACATGTTTGCACTTGTTTCTTTCTAAATGAGTGAAATCTTTCAGCTATGAGAAATCCATGGTAGCTAGATCCTAATGTGTCATAGATTTTACAAGGATAGGCATTTAGAGAGAGATATTGGGGGTTATAGGTTTAGGGAGATATATATATATATATATATATAGAGGGAGAGAGATTAGGGGTTAGGGGTTTAGAGATAAAGAGAGACTGGGTGTTAGGTGTTTAAATAGAGAGATTAAAGGTTGGAGTTTTAGAGAGAGAGATACTAGGGGGTTAGGGGTTTAGCGAGAGAAAGATAGAAATAGAGATATTGGTGATTAGTTTTTTAGAGAGAGATAGAGAGAGAATGGAGGTTAGGGTTTGAGAGAGAGAGAGAGAGAGAGAGTTTGGGCGTTACTATTTTGTATATAGAGAGAAAGAGATTGGGGGTTAGGTATTTTGAGAGAGACATAGATTGGAGGTAAGGGGCTTAGAGAGAGAGAGAGAAAGAAAAATATTGGGGGATAGGGGTTTAGACAGAGAGAGATTGTGAGTTAGGGGTTTAGAGATAGAGATAGATTTGAGGTTAGCGGTTTAGAGAGAGATATATAGAAAGAGAGAGAATTGGGGTTATGGATTTAGAGAGAGAGAGATATTGGAGGTTATGATTTTAGAAAGAGATAGATAGCAGGTTGGGGGTTTAGAGAGAGATAGAGGTTAGGGGTGAAGGTTTAGGAGTTATGGGATTAGATAGATAGATAAAGAGATATTGGGAGTTAGCGGTGAGGGGTTTACAGAGATAGAGAGAGTGATTTGAGGTTAAATGTTTAGAGAGAACTAGAGAGAGATCGGGGGTTATAGGTTTAGAGAGAGAGAGATCGGGGATTAAGAGTTAGGGATTTAGAGAGAGAGAGAGAGAGAGAGAGAGAGAGAGAGACATATTGGGGGTTGGGGTTTAGGGGTATAGAGAGAGAGAGAGAGAGAGATTGATGATTAGAGAGCGATATCGATTTAGGTTTAGGGGTTTAGAAAGATAGATCAATTGGGTATTAGGGGTTCTGAGAGAAAGAGAGAGATTGGTGGTTAGGGGTTTAGATAGAGAGAGAGAGAGAGAGAGAGAGAGAGAGAGAGAGAGATTCATATTGGCGATTAAGGGTTAGGAGTTACGGGTTGAGAGAGAGAGATTGGGGGTTTAGTGGTTTAGAGAGAAAGAGAGAGATTGGGGGTCAGGGATTAGGGGTTGAGAGTGAGAGAGAGAGAGAGAGAGAGTGCAGGTTATAGGTTTAGACAGATAAAGAGAGAGAGGGAGAACGGGGAGAGAGGTAGAGATTGTGGGTTAAGGGTTAGGATTTAGGCATTGAGATAGATAGAGAGAGAGATATTGGGTGTTGAGGATTTAGAGTGAGAGATTGGGGGTTAGAGATTAAGAGTGAGAGAATGAATGTTAGCGGTTTACAAAGAGAGATATTGAGGGATAGGGTTTTAGAGGGAGAGAGAGAGAGATTGGGGGTTAAGGGTTTAGAGAGAGAGAGAGATTGGAGACTAGGGGTTTAGAGAGAGATTGGATGATAGGGTTTTAAAGAGAGAGATTGGGGGTTACAGGTTTAGTTAGATAGATAGATAGATAGAGACAGAGCAGGGGGGTGTTAGGGGTTTAGAGAGAGAGATTAGGGGTTAGATATTTGGAGATAGGGAGAGAGAGAGAGATATTTGGGGTTAGGGATTGAGGGAGAGAGTTATAGAAAGAGAAAGAGTAGTGGTTATGGGTTTAGAGAGAGACAGAGAGAGAGAGAGAGAGAGAGAGAGAGAGTGGAGGATAGGGGTCCAGAGAGAGAGATTGGGAGTTAGCAGATGAGATAGAGAGAGATTGGGGTTTAGTGGTTTAAAGAGAGAGAGGGCTACAAAGAGAGAGTTTAGGGGTTAAGGGTTTAGAGAGAGAGAGAGAGAGTGGTTGGAGGCTATGGGTTTAGAGAGAGATCGAATGGATGTTAGGGGTTTAGAGAGCAATCAAGAAAGACAGAGATTGTGGGTTAGGGGTTTAGAGAGAGAGAAAGAGAGAGATTGTGGGTTAGGGGTTTAGAGAGAGTCTATGGGAGATAGATATTCAAGGTTAAAGTTTTAGAGCGTGGTATATTAGTAGAGAGAATCAATGTTAGGGATTTACAAACAGAGAGATAGAGGGATATTTGGTGCTAGGGGTTTAAAGGGATATAGAGATAGAAAGAGAAAGATTACGGGTTGGGGGTTTAGAGAGAGAGAGAGAGAGAGAGAGAGAGAGAGATTGGGGGTTAAGGGATGGGAATTAGGGGTTTAGATACATAGAGAGAGAGATAGATTGGTGGTAATAGGTTTAGAGAGAGAGAGAGAGATATTGGGTTCTAGATATTTAGAGAAATCAAGAGATTGGGTGTCAAAGGTTTAGAGAGAGAGAGAGAGATTGTGGGTTTGCGGCTTAAATAAAGGGAGGGAGATTAGGGGTTTAGAGTTTTAGAGAGAGAGAGAGAGAGAGAGAGAGACATATTTTGGGGGTGTAGGGTTTATATAAATATATATTGGGGGTTAGGCATTTAGAGAGAAAGGGAGAGATATTGGGGTTAGGGTTTTAGAGATAGATTTGGTGTTAGGGATTTAGAGAGAGAGATTGATAGAGAGTGAATGGATGTTAGGGGTTTGGAGAGAGAGAGAGATAGAGGGAGATTGAGTGTTAGATGTTTAAAAAGAGAGAGAGAGAGAGAGAGATTAGGGGTTAAGGTTTAAGGATTTAGAGAGAGAGAGAGAGAGAGAGATTGGGCAGGGATTTAGAGAGAGAGATTGGGGGTTAGGGGTTTAGAGAGATAGATTGATTGGGTGTTATGGATTCAAAGAGAGAGAGAGATTTGGGCTTAAGAATTTTGAGAGAGAGACATAGAGAGAGTTAAGGGTTGAGAGAGATAGAGAGAGAGAGAGGGATTGGGGTTTTAGTTTTTTAGAGAGAGAGATTGGGGGTTAGAGGTTTAGAGCGAGAGACAAAGAGAGAGAGAGAGATTGGGGGTTAAGTATTAAGAGTCAGGAGTTGAGATAGATAAATAAAGATAGATTGTGGTTAAGGGTTAGGATTTAGGAGTTGAGATAGATAAATAAAGAGAGATTGGTGGTTTAGTGGTTTAGAGAGAGAGAGAGATTGGGGGTTCATGATTAGGTGTTTAGAGAGAGAGAGAGAGATTGTGGGTTAGGAGTTTAGAGAGAGTGTTTGTGAGAGATAAATATATTGGCGGTTAGAGTTTTAGAGTGAGAGAGAGTTATAATTGGTGTTGGGAGTTGACAAAGAGAGATATTTGGGGTTAGGGGTTTAAAGGGAGAGAGAGAAAGAGAAAGGGAGAGAGATCGAGGGTTAGGGCTCTAGAGAGAGAGGGAGAGAGATTCATGTATATGGATTAGGATTTATGGGTTTAGATAGATATATATAAAGAGAGGGAGGGAGGGAGAGAGAGAGAGAGAGAGAGAGAGAGAGAGGGAGACTAAGGGTTATGGGATTAGATAGATAAATAGAGGGGGAGAGAGACATAGAGAGAGTGGGGGATAGAGATATTATGGTTTAGGGGTTACAAGTCAAGAGATAGAGAGAGAGGATGGACGATAGGGGTTTAGATAGAGAGAGAAGGGAGTTGAGGGTTTAGAGAGAGAGAGAGAGAGAGAGATTTTGGGTATTGGGTTTAGAGAGAGAGAGAGAGAAATTCAGGTTTATGGGTTTAGAGAGAGAGAGAGAGAGAGAGAGAGAGAGAGAGATTGGAGGTTAGAGACTGAGAGAGAGAGAGAGAGAGAGTGATATTGGGGGTTATGGATTTATAGAGGGAGAGATTGGGGTTTAGGGGTTTAGAGAGAGAGAGAGAGATTAGGGGTTAGGGGTTTAGAAAGATATATATGTGTATATGTGTGTATATATATATATATATAGAGAGAGAGAGGGAGAGAGGGTTTGGGGTTTAGGGAGAGATAGAGAGATTGGTGTTTACATATTTATAGGGTGAAAGAGATTGGGGGTTAGGGGTTAGGAATTTAGAGAGAGAGAGAGTTGGGGTTAGGGATTGAGGGAGAGAGATATAGAAAGAGAAAGAGTGGTTGTTAGGGTTTTAGAGAGATATAGAGAGATAGAGAGAGTGGAGGATAGGGGTTTAGAGAGAGAGATTGGGGTTTAGTGGTTTAAATAGGGAGAGGGTTATAAAGAGAGAGTTTAGGGGTTAGGGGTTTAGAGAAAGAGAGAGAGAGAGTGATTAGAGGCTAGAGGTTTAGAGAGAGATTGAATTAATGTTAGGGGTTTAGAGAGAGAGTGAGAAAGAGAGAGATTGTGGGCTAGGGGTTTAGAGAGAGTCTGTGGGAGATATATTGGTAGAGAGAATCAAGGTTAGGTATTTACAAAGAGAGAGAGAGAGCGAGAGGGAGATTTGGTGCTAGGGGTTTAAAGGGATATAGAGATAGAAATAGAGAGAGAGATAGAGATTGGGGGTTAAGGGACATGAATTAGGGGTTTAGATATATAGATAGAGAAAGAGATTGGTGGTAAGAGGTTTAGAGAGAGAGAGAGAGATATTGGGTGCTAGATATTTAGAGAAATCAAGAGATTGGGGGTCAAAGGTTTAGAGAGAGAGAGAGAGATTGAGGGTTTTTGGTTTAAATAAAGGGTGCAAGATTAGGGTTTTAGGGTTTTAGAGAGAGAGAGAGAGAGAGACATTGGGGGTTGTTGCTTTGGAGCGAGAGAGAGAGAGAGATTGGTGGTGAGTGGTTTAGATAGACAGGTAGAGAGAGAGATAGATATTAGGGGTTTAGGGTTTATATAAATATATATTGGGGGTTAGGAATTTAGAGAGAGAGGGAGAGAGGGAGAGAGATTGGGGTTAGGGTTTTAGAGAGATATTTGGGGTTAGGGGTTTCGAGAGAGAGACTGATAGAGAGAGAATAAAGGTTAGGGGTTTTCAAAGAGAGAGAGAGAGAGAGAGAGAGAGAGAGAGAGAGTTAAGGGTTGATATAGATAGAGATAGAGAGAGAGGGATTGGGGGTTTAGTTGTTTAGAAAGGGAGATTGGGGGTTAGAGTTTTAGAGAGAGAGAGATAGATTGGGGATTAAGTATTAGGAGTTAGGAGTTGAGATAGATAAATAAAGAGAGATTGGGCTTAAGGGTTAGGATTTAGGAGTTGAGATAGATAACTAAAGAGATATTGGGGGTTTAGTGGTTTATAGAGAGAGAGAGATTGGTCGTTAGGGATTAGGTGTTTAGAGAGAAAGAGAGAGATATATTTTGGGTTAGGAGTTTAGAAAGAGTGTGTGTGAGTGGAAATATATTGGAGGTTAGAGGTTTAGAGTGAGAGAGTGAGAATTGGGGTAAGGGGTTGACAAAGAGAGATATTTGGGGTTAGGGACTTAGAGGGAGAGAGAGAGAGAGAGAGAGAGAGAGAGAGAGAAAGGGAGAGAGATCGAGGGTTAGCGATTTAGAGAGAGAGGGAGAGAGATTCAAGTATAATGATTAGGATTTACAGGTTTAGATCGATAGATATATAGAGAGGGAGACTAAGGGTTATGGATTTAGATAGATAAATAGAGAGAGACAGAGACAGAGAGAGTGGGGGATAGAGAGATTGGGGTTTAGGGGTTACGAGTTGAGAGATAGAGAGAGAGGATGGAGGATAGGGGCTTAGATAGAGAGAGAAGGGGTTTGGGGGTTTAGAGAGAGAGAGATATTGTGGATATTGGGTTTAGAGAGAGAGAGATTGGGGGTTACAGATTTAAAGAGAGGGAGATAGATATTGGGATTTAGGGGTTTATAGAGAGAGAGAGAGAGAATGGGGTTTAGATGGATAGAGAGAGAGAAAAATTCAGGGTTATGGGTTTAGAGAGAGAGAGAGATTGGGGGTTAGAGACTTAGAGAGAGAGAGTGATATTAGGGGTTATGGATTTCGAGAGGGAGAGATTGGGGTTTAGGGGTTTAGAGAGAGAGAGAGATTAGGGGTTAGGGGTTTAGAAAGATATATATAGAGAGAGAGAACGAGAGGGTTTGGGGTTTAGGGAGAGAGAGAGATTGGGGTTTACATATTTATAGGGTGAGAGGGATTGGGGGTTAGGGGTTTAGACAGAGAGATTAGGGGTTAGGAATTTAGAGAGAGAAATTTGAAGTAGGGTTTTTAGAGAGAGAGACAGAGATATAAAGAGAGATAATTGGGGTTAGGGATTTATAGAGATAGATATATTGGGGGTTAGGGTTGAGAGAGAGAGAGAGAGAGATTGAGGGTTAGGGGTTTAGAGAGAGAGATTAGAGGTTAGGGGTTCACAAAAAGAGATATTGGGGGTTAGTGGTTTAGGGAGAGAAAGATAGAAAGACACTCATATCGATGGTTAGGGATTTAGAGAGAGATAGATAGAGAGAGAGAGAGTGAGATATTTGGGGTTAAGGGTTGAGAGAGAGAGAGAGAGAGAGATATTGGGTGTTAGGAGTTTAAAGAGAGAGGGGGGAAGATAGAATAATAGAAAGAGGGAGATTAGGGATTAGGTATTAGGGATTTAGAGAAATGGACAAAGATTGGAGGTTACGGGTTTAGAGAGAGAGAAAAGTTGGATGTTAGGGGTTTAGAGATAAAGATACATAAAAAGAGAGATATTGTGGTCTAGGGGTTTAGAGAGTGTGTGTGTGAGAGAGAAATATATTGGAGGCTAGAGGTTTAGAGAGAGAGAGAGAGAGTGAGAGAGAGAGAGAGAGAGAGAGATAATTGGGTTTAGGGGTTTGCATAGAGAGAGATATTGGGGGTTAGGGGTATAGAGTGAGAGAGAGATAGAAAGAGAGAGATAAAGACTTAGGGTTTCAGAGAGAGAGAGAAAGGGAGATTGGGGGTTAAGAGTGAGAGAGGAAAAGAGAGATGGATATGAGGATAGAGGTTGTGGGTTAGGGGTTTGGAGAGACATATCGATTAGGATTTATGGGTTCAGAGAGAGAATGAGGTTTGTAGAGAGAGATTGGGGTTTAGGGGTTTAGATAGATAAATGTTAAAATTCAATATGCTAAGACAGAAAATAGCAGCATTACATTCCATTTCACAATAATAGCATATACAGGATCACTGAAGAAACAACAAGCATAGCATAAACACAAGAGACAGAGATTTATCCTGGGAAACCCTCATGGGGTAGAAAACCCAGCAAAGCTTCCTCAATATAGATGACCAGCAATATACAAAGATGCAAACCCTGAGCATAAGCTCCTTCTCCTCCATAGCAGACCTCTCCTCCACAAATGTGCCTTTCTCAAGTGAGTGAGTGTGTATCAAATGAGGAACACACCTCCTCTATTTATACACTACTCTGATATGTATTTTACACAAGTACATGTAGGCTCGTATTTAACCATTAGGTTAAATACCCCATTATAACTGACTGGGCCGACCCCCACATGGTGGGTCTAATAACCCTAGTTACCACAACCAACTTGGAGGAATAAACATCTCCAGATTTATAGTATAATCACATCGGAGGTATGGAACATCTCCGGAATAAATAATATACAAATATAATATTCTTTGAAGTTACAATATTTCAACACTCCCCCTTAACGAGAAGGATATTATAACAGTATCTGCACGAGCAAGGAGTCATCAACATCATACATGATACATCTATAAATCATTGGAAGCTTTCTCAACATCATCAGTAACTCAAGCAGTTACTGGAACATCACTGTCAACATCAATCATCAACATCACGATCTTTAGCATCGTCTTCATACGATCAGCAGCATCGTCATCACACGATCAGCAGCATCGTCATCACACGATCAGTAGCATCGTCATCACACGATCAGCAGCATCGTCATCACACGATCAGCAGCATCGTCATCACACGATCAACAGCATCGTCATCACACGATCAGCAGCATCGTCATCACATGATCAGCAGCATCGTCATCACACGATCAGCAGCATCGTCATCACACAATCAGCAGTATCGTCATCACATGATTAGCAGCATTGTCATCGCACGATCAGTAGCATCGTCATCACACGATCAGCAGCATCGTCATCGTATGATCATCAACATCATCATCATATGATCATCAGCATCGTCATCACACGATCATCGGCATCGTCATCACACGATCATCAGCATCGTCATCACACGATCATCAGCATCATCAAGGAATGATGTAAACCAGTCATGTACCTTTTGAACCGAAGTCCAGGGATGATCCAGTCCTATCTTTATCGAAGACATACGTCTACGGCTCTTCTTTCAGACTTAAGTCCAGGAATGATCCAATCCCTTCATTATCGGAGACATACGTCTACGGCTCTTCTTTCGGACTGAAGTCCAGGAATGATCCCAATCCCTTCATTATCGGAGACATACGTCTACGGCTCTTCTTTCAGACCGAAGTCCAGGAATGATCCCAATCCCTTCATTATCGGAGACATACGTCTACGGCTCTTCTTTCGGACCGAAGTCCAGGAATGATCCCAATCCCTTCATTATCGGAGACATACGTCTACGGCTCTTCTTTCGGACCGAAGTCCAGGAATGATCCCAATCCCTTCATTATCGGAGACATACGTCTACGGCTCTTCTTTCGGACCGAAGTCCAGGAATGATCCCAATCCCTTCATTATCGGAGACATACCTCTACGGCTCTTCTTTCGGACCGAAGTCCAGGAATGATCCCAATCCCTTCATTATCGGAGACATACGTCTACGGCTCTTCTTTCGGACCGAAGTCCAGGAATGATCTCAATCCCTTAATTATCGGAGACATACGTCTACGGCTCTTCTTTCGGACCGAAGTCCAGGAATGATCCCAATCCCTTCATTATCGGAGACATACATCTACAGCTCTCTTTAGTACTGAAAGTCCAGGGATGATCCCAATCCCCTCAACTATCCACTAAGGACTTCATTCTCGGAGACCTTACGTCTACGGCTCTCTTTAGGACTGAAAGTCCAGGGATGATCCCAATCCCCTCAACTGTCCACTAAGGACTTCATTCTCGGAGACCTTATGTCTACGGCTCTCTTTAGGACTGAAAGTCCAGGGATGATCCCAATCCCCTCAACTGTCCACTAAGGACTTCATTCTCGGAGACCTCACGTCTACGGCTCTCTTTAGGACTGAAAGTCCAGGGATGATCCAATCCCCTCAACTGTCCGCTAAGGACTTCATTCTCGGAGACCTCACGTCTACGGCTCTCTTTAGGACTGAAAGTCCAGGGATGATCCAATCCCCTCAACTGTCCACTAAGGACTTCATTCTCGGAGACCTTATGTCTACGGCTCTCTTTAGGACTGAAAGTCCAAGGATGATCCCAATCCCCTCAACTGTCCACTAAGGACTTCATTCTCGGAGACCTCACGTCTACGGCTCTCTTTAGGACTGAAAGTCCAAGGATGATCCAATCCCCTCAACTGTCCACTAAGGACTTCATTCTCGGAGACCTCACGTATACGGCTCTCTTTAGGACTGAAAGTCCAGGGATGATCCAATCCCCTCAACTGTCCACTAAGGACTTCATTCTCGGAGACCTTACGTCTACGGCTCTCTTTAGGACTTGAAAGTCCAGGGATGATCCAATCCCCTCACATGTTCATCAAGAACATGTATCCTCATCATCATAACATGTATCACCTCAACATGCATCATCAATATCAAAACATGTAAAACCACAACATGTATCATCATCATCAAAACATGTATAACCACAACATGTATCATCAACATCAAAACATATATGACATGTATCATCAACATCAAGACATGTATAACCACAACATGTATCATCATCATCAAAACATGTATAACATGTATCATCAACATCAAAACATGTATAACCACAACATGTATCATCAACATCAAAACATGTATACATCACAACTAGCATGTATTCTTACTAATACATCAAACATCAAAACATGTATACATCACAACTAGCATGTATTCTTACTAATACATCTATCATCAAAAGCATGTATAAGTAAAGCTAAGTATTCTAAGTATAAGAGTCCTAAATCTAAATATTTCTAAGTAACTGGGTGTAGAGAACAGGTTACCTCATCAACGACCTTGTTGTTTGATGAGACAATCTCATTAGTAGTGACTATACTACTCCCCCTTTCGAGGAGGGTCCTTTTGAACTACACCAAGCTTGTCTCGGAAGTATTCAAACTTCACTCGAGACAGAGGTTTGGTTGGTAACTTCTTCACTAGACGTAGAGGCTTGGTTAGTACAATGGTAACCTGTTACAAATTCAAACTTTTAGAGTTCCTTTCTGTGTCATATCTTGTTAGTTCCCTATGTTCTTTGACTTATCATGGAACACTAGATTCTATGTCATCTTGATACAACTCTAATTATCACATAGGATCTCAGTTGGTTCTATCTCTAAGTCAAACAATCCTAAAGCCAAACTTCTTCACAACTAGCAGAGCAAGCAGCCATATATTCCGCTTGTGCTGAGAGCCACACTAGACTGCTTCCAGCTAAACCACGAGATCATGGCTAATCCCAGACAATAACATCCTCTTGATGTGTTCTTCTTGTCTGATACACTTCCTACCCAAACAGAATCTGAATAGCCATCTGAAGTCATGATCTTCAAGATAGCATAGATCAATTTCTATCGAGTCCTTTATGTGCCTCATCACATACTTTGCAACTATCAGGTAAACACATCTAGTTTCCACTAGATACTAACTCAAGGTGTTCATAACAAAGCATATATCTAACCTAGTATATGTTAGATATATCAAAGACCCAATAAATTGACTGTACAGAGTTATATCCACTAACTCTGATGAGTTATCCCCTAACAGCTTCAAGTTGGAATCCATAAGAGTGGCCATTCCAACACCTCAAGTCATATTTCTCATCACACTTTCCCTGGTTGAGAAATATTCCTTCTGAGCCTTGCCATACTTCCAGACCTAGGAAGTAAAGCATCAATTTGAGATCTTTCATTTTTCATTTCTGCATTGAATGATCTTCTGCATATCTATCTGTGCCATCTCTCGTTAGATGGGTCTACTGATATGAGCCTCAATATCATTCGAACTCTGTGGTGAGTTCCTTCTTGCATCCATGTCATATGTGTATCATATTCAACCTTGTAGAAAAGGGTTGAGATCCACATCACCCATGGTGATCATTAAGCTTATCAAATTATTATCGATTCTAGGTACCTATACAGAACCTGATTCATACTTCTTCTTTAATTACACCATACTTGGAGCAAACATCTTGTCGTGATTCTCTTCCCCTTTCTAAGAGAATCTTCTAGCCATGAGCCTTCTATATTTTGTTTGATTTGTAAATATTCTTGTTTGAACATCCACCACTTGTACGATGTCCATCATTCTTCATGACCTTTCCTACAAATCAAAATTAAGTACATGATTAGTAATACTTCATAATCATCAAAAGATAACCCATTATGCATACAGATATCATTTACATAGTGATGCAACTATTTTGACCAATACTTTGGCACAACACTTTCCCATATCCTGTATGCATACAGTGGCTATCTAGATGCCTTCCATCTCTACCAGAACATACTATCGAGAGTGTGCACAACTCTCAGCATGTCAGCAAGGAGGTTTCATTCTAGACAAGCAACAATGGAATGTTTGTCCAAACATATGCACATTAGTTGTATACTGTTCAATGCTCTATGAATGTTTACACTCAGCATTATATATTCTAGGAATACAAATATGCATGCAGGCAATATCATTACTATTTCAAATAGCAACTCAAATACTTATCTTTTATGATTGTGTGGCTGCCTCCCGCTTGATCTTCTGTATGTCTTTTGAACTTCTATCCATTCTCGTAAGTAGAACAAAGATTATGGATGAGTCTTTGTCTTCATGTTTTCATGGTCATGGAGCCTGATTTGTCTTTTGTGATGTACCTGTATCTTGTTAGTAGACAACATCAACCTCACACAACATCATAATGCATTAGTACAATCATAAGTGTCAACACCCTAACCAATGAATATCTTCTATCATGCATTCATAATTTTGTTAAGGTGATACAACAAATCTAAAATCAAGATTGTACTAACCGTAATAACATGAAGACAAACATACCATAAACTTAATCATGAACAAATCTCAAAACATACCTCGATGAGTCATACCTGTCGAGATCGCTTGTAATCTCCTTATGTAAAGCCTTAGCCTCATCTCCCTCTGAAACAGGAACTCCTTCACTTATGCAGGTGACCAATCCATCTTCTTCTAGGATTAACCCTATCCACTTGATTTGCAAGAACTGGACCTGGAGCTGGATATGGGTTTGTCAGAGAAACCCCAAAAATTCAAACTTTGAATTTCAAACTTCCGAAAGGATAGAGATATGCGCCTTGATGAGTTGATCAAACTGATATATTCAGAATTTGAAAACTGCAAAGTTTTACTCCTCAATTTTTCCTTTGAAACTTTCGGATTCACTAGACGTGACCCTGAACTGGGGTTTGATGAAGCCCACTCTTTTGCCCCATCAAAAAGTTTGATCCAAAGCTCTAAGCTTCTATTTTTCTGAGGAGCTTCCAGCCGTGGTCACAGATTTCAAAAATTCCCATTTTTACAGAAGCCCTAATTTTCCGCTTTTCTGATCAAAGTCCCGAACTAGGGTCTAATCAATCCTGGCCTTCTGCCCAACCAAAAATTCTGATCTTGGTCTCTAAATTTCTATTTTGATGAGTAGCATCCAGCCGTGGTCTCCGATTACAAAAATTCCAACTTTCTCCAAAGCCCTAAATTCCGGAAGTCATGAATGAAAGTACCAAAAAATAATTCTGTTTTGACATAAATATGTACCTGATTGTTTCTGGTGTAACTCTGAAATTTTTGATCCACAGGATCTGAAAAAGTTTCCTGAGATAGCCTGACCTGTTATCTTTCCATCCTGACAGGTCTGACCTCAATTGGATTCTCTGAGAGAGAGTTATGCCAAATGTCGCAACGTGACCTGTTTTGGGAAAATACAGGAGATTGAACTTGTACGGCATGCCACGTGTCACTGTTTGACCTTCGGCCTCTGAAAAAGTTTTCTGAGATATCTCGGCCTGTTATCTTTCCATCCTGACAGGTCTGACCTCAATTGGATTTTCTGAGAGAGAGTTATGCCAAGTGTCGCAACGTGACCTGTTTATTGGATAATACAGGAGAGTGCACTTGTACGGAGTGCCACGTGTCACTGGTTCAACTTCGGCCTCTGAAAAAGTTTTCTGAGATAGTGAAGACTGTGTACTACCTGTCACGTTTTACTAAATTTCATTTGGAGCTTCCTAGCCCAAGATATGACCTTTTTCCCAAGGTCACCTGATTTAGACTCAGATCTGGAAGAGGCAGAAACCCTATATTGTACAGATCATAAATCACAAAGTACAACGAATTAGAGGTTGTCCTTTGGCCACAAGGTACCTGGAGATTTTAGCTTAGTCTTATAACAATTTCAGATCCTAAAACTTCGCCAAAACGGATTTATAGCGAAAGTTCTACGATGACTGGTTTTTTCTATGTAAAACCCTAACCTTCAAATTGTCGTAAGTAAAGCAAGTGTCTTTAGTGCCATACCTTGTCTTCCTTCAGGTTAGCTCTGATACCATGTTAAAATTCAATATGCTAAGACAGAAAATAGCAGCATTACATTCCATTTCACAATAATAGCATATACAGGATCACTGAAGAAACAACAAGCATAGCATAAACACAAGAGACAGAGATTTATCCTGGGAAACCCTCATGGGGTAGAAAACCCAGCAAAGCTTCCTCAATATAGATGACCAGCAATATACAAAGATGCAAACCCTGAGCATAAGCTCCTTCTCCTCCATAGCAGACCTCTCCTCCACAAATGTGCCTTTCTCAAGTGAGTGAGTGTGTATCAAATGAGGAACACACCTCCTCTATTTATACACTACTCTGATATGTATTTTACACAAGTACATGTAGGCTCGTATTTAACCATTAGGTTAAATACCCCATTATAACTGACTGGGCCGACCCCCACATGGTGGGTCTAATAACCCTAGTTACCACAACCAACTTGGAGGAATAAACATCTCCGGATTTATAGTATATTCACATCGGAGGTATGGAACATCTCCGGAATAAATAATATACAAATATAATATTCTTTGAAGTTACAATATTTCAACAATAAATAGAGAGAGAGAGAGAGAGAGAGAGAGAGAAATTGGGGGCCAATGGTTTAGAGAAAGAGTTTGGTGGTTAGGGTTTTAAAGAGAGAGAATGGACATTGGGGTTTTATAGAGAGAAATATACATAGATATTGGTTGTTAGGGGTTAGAGGGAGAGAGATACATACACAAGTTTGGGGTAAAGGGTTTAGAGAGAGAGAGATAATTGGTGTTAGTTGTTTACGGAGAGAGAGGGAGAGATTGGTGTTAGGGGCTTAGAGAGAGAGATATTGCGCATTAGGGATTTAGAGAGAGGGACTCGAGGTTAGGGGTTTAGAGAGATGGATTGGAGGTTAGGGTTTAAAGAGAGAGATTTTTGGGTAGGGTTTTAGAGAGAGAGATTGTGGGTTAGGGTTTTAGAGAGAGAGAGAGAGAGAGATTTGGAATTAGTTATTAGGGGTTTACAAGGGAGAGAGAGAGAGAGATATTGGGGCATAAGGGTATAAATAGAGAGGGATAGAGATTGGGAGTTAAGGGCTAGGTGTTAGTGGTTGAGAGAGAGAGATTAGGGGTTTAATTGTTTAGAGAGAGGGGGGGGGAGTGATTGGGGGTTAGGGACTATGTGTTTAGAGAGAAAGAGGGGGGGTAAGGTGTTAGGGATTAGGGATTTTGATAGAGAGAGAGAGGTTGGAGGTTAGGGGTTGGAGAGAGAGGGAGATTGGGAGTTAGGGGTTTAGAGAGAGAGACAGATTGAGTGCTAGGCATTTAGAGTGAGAGAGAGATTTGTGGTTAGGGGTTTAGAGAGAGAGAGATAGAAAGAGAGAGATTTGGGGTTGGGGGTTTAGATAGACAAAGAGAGAGATGGTTAGGGTTTAGAGAGAGAGATTGCAGGTGGGGGGTTTTCAAAGAGAGATATTGGGGAGTAGTGATTTAGGGAGAAAGAGAGAGAAATATAAATATTGGTGGTTAGGGGTTTAGAGGGAGATGGGTAGAGAGAGAATGGACGATAGGGGTTGAGAGAGAGAGAAAGAGAGAGAGAGAGAGATTAGGTGCTAGGGGTTTAAAGAGAGAGGGGGGAGAGAGAGAAAGATAGAAAGAGAGAGATTGCGTGCTAGGGGTTTAAAGAGAGAGGGGGAGGTTAGGAGTTTAGAGAGAGAGAAAGATTGGGTTTTATGGATTTAGAGAGAGAGGTACATAGAAAGAGAGAGATTGTGGGTTACGAGTTTTGAGAGAGTGTGTGTGTGTGAGAAATATATTGGAGGTTAGAGTTTTAGAGTGAGAGAGAGTGAGAATTGGGGTTAGGGGTTGACAAAGAGAGATGATTTGATTTAGGGGTTTAGAGAGAGAGGGGGGGGGGTACTAGGGGTTTAGAGAGAGAGAGAGAGAGAGAGAGAGAGAGAGAGAGAGAGAGAGAGATTGGGGGATAAGGATTAGGATTTATGGGTTTACATAGATAGACAGATAGAGAGTGAGGGAGGGAGAGAGAGAGAGAGATTGAGGGTTATGGGTTTAGACAGATAAATAGAAGGAGGGAGATAGACAAATAGAGAGGGGGATAGAGAGATTGAGGTTTAGGGGTTACGAGTCAAGAGATACAGAGAGAGGATGGAGGATAGGTGTTTAGATAGAGAGAGAAGGGGGTTGGGGTTTTAGAGAGAGAGAGAGGTTGGGGGTATTGTATTTAGCGAGAAAGAGAGATTGGGAGTTAGAGATTTAGAGAGAGGGAGATAGAGATTGGGGGTTATGGGTTTATAGAGAGAGAGAGAGAAGGAGATTGAGGTTTAGATAGAGAGAGAGAGAGAGAGGGAGAGAGAGAAATTCATGGTTATGGGTTTAGAGAGAGAGAGAGTGATACTGGGAGTTAGAGACTTAGAGAGATAGGGAGAGAATGGGGGTTATGGATTTAGAGAGAGAGAGAGATTGGGGTTTAGGGGTTTAGAGAGAGATGGAGAGAGATTAGGGGTTATGGTTTTGAGAGATTGGGGGTTTGGGGTTTAGGGAGAGAAAGAGAGATTGGGGTTTACATATTTATAGGGTGAGAGAGATTGGGGGTTAAGGGTTTAGATAGAAAGATTAGGGGTCAGGCGTTTAAAGAGAGAGAGAGAGAGAGAAATAGAGATATTTGGGGTTAGGTATTTATAGAGATAGAGATATTGGGGGTTAGGGTTGAGAGAGAGAGAGAGAGAGAGAGAGAGAGATTGGGGCTTAAGGGTTAAGTTATATAGACAAACAGAGAGAGGGTTAGGGGTTTAGATAGACAAAGAGAGAGTGTGCTATGGGTTTAGAGAGAGAGATTATAGGTTAGGGGTTCACAAAGAGAGATTATGTGGGTTAGTGGTTTATGGAGAGAGAGATAGAAATAGAAAGATCGGTGAATAGGGGTTTAGAGAGATATAGATAGATACACAGAGTTGACAATAAGGGTTGAGAGAGAGTGTGTGAGAGATTTGGGGTTAAGGGTTGACAAAGAGAGAGAGAGATTGGGTGTTAGGAGTTTAAAGAGAGAGGGGGAAAGATGGAAGAATAAAAAGAGGGAGATTAGGGATTTGGGGCTTAGAGAGAGGGACAAAGATTGGAGGTTAGGAGTTTATAGAGACAAAACAGTTGGATGTTAGGGGTTTAGAGAGACATAGACATTGAAAGAGAGAGATTGTGGGTTAGGGGTTTAGAGAGATTGTGTGTGAGAGAGAAATATATTGGAGGATAGATGTTTAGAGAAAGAGAGATAATTGGGGTTAGGGGTTTGCATAGAGAGGGATATTGGGGGTTAGGTATTTACATGGAGAGAGAGATAGAAAGAGAGATATAATGCATTAGGGGTTTAGAGAAAGAAAGAGAGGGAGATTGGGAGTTAAGGGTTAGGAGTTAGGGGTTTATAGAGAGAGAGGGAGAGAGAGATAGATTGGGGGTTAGGGCTATAGATAAATAGAGAGAGCAAGAGAGAGAGAGAGAGACTAAAGCTTAGGAGTTTAGAGAGATAGATAGATATTGGGGGTTAGAGATTTCGATATTTAGAAAGAGAGAGAGAGAGAATAGGTTTTAGGGGTTTAGAGAGATAGACAAAGAGATAGATAAAGAGAGAGAGAGAGAGAGATACAGGATCAAGAGTTTATTTAGAGAGACAGTGAGAGAGAGAGAGATTGGGGGTTAGATATTTAGAGATTGAGAGAGATTGGGGGTTAGGGGTTTAGATAGAGAGAGAATGGGGGTTATGGGTTTATATATATATAGATAGATAGATAGAGAGAGAGAGAGAGAGAGAGAGAGAGAGAGAGAGAGATCAATTTGGTGTTAGTGATTAAGAGAGAGAGAGAGATAGATAAAAAGAGATATAGGGGGTTAGGGGATTAAAGAGAGAGTGTGTGAGGGATAGAGATATTGGAGGTTATAGGTTTGAAGAGAGAGAGAGAGAGAGGGTTAGGGGTTTAGATACAAAGAGATTGTGGTTTACGGGTTTATTGTAAGAGAGGGATAGGAAGAGAGAGATTGGGTGTTAGGGGTTTAGAGAGAGAGATAGAGAGAGATTTGAAGTTAGACCTTTAGAGAGAAAGAACAATTGGGTATTAGGGGTTCAGAGAGAGAGAGAGAGAGAGAGAGAGATTTGGGGTTACGCGTTTAGAGAGAAAGAGAGAGATATTGGGGCTTAGGGGTTTAGAGAGAGAGGTTAGTGGTTAGGGATTTAAAGAGAGAGATTGGAGGTTAGGGGTTTACAGAGAGAGAGATTTGGGTTTGGGGGTTTAGAGTGGGAAATATAGAAAGGGATATATTAGTGTTTAAGGGTTTAGAGAGGGAGATAGAGTAAAAATGGAGGTCAGCATTTAAGAGGGAGATGGTTGAACTTTTATATCAAGAGAGAGAGAGATATCATGGGTAAGGGGTTTAGAAATAGAGAGAGAGAATGAGAGAGATTGGTGGTTAGATTTTTAGAGAGAGAGAGAGATATTGCAGGTAATGGGTCTAGAGAGAGAGAGAGAGACATAGAAAGAGATAGATTGGGGTTAAGGGTTTAGAGAGAGAGAGATTTGAGGTTAGGAGTTTAGAGAGAGAGATAGAATGAGGGAGACTTGGGGTAAGGGATTTTGAGAGAGATATTGGGGGTTAGATGTTTAGAGAGAGAGAGTTAGAAAGAGAGAGATCGAGAGTTAGGGGTTTATAGAGTGATAGAGAGAGACATTGGGGGTTAAGGGTTAGGATTTAAGAGTTTAGATAGGTAGAAGAGATAGATTGGGGTTTAGTGGTTAGGGGTTTAGCAAGAGAGAGAGAGATTCAAGGTTAGCGGTTTATATATATATACATATTTAGTGTTAGGTGTTTAGAGAGAGAGAGATTGGGGGTCATGGGTTTAGAGAGAGAGAGAGATTGGGGTTTAGGGGTTTGGAGAGATAAAGAGATTATGGTTTATGGGTTGTGTGTGTGTGTGTGTGTGTGTGTGTGTGTGAGAGAGAAGGAGAGAGAGAGAGAGATTGGGGGTCACGGGTTTAGAGAGAAAGAGATTCATGGTTTAAGGGTTGTGTGTGTGTGTGTGTGTGTGTGTGTGTGAGAGAGAGAGAGAGAGAGAGAGAGAGAGAGATTGGGGGTTAAGGGTTTAGGGAGAGAGATAGAGCGAGAGATTGAGGGTTAGAGATTTAGATATTTAGAGAGAGAGAGAGAGAGAGAGAGAGAGAGAGAGAGATTTTGCCTTAGGGGTTTAGAGAGAGAAAGATAGAGAGATATTCGTGGTTAGGGTTAAACAGAGATATAAAATGAGAATGGTGGTGAGGGTTTGAGAGAGAGAGAGAGATTGGGGGTTAAGGGTTTAGATAGAGAGACATTGGGGGTTAGGTGTTTAGAGAGAGAGAGAGATTGAGGTTAGGGGTTTAGAGAGAGAGAGAGAGAGAGATTGCATGTTAGGGGTTTAGAGAGAAAGATATTAGAGGTTAGGGGTTAAGAGAGAGAGACATTGGGTGTTCGAAGATTATAGAGAGAAATATAGAAAGGGATAGATTGGTTGATAGGTGTGAGAGAGAGAGAGAGATAGTGAAAGAAAGAAGGGTAATGTTTGAGAGAGAGAGATATTGGGGGATAGGGGTTTAGATTTAAAGAGAGACACATAAAAAGATTGGGGGCTATTTGTTTCAAAAGAGTCAGAGATTGGAGGTAACAGGATTAGAGAGAGAGAGAGAGAGAGAAATTGTGGGTTAGTGGTTTAGACAAAGAGATACTAGGGGTTATGCACGGGGGCTTCACTAGAAGGCAATATAATACCACGTTCATTCATATTGCGGTATTTAATATTCATGAAAACCTAAAAATTATATTGTTGATATATTAAGTGGTAAAGGGTTTTTTTTTATTTAATGTAATAGTACAAAAATACTTTGGGGTCTTTTTTATATGGGTGGGCTGGCAAATATCCGCCAAATGGAGATGATGGGATTAGGATGAATGAGAAATTGGGTTGAGGTAAGGATCGAGCTTACGAGTACGCAAGGAAATCATGTCTTGAGGCATGCTTGAGGCCAGGGGGTTTCGTGGTGAAGTGGGTTTCCAGTCCATCATAGTCGAGAGACAGTGGTCATTGACATCCAATTGTTACCAATAGCACTGAGCCAGTTGTTACCAATAGCCTTGGGAGGCTCTAAGCCTCCAGGGCCTGTTATAGGCCCTCGATAGGCCTTGGGGGCTTGAATACCCAACCAATCATGCCTATTACAGGCCTTGGGAGGTTTAGTCATCCTCCTAGAGCTTGTTACAGGCCCTGGGGGCTTGGATACCTAGCCCACAACAGGCTTCGTCAGCAATTGGGGAACTGCAACATGCAATCTAAATGTTGTACTATGTCCATTGACTCTAGTGACATACAAGAAGTGATCTCCTATCTCTTCATTAGACCATTAGATGTTGCAAATCATAATGATATGTGGTTGAGTAATTGCATTGTGGGTGAAGTAATGTGCATCCACAATATACATCGAAAGAAGAAAGATGCATTGTAGAATGCATGTGGGGTCATAAGAGGGGTATCATATCAATATACTAGGTAGAAATATAAAGGGGTATAAAAAATGTTAATGAAAAAATTGATACATACAATATCTAGTGAAAATAGGGGTTTTTTAAAATTGGGAAGACATATTGGGAGGGGGTTAAAAAAAAGATTTTGGAAGGTATTTTCCAATATTTAATGAAATTAGGGGTATTGTTTCATATGCCACGAACGACGTGCTATGATAACGGCTTATTGAGTGAAGCCCCCATGGGGTTATGGGTTTCTCGAGAGAGGGACTTCGATGTTTAGGGCTTAGAGAGAGAGAGAGACAAAAAAGAAGACAACTGGGGTTAGGGATAGAGAGAGAGAGATATTGGGGGTTATGGGTTTAGAAAGAGAGAGATCAATATTTAGGTGTTTAGATATAAAGAGAGATTAGTGGTTAAGGGCTAGGAGTTAGGGGTTTATATAGATAGGTAGAGAGATATTGGGAATTAGCGATTAGGGGTTTAGAGAGAGAGAGAGAGAGAGAGAGAGACTGGTGCAAAGGGGTTTAAATAGAGAGATAGAGAAAGAGATTAGGGGTTAAGGGTTAGGTGTTAGGGGTTGAGATAGATAGAGAGAGAGAGAGAGAGAGAGAGAGATTGGGGGTTAGGCGTTGTAATGTCCCCAGTTTGACCCCATGGCATTAAAATCATAAATGATGTAATATTGTTATAAAATCATGGTGAGGACCTCAAGGCCAAGGCCCCGCCATTGATTTATTGATGCATATGGTTTACGTGCTAGCCATGCAAAATGGAATTGCGAATATTATGTAAATATGCATTTTAATAAAAAATACCCATAACTAGCTATGCAATGCAACAAGAGATGGGGGCATGATTTTACAAGGAATTGGGAGGGAAATATTCAAACCCTTGGAGACAATCAAGTCAAGCAAAGTGTCAATGAGATAACCCATCAAACCCTTAACTACCCATGTTAACTTTTGTACCCAATCATTCATTTCTCCCAAGAGTTGGTTGAGGTAGTTAATGCCTTGGGGAATGGGAGGTATGGCTATCCAAATTCGAGTATGGGCAAGCCACCCTTCATGGAAAAACATTTTTTTCCCCTTGGGAAAGAAAAGAGCCATGAATTGCTCCCCAAGCCATTACCCATCAACCAACTTTTCTCTCCCATGATTTTGGAGCTACCCAGACATTTTTCTCCATGGATTTCCTCTTTTTTCCTCCATCTTTCAAGCAGGGAAGGGCATTTTTGTTTTGGGTTACCAATGGTGAAGAGAATAGACCGATTTGGGGTTACAATGAGGCCGTTCTGGCCATGTGAAATGCTCATAATTGGTGGAAGAAATCGGGTTTCTCCTTGGGGATGAATTTCCCTTCCCACAGTTCGTTTTGGGTGAGCCACGATTTGGGGAAAACCCATGGCCATCATGTTTTTAAATCTCATTCCTGGGAATGTGTATCCATGCCCAGTTCCTACGTTGTTGTGTGTAAGAGTATGTTGGGGTATGGGTTATGGGTATCTATTGCTTTGGCTTGAGCTTGAGTGTAAGCATCCATGGTTCAGCTTTAGCCTAATAAACCTAGCTGTGGACTGGCTTGGCTTAGATGCAATGTTTGTTTGGCTGTGCCTGACCTTGAATGTCCCCTTTTCCCTGTAGAAAGCATGCCCAACTTGGAGGTGGCAGTTGTGTTGAGAGATTGATGAACAGAATTGGCCTATGGTTGGGTGAAACGTTGCAGCGACAAGGTAGTTGCTTGGGACAATTGCACAATGAAGATTGGTGGTTGGGTTTTTAGAGAGAGAGAGATATATTGGAGGTAATGGGTCTAGAGAGAGAGAGAGACATAAAAAGTGATATATTGGGGGCTAGGGGTTTAGTGAGAGAGATATTGGGGGTTAGGGGTTTAGACAGATTAGGGGTTAGGGGTTTAAAAAGAGAGAGAGATTTGGAGTCAGGGGTTTAGAGAGTGAGAGAGAGAGAGAGAGACATTGGGGCTTAAGGGTTAGGATTTAGGAGTTTAGATAGGTATATAGAGATAGATTGGGGTTTAGAGAGAGATAGAGATATTCAGTGTTAGTGGTTTAGATATATATATATATATATATTTAGAATTAGGGGTTTAGAGAGAAGGATTGGGGATTAGGGGTTACAGGTTAGGGGTTTAGAGAGAAGGAGAAGGGGTTTATGGATTTTTAGAGAGAGATAGAGAGAGAATGGTGGTGAGGGTTTAAGAGAGAGAGAGAGAGAGGTTGGGGGTTAAGGGTTTAGAGAGAGAGACATTGGGGGTTAGGTGTTTAGAGAGAGAGAGAGAGAGGTTAGGGGTTTAGAGAGTGAGAGAGAGAGATTGCACGTTAGGGGTTTAGAGAGAGAGATATTAGAGGCTAGGGGTTAAGAGAGAGATATATTGGGTGTTCGAAGTTTATAGAGACAAATATAGAAAGAGATAGATTGGTTGATAGGTGTTGATAGAGAGATAGAGATAGAATGAAGGGTAATGTTTGAGAGAGAGCGATATTGGGGGCTAGGGATTTAGATGTAAAGAGAGACAAGGAAAGAGATTGGGGCCTACATGTTTCAAAAGAGATAGAGATTAAAGGTAACATGATTAGAGAGAGAGATAGAATGAGAGAAATTGTGGGTTAGGGGTTTAAACAAAGAGAGACTAGGGGTTAGGGAATTATAGAGAGGGGGACTTTGGTGTTTGGGGTTTAGTGAGAGAGAGACAAATGGGGTTGGGGATTTATAGAGAGATATATATTGGGGGTTATGGGTTTAGAAAGAGATAGGTTGAGATGTAGGGGTTTAGATAAAGAGAGAGATTAGTGGTTAAGGGCTAGGAGTTAGGGGTTTTAATAGATAGAGAGAGAATGGGGATTAGTGATTAGGGATTTAGAGAGAGAGCGAGTGTGAGAGAGAGAGAGAAAGAGATAGAGATAGAGATAGACTGGTGCAAAGGGGTTTAAATAGAGAGAGAGAGAGATATTAAGGGTTAAGGTTTAGATAGAGAGAGAGAGAGAGAGAGAGAGAGAGAGAAATTGGGGGTTTAGTTGTTTAGAGAGAGAGAGAGAGAGAGAGAGAGAGAGATTGGGGGTTAGGGATTAGGGATTTAGATAGATAGATAAATAGAGAGAGAGAGAGAGAGAGAGAGAAATTGAGGGTTAGGTGTTAGGGGCTAGGGATTTAGATAGATAGAGAGACATAGGTTGGAGATTAGGGGATTAGAGAGAGAGAGAGAGAAAGAGAGAGAGGGAGAGATTGGGGGTTAGGCGTTTATAGAGAGAGAGATAGATATTGGCGGTTAGGTATTTAGATGGACAAATGGAGAGGGTTAGGGATTTAGAGAGAGATATTGGAGGTTAGGGGTTTACAAAGAGAGATATTGGGGTTTTGTGGATTAGGGAGAGAGATGTAGAAAGAGAAAGTTTGGTGGTTACATTTTTAGAGATAGAGAGAGAGAGAGATAATGAACAATAGGGGTTTGAGAGAGAGATTTGGGATTAGGCATTGATAGAGAGAGACAGAGATTGGGTGTTAGGGGTTTAGAGAGAGAGAGATTGGAGGTAAAGGGTTTACAGAGAGAGGGAAGAAGTTAGGTATTTAGAGAGAGAGAGAGAGATTGGAGGTAAGGGGTTTATAGAGAGAGAGAGATAGAAAGAGAGAGGGAAGAAGTTAGGGATTTAGAAAGAGAGAGAGATTGGAGGTAAGGGTTTATACAGAGAGAGGGAAAGAAAGAGATAAGATGGAAGTTAGGGATTTAGAGAGAGAGAGATGGGAGATTAGAGGTTTAGATAAATATATATAGAGAGAAAAAGAGGTTTGGGTTTAGGGGTTATGTGTTATGGGTTAAGAGAGATAAAAATAGAAATAGAGATATCAGTGGTTAGGGATTTAGAGAGAGAGAGAGATAAAGAGAGAATGTAGGTTAGGGTTTGAGAGGGAGAGATAGAATGGGGGTTACGGGTTTAGAGAGAGAAATGGTTGAAATTTTGTATCAAGAGAGAGAGAGAGAGAGAGAGATCATGGGTAAGGGGTTTAGAAATAGATAGAGATAAAGAGAGAGATTGGTGGTTATGTTTTTAGAGAGAGAGAGAGAGATTGGAGGTAATGGGTCTAGAGAGAGAGAGAGAGACATAGAAAGATATATATTGGGGGCTAGGGGTTTAGTGAGAGAGATATTGGGGGTTAGGGGTTTAGAGAGATTAGGGGTTAGGGGTTTAAAAAGAGAGAAATTTGAGGGTAGGAATTCAGTGAGAGAGAGAGAGATAGAAGGAGAGACAATTGGGGTTAGGGATTTTGAGAGAGATATTGGGAGTTAGGTGTTTAGAGAGAGAGAGAGAGTTCGAAAGAGAGAGATCTGGAGTTAGGGGTTTAGAGAGTGAGAGAGAGAGAAATACATTGGGGATTATGGGTTAGGATTTAGGAAGGAAACATGACCAACATATCGGGCTTATTGACAATCTCAGCCCCAGTCAAACTTTGAGAAATGCATGGATAATTAAAAACTTCTGTGTGCAATTCATACTCAATATAAACATAGCGGATTTAAACATAATAACACACACACGGACTGGAATGCATCAGCACATCTATCCCAAGTAGATGACGAATCAAAATACAACGAATCAATCCCATTCTTATGCTATGCACAAAATTCATATCAACCATATTAAGATATTCATTTCATCTCATTAACACGAATAGTTAATATTCAGACTTAACACATTGCAGAACACAAAATGCATACAAATTAATTCACAGAGAATACTTATCTTGAAATGCAAACGTCCAAACAACTGGCTACATGAGAGAAATGTTCCACCCAACCATATATCTTTGTACAACCTATTTTTTTTCAGCTGAGAGATCACCCCTGAGCTGGGATGTGTATCCACTAAGGAGGAACTAGATAGGCTCACTCATAGCCATGGATTCACTCAAATGGTCATGCTAAGCCAGCACACATCTGGGTTTATCAAGCATGTAATAAGAAAATGAGGAGGATGCTAAGCCAATGAGCACAATCACAGAGTGACAAACATCTCAAGCTAAATTCAAGCAATCCAGTCCTCTGTTCAAACATCCACACTTGGATTTCTCACCATTCTATCAACAAATAACTCAATCCCGCCATTGGTTTTCTAGGCTACCCAAAATGGGTTTTCCAATGGATTCCGGGGTAGCTAATGCTCCAAAATTCACCCCAAGGTTCATACCTATGGATCCCCCATTGGATTTCACTGTCCAATACCAATTCTAGGCGTTTATGGCTCTTCAAAATGTGGGTTCTTTCCCAATTGCGATTTCTGGTTTTTCTCCCTGCTGGGAATTTGTTTTTGGATGAAAATTGATGATGGGTCCTCCCACAATAGAATGGGAATGAGGAAGAATTAAATCCCATGAGGTAGAGTGACTTGTGGTACAAAAAAATAGAGCCCATACTCTGCCATACGAATTTCTGGGTTTCCCATGCCCCATTGAAGCCATGGACTGATTTCTTCAACAACCTTCTGACACAAAATTAAATGCCAGCAAAGAAAGTCAAAAGGGTTCTCAAGATGACATTTGGAAATCTTATGGTTCAATCCCACAACTCCCTCACCACTCCCTAATGGATACACATGGCCCCCTTCTCATTCGTTGCCTCCATAGCCAGTTTTGGTATTTTATTGCATGATGTTTATTTACATCATTTGTATAATATTACATGGCTAAATAGCACATGGGTAACATAATGTCTAATACTTTCCTTTTAAATAAAATTCGAGTTTCCACTAGCAAGACCTTGGCCTTTAGATCCATGCTAGGAAAACATACATCACATGTATACAATATTCACATTAAAAGCTAATATATCCTAAGGGTCAAAATGGGGTATTACAATCCCCTCCCCCTTAGAATAACATCATCCTCGGTGTTCCAAGACTTAGGAATACATATACAATTTACACATCCAAAATTTTCAAAAATTTTATAGATCCACCCTACATTCTATCATTTACCTTGAACTTTAAGGACCAAGTCCTTTGGCTTCCACAAACTGCTCCTGTTGGTTCTGAACTTCCAGCTCATCCAAAGTATGAAAGTTTTATGGCTGCTACCCTCTTGACGTTCCCTTGTTGGGCAGTTGCGGAGGCAATGTTGCCCTCCACATTTCCAACATTTCACTGGCTGCTTCATCTTTACCTGTTCAATTTCCTTTGAGTCTTCATTCCTGGAACATTTCTTAATGGGCCGATTGGACGAATGCCTCATCATTGATCCACTTTCCTTTCCCTTACTGATTTCTCCCATAATGCTTTTTACCTCTCTTTGTAGACAAATAGAGTCCTTCAAAACTTTGTGGTTCATTTTATTCTGTCTCTTCTGTATCTTGAGCATCTCTCCAAGATTTTCTTGGGTCTTGTAAATTGTTTGAAGAAGAATTTCAGCCAATTCCAACAGCCTATGGTCTGCTACCATGGTCACTGTGCACAGCTGGTTCTCACTTTGCTCACAAGCAACACTTGCTCGTAACAGCTGCAACCAATTGATTTAATTTCCACCTATGAAATCCATCATTACAAATCTTGTTAGGCCAAGCATAACCTAAACATTAAAAATCAGTCAATTGTTTTCCCCAATTGACATGGAGATCCCTAGCTCTATTCATGAGACCTCCACACTTTGGATGCTTTCCCAACGTACGCATGAATTCCTTCATGTTCATCTATTCACATGAAATTCATTAATTTAGCATTCACGATTTATTTCAAGCAAATAAACACACTCTACTTTCAGCCATGCATGCATTCAACAATTTTCTGTTTTTATAAATGCATCAAAAAAAGGAAAGAGAGAGCAGTAAGAGTTTTCTCCTCTTTTTCGTGTTCCATTCTGGAATCCACACCACCACTGTGGTTTTCATGCTCCTAGCCTCTTTCTCCTCAACGTGAATGCTTGGATTTCCCTTCTTGGCTATGACACTTAGTGTCTATGGTCTATTCCAGACCTCTCAACCATGGAGTCCCTCCACATGCTCTGTCTACAACTCTTAGCTGCTAGGACCCACACAGTCTCACTAGCACCATCTTTCATTGCTGCTCAAGCTGATCTTTTTAGGATAGTCACATGTCCACATGCATCCTTAAGATGTTTTCATAGTCCTTGCTTCTAACAATACCTACACTTAAACATTGAATCAATTCGCATGTTTAGTTTATTTTCATAGGATTTATCTCTAAACAAGAGTTTATGAAATCATAACCAAATCATATACACATGTATACTCAGAAGCAAGAAATTACAAGATAACCAAATACTTATCTGCATTGTACATTTCCTCTCTGTTCCACAGGGTCTTGCTTTTACTTTATAAGCCTTGGGATCCTCCTGTGTACTGGGATGTTTGTCCAGCATGCAGGCTACTCCAAAACATCAATAATTAATTTCCAACCAGTACACCTTCACGCCGACATGGAAGGAAACTTCACTACAACCATTTCTAGGTCAAGGCTCTACAATAGAGCCATGGGAATATAAAATCCCTTTCATCAACACCTTCATAATCCTTCATCAAAATCCCCACGACCTCCATAACATCCTTTCATACACATTAACCCTTCCACCACAACCCCTCACAACAACCTTTTACTTTGTTTCTTTAGTGTGTAGCACCAAATTGCATCTGTTTAAGGTGACAACACAAGTAGTATAGGAAAACTTGTCAGCGTTGTTATTCTAAAATTGTAACCATAATCCATAGCATTCAAATTTCACTATCAAGTATTGAAACACCAGGAATGCGTCCATTCCCTTAGGGTGTAATCAATATTGGCATCCCTGACATAACTCAACATTAGAAAGGTGTGCACTCCTCACTGATGTAAGCTATGCAGGTCCTAATCATACTTCAAGCAGTCTAAATAATATACATAAATAGAATGTGCTATGCATAGTAATTCTAACAATTAGACTTGCACACATATATGTATATATATATATTAGTCAGGGTTTACAGAAAACTTGTTCATTTGTAGATGTAGTCTTTCTTCATTAATGAGGAATGGGGGCTCCCTTCTATGAGTTGACAGTCCCTCGGTTTTCCATCCCAACTCCTTTTGATGTTACATAACCCTCATATGTCTTATTGACATGATCTTTACAATCTCACTCATATTGTTTACCAATCATGCAGTGCAGATGGGACATTATCAAAATGTTCAATGGCATTTCACCTTAAACCCATTTCCAAGATATGGGATCCTTCCCATGAATTTTGGCTTCCACAGGCCCTCTCTCATGGTCTTACTGCAATGTGTCTTCCTGGCACACTTATCAAATAGCCAAACAATCAGCAACATTTAGCAATAAGCTTCAAATGTGATTGTTCCATAACCAATCAATAGCATTAATAATTAATTCAACATGGATTTACAATTCTGTCTCCTACAAAAATTTATTTTCTTAGCCATGAGGCTATCCTCATATTGCTTGGCTCTTGTAAGTGGTATCACTTCTCCCATTATGGTCTTATGTCTGCTGCCATACATGAACATCCACTTACAACATGTCCTCCTAACACAATTCATATAAGCCAAATAGTCATTAGTCATTTATTAGCAAAATTCCAAATTAGAGATTTACAAATATGAGATTTACAATCCTTTTTTCTAACAGAACTTAGAGTTCTCAACCATGAGATTCCTTCTCATAAGCTCTAAATCAAAATTTTCAAATCTGTTCCCTACAAAAATTAGATTTGCAACCATGATATTATTCTCATAAACTTAAATCAGAATATTTTGTAGATTTGTTTCATGCATAGATTAAATTTCACAACCATGAGAACCTTCTCATAACCTTTGGCTTTTGTACATGGTAGAGTTGAGTCTTTACTATGGTCTTATCCCCATTTCCATATGAAAGACATTTCTACCTAGAGTCTGAAACTTTCAATCAGCCAAACATGCTGTGAGTCCCCATGCATATAATATTTCATTGCTGCAATAGTCACTGAAGCATTTCCAGAATGATAACATTCCATAATTCAAACACTTCTAGCTGTTAACATATCAATCTTATTAAACTCATTTACTTCATGTAAGTCATTATCATATTAAAATTGCAAGGTAGAGTCACATCATTTATGCAATTTAAATGAATCTTTGGGATACTCATTATTTCATCGTCATATTATTTATACAACTCTGCCCTTCCACAGAGTATTCCGACAGTCCTTCGATCATGACTACCTTCTTCATGCTCTTACTATTCTGCATTCATAACAGCCCATGAAATGATCCTAGAATTATCATCAATTCATCATCTCATCCATTATTTAGTTTGCAATAACACACACACCATCCCCATGCATTCATGCAATGCATCACAACATGTGCACCCACACTTATGCATGCACATTTACAACATTTACTCAAGCTTTTCATATGCATTCATTCAATGCTTAATTACAAGATTTATAAAATCTCTTAATGCACATCCACTCAATCCCACCTTGCATTGTTTCATGGGTACTATGCATTCAAGCATATTATGGCCTAACCATAACTACCTCATATAGCATGCTTTACCATAATCAGGACCGCTAGTCCTCACTTGCTTTGATTATTAACCTCATAATCGACATACACATGCAACAATATATTTTTATCTGAATGTAGTCTAAATTACTAAACAGTCACATGGTATGAGGCCTCTTGCTTTCATCACTCCATGTTCCACCACACCATGGCAGTATGGCATTCACATGAATGCATTTCAACTCTAAATGCATACCATTTTATGATTATTAAATATGGTTCAATGGATTCTTACCCAATCCCCTTTCAACACTTATGAAATCATCATAATTAAACCATTACCTGCATGGATCCCATTTACACCTTTGATGTTACCTGATCCGTTGGTCTCTTATAGAGGATTACAAAATTCCTCTACCAATCTCTTAATCATGGATTTGTTGCCCTAGCATTTTCTTCATAAGGTTGTTGGCCATATGCAACAATATCATCAACACATTTAGCCATGTGTAGCTAGGGTTTTACCCCTAGCTTGTGCAAATGAGCACCTACTAAGGAGAATGGACTCCTTAGTAGCAGTTCAGTAAATGTAAATAATTAAGCTAAAACAGAAATTAAATTACTTCTAAAACATGCATAAAACATAAACAACAAATTTAAATAATGGCTTTTTTGTATTGAAATTACCTTCAATGTGAAGGTTTGATGGAGCCCTTTGTAGTGTTCAAGAGGATGCTCCAAGCTTCAATATGCTCCTTCTCCTTCTCCAATGGTGGGGATGGGCCAAAAGTGGCTCTCAAGGTGAAAGTGGTTCAATGGTGAACTAGGGTTTCGAGAGAGATTTTGGCAGAGTAAGGGTGCTTGTGATTGTGGATATGGAATAAGGGATCTCCATCACCTATTTATAGTTTTTTGGTGGTGGAGTGCTGACCCGTGGTTTTAGGAAACACATGGTTTTGGGCAGCTGTATAGGGTTTTTTCCTCCTTTTCCTCATTATTTTATATTTTTTATTCCCTTTTTAGGGGAATTTTGCTATTTTTGGAGGAAAAGGGGGTTTTTTAGCCCTTTTTAGGCTATTTTGAGGGTTTTGTGGCCTTTTGGAGGCATTTTAGGCCTTTTGGAGGCTTTTTAATGGGATTTTTTAGGATTTTAAGGGAAATATGGTAGGAAAATGGACAAATGAGCCATATAATGTGGTAGATGAGGTAGTGAGCACTTTTTGGGTGTTAACAGATTGCCCCCTGATGTGCGAGGGCAGGAGCTCATCGTATGGCCGATGGACATCATAAGTCATGAATGGTTTTCCTGGGTGTGGAGAGAAGAGAAGAAACAAACCGAAGCCCGGAACAACGATCCCGAACAACTGCAAGAACTAAAAGTACATAACCTCAATAATGGATGAGGAATCATCTGATCATATGGACGAGGCGGGCATTCCCATGCTCGTATCAGGATATAACAAAATAACAACAATGGGATCCAAAAAATGGGGACCTGAAATATACATGACCTCAAATAATGACTGAGGGATAATCTCAATAGATGGACGAGGCGGGAATACCCATGCTCGTATCAAGATACATAAACAAAACTGTGAGGCCTGAAAAAAGGGGGACCTGTAAGATACATAGCCACTGTGTACATCATAGGTGTCCAGAGGGGACACAAAATCTGGGACATACTGCGGAGCTGACCATGTGGTAACTGAAGAACTGATGCACTGGAAAATCAACAGTGCTGCTGACTAGGGTACCAGAGGAACTGATGAGCTGCTGAATCAGAGTGACAAGGGGTACACTCACAATGGTACACCGAACTGGAACTGAGCTGGGATTGAAACTGGGTACTCAAGGAAGCATGTAGCTGGATGGCTTCCGAATACAATCGCCAACGTAGCCCGGACATCCACGGGAACATATAACTGGGCGTTCCGAAGGGACTCACCAATGTGCTAGAGTCGGGGGAAATCCGGGGTCTTCGACTAAAACTGATGGGATATAATCCTACGCAATCCTCAACGATGCGATCAAGGTGCTGAAGTCGAGCATGTGAGGAACAACCACTCAGAGAGGCAATGATGTCTCCTCTCAGAATGATCCGTAGGCACTTACCACAGATGGTGATAAGTCCAAGGCGTAGGGACCTCTGGGCCTATCCTCTGGAATAGAGGAGCTGTCGTCGACAGAGGGAGACCTGCAACTATCAAGGAAATGATGTTTCCTTGACAGGAGCGCGAGGTGAAAAACCGAAATGTGATAGTACTGATGGCAGGACTGACAAACTGTGGAGGGACAACTGGGCAAGTAGAGTGTGTGGACTCAAACTTCCTTTGTTCAGAGTATGATAATGGGAATGATCGGGCAGCATATGAAACTGACTGAGGGGAAAGGGATCATAGCTGTAATGGATCTGGGAAGGTGGCTGGGCTGAGGGAGACTCAAGCTAGTATAAAATGGCAGGAGACTGCAGAATACTCTGAACAAAGGCGACCTGATTGGGGGTGCTGCCGAGATGATTGATCGTAGTGCCAGGAGGCACGGGAGGGTACTTCTTCATGAGTTAAGGAACGAGAAGAAGGGTGTGTAAAATGATACTGTCGTGTGGATTTTACGAGCCCAGGACAGTTCATGCTCGTGGTGGCTTTCAATTTTAAGGAGTCTGAAAGCAATAAGAAGACTCTGAAGTGATGGAATGGTACTGTCGTGTGGATTTAACGAGCCCAGGATAGTGTATGCTCGTGGTTGCTTTCAATTTTAGAGAGTCTGAAAGCAAATAAGAAGACTCCAGGGGGTTGCTTTTTCGTAGATTTAGTCTCCAAGGCCCAAAGAAGCATAAAAGGATGCAATGAAGAACTCTTCTAGCCGGTGTGACTAGAGTATTCCTTTTTCGTAATTAGTCTACCAGGTCCGGAAAAGGGTTAAACTTATACCAGATAGACGCCCTTTCAGGTACTTTAACGAGCATGAAAGGAAGCAAGATTGCTCGGCGATCTTTTCATTATTTTAGGAGTCAGAAAAGAGCTTAACGGAAACTCCCTAAGTGCCTTTTTCGTAAAGGACTTGTCCGGCCCGAAAAAGGGATAAAATTATACCGAACAAAAGAAATGGCCAGGCAAGGAGGAAGTGTTCAATCAAGGAACAGTAATGATGACCAAGAATGAGGATAGTGGGGAACACTGGTGGGCCTCCTTGCGGGGTAAGTGAAATGGTGGCAAAATAACGAAACATTTGCAGTATGACAGGAGTGAATGGCTCATGTAAAAATGTGGAACAATTCGACAGCGGCCGATGTGGCATGCAAACCGAGGTAGCAAGGTGTGGGGAAACAATGTTGAAATTGTACCAAGTGAGAGCGAGAAATGATCTCAAGCATCATCACGAGCTCGGAAAAATGAATCCGGTGATATAAAGGATGTCAAAAACGGGTAACGGCTGATGTGGCACGCAAACCGAGGTGATGGGGGCATTTTGAAAAATTCCCATAAAATCTGGAGGTGAGAGCGAGAAATGATCTCAAGCATCATCACCAGCTCGGAAAAATGAATCCGATGATATAAAACATGCAAAAAATGGAGAACGGCCGATGTGGCACGCAAACCGAGGCGACTAGTGGTGTCTGAAAAATGGGCAAAAAATAACGAGGTAATAATGCAACGAGGTGACCATCATGATGGTCTCGTCGTGCTGATTCCGGTGGTGGAAACGGTTCGAAAAGACAAAAAAAAAAAACAAAAAAAAAACAAAAAGAAAGTACTGTACAATGCAGACCAATGAGGTCGCAAGTTATTATAGGGATAGAGACTCCTTAGGATACAACCCCTCATGGGGGTTGCGTAAAGGAAGGTCTTCAGAGTCAGTTTCAGTACGAACAGGAAGTTCCTCTAGCCGTGTGTCCATGTGATGTTTGAGAATGGCGGGGTCGAACCCAAGCATTCCGGTAGAGGGCCAAGCAAAGACATCACGGTACTCTTGGAAGAGTTGGTGGTAGTTCTCGATCTCTTGCGCGCTGCAGGAGGTTCCTAAAGTGATGACTTCAGGGGTATCTGAGAACTGTGAGGGATGAATGGGACGCTGTTTCTGACGAACGGGGGGTACATCAGGCCATGTGTCAATATGGTGCTCTATAATGGCGGGGTCAAGACCAGGCATTTCGGTATAGGACCAGGCAAAGACATCACGGAATTCTCTAAAAAGGTTTATGTAGTCCTCAATCTCTTGTTTACTGCAGAATGCTCCTAAAGTGATGAGTTCAGGGGCACGTCCTGGGGCAGCGATATCAACTTGGATGACAGGTGAGATGTTGGCCATGTTACCTTCCTCGAAGGCATCCGGAGCAGGAATAGGGTCCTTGAACCAGTCGACCTTGGTGGGGAGGAAGTCTTTGGATTCAACCGCGTATTGGGTAGCGGTGCTAGAGGAGGATTCTTCTGGGATGAAGTAGGAACGGTGGTGCATGTCATTCCAGGGATAATCCAGGGCAGTTAGGGCCTCAAGAATCTCCTCATCAGTACGGAAAGTTTGCGTCGTCAAATCGGTTGACGAGGGGGTAGTGGTTGAAGTAGTGGTGGAAGAGATCATATAGATGATATTAACCTCTCCAGAAGGGGGAGAGACCGGGGGGTAAATCTCCTCAATGGTGGGTGGTGCCGTCTCCAGATCCAGATTGTTCATCTCATAGAGAGCCGCTCTGTAATCCGGGAGATCGGGACAATGATGTGAATAATGTCCGTAAATACCGCTTATGGCGCAGGAGTGGTTGGTACGTAGGGACTTATCTTTAGGCTTGGGAGTGGGGTTGAGTTCGACAGTTGGGATGTTGGGGTCATCGTCGAGCATCTGCATGTGCTTCTGCAATGCTGGTAACTGTGGGCATTGGTGGGTCGCATGGCCCAACTCGTCGCACAACGCGAATTTGGGAGGAGCACGAAATACAGGAGGGTTTTTTACTGTCTTTGGGGGTGGTACAGCAGTGTAAGGTTGTGGACCTCTGCCCCCAGTGGGTTTGGGAGTAGGAGGGGGTGTCGTGGAGGACGAAGGGGTAGAGACACCGGGAGGTGGCTGAGTGGTAGTAGCCATGGGTTGCACTAGTTGGAGGACGACATCTGGTGTCGGCGGGAGAACGGGAGGCGAAAGATACCATACAGGTAATCCCAAGGTTAACCCAGGGAGGCTAAGGGTAGCCATGACCGGGGCGCTTACTACTCCCGATGAAGGGACTAGGAAGGGGATCGTATGGATCGGTGTAACACCAATGTGGCTAGGTACCAATGGTGGTTTTGGCAACAAGGGTGGTTGATCATTAGGTGGTAGGTTATCGTGGGATAAGGTACATAAGTCAGAGACTTCGGGCGTAGATGACGGGGGAGGAATGGATTGAAAGGTGGAGGTCATCGGCGCATCTGAGTAGACTCCAGGCCCCGTAGAGGAAACAAACGAGGTGGTGGAAGGAGAAACAGGTTGTTCAACCATGGGGAGAACATTTTCAGGTGCCGCGGGAGCACTGGGATCATAATAGGTGAGCTGGTCAATCTTAACCACGCGTCCCTCATGGGGGAACATCATGGTGTGAAAGACGGAAGAGGCAACCGCCCGCATGGCATACATGTAGCTGCGGCCAAGTAAAAGGTTATAATCCAATTGGGCATTGATTACCTCTATGTCAATAAGGACTGTTTTACCGCCTAACTGGACATGAACGTTGGGTAGGAGGCCTTGGGGCTGGGCCAAACGACCATCGTAGGCACGTAACGCAGTGGTGGACTGCTGGAGAGGAGGGGATCCTAGCTTCTGCCATACGAATGTAGACATAACGCATGTGGAGGCATCCTCATCGATGATGCACCGATGGATGACAAGATTCCTAACGGAGACAGTAACTTGGAATGCTAAGCTGGAAGGTAGGCGTGGTTCAGACTGGTCTAAATCAAATGCCATCAAATGCGAATCATTTGGGTCAATCCCCCCAATGGCGGAAAGTAAAGTCTTGCGCTGGGAAGGGCAGTTCTTCAAGACTTCTAACGCAGACATGGCTGCGGGAGATTGGGCTAGGTCGTCTACGATGCTGTAGTTTGACGCAGCGCGCGCATTGGGGTTATTGTTGATTCGGCGAAGCGGGAAACGAGGTGCTTTCGCAGCGCCGTCTATGGGCGACGGAGGTATACGTAACGCCTGATCGGTGGGATGGGCGTTAGTGGGTTTGTCCGTGGGAGTGGCTTCAGAGGTGGAGCCATATTGGTTCCGACGGGTCTGGAGGTTGACGTCAGTAGATGACATCATCAGCAAGTGGTGGGTACCTGAGTCAAACATGGGTTGATCAGGAGCAGCGTAAGTGATCTGTTATTGTTGGGGCGCGTTGGCTTGAGGGGGAGCCAACGACTGAGTGTTTACTATGCCTTGGGTCGGTAAGGGATTTTGCAGCACCAAAGGGGGTTGCTGAGGTTGGGGGGGGTTGGGCGGTGCTTGGGGAGCCGCATGCCCTTGGCGATGGGCCTCGTCAACCCAGAGTTGCCGAGCTCGTTCCAAGTGTGGGCAAGCATGTGTGTAATGTCCATAGACCCCGCAAATAGAACAAGGGTGGTTCGTTCGCAAATTGGGGTTTTTAGCCTGCTTGGGCGGGCGATCAGGGTTTTGGTTAGCGGGGGCCGCATTGTTGTTGTCGAGGGGATTAGTCGGTTGGCCAGCTTGGTCGGCAGGTTGGTTGTTCCCCCGATTACGGCCCTTGCCGCGGTTCTGTTGGCCCTGGTTACGTTGGTTGTTCTGGTTTTGCTGCGGGTTTTGCTAGGCGTAAACTTGCCCTTGGGTAGCAGGTGGATTCTGAGGTTGCGCAGGTGCGGGAGCAGGCTGCGGTGGATGGTATGCAGGTTGAGGCTGAGCAGGTGCAGCAACTTGATGGGGTTGCTGATATGGCTGCGGAGCCGGTTGTGGGTTTGCCGCAGGGGCTGCCTGTGGCGGATAATAGGCAGGTGGGGCTTGTGAAGGCGCAGGAGCCGGGGCATCCTGCTGATGGTAGTAAGGCTGAGGGGCGACTGGGGGAGCATAAGCAGGAGTCGCATACCCGAAGCACTGAGGTGGACATGAGGGTCCATGGGAATGGTGATGTGTCATGTGAGCATACGAGTTAGTTGCTCCAGACTGTGAGGTAGCCCGTGACAGGTCGGGGCCAGGGGTAGGACGTGCTATAGAAAATGGTTGGGGATGCGAAGAAACACGGCCAATGATACCATCTGCAGCGTGGGATTCCCTCGACGCATCATGCTGGGAGGAATCGCCACGAGGGGCGTCAGGTATAATGGTATAAAGGTAACCCGATTGGGCGTAAATGAGGTCGAACTGTTGGGCCTTAAGGATGGCTTCTTCTTCAGACTGGGGTCTTTCTGAGGCCACATCCTTAGCAATAACAGGGAGAAGGGATTTGAGGAACCAATCTAGGAAGATACGGTCGTCTAGTTTTATCTTGCATAAGCTACGGCGTCGACGCCACTCATGGATGTGGTCCGTGATATGGGTGGTCGTGTTTTGTCTGCAGGATAGGAGGATCTCAACGCCTGCGTCATAGCGGACAGGCAACTGGAAGAACTGCAGGAAGGTCGAGGCCAGGGAAGCAAAGGTGGCATGGGTCCCATGAGGCTGCTCAATATACCACTTGGCTGCAGAGCCAGTGAAGGTGCGCTGTAAGAGACGGAGGCGAACAGAGTCATCCACTATGGAGTTAGAGGAACACCATAGGTGGAAAGACATGATATGGTTTTGTGGGTCCTCACCGGCCTTGCCCTCGAACTTAGGGATGTCAGAGGGTAGTTTGGTAGGCATATGAGGCCATGTAGGGTCGTGTCGAATAGGATCGTTGGTCAATCTGGCCAGGTCGGGTAGGTTGAGGCTAGCCATGAATGAAAAACTGGAAGAAGGATGTGACACAGTAGTGGGTTGGACCAAGTTGGGGCCAGTGCCCCCAAGTGGAGGGACAAGATTTAGGGTGGTGCCCCCAAGTGGAGGAACTGAGGTAGTGGAGGATGGTCCAGCACCACCATGGGTAGTGTGAGCCACTGATGTAGTGGGGATAGGTATTCCCGCTGTGGGAATAGGTACCGTGAGGGGAACGGTAGATGGGTGCCCCATGGAGGGCATACCCAAAACAGGTGTAGTGACTGGTGTAGTGGTGGATGTGCCACCAATGGTCCCTATGACAAACGGAGTGGAAGTCGTGCCAGCCATGGGGCTAGTAGGGGCAGTGTAAATAGGGTTCTCAGACTCTTCGTCAGAATCGGAGGTAAAGTAAGGGGCGTCACTATCTGGTGACAGAGTCCTACGTCGCTGACGAGTGGAGTCAAGTGACAAGGCTCTAGACCTGTGATGAATGGTATCAACAGATGATGATCGGAATCTATAACGGGTGGTGTCAAGAGAACCCTGCTGTGGGGGCTCGCCCCTGAGGCGCCGAGAATGTCTCGGGGACTCAATGGTGACAGATGGTGTCAAATCTCTGTGGGTTGAGGTGAGTATAAAAACAGCTCAAAAAATCCTAATGCAACCGATTGTGCAGAAGGAGAGCTAAAAAGCAAGGCACTCAGGCCAACAACCAACTCAAAACACCCACTGCAGCAGCTGTGCTACAATAGGTGGAGTATCAACAAAGATGGTCAGAATACCAACAAGCAGCAGGTTTCCTAAAAAAGAAAAAAAATGGTGGACTCACTAGACCAAAGGGAGGTAAAGGAGCATGCAAACACCTAGCTAAAAGTATTCTGACTCAACTAAACATATCCTCTGCAAGGTGATGAAATCCAAGTCAGACAATATGAGTAGAAAAGCCAAGTGGCTATGATATCCCCCTACCGGGAGGGACACCGGGTAGTCAATCCTAGAAGAATGGCAACTAAGATACCCCATTCATGACACGTCCAGAAAGGTGAATCTTCCGTTTAGTTCGTTGACCGCAATACCCCTATACAGGGATATCCCGCGAACCGCGAAAGGTAGCCCTTCGGTTACTGAATGGAGTGCGGTATTCCACTCAGGCCTCCGGAACCAGTCTCCCGACTTCAACCCTCCTAAGGGAGAGGCCCTCTGATAAACTGGTCGTGACCGTGCCAAAAAGTACTAGGGGATTTTGGTTCCCTATTTGGACAACAACTATGTCTCAAGTGAAAGTAACCAAGGGGTGTTATTGGAAGCCTATCCCCCTGATCCTACCTAACTACAATGATTCTTTTGTGTTCCCCAAGTGGGGTTAGAATGTTGGTTTAGTTAGGTACTTTTTAAGGCTCACTTGATTTATGTGACAGAGTGTGTGCTCGTGAGGTGATGAACCCAAAAATAGAAGTGCCACAAGGGGGGCAACTTCCAACTATCAATAATACTGAAATTGAAATTTTAACTTGCAAAATTTTCTGAATTAAAAATAACAAAATTTTTAAAAGAATTCTGTAAAGGGAACAGAAATTATGTTGCAGAAAGGCTGTAAGGTAGTGAGGCTGCAGGTGGGACAGAGGGCTGTTCAGATGCAGAAAATATTGCAGCAAAAGGGGTTGGGCTCAAAACAGGAAAAAAGCAGAAATCAGACCACGGGTCTGTGGCGAATCGGAACAGGCAGACCGCGGGTTTGAGGAAAACAGACGCGGTCAGGTCGCGGCTTTCGGGCCAACAGACGCAGTCGGGACGTAGGAAATAGGGCAAAAGACGCAGTCGGGTCGCGGCAGAAGGGATAACAGGCACAGTCGGGACGCACGAAAGAGGCAGAAAGCCGCAGTCGGGACGCGGGAAAAAGGCCGACAGGCGCAGTCAGATCGCGGTAAACAGGTTGATTAGCCACGGTCGGATCGCAGGTAACAGACTTGAATCCGCCAGCGGGGCGTCGGAAGCAGTCTGAGAGCCGCGGTCGGATCGCAGGTAAAGGCCTGAAAGGCGCGGTCGGGACGCGACTGCAGAGGGAAAAGACGCGGTATGCGGCGGCCGAAAGGGACAGCCGAAAGGAAAAAATTCAAAACGGAAACCAGAAATTCAAAATCTAGGGGAGTCGCCAAAACTGTAGCTAGGGTTTTACCCCTAGCTTGTGCAAATGAGCACCTACTAAGGAGAATGGACTCCTTAGTAGCAGTTCAGTAAATGTAAATAATTAAGCTAAAACAGAAATTAAATTACTTCTAAAACATGCATAAAACATAAACAACAAATTTAAATAATGGCTTTTTTGTATTGAAATTACCTTCAATGTGAAGGTTTGATGGAGCCCTTTGTAGTGTCCAAGAGGATGCTCCAAGCTTCAATATGCTCCTTCTCCTTCTCCAATGGTGGGGATGGGCCAAAAGTGGCTCTCAAGGTGAAAGTGGTTCAATGGTGAACTAGGGTTTCGAGAGAGATTTTGGCAGAGTAAGGGTGCTTGTGATTGTGGATATGGAATAAGGGATCTCCATCACCTATTTATAGTTTTTTGGTGGTGGAGTGCTGACCCGTGGTTTTAGGAAACACATGGTTTTGGGCAGCTGTATAGGGTTTTTTCCTCCTTTTCCTCATTATTTTATATTTTTTATTCCCTTTTTAGGGGATTTTTGCTATTTTTGGAGGAAAAGGGGGTTTTTTAGCCTTTTTTAGGCTATTTTGAGGGTTTTGTGGCCTTTTGGAGGCATTTTAGGCCTTTTGGAGGCTTTTTAATGGGATTTTTTAGGATTTTAAGAGAAATATGGTAGGAAAATGGACAAATGAGCCATATAATGTGGTAGATGAGGTAGTGAGCACTTTTTGGGTGTTAACACCATGCTTCTGTTCTCTTTGGTCCTACAACCAATACCAACACCAATAGTGATTATCAACCACAATATTTGCCATTAGTGGTTCATTGCATATGTAGAACCTTACTACTTTTACCAATATGTAATATCCTATGTGTACACAAGCATCTTCTCATGCACTGTGCAATGTTTATTAATATGTCAGCCAATGCATATTCATGCCATCTCTCTACTCTGGCATTTTAACCATTCTCCTGCCATAATTTTCTACACATCAAGCTCATAAAATATAAATACAGTAGCAAAACATGGTTAAGGGATTCTCCCTTTCCAATCCTTCATCGCCGCATGGGATTCCTCTTCCACATCGTAGCTGGTATGATTTCATGGCCTCTAGCAAACACACAAGGAATCATTAGATATGATTTAATCACCAAGCATCAATTCAACACATATACTCATGCATGATATCCCAACTTGCTACTTCTAGGCATGGAATTCTATGAATTGTCCATATTTATAACAACAATTTTTTTTTGTCAAAACAACCACTGGCACTTTTCTGCTGTGCATAACTATGAGGCATGATAACCTCATTCAAATTCTGATCATGCATTATTGTTCCTTGCTGGATAAGCTTTCCAATGCCTATCCACATGCTCCATTCTGACTTCGGGTGTGGAAACCACATTACTTCAAAAATGTCAACTTTTACCAAAATGGCAATGAGAATTTCTGCACTTTCACAGTTACAAAATATCCTGAACTACCAACTTCAGCCATTTGTAGAAGCAAATCTATGAAGAATCATGAAAACATTTCTATAGGGGGAAGTTAGTACATATAACAAGGAACACTCAACAACTCGCGTATCTCTGTTCTGATGCTCCATTCATCTTCTATAAAATTCTGGGTTTGACTACTTTCCACTTTTCACATTTTTCCAAAATTTCAATTTTTGGGCCAAAAATGGCTATTTCCCATACAGTGCATTTCTGGAAAATCTCTGTCTAACGAAAAATTTCTATTTTCAAGAGAATAAGAAATGTTGAGTTCAGTAAATTTATTGAATCCTAATTACAGGGTCACTTTCATCCACTGCAAGGTTTTCAAAATCTCCAAAAAGTGGCCCGAAATAGTGTTGTTTGGCCTTCACACTCACCCCGACTCCACATCCTTTGGAGTTTGGCTCCAAAATTTCAAACTTAACACTGTGCCTGCCCCATGACTGGTCCATATCAATTTTAGCTCAATCCGACCTTTTGTCAAACGTTAGGACACTGATTTATAAAAGCCATTCATTCTGATTTTATACCAAATCGGAGCATAATGAGCTCCGGATCTTCACTGGACCTTTCATTGCCTGCGTTAATGGCCTCAGAATGCCACTGAACTTATCCAAATCTGACTCCGCAAGCTCTTGTTACACAAAAATCAAGTTTCGGGCTCTATACTATTTTTTTTTTTTTTTTTCCACCCCGCATCCCGCAACCCAAAACTGTGGGTTCGGGGTCAAGTCGCGGTAATGGGGATGTAACCACCATCTTGCAACCCGAAAGTTGAAAGCCGAACGTGTGGGTGCGGTATTGCGGGAATCCAAAACGTAATCTTCAAATTTGTCGTTCCCGAAACCTGAAACCCAACATCCCGAAAGTGCAGGTGCGGGAATGCAGGAATCCAAAACGCAATCTTCAAATTTGGCATTCCTGAAACCCAAAAACTGACATCCCAAAAGTGCAGGTGTGGGATTGCGAGAATCCAAAATGCAATCTTTCAATTTGGCATTCCCAAAACTCGAAACCTGAAACCCGTGGAACACCTCCGGCCCTGTAACTTGCGGGGTTCATAACTCCTCCATCCCTTGGCCAAATGGGACGAGTCTGGTACCGTTGGAAAGATGTTGGAGAGCTCTCTGCAATGGTGTGATCATCTGCTGCATCTTAGAAATCTAACCCTGCCATTTTTCCAATAAAAAATACCACCCCAACTTCACCAATACTGCGTTAAAACATTCTGTCACTTACCTGTAACTCAGAGTTTGGCCCAAGCAGCCCCAGTGCTGCAAGCTGGGCTCTGATACCACTCTGTAATGTTCCCTTCCATTCAATCCAGTTCAAGGAAGGAAACATGACCAACATACCGAGCTTATTGACAATCTCAGCCCCAGTCAAACTTTGAGAAATGCATGGATAATTAAAAACTTCTATGTGCAATTCATCCTCAATATAAACACAATGGAATTAAACATAATAACACACACACAGACTAGAATGCATCAGCATATCTATCCCAAGTAGATGACGAATCAAAAAACAGTGAATCAATCCCATTCTTATGGTATGCACAAACTTCATATCAACCATATTAAGATATTCATTTCATCTCATTAACACAAAGAGTTAACATTCATAATTAACACATTGCAGAATACAGAATGCATACAAATTAATTCACAGAGAATACTTATCTTGAAATGTAAACATCCAAACAACTGGCTACGTGAGAGAAACATTCCACCCAACCATAGATCTCTGTACAGCCTATGTTCTTTCAGATGAGAGATCACCCCCGAGATGGGATTTGTATCCAATAAGGAGGAACTAGACAGACTCACTCACAGCCATGGATTCACTCAAACGGTCATGCTAAGCCAGCACACAACTAGGCTTATCAAGCATGTAATAAGACAAGGAGGATGATGCTAAGCTAGTGAGCTCAACCATAGAGCTACAAACATATCAAGCTAAATTCAAGCAATTCAATCCTCTGTTCAAACATCCACACTTGGATTTATCACCATTCTGTCAACGAATAACTCAATCCCGTCACTGGTTTTCTGGGCTATCCAAACTGATTTTTCCAATGGATTTCGAGGTAGTTAATGCTCCCAAATTCACCCCAAGGTTCATACCTATGGATTCCCCATTGGATTTCACTGTCCAATACCAATTCTGGGCGTTTATGGCTCTTCAAAACGTGGGTTCTTTCCCAGTTGCGATTTCTGTTTTTTCTCCCTGCTGGGAATTCGTTTTTGGATGAAAATTGATGATGGGTCCTCCCACACTGGAATGGGAATGATGAATAAGTAACTCCCATCAGGTAGAGTGACTTTTGGTACAAGAAAACAGATCCCATACTCTGCCATACGAATTTCAGGGTTGCCCATGCTCCATTGAAGCCATGGACTGATTTCTTCAACAACCTTCTTACACATAATTAAATGCCAGCAAAGAAAGTCAAAAGGGTTCTCAAGATGACATTTGGCAATCTTATGGTTCAATCCCACAACCCCCTCACCACTCCCTAATGGATACACATGGCCCCCTTCTCATTCATTGCCTCCATAGCCAGTTTTGGTATTTTATTGCATGATGTTTATTTACATCATTTTTACAATGTTCCATGGCTAAATAGCACATGGGTAACATAATGTCTAATACTTGCATTTTAAATAAAATTCGAGCTTCCACTAGCAAGGCCTTGGCCTTGAGCTCCATGCTAGGAAAATATACATCACATGTATACAATATTTACATTAAAAGCTAACATATCCTAAGGGTCAAAATGGGTTAATGAAATTCATTTCTCCCAAGAGTTGGTTGAGGTAGTAAATCCCTTGGGAAATGAGAGGTATGGCTGTCCAAATTTGAGTATGGGCAAGCCACCCTTCATGTAAAAACATTTTTTGCCCCTTGGGCAAGAAAAGAGCCATGAATTGCTCCCCAAGCCATTACCCATCAACCAACTTTTCTCTCCCACAAGTTTGGAGCTACCCGGGCATTTTTCTCCATGGATTTCCTGTGTTTTCCTCCATCATTCAAGCAGGGAAGGGCGTTTTTGTTTCGGGTTACCAATTGGGAAGAGAACAGATCGATTTGGGGTTACAATGAGGCCATTCTGGCCATGTGAAATGCTCATAATTGGTGGAAGAAATTGGGTTTATCCCTGGGGATCAATTTTCCTTCCCACAGTTCGTTTTGGGTGAGCCATGATTTGGGGAAAACCCATGGCCATCATGTTTGTAAATCTCACTGCTAGCAATGTGTATCCATTCCCAGTTTCTGCATTGTTATGTGTAAGAGTATGTTGGGGTATGGGTTATGGGTATCTGTTGCTTTGGCTTGAGCTTCAGTGTAAGCATCCATGGTTCAGCTTTAGTCTGATAAACCCAGCTGTGGACTGGCTTGGCTTAGATGCAATGTTTGTTTGGCTGTTCCTGAGCTTGAATGTCCCCTTTTCCTTGTAGAAATCATGTCCAGCTCAGGGGTGGTAGTTGTGTTGAGAGATTGATGAACACAATTAGCCTATGGTTGGGTGGAACATTGCAGTGACATAGCTAGTTGCTTGGGACAATTTCACAATGAAGATGAGTATATTCTTATATGTATTTAATTCTACAATGATTAATTTGATGATTATTTTGATATGCTGGATGTGCATGAAATGTGTGTGGATGATGTTATTTCGCTATGCATGTTTCATTAATTTGCATCCACAAAGTTTTGATTTTATTTGTGTGAATCTAATGAATGGGATGAGTTTATGTAAAAGCCCAGATTGTGGTATCATGCTCCCTTCCTTGAATTGGGTCCGCGGGAGGGGACGTTACAGGTGTTTATAGCGAGAGAGATAGATATTGGTGGTTAGGTATTTAGATAGATAGAGAGAGGGTTAGGGGTTTAGAGAGAGATATTGGAGGTTAGGGGTTTACAAAGAGAGATATTGGGGTTTTGTGGATTAGAGAGAGAGATGTAGAAAGAGAAAGTTTGGTGGTTACATTTTTAGAGATAGATAGAGAGAGAGATAATGAACGATAGGGGTTTATGGAGAGAGGTTTGGGATTAGGAATTGAGAGAGAGAGAGAGGGAAACTGGGTGTTAGGGGTTTAGAGAGAGAGAGAGATTGGAGGTAAGGGGTTTACAGAGAGAGAGAGATAGAAAGAGAGAGGGAAGAATTTAGGGATTTAGAGAGAGAGAGAGAGAGAGAGAGATTGGAGGTAAGGGGTTTACAGAGAGAGAGAGATAGAAAGAGATAGGATGGAGATTAGGGATTTAGAGAGGGAGAGAGATGGGAGGTTAGGGTTTTAGATAAATAGATAGAGAGAGAAATAAAGATTGGGATTTAGGGGTTATGTGTTATGGGTTAAGAGAGAGAAACATAGAAAGAGATATATCAATGGTTAGGGATTTAGAAAGAGAGAGATAAAGAGAGAATGTAGGTTAGGGTTTGAGAGGGAGAGATAGAATGGGGGTTATGACTTTAGAGAGAGAGATGGTTGAAATTTTGTATCAAGAGAGAGAGAGAGAGAGAGATCATGGGTAAGGGGTTTTGAAATAGAGAGAGATTGGTGGTTAGGTTTTTAGAGAGAGAGAGAGATATTGGAGGTAATGGGTCTAGAGAGAGAGAGAGACATAGAAAGTTATATATTGGGGGCTAGGGGTTTAGTGAGAGAGATATTGGGGGCTAGGGGTTTAGTGAGAGAAATATTGGGGGTTAGGGGTTTAGAGAGATTAGGGGTTAGGGTTTTAAAAAGAGAGAGAGAGTTAGAAAGAGAGAGAGATATGGAGTCAGGGGTTTAGAGAGTGAGAGAGAGAGAGAGAGATTGGGGGTTAAGGGTTAGGATTTAGGAGTTTAGATAGGTATATAGAGATAGATTGGGGTTTCGAGAGAGAGAGAGAGAGATATTTAGAATTAGGGGTTCCGAGAGAGAGAGAGAGATTAGGGATTAGGGTTACAGGTTAGGGGTTTAGAGAGAAGGAGAAGGGGTTTATGGGTTTTTAGAGAGAGATTCGGAGTTAGAGATTTAGAGAGAGAGAGAGGGAGATAGAGTGAGAGATTGAGGGTTAGAGATTTATAGAGTGAGAGAGATTCGGGTTAGGAGTTTAGAGAGAGAGAGAGAGAGAGATTGGGAGTTAGGGTTTTAGAGAGATAAATATAGAGAGATATTCATGGTTAGTGGTTAGAGAGAGATAGAGAGAGAATGGTGGTGAGGGTTTGAGAGAGAGAGAGAGAGAGAGAGAGAGATTGGGGGTTAAGGGTTTAGAGAGAGAGACATTGGGGGTTAGGTGTTTAGAGAGAGAGGGAGAGAGAGAGAGGTTAGGGGTTTAGAGAGTGAGAGAGAGAGATTGCATGTCAGGGGTTTAGAGAGAGAGATATTAGAGGTTAGGGGTTAAGAGAGATTGATATTGGGTGTTCGAAGTTTATAGAGACAAATATAGAAAGAGATAGATTGGTTGATAGGTGTTGAGAGAGAGATAGAGAGAGAATGAAGGGTAATGTTTGAGAGAGAGCGATATTGGGGGCTAGGGGTTTAGATGTAATGAGAGACAAGGAAAGAGATTGGGGCCTACGTGTTTCAAAAGAGACGGAGATTAAAGGTAACATGATTAGAGACAGAGAGATATAAACAGAGAAATTTTGGGTTAGGGGTTTAAACAAAGAGAGACTAGGGGTTAGGGATTTATATAGAGGGGGACTTTGGTGTTTGGGGTTTAGCGAGAGAGAGACAAATGGGGTTAGGGATTTATAGAGAGATAGATATTGGGGGTTATGGGTTTAGAAAGAGATAGGTTGAGATGTAGGTGTTTAGATAAAGAGAGAGATTAGTGGTTAAGGGCTAGGAGTTAGGGGTTTATATAGATAGAGAGAGATTGGGGATTAGTGACTAGGGATTTAGAGAGAGAGAGAGAGAGAGAGATTGGCGCAAAGGGGTTCAAATAGAGAGAGAGAGAGATTAGGGGTTAAGGGTTAGATAGAGAGAGAGATATTGGGGGTTAGGGATTATGGGTTTAGATAGATAGATAAATAGAGAGAGAGAGAGATAGAGATATTGAGGGTTAGGTGTTAGGGGCTAGGGATTTGGATAGATAGAGAGACATAGGTTGGAGATTAGGGGATTAGAGAGAGAGAGAGAGAGAGAGAGAGATTGGGGGTTAGGAATTTATAGCGAGAGAGATAGATATTGGCAGCTAGGTATTTAGGTAGACAGATGGAGAGGCTTAGGGGTTTAGAGAGAGATATTGGAGGTTAGGGGTTTACAAAGAGAGATATCGGGTTTTTGTGGATTAGGGGGAGAGATGTAGAAAGAGAAACTTTGGTGGTTACATTTTTCGAGATAGATAGATAGAGAGAGAGATAATGAATGATAGGGGTTTAGAGAGAGAGATTTGGGATTAGGCATTGAGAGAGAGACAGAGACTGGGTGTTAGGGGTTTAGAGAGAGAGAGAGATTGGAGGTAAAGGGTTTACAGAGAGAGAGAGATAGAAAGAGAGAGGGAAGAAGTTGGGGATTTAGAGAGAGAGAGAGAGAGAGATTGGAGTTAAGGGGTTTACATAGAGAGAGAGATAGAAAGAGAGAGGGAACAAGTTAGGGATTTAGAAAGAGAGAGAGATTGGAGGTAAGGGGTTTACGTAGAGAGAGAGATAGAAAGAGATAGGATGGAAGTTAGGGATTTAGAGAGAGAGAGATGGGATATTAGGGGTTTAGATAAATAGATAGAGAGACAAAGAGAGGTTGGGGCCGTTTAGGGGTTATGTGTTATGGGTTAAGAGAGAGAAACATAGAAATAGAGATATCAGTGGTTAGGGATTTAGAGAGAGAGAGATAAAGAGAGAATGTAGGTTAGGGTTTGAGAGGGAGAGATAGAATGGGGGTTACGGGTTTAGGGAGAGAGATGGTTGAAATTTTGTATCAAGAGAGAGAGAGAGAGGTCATGGTTAAGGGGTTTAAAAATAGATAGAGATAAAGAGAGATATTGGTGGTTATGTTTTTAGAGAGAGAGAGAGAGATTGGAGGTAATGGGTCTAGAGAGAGAGAGAGACATAGAAAGAGATATATTGGGGGCTAGGTGTTTAGTGAGAGAGATATTGGGGGTTAGCGCTTTAGAGAGATTAGGGGTTTAAAGAGAGAGAAATTTGACGATAGGAGTTAAGTGAGAGAGAGAGAGATAGAAGGAGAGACAATTCGGGTTAGGGATTTTGAGAGAGATATTGGGGGTTAGGTGTTTAGAGAGAGAGAGTTAGAAAGAGAGATAACTGGAGTTAGGGGTTTAGAGAGTGAGAGAGAGAGAAACACATTGGGGATTAAGGGTTAGGATTTAGGAGTTTAGATAGGTAGAAAGAGATAGATTGGGGTTTAGAGAGAGATAGAGATATTCAGTGTTAGTGGTTTAGAGAGAGAGAGATATTTAGAATTAGGGGTTTGAAGAGAGAGAGAGAGAGATTAGGGATTGGGGGTTACAGGTTAGGGGTTTAGGGAGAAGGAGAAGGGGTTTATGGGTTTTTAGAGAGAGATAGAGAGAGAGATTAGGGGTCATGGGTTTAGAGAGAGAGAGAGAGAGATAGAGCGAGAGATTGAGGGTTAGATATTTATAGAGTGAGAGAGATTGGGGCTAGGAGTTTATATAGATAAATAGAGAGAGAGAGAGAGAGAGAGAGAGAGAGAGAGAGATTGGGCGTTAGGGTTTTAGAGAGATATTCATGGTTAGGGTTTAGAGAGAGATAGAGAGAGAATGGTGGTGAGGGTTTGATAGAGAGAGAGAGATTGAGGGTTAAGGGATTAGAGAGAGACATTGGGGGTTAAATGTTTAAAGAGAGATAGAGACGTTAGGGGTTTAGAGAGTGTGAGAGAGAGATTGCACGTTAGGGGTTTAGAGAGAGTGATTTTAGAGGTTAGGGGTCAATAGAGAGAGATATTGGGTGTTCGAAGTTTATAGAGAGAATGATCTGAATTTTAGGGGGCATATGGTCTAAATTCAGATGTATAAGCCATAAAAGCATTAAATGGAGAGGCTGCCCTCTCATATCCATGGTATTTGGTAGCACATAGTTTTGGCCCATGGTATGGCCTCAAGACACATTGTAATAATGCTATATAAAGGCCTAGAAATCCTTCTCATAATAACAAGTTACTCATTTGGTTTCTATCCCACATTTCTCTTATTTTATTGAGTTATTATTGGGGTATTGGTTCTGAGTGTCTTTCTTAGTATAGTTTGAGAGGTGAGGCTCAAAGAACCCTCTTTGAGCCTCACCCCTCCATGTGGCATATTTATTCTATGTTTGTCCATCTATGCTATCCATAGCCCAGATCTAACTACTTTGTCTTTCTCACAGCTGGTTCAATGTTCGCTTCAATTTTGAAGCAATTTCTTCTCCTCCTCTCTTGGCATTTAAGCCTTCCGGTTCTCAGCTCCCAAGATCTGGATCAAAGAAATATAGAAAGAGATGGATTGGTGGATAGGTGTTGAGAGAGATAGATAAAGAGAGAATGAAGGGTAATGTTTGAGAGAGAGAGATATTGGGGGATAGGGGTTTAGATGTAAAGAGAGATAAGGAAAGAGATTGGGGGCTACGTGTTTCAAAAGAGACATAGATTAAAGGTAACATGATTAGAGAGAGAGAGAGATAGAAAGAGAGAAGTTGTGGGTAGGGGTTTAAACAAAGAGAGACTAGGGGTTAAGGCTTTATAGAGAGAGGGACTTTTGTGTTTGGGATTTAGCGAGAGATACAAAAAGAGAGACAAATGGGGTTAGGGATTTATAGAGAGAGAGATATTGGGGGTTATGGGTTTAGAAAGAGAGGGATTGAGGTTTATGGGTTTAGATAAAGAGAGAGATTAGTGGTTAAGGGCTAGGATTTAGGGGTTTATATAGATAGAGAGAGATTGGGGATTAGCGATTAGGGATTTAGCGAGAGAGAGAGAGAGAGAGAGAGAGAGAGAGAGAGAGAGAGAGAGACTGACGCAAAGGGGTTTAAATAGAGAGAGAGAGACAAAGATTAGGGGTTAAGGGTTAGGTGTTAGGGGTTGAGATAGAGAGCGAGAGAGAAAAATTTGGGGTTTAGTTGTTTAGAGTGAGAGAGAGATATTGGGGGTTAGGGATTAGGGGATTAGATAGAGAGAGAGAGAGAGAGAGAGAGAGATTTAGGGTTAGGTGTTAGGGGCTAGAGATTTAGATAGATAGAGAGACATAGGTTTGAGATTAGAGAGAGAGACAAAGAGAGAGATTGGGGGTTAGTTGTTTATAGCGAGAGAGATAGAGATTGGGGGTTAGGTATTTAGATATACAGAGAGATAGGGTTATGGGTTTAGAGAGAGATTGGAGGTTAGGGGTTTACAAAGAGAGATATTGGGTGTTTGTGTTTTACGAAGAGAGATATACAAAGAGAAATATTGGTGGTTACATTTTTAGAGACAGATAGATAGAGAGATAATGAACGATAGGGGTTTAGAGAGAGAGAGATTTGGGATTAGGCATTGAAAGAGAGAGAGAGAGAGAGAGATTGTGTGTTAGGGGGTTAAAGGGAGAGTGGGGAAGAGAGAAGGTTGGAAAGAGAAGGATAGGGGATTAGGGGTTTACAGAGAGAGAGATTGGAGGTAAGGGGTTTATAGAGAGAGAGAGATAGAAAGAGAGAGGGAAAACGTTAGGGATTTAGAGAGAGAGAGAGAGAGATATATTGGAGGTAAGGGGTTTAGAAAGAGAGAGATATAGAAAAAGAGAGGAGGGATGTTAGGGATTTAGAGAAAGAGAGATAGGGGGTTAGCGGTTTAGATCAATAGATAGAGAGAGAAAGAGAGATTGGGGTTTAGGGGTTATCTGTTATGGGTTTAAGAGAGTGAAACATAGAGAGAGATATATCAATGGTTAGGGATTTAGAGAGAGAGATATATAAAGAGAGAATGTAGGTTAGGGTTTGAGAGGGAGAGATAGAATGGGGGTTATGAGTTTAGAGAGAGAGAGAGAGAGATCATGGGTCAGGGGTTTAGAAATAGAGAGAGATAAAGAGAGAGAGATTGGAGTTAATGAGTATAGAGAGAGAGAGAGACATAGAAAGAGATATATTGGGGGCTACGGGTTTAGTGGGAGAGAGATTGGGGGTTAGGGGCTTAGAGAGATTAGGGGTTAGGGGTTTAGAGAGAGAAAGAGATTTAAGGTTAGGAGTTTAGATAGAGAAAGATAAAAAGAGAGAGAATTGGGGTTACAGATTTTGAGAGAGATATTGGGGGTTAGGTTTTTAGAGAGAGAGTTAGAAAGAGAGAGATATCGAGTTAGGGGTTTAGACAGTGAGAGAGAGAGAGAGAGACATTGGGGGTTAAGGGTTAGGATTTAGGAGTTTAGATAGGTAAATAGAGATAGATTGGGGTTTGGAGAGACAAAGAGAGATTCAAAGTTACTAGTTTAGAGAGAGAGAGAGAGAGAGATATTTAGAGTTAAGGGTTTAGAGGGAGAGAGAGATTGGGGATTAAGGGTTACAGTTTAGAGGTTTAGAGAGAAAGAGAAGGGGTTTAAGTATTTTTAGAGAGAGAGAGAGAGATTGAGAGAGATTGGGGGTTAGGGGCTTGGACAGATAGAGAGATTATGGTTTAAGAGTTGTGTGTGTGTGTGTGCAAGAGAGAGAAAGAGAGAGATAGATTGGGGTTTAGGGGTTTAGGGATAGAGATATAGCAAGATATTGAGGGTTAGATATTTAGAGAGTGAGAGAAATTAGGGTTGGAAGTTTAGAGAGAGAGAGAGAGAGAGATAAGGAGTTATGGGTTTAGAGAGAGAAAGATGGATTGGTGATTAGGGGTTATGAGTTAGGGTTTTTTAGAGAGAGAGAGAGAGAGATTGGGGGTCATGGGTTTAGAGAGAGAAATATTTAGTCTTAGATATTTAGGGAGAGAGAGAGAGAGAGATTAGGAGTTTGGAGTTTGGAGAGATAGAGAGATTATAGTTTAGGGGTTGTGTGAGAGAGAGAGAGAGAGAGAAAGAGAGAGAGATATTGGGGGTTAGGGGTTTAGGGAGAGAGATAGAACGAGAGATTGAGGGTTAGAGATTTAGAGAGTGAGAGAGATTAGGGTTAGGAGTTTAGATAGGGATAGAGAGAGAGAGAGATATTGGGCTTAAGGGGTTTAGAGAGAGAAATACAGAGAGCTATTTGTGGTTAGGGGTTAGAGAGAGATATAGAGAGACAATAGTGGTGAGGGTGTTGGCAGGCGGTTTGGAAAGGAGAAATCGCAGCATCGCCGATGCTACGACACATCAGAAGAGGTCGCGGAAGGTAGAAAGCTAGATTATTTTATGCATTTTTGGGTCGATTGTACCGCAATTGCAGGTTTTGGGTCATTTGGACCACAGTTTATGTAATTTTGAGTCATTTTGTAATGCAGTATGCGGGTTTTGGGGTCATTTGGACCGCATTAGTTAGATTTTGGGTCATTTGTCCAAAGTGTCGGTTAAGAAGTTGTTAGTAAGTGGACAAGCATTGTAAAGGCGAAAGCCTATATTTAGTCAAAGGTTGTAAGTGTTTAATGATCTGATCTTATTACAGATCCTTGGATGTTGATGTGTGCATCCGTATCTGAGATCAAGAGATATTGGTGAGATCTGTTTTTGCGGAGATATTGTATCAGGATTTTGCCGAAGTAATATGACATGATGGAACTATTTGGTGAAATTCCCTATGTATCTTTTATGATAATGCATGTTCCGATTTACAAATGATGCTATGTTTTCTTGACGCAACTAATGCTTTAATGTTATACTTGTTGCAATAAAGATCATTTTGAATGATGCTATGAATATGAATGATGATAAATATGAATGCATGTATCTATCTTTGAATGTCACGATAAGTTAAGTAATTGGTGCTGCAAACATCCTCCTTCATTCGACAGAAACATGGTTTCGTCCACTCTCCCTTGAATGCCTCGGGTGAGACCTCATCTGCTCCGCAGGTGTTCGCTGGACTGGGTAAAACTTCTCTGGGTCAGTGCTCAGGGAGATCACGGCAGGTTGGTGTCGATAGTGATGGGAACCCCTGTCGACAGGGTTTGAATCAACAAATGGTTTGATTGCTGGGACTTGTGCGAAGTGAAAGGTGGATATGTTGTGGCATCTGATGCAACCGGAGATACAAAGCTGGTTTGATTAGAAGTTGCAGGAATTCGCTGAAGAGGAAATCTGGAACACTCGACTGGCAGTTGATCAGTGGGTAGATAGATATATTCACGACAGTTCGCACGAATGGTTTTTCTGTGAATTCCTGGCCCTTTTGTTCCAGTGGTTGGAAAAGTTGACCTATCAGAAGAGGAACCACCAAGGTGGTGAGTCGACGACCTAGACCCTAGAGTTGATCCAAGAACTGCAGGAAGTTGACAATAAAGCATCGCAGGCTGTCGAAGTGTGGCTCGATAGCATCTCAGAAGGGTATATCACTAAATTCGCGGTTGATATGCAAAAATCCTATAGTGAAGCTGGAATATATTTCTTTCGCAAACCTCGGGGAAGGTTTCTGCTGTCGCTTCAACTATCCATTAAGATGTTTATTTGCAAGAAGGGTATATTTAAGATGCATCTGTATTAGTAAGTAGCCTAGTGGGCGAAGGCCGTGGGTATTGTGGCAATAGGGGGGTGGTACATGGAATGATCAGAGGTAGATGGGTGCAGGTCATGACGAGACTGTGAGTGAAGCCGAGGAAGAGAGTTGTCTTACAAGGGGAGGAGTGAAGTTTCGACGGGAAAAGAGGCAGAGGATAGGAGAAGGTCCTGCTGCGATCGAACCGTGAGTTCATGAAGGAAGACCACACAGGATGAAGTGACCTCATAGTCCAGACAAGGACGCATAAGCTATGCCTAGGATAGAGGTAGGACCAAACCCTAGCAGCAATGTACCCACACCTCCACTCACTATCTATCAATCAGTGAGAAACACCACTTTGACTCCATCGGGTCAACAAAACTTAATTACTAGTAGTTCAACGACTGGATGAAGGAAGCCCAGGATGGTGGGTGGTGATGCTAAGTTGTTGTTGTTCAATGGGAATAGGAAGATAACCCAGAGAAGTATTGGTTTTTGTGTGAAGCGGTATGGACCGTAAAACAAATCACTGATGATGCCGCTAAGAAAGGATAGTTAGCGACGACTCTGCGAGGTTGCTCATTAGATTGGTTTATGAAGTTTGATCTAGTCCCTACAAAAGCTCTGGAGAAGTCACTAGATGATATTAGGGATGGGTTGATTGCAGAATTCAGAAAACCCAAATCTGAAGCACAATATATTACAGAATTGAAAGAAATTAAGCAGTATCCCAACGACACGGTATGGGATTTTGAACAACGGTTCAAGACGCTGATGGCGAGGGTTAGTTTTGATATGAGCATCGTTCAACACAAGGATTGGTTCATCGCAACAATGCTACCACATATTTGGCTACCATTGATGCATCACAACATCACGATGCCCAGTGAATCTCTGGAGATTGCAATGCGATTGGAGGCATCACCAATTGGTGAAAATGCAGTGGGGATGATGCAGGTATAGATACAGCTGGCTAACTTGACTATACAGCTGCAAGATCTGAAGAAGGGAAAGGAGGAGCATGAAGAAGTATGGTGTATGCGATGTCGAGGGGAAGGGCATACTAAGTACAATTTTCCTAACTTCCGCAACTATTTGGTTTTAGGAGTGCCTAACCCATTGAATGGTGGTGGCATGCCATGGTCTTGTGTTTGTCTGGTATTTGGGAACTGCCATGAAGAATGTCCATACATGTAGAATATGGTCATTAAACCAATGAATCTATATTGCACTTTCTGTAAATCAGTGGGACATGATGATAAAGATTTCCGAGCATATGGGTTGCTTCATGAGAGAATGTATGATGCATTCTACGTGAAGGACAATCAGCGTGCCGTACAACAACTTCAACCGCAGTCGTAGGTATCCCAGCCGCTACCTCAACTGCAGGTATAGTTTGTACCGCAGCAGCAACCACCACAGTTTGTGTTGCAATATGCTCCAATGCAAATGGCTTCACAGTAGCCACAATACGTTCAACAACCACAGTATGCGTAGCAAGTGCAGGGCATGCAACCAGCTCCGATGCAGCAGCAGTACAATCAACCATAGTACGAACAACAAGGTGGATTCTGTGGAGGATTCTGCGGTGGACATGGTGGAGGATTTGGTCATGGAGGAGGATGAGGAGGTCACGGACCTATTCAGTGCTATCATTGTGCAGTATGGGGACACTACCAGCGCGATTGCCCGCTATTGCAGACGCAATGTACATTTTTCTTTGTTACAGACCACACAGTGGAGAACTGCCCACAGTTGATTGCATGATGGCAGGAAGGGAATGTTCCACAATTGCGGAACTAGGCACAGCAGCCAGTACAGAATCAGGTGCAGCAACTGGTGCAAAACCAAAAACAACTCCCAATTCAGAATGCTAATCAAAATGTGAACCCATAAGGGAATCCGGCACCAAACCAAAATCAGAGTGTGAATGTTGTGACAAGTTATGCAGAACCAAGACCACAAGATGCGACAGTTGCAGTCATCACGAGGGGAGGTGCAGCAAGAGGAGGGGACATTCGAAAGGCTGGGCAGAAGAAGGTATCATTTGATGTTGAGTCTGAGGGTGATACATTCTTTCAGGAACATCGTGCGTTGGACCAGGATCGCGGTAAAGCTATCATCTGCGACATGCCCCCTCTTTTTGATGCAACTTTAGAGGCAGGTCCAACAGCGCAGTCTGGAACCTTGCAAAAGTTTCTTGAGAGTTGTTTATTGTTGGCAAGAGATCCCACGACCCTTGCTGAGATTGAAGGGTTGTTGCAGTGTCCAGCTAGTGGACGGTAGGAGTCCACGGTAAACTCCTTACAGCGGCGGAAGACAGGTAAGAAGATGAGAATGAATATCCAAATCGTGGATTATGATGTTGATTCAATTATTCTAGATCTTGGTTCAGATGTCAACATCTTAACCAAGCACGCATGGCAGAAAATGGGGAGCCCCCATTGAGCTGGTCTCCTATATAGCTCTGCTTAGCTAATCACGGTAAAGCAATGCAGATTGGGAGAGTCCTAGGTTTGGTGGTGGACATTGAGGGCATGAAGACCTATGCTGACTTCGATGTCATTGAAGTGGTTGAAGAAGGAAGTATGTTGCTGGGGATCGGATGGGCTAACAATAGTGGAGCGGTAATCAACTTCAAGCGGCGGATGATGACTTTCAAAAACTGCAATCTCAGAGTCATAGCCCCTTTGGATCCAACTGAAGGATGCAGATACATTGAGCCAATGAAGGACGACGATCCCAGTGGATGGGACCATGCATTCAACATTTCTGAAGACTATATTCATCCAACTGCCAACGGTGAGCAAGGATGGCGCAATGACAACTCTGCATCTTTTGACTTTGATGACACATTAGAACACTGGAAGAACCCCTTGCATGAGGTGTCGCTCCACAAGTGTGGGTTAACCACGCAAATGCTATGCCGCGTCGTGACTGAAACGGTCACACTACCACTATATGAAGGGATTCTAGGCTTGTCTGACTTTCTAGCGATGTTCGAGGAAAGAGTTTCAGAACCACAATGATTGCTGGCATTAGATGAAGCAATGAAGGCTTCCCCAGCACGCTGGTGGGTGACACACAAGGAATCAATTGATGGATGGTCAAAATGAAGAATATTGATGACGGTTCGCTTCAGCGATACCGAGGTCTACCACACAGGGAAATATGATGGTCGAAACGACCCTAGAGGCCATTTGATGGAGTGTCAGACATTATGGTCATCACAACCAAGAGACGAGTGGGTCCATGCATTTATCCATACCTTGGATGAAATGTCACGATCATGGTATATTGCAGTTGAATTATGGGGAGAAATAACTATTTGGTTGGAGTTGACAATATGTTTTACTCATACGTTCAGTTTTGTTGATCCCAACCCGAATGTACATAATGCTCTGCAGATCATCCGCGATGTGGTTCTAAAGGTTGTTCCCGTGGCGTACCCAGCAGATCCGCATACTCACTGCCAAATGCAATCCATAATGGAATGTTACAATATCACTGGTGGGCCTGAAGATGGTGATGATTCGCGGAATGTTAATATCCCAGAATATGAAGGAAGTCATGATGTGGTACCACCGGATGCACCAAGTGATCCGTTCAGCCAGCCCTTGAAGCTTCGCAAGATCAATATTGGGACAGAGGCCACTCCCAATTTCACGAATGTTGGAGATTATTGGGATGATGAGATGATGGGAAAGCTCACTTACTTGCTGCATTAATTCCAGGACCTCTTTCGTACGAATTTTTCTGAAATGAAAGGGATTTTGGGTGATTTAGGTGAGATGAAGATCCCCTTGAAACCAAATGCTAAACCGATCAGGCAGTGACCCTATCGGCTAAATCCGCGACATAAGGAGAAGGTCAAGGCAGAACTTGATCCCATGTTGGATGCTAGTGTCATTGAACCAGTTGAAGAATCAGAATGGATCAGTCCTATGGTGGTATAGGACAAGAAGAATGGTGAGGTGCGCATCTATGTTGATTTGTGGAAGTTGAATGATGCCTGCTTGCATGATCCCTTTCCAACCCCATTTACTGATGAATTACTCGAAGGTGTGGGTGGACAAGAGATGTATTCTTTCACGGATGGGTTCTCAAGCTATCATTAGATCCGCATTGCAAAGGAAGACCGCTAGAAGACGACTTTTGTGACTGAATGGGGATGTTTCCAGTATACTGTGATGCTGTTTGGGTTGAAGAATGCACCTGCAATATTTTCGTGGGTTGTCATTACTGCATTCAAGGATTTCATCCAGAATTTATTACAGGTATACATGGACGATTGGACAGTCTATGGTTTAATCTGCAATCATCTGGCCAATCTGCGGTTGATGCTGGAATGCTATTGACAACACCAGATATCGCTAAATTTGAAGAAGTGCATTTTTTGCGTGCTGTTTGGGATATTGCTGGGTCACATTGTGTGCAAACAAGGGTTGTTAGTCGATCCAGCAAAGATTGTGCTCATTTTGAGCTTGACACCGTCGACCATCGTTAAGCAGTTGAGGGAAACTTTAGGGCATACTGGGTATTATCACAATTTGACCAGGAGATATGCAGTGATCACCGCTCCTATGGAGAAGCTATTGAAGAAGGATGCAGTATTTCAATTGAGCATTGAATGTCAGGATAGTTTTGAGCAGCTGAAGGCTAATATGGCTTCGGCACTGATACTAGTATTTTTGGACTGGAGTAAGGAATTCCATGTCCATGTTGATGCATCATCAATTGCCCTCGGTGTGGTGCTAGAGCAACCAGGAGAGGGGGATCTTGATCACCCTATTGCTTTCGCCAATCGAAAGCTGTCATTTGCAGAAAGGAACTATACCACTACTGAGAGGGAAGGCTTGACGATGGTCTATGCACTGTAGAAGTTCCGACACTACTTATTGGGTGGACATTTTAAGATGTTCATAGACCACTCTGCATTGAAATACCTGGTCAATAAGCCTATGTTGGGGGGGAAGATCTGCCATTGGTTACTTCTCTTTCAAGAGTTCAATTTTGAAGTAATTGTGAAGCAAGGGTGGTTGAATGCTGGCCCTGATCATCTATCGTAGATTGAAACGGGCGAAGAGCCAACTAACATTGAAGATGGGCTGCCGGATGCAAAACTATTTAAGGTCGAAGTAGCCGATGGATATTTTGAAGAAATCATTGAGTTTCTAGCGACAGGTACCACACCAGAAGAGTTCACCACTAGTCAGAAAAAGCAGTTGGTCATCAAAGTTGCAGACTTCCAGCTAATCGAAGGAGAGTTATACAAGATGGGTGCAGATGAAATATTGCGACGGTGTGTCTTGCCACATGAGCAAGCACAGATATTAGCAGAAGCACATGGAGGAGTGGCTGGAGGAAACTATGGCGGTCGAGCAACTGCCAGGAATGTGCTTCGTGCAGGGATTTGGTGGCCCAAGTTGCATAATGATGCGATAGACTATGCGCGGTCCTGCGATGTTTGTCAGAGATCCGAGAAGCCATCCCGAAGGGATGAGATGCCGCTGATGCCTCAACTAACACTATAATCATTTGACAAATGGAGAGTGTATTTTGTGGGACCAATCAATCCACAGGGGAAGTGCACTAGGGCAAGATACATCATCACGGCGATAGATTATTTGACAAGATGGGTGAAGGCTGCACCAGTTGTTGATTGTTCCGTAGCCAGGGCTACATGGTTTTTGTTTGATAACATTATCACTCGCTTCGGCTGCCCCAAGATATTGGTGAGTGATCAAGGATGCCACTTTCTCAATCACACCATCAACGCATTGATAGAGGAGTTGCAGATACAGCATAAGAAGAGTACATTATATCATCTGCAGGAAAACGACACAGTGGAATCCTTCAATAAGATATTGGAGCATGTGCTTACAAAGGTGTGCAATGCAAACCACGATGACTAGGATCTGAAAATCCCAGCAGTATTGTGGGTGTATCGCACCACATGTAAAATGATCACAGGACAGACACCATTCAAGTTGGTGTATGGACAAGAAGCGATTATGCCAATGGAGTACATTGTTCCTAGTCTGCGCATCGCGGCAACGACAGGCCTGGATGATGCAACGGCCTTAGAAGAACGTCTAGCGCAGTTAGTACAACTAGAGGAAGACTGCTTTATTGCAGGATTCCACTAGGGGGTGGAGAAGGATCATCAGAAGGCTTGGCACGATCACCACATAAAAAAAAAATAGTTTCAGTAGGGTAACTTGGTGTTTTTGTATGACAGAAAGTTTATGAAACATCCAGGAAAATTGCAGAAGCATTGGTTGGGTCCATATCGCATCAGTAGCATCACTTCAGGAGGAGTGGTCCAATTGCAGTAGTTGGATGGAGTGATCCTCCCAAAGTTGATTAATGGCAAGAGTTTGAATCCCTAGCGGTCGGGCTTGGAACAACGCGATGCCTAAGTCACATCGGGAAAAAAAAAATTAAGGTTGATCGGTGGCAGGTTGGCGCACCGACAGGAACAACATGTGCAAGAAGGGAGGCTTGTGCCACAAATTAGGAGCGGTCTGTGATGGCGGATGGGTTGTGACCGGGTCTGGTCAGTAATCATTCTGAATCATGTGAAAATGGGATCTTTTTCATTTTGACAGATATGATTGATAGTTGTCCCAGCGTGGCGCCAGCGTAAGGCACGTTTAGCATAGGGGACACACTGTGGCAGCATGGCCGATAGCATTAAAAGTGATGGTTTGCACGCTTTGGAACGAATGGCAGTTGGCAGAGGTATGGTTGCCACTCCGCACGTTAGGAGTCTGGCCTCTACACGTAAGAAATAGTGGAATGGTATGATCGTCACCTTACCTGACTGGATTTTGCAAATGATTGTTGAGGCAAACATTCGAACGCGGGCGATGTATAAATCTAGGCACCAACGGATAGTCAAGCACAATGGTTTTGCAATTGAGAGGTGTTATGCTGCGAGAGGGTCAAGAATCTAGCTAAGTTAGGAATTCCAAGGAGGTTGTGGAAATGATCCATTTCATTTCGTGTGGTAGCACACCAAGTGCGTTGAGGGCCTGGATGACGAGTGTGCAAGAGCGCTTGGAGCAAGACGAGCTACAGACACTCAGGTGTTCCAATGATGAAGTCTCATCCGAGATGTCTATGTATGTGGTGGTAGTTCAAAGCTTCGTGGTCCCTACGACCACAGAGATAACGGGGGTGGCAGCCCCCTGATCCCGATCATCCGTGCTCCCTAGCGTGAAACAGATGTGCTAGAGCATTTGGCCTGTTTCGCCCCCCGGTGTTGTTTGTCAACTTCTCTGCAGTCTGCACCGGGTTCCTAGACACTGGACGATGAGTTTGAGAGGTACATAACAACAAGTCGGAGGATGACCGTCTTTGGGTAAGATGTACATGACAATGAGCTGACGATCATTGTAGAAACTGGAGCCGTATACAACAACGAGATCTAGACAGCATGAATAGTTGTAGAGACATCGTTCAGCCAAAGATGAGTCCATGTACACCATTTCCAGCTGACGTGGCTCGAGGGCAAGCCACAAGATTGTGTTGGGGGCCTGTTGGTAGAAAGTTTGGTAAGGAAGAATCGCAACATCATTAATGCTGCGACATGTCAAAAGAGGTCGCGAAAGGCATAAAGCTAGATTATTTTATGCATTTTTGGGTCGATTGTACCACAGTTGTGGGTTTTGGGTCATTTGGACCGCAGTTTATGTAATTTTGAGTCATTTTGTACCACAGTATGCGGTTTTTTGGGTCATTTGGACCGCATCAGTTAGATTTTGGGTCATTTGTCGAAAGTGCCGGTTAAGAAGTTGTTAGTAAGTGGACAAGCATTGTAAAGGCGGAAGCCTATATATAGTCATAAGTTGTAAGTGTTGAATGATCTGATCTTAATATGGATCCTTGGATGTTGATGTGTGCGTCTGTATCTGAGATCAAGAGATATTGGTGAGATCTGGTTTTGCGGAGATATTGTATCAGGGTTTTGCTGAAGTAATATGACATGATGGAACTATTTGGTGAAATTCCCTGTGTATCTTTTATGATAATGCATGTTGCAATTTACAAATGATGTTATGTTTTCTTGATGCAGCTAACGCTTTAATGTTATACTTGTTGCGATAAAGATTCTGTTGAATGATGCTATGAATATGAATGATGATAAATCTCAATGCATGTATCTATCTTTGAATGTCACGATAAGTTATGTAATTGGTGCCGCAAACATCCTCCTTCATTCGGCGGAAACATGGTTCCGTCCACTCTCCCTTGAATGCCTCGGGTGAGACCTCATCTGCTCCGTAGGTGTTGTTGGATCAGGTAAAACCTGTTTGGCCAGTGCTCAGGGAGATCACGGTGGGCTGGTTTCGATAGTGATGGGAACCCTTGTCGACAAGGTTTGAGTCAACGGAGGGTTTGAGAGAGAGAGAGAGATAGAGATTGGGGGTTAAGGGTTTAGACAGAGAGACATTGGGGGTTACATGTTTAGAGAGAGAGAGAGAGAGAGAGAGAGAGAGAGAGAGAGGTTAGGGTTTTCGAGAGAGAGAGAGAGAGATTGAGGTTAGGGTTTTAGAGCGAGAGAGAGATATTAGAGATTAGGGGTTAAGAGATAGAGACATTGGGTGTTCGAAGTTTATAGAGAGAGATAGAAAGAGAGATATTATTGGTTAGGTGTTGAGAGAGAGAGAGAGAGTGAAGGTAAATGTTTGAGAGAGAGAGGTATTTGGGGCTAGGGGTTTAGATGTAAAGAGAGACAAGGAAAGACATTGGGGGATACAAGTTTCAAAAGAGACAGATATTGGAGGTAACATGATTAGAAAGAGAGAGATATATAGAAAGAGAGAAGTTGTGGGTAAGGGGTTTAGACAAAGAGAGACTAGGGGTTAGGGGTTCATAGAGAGAGGGAGTTTTATTTTGGTGTTTAGAGAGAGACAGAGAGAGAGAGAAAGAGAGACAACCGGGGTTAGGGATTTATAGAGAGAGAGATATTGGGGGTTGTGTGTTTAGAAAGAGAGAGATAGATATTTAGGGGTTTAGATATATAGATATTAGTGGCTAAGGGCTAGGATTTAGGGGTTTATATAGATAGATAAACACAGATTGGGGATTAGCGATTAAGGGTTTAGAGAGAGAGAGAGAGAAATTGGCGCAAAGGGGTTTAAATCGAGAGAAAGAGAGAGATATAGGGGTTAAGGGTTAGGTGTTAGTGGTTGAGATAGATAGCGAGAGAGAGAAAAATTGGGGATTTAGTTGTATATATAGAGAGAGATTGGGGGTTTAGATAGACAAATACATAGATAGAGAGAGTGAGAGATTTGGGGTTAGGTATTAGGGGATAAGGATTTAGATAGATAGAGAGACATAGGTTGGAGGTTAGGGGATTACAGAGAGAATTAAAGGAAATTTGGTTAAAAAATGGGCCTTCTAAGGAAAATAATAAAATAATAGTAGAGAGAGAGTAAAAATCTACTTTTTTCGATCGTATTTTCAACTTATCTCCTTATAGGTTTACTTGCATTCCAAGCGGGAGGACTCGTTGGATGCATAATTTAATTATGCATCCAATGAGTACCCGTGTTGCATATTTTAACAACATCCACACCATGAAAAATTGAAAATACATTAAAAACGTGTTTTTAGTGAGAGAAAAAACGTTTTTTTTAATATATTTTTTATTTTTCATGGTGTGGATGTTGTTAAAAGTATGCAACATGACTACTCGTTGGATGCAGAATTTAATTATGCATCCAACGAGTCCTCCCGCTTGAAATTTGAGTAAACCTGCATGGAGATAAGTTGAAAATACGATCCAAAAAAAAGTTTTTTTTTTTTCCCTCCAATTTTTTTACATGCACCTTGTTTGAATTTTAAAGCATTTTGATTGGCTAATATGTGATGACAAGAAATTGTACTTTAGGGTTAAAAGGCCCATTTTTCATCCAGATTTTCTCTAATGAGAGAGAGAGAGAGAGAGAGAGAGAGAGAGAGAGAGAGAGAGAGAGTTAGGGGTTTAGAGAGAGAGAGAGAGAGAGAGAGAGAGAGAGAGAGATTGGGGGTTAGGCGTTTATAGTGAAATAGATAGAGACTGGGGGTTAGCGATTTAGATAGACAGAGAGAGAGGGTTAGGGGTTTATAGAGAGATTGGAGGTTAGGAGTTTAGAGAGAGAAAACAATTGGGTGTTAGGGGTTTGGAGATAGAGAGACATAGAAAGAAAGAGATTGTGGGTTAATGGTTTAGAGAAAGTGTGTGAGAGAGAAAGATATTGGAGGTTAGAGGTTTAGAGAGAGAGAGAGAATTGAGGTTAGGTGTTTACAATGAGATATAAGGTGTCATGGGTTAAGAGGAAGATAGAGATATAAAGAGAGAGATTGGGGGTTATAGGTTTAGAGAGCGAGAGAGATTAGGGGTTATGGGTTTAGATAGATAGAGAGAGAGGGAGGGAGATTGGGGTTTAGATGTTACGGGTTGAGAGATAGAGAGAGATGATGGAGATTAGGTGTTTAGAGTCAGAGAAGGGGATTAGGATTTTATAGAGAGAGACAGAGTGAAAGATTTCGGGTTAGCAGTTTACATAGAGAGAGAGATTGGGGTTAGAGATTTAGAGAGAGAGAGAGAGAGAGATTGGGGAATAGGGGTTTAGAGAGAGAGATAGGTGTTTAGGGAGAGATAGAGTGTGTATGTGTGTCAAAGAGAGAGCTTAGTGGTTAGGTGTTTAAATAAAGAGAGATTGGGGGTTAGCGTTTTAGAGAGAGAGAGAGAGAGAGATTGGGGCTTAAGGGTTTAGAGAGAGAGAGAGATTTGGGGTTCGGGATTTAGAGAGAGAGAGAGAGAGAGAGAGAGATTAGTTATTATGGGATTAGAGAGACAGAGAGAGAGATTAGTGGTTAGGGGTTTAGAGAGAGGTATCAACAGAGATCGATTGGTGGTTAAGGGTTTAGAGAGAGAGATAATGGAGTTTAGGGGTTTACAAAGAGAGAGATTGGGGATTAGGATTTTAAAGAGAGATAGGGAAAGTGAGAGGGATAAGAAGAGATATACTGAGGGCTAGGTGTTTAGAGAGAGAGAGATGGAAGGTTAGGGGTTTCGAGAGAGATTGATTCGGTGTTAGGGGTTAAGAGAGAGAGAGAGAGAGAGAGAGAGATTGGAGATTAGAGGTTTAAAGAGATAGAGAGAGAGAATTGGGGTTAGTGGTTTAGAGAGAGGTTGGAACTTGGTGTTTACGGGTTTAAAGAGAGAGAGGAAAAGAGAGAGCGATAGGAAGAGAAAGATTAGTTGTTAGTGGATTAGAAAGAGAGAGATAGAGAAAGATTGAAAGTTAGGGGTTTAGAGAGAGAGATTGATTGCTTGTTAGGGGTTTAGAGAGAGAGAGATTGGGGGTTAGGGTTTTAGAGAGAGGGAGAGAGATATTGGGGGTTAGGGGTTTAAAACAATGGATTGGTGGTTAGGGATTTACAGATATTGATTGGAGGTTAGGGCTTTAAAATGAGAGCGGTTGAGGGTTAGGGATTTAGAGAGGTAAATATTGAAAGACAGATATTAGTGGTTAATGGTTTAGAGAGGGAAATAGAGAGAGAATGGAGGTGACTTTTTGAGAGGGAGAGAGAGATTGAGGGTTAGGTGTTTAGAGAGAGAGAGAAAAAGAGAGATTGGGTGTGAATATTTTGGAGAGAGAGAAAGAGAGAGAGAGAGATTGGCGGATAGAGGTTTAGAGATAGAGAGAGACAAAAATAGAGATTGGTGTTTACGTTTTTAGAGAGAGAGAGAGAGAGAGACATTGGAGGTAAAGGGTTTAGAGAGAGAGATAGAAAGAGAGAAATTGAGGGCTAGGGATTTATTGAGAGATAGATTGGGGGTTAGGGGCTTAGAGATATTGGGGGTTAAGGGTTTAGATAGAGAGAGAGAGAATTGGGTTAGAGAGAGAGAGAGAGAGAGATTAGGGGTTAGGGGTTTAGAGTGAGAGAATTATAAAGAGAGAGATCATGAGTTATGGGTTTAGAGAGAGAGAGAGAGATTTGGGTGAAGATATTGGAGTTGGGGGTTTTAGATAGATAGATAAAGAGAAAGAGAGATAGATTGTGGGCTATTGGTTATGGGTTGAGAGAGAGAGATAGAAATATAGAAAGAGTGTGTTTAGTGGTCTAGAGGGAAGAATAGAGAGATTATGGGTTAGGGTTTTAGAGAGAGAGAAAGATCGGGAGTTAAGGGTTTAGAGAGTGTGATATAGAATGAGAAAGATTAGTGGTTAGGAGTTTAGCAGGAGAGAGAGAGAGAGAAAGAGAGGTTGGAGGTTAGGGGTTTAGAAAGAGAGATATATTGGGGGATAGGGTTTTAAAGATAAAGAGTGAAAGAGAGAAATTGGGGGTTAGGGGTTTAGAGAGAGAGAGAGATTTTAGGTAAGAGGTTTAGAGAGAGATATATATAGATTGAAGTTGGAGGATAGTCATTTAGAGAGTGAGAGATTGGGGGTTAGGGTTTTAGAGAGAGAGAGATTAGGGGTTAGGGGTTTAGAGAGAAAGAGAGACTGGGTGTTAGGTGCTTAAAGAGAGGGATTGAAGGTTAGGGTTTTAGAGAGAAAGCTACTGGTGGTTAGGGGTTTAGCAAGACAAAGATAGAAATAAAGATATTGGTGGTTAGTTGTTTATAGAGAGATAGAGAGAGAATGGAGGTTAGGGTTTGAGAGAGAGAGAGATTGAGGGTTAGGGGTTTAGAGAGAGAGAGAGAGAGTTTAAAGGTTACGGTTTTGTATAGAGAGAGAGAGAGAGAGATTGAGGGTTAGGTATTTTGAGAGAGACATAGATTGGAGGTAAGGGGCTTAGAGAGAGAGAGAGAGAGAGAAAGAGAGAGATTAGGGGATAAGGGTTTAGACAGAGAGATATTGTGAGTTAGTTGTTTAGAGACAGAGATAGATTCGAGGTTAGCAGTTTAGAGAGAGAGATATATAGAAAGAGAGAGAATTTGGGTTAGATATTTAGAGAGAGAGATATTGGAGGTTACGGGTTTAGAAAGAGAGATATAGCGAGTAAGGGGTTTAGAGACAGAGAGAGAGGTTAGGGGTGAAGATTTAGGAGCTATGGGTTTATATAGAGAGATAGAGAGAGAGTGATTCGAGGTTAAAGGTTTAGAGAGAGTTAGAGAGAGATAGAGGGTTATAGGTTTAGAGATAGAGAGAGAGAGAGAGAGAGAGAGAGAGAGAGAGATTGGGGGTACAGAGAGAGATAGAGAGAGATTGAGGATTAGAGAGTGAGATCGATTCAAGGTTGCAGGTTTATAAAGATAGATCAATTGGGTATATGGGTTCAGAGAGAAAGGGAGAGATTGGGGGTTAGGGGTTTAGATAGATAGAGCGAGAGAGAGAGAGTCAGATTGGAGGTTAAGGGATAGGAGTGAGGAGCTGAAAGAGTGAGTGTGAGAGAGAGAGAGAGAGAGAGAGAGATTGGTGCTTTAGTGGTTTAGAGAGAAAGAGAGAGATTGGGGGTTAGGGTTTAGGGGTTTAGACAGTGAGAGAGAGAGAGAGATACTGGAGGTTAGATTTTTAGACCAATATAAAGAGAGAGGGAGAAGGGAGAGAGAGATAGAGATTGTGGGTGAAGGGTTAGGAGTTAGGCATTGAGATAGATAGATAGAGAGAGATTGGGGTTTTAGTGGTTTAGAGAGAGAGAGAGAGACTAGGGGTTAGGGATTGGGGGTTTAGATACAGAGAGAGATTGGGAATTAGGTGTTATGGGTTAGGGATTTAGGTAGATAGTTAGAGAGAGAAAGAGAGAGTGGTTGGAGGTTAGGGGTTTAGAGAGAGAGAGAGAGAGAGAGAGAGAGAGAGAGATTTGTGGGTTAGGTGTTAGGCGTTTAAAGCAAGAGAGATTAAGGGTAAGGGGTTTAGAGAGACACACATTGGGGGTTAGGGGTTTAGAGAGAGAGAGAGAGATTAGATATTTAAAGAGAGAGAGAGAGAGAGAGAGAGAGAGAGATTGGATGTTAGGGATTTAGAGTGAGAGATTGACGATTAGAGATTTAGAGTGAGAGATTGGCGGTTAGAGATTTAGAGTGAGAGATATTGGAGGATAGGGTTTTAGAGGGAGAGAGAGATAGATTGGTGGTTAAGGGTTTAGAGAAAGAGAGCTTGGTGGTTCGAGGTTTAGAGAGACACTGGGTGATATGGTTTCAAAGAGAGAGATTGGGGGTTACGGGTTTACTTAGATAGATAGATAGAGACAAAGGTGGGGTGTTAGGGGTTTAGAGAGAGAGATTAGGGGTTAGATATTTGGAGAGAGAGCAAGAAAAATATTTGGGGTTAGGGATTGAGGGAGAGAGAGATAGAAAGAGAAAGAGTAGGGTTAGGGGTTTAGAGAGAGACAGAGAGAGAGAGAGTGGAGGATAGGGGTTTAGAGAGAGGGAGAGAGAGAGATTGGGAGTTAGGATATGAGAGAGAGAGAGATTGAGGTTTAGCGGTTTAAAGAGACAGAGGGTTATAAAGAGAGAGTTTAGGGGTTAGGGGTTTAGAGAGAGAGTGAGTGATTGGATGCTAGGGGTTTAGAGAGAGATCGAATGTATGCTAAGGGTTTAGATAGAGAGAGAGAGAGAGAGAGATTGTGAGTTAGGGGTTTATATAGAGTCCGTGGGAGAGAGATTATCAAGGTTAGAGGTTTAGAGGGAGATATATTGGTAGAGAGAATCAAGGTTAGGGATTTACATAGAGAGAGAGAGAGAGAGAGAGAGATTTGGTGCTAAGGGTTTAAAGAGATATAGATATAGAAAGAGAGAGATCAGTGGTTGGGGGTTTAGAGAGAGAGAAAGAGATTGGGGGTTAAGGGTCAGGAATTAGGGGTTTAGATAGATATATAGAGAGAGAGAGATTGGGGGTCAAAGGTTGAGAGAGAGAGAGATATTTAGTGTTTGAGGTTTAAATAAAGGGTGCAAGATTAGGGGCTTAGGGTTTTAAAGATGGAGAGAGAAAGAGACACAAAGATAGAGATTGGGGGGTTTTTCTTTAGAGAGAGAGAGAGAGATTGGTGGTGAGTGGTTTAGATAGATTGATAGATAGAGAGAGAGAGATATTGGGGGTTTAGGGTTTGTGTATATATATATATTGGGGGTTATGCATTTAGAGAAAGAGGGCGAGAGGGAGAGAGATTGGGGTTAGGGTTTTAGAGAGAGATTTGGGGTTAGCAATTTAGAGAGAGAGACTGATAGAGAGTGAATGTAATTTAGGGGTTTGGAGAGAGAGAGAAAGAGAGAGAGAGAGAGAGAGAGAGAGTATTAGATGTTTAGAATGATAGAGAGAGAGATTATGGGTTAAGGTTTAGGGATTTAGATAGAGAGAGATATTGGAAGTTAGGGGTAGGGGTAGGGGTTTAGAGAGAAAGATATTGGGGGTTAGGGGTTTAGAGATATAGATTAATTGGGTGTTATGGTTCACAGAGAGAGAGAGAGAGAGAGAGAGAGAATTATATTCAGATTTAAGGGTTACGACTTAAGGGTTGAGATAGATAGAGAGAGGGAAGGATTGGGGGTTTAGTTGTTTAGAGAGAGAGATGGGGGTTTAGGGGTTTAGAGAGAGAGACAAAAGGAGAGAGAGATAGATTGAGGGTTAAGGATTAGGAATTAGGATTTGAGATAAATAAATAAAGAGAGACTCGGGGTTAAGGGTTAGGAGTTAGGAGTTGAGATAGATAAATAAAGAGATAATGGGGGTTGAGTGGTTTAGAGAGAGAGAGAGAGAGAGATTGGGGGTTAAGAATTAGGTGTTTAGATAGATAGAGAGAGAGAGAGAGATTGGGGTTAAGTTTTAGGGGTTAGGGATTTAGGTAGATAGAGAGAGAGAGAGGGGGGGATTTTGGAGGTTAGGGGTTTAGAGAGAGAGATATATTGTGGGTTAGATGTTAGGGGTTAGGTATTTAGGTAGAGAGAGAAATAGAGGTTGGAGTGACGGGTTTAGAGAGAGAGAGAGATTGGCGATTAGGGGTTTAGAGAGAGAGAGAGAGAGAGAGAGATTGGCGGGTTAAGTGTGATAATAGCAAATAGAGCAGGGACATGTCTACTCGAAATCAGCTATATTACTAAGAATTGGTGAAATTCTATGTCAGGAATGAAGCAATTATCACAAATTTCTTAAGATCTAAGTTCATTTATTAAACATTCATTGAGATCTAACAACATTTCAGAATTAGAATCATGCAAGATAAGCAAACATTCAACACTAAAATGGTAGAAACTTGAACTACTTCATATTAGAATAATGGAGAAATACATTCTTACCATGGACCTAGGTGAGAACCCTTCCTCCATTGCAAATGAGCTTCCCTTCCTTCACCCTTTCTTTCAAAGAATTTGAGCTCTTTTCCTCCTTTAGAATCTCCTCAGCATGCCTTTGCTCTTCTTTTGGTCTCATGTTCACCATGCCTCCCATGCCTTTCTTATATAGCATTGGGAAATGGGCCTTAGGTTTCTCTTTTGAGTGTGGGATAATCCCCTTTCCTAATTCTAGATCATTTTTACTTGAAAACCCACTTTTCAATAGTTTTTAGGCTTTTTTTGCACCACTTAGGATGTTTTAAACACAATTTATGCATTTTAATGCACTTCTCAAAGAGGATTCGTCTCTCACTGAACTTGAGTCATGACTTTCCTATTACAGGTGCATGGTAAACATATGTTGCTCCTTCACTTAGTTAAGTGTGTTAACTTGATTGTTAACAAGGTGTTAGGTGTTTAAAGAGAGAGAGATTGGGGGTAAAGGGTTTAGAGAGACACACATTGGGGGTTAGGGGTTTAGAGAGAGAGAGAGAGAGAGAGAGAGAGAGAGAGAGAGAGAGAGAGAGATTTAAAGAGAGAGAGAGAGAGGGAGAGAGATTTTAAAAGAGAGAGAGAGAGAGATTGGGTGTTAGGGATTTAGAGTGAGAGATTGGCGATTAGATATTTAGAGTGAGAGATTGGAGGTTAGAGATTTAGAGTGAGAGATATTGGGGGATAGGGTTTTAGAGAGAGAGAGATTGGTGGTTAAGGTTTTAGAGACAGAGAGATTAGTGGTTCGGGGTTTTGAGAGACACTGGGTGATAGGGTTTCGAAGAGAGAGATTGGGGGTTATGGGTTTACTTAGATAGATAGATAGAGACAAAGGTGGGGTGTTAGGGGTTTAGAGAGAGAGATTAGGGGTTAGAGATTTGGAGAGAGAGAGAGGGAGAGAGAAAGAGATTTGGGGTTAGGGATTGAGGGAGAAAGAGATAGAAAGAGAAAGAGTAGGGGTTAGGGGTTTAGAGAGAGAGATAGAGAGAGAGAGTGGAGGATAGGGGTTTAGAGAGAGGGAGAGAGAGAGATTGGGAGTTAGCATATGAGAAAGAGAGAGATTGAGGTTTAGTGGTTTAAAGAGACAGAGGGTTATAAAGAGAGAGGTTAGGGGTTAGGGGTTTAGAGAGAGAGTGAGTGATTGGAGGATAGGGATTTAGAGAGAGATCGAATGGATGTTAGGGGATTAGAGAGAGAGAGATAAAAAGAGCGATTGTGAGTTAGGGGTTTATAGAGAGTCCATGGGAGAGAGATATTAAATGTTAGAGGTTTAGAGGGAGATATATTGGTAGAGAGAATCATGGTTAGGGATTTAGAGAGAGAGAGAGAGAGAGAGAGAGAGAGATTTGGTGCTAAGGGTTTAAAGAGGTTTAGAGAGAGAAAGAGAGAGAGATATTGGGTGCTAGATATTTAGAGAAAGAGAAAGATTGGGTGTCAAAGGTTGAGAGAGAGAGAGATATTTAGGGTTTGGTGTTTAAATAAAGGGAGCAAGATTACGAGTTTAGGGTTTTAGAGATAGAGATTGGGGGGTTTTTCTTTAGAGAGAAAGAGAGAGAGAGAGATTCATGGTGAGTGGTTTAGATAGATTGATAGATATAGAGAGAGATATATTGGGGGTTTAGGGTGTGTATATATATATATATATATTGGGGGTTAGGCGTTTAGAGAGAGACGGCGAGAGGGAGAGAGATTGAGGTTAGGGTTTTAGAGAGAGATTTGGGGTTAGCAGTTTAGAGAGAGAGACTGATAGAGAATGAATGGAATTTAGGGGTTTGGAGAGAGAGGGAGAGAAAGAGAGTATTAGATGTTTAGAAATATAGAGAGAGAGATTATGGGTCAAGGTTTAGGGATTTATAGAGAGAGAGAGAGAGAGAGAGAGAGAGAGAGATTGAGGCTTAAGGGTTTAAAGAGAGAGAGAGAGAGAGTTAGATTGAGATTTAAGGGTTACGACTTAAGGGTTGAGATAGATAGAGAGAGGGAGGGATTGGAGGTTTAGTGGTTTAGAGAGAGAGAGAGATGAGGGGTTAGGGGTTTAGAGAGAGAGACAGGGAGAGAGAGAGAGAGATTAAGGGTTAAGGATTAGGAGTTACGATTGGAGATAGATAAATAAAGAGAGACTTGGGGTTAAGGGTTAGGAGTTAGGATTTGAGATAGATAAATAAAGAGATAACGGGGGTTGAGTTGTTTATAGAGAGATTGGAGGATAGCGGTTTAGAGAGAGAGACCGGAGGATAGTGGTTTAGAGAGAGAGAGACTGGAGGATAGCAGTTTAGAGAGAGAGAGAGAGAGACTGGAGGATAATGGTTTAGAGAGAGATAGAGAGAGAGATTGAGGTTTAGAGATGCAAAGAGAGAGAGGGTTATAAAGAGAGTGTTTGGGGTTAGGGGTTTAGAGAGAGATAGAGATGGTAGGCTTAGGATTTAGAGAGAGAGATCGATTGGTTGTTAGGGGCTTAGAGAGAGAGAGAGAGACAGATTGCATGTTAGGCATTTAGAGAGAGAGAGAGAGAGAGAGATATTGGAGGTTAGAGGTTTAGAGAGAGAGAGAATTGGGGTTAAGGGTGTATAAAGAGAGATTCAATGTTAGGGGTTTAAATCGATAGAGAGATAGAAAGAGAGAGATCAATGGTTATAGGTTTAGAGAGGGAGGGCAAGAGAGATTGGGTGTTAAGGGTGAGGAGTTAGGGGTTTAGATAGAGAGAGAGATTGGGGGATAGGGTTTTAGAGAGAGAGAGAGGAGAGAGAGAGATTCGGGGTAATGGGTTTAGAGAGATATATATTGGGGGTTAGATATTTAGAGAAAGAGAGAGGTTGGGAGTTAGAGGCTTAGAGAGAGAGAGATATTGGGGGTTAGGGTTTTATGGAGAGAGAGAGAGAGATTTGGGGTTAGATATTTAGAGAACGAGAGAGATTGGGGGTTAAAGGTCTAGAGAGAGAGAGTGGGGGTTAGGAAATTAGAAAGAAGGAGAGAGAGATAGAGTGATTCGGGATTTAGCGGTTTAGAGAGTGTTGGCAGGCAGTTCGATGAGGAAATGTCGCAGTACTGCCGACACTACGACACATCGGATGAGGGCATGGAAGGAGTATTTTGTGTTAAAGTATACCGCAGTTGGCGGGTTTTGGGTCACTTGGACAACATGTTATGTAATGTTGAGTCAATTGTACTGCGGTATGCTGGTTTTTGGGTCATTTGGACTGAGTCAGTTAGATATTGGGTCATTTGTCCATAGTGTCGGTTAGAAAGTCGTTTGTAAGTGGACAAACATTGTAATGGTAGAAGCCTATAAATAGATGAGAGTTGTAAGTGTTAGAGAGGGGGAGTTGGCGAGGGATAAAGAGATCTATGTGTACGGAGATCTATGTTTTTCTTCTGGTATACGACTGCGACAGTAATCTAATGATGATGTTTTGGTATGATCTTTGTGCAATGTTGCGATATATGAATGTTGTTATATTTTCTTGATGTAATGTCTGCTTACTATTGCTAGGATGATAAATGTTGCGATTAAGTAATATGTTATAACTCCATGTCGAATGTTTAAAGTTTCTGTTTAAGTACTACAATAAAGCTAGTCTATGTAGCCACAACTCCCCTCCTCCCTCGGTAGAAACATGGTTCCATCTACTCTTCCTGAACACCTCGGGTGCGACCTCATCTGCTCTGCGGGTGTTGCTTGGCGGGCTCAAACCTGCTCGGGCCGGTGCCCGGGGAGACTGCGATATGTGTCGACAGTGAGGTGAACCCCTGTCGAATGAGGTCGCGTTGGTCAACAAATGGTTCCGTTGCCGGGACTGTGTGCAGAGTCAAAGGAGGTCATGTTGTGGCATCCGACGAAGCCGGAGATACAAAACTGGTTTGATCAAAAGTTGTGGTTGTTTGCTAAAGAAGAAAGTCAGAAGATGCGACTGATAGTAGATCGCTAGCTGGGAAGCTATATTCACGATGGTCCGCATGAATGGTTTTTCTATGAATTCTCGTTCATTCTGTTCGAATGGTTGTCAAATATCACCTTCCGGAAGAGGAATTTCCAGGGTGGTGAGCTGACAGCTTGGACCCCGGAATTGATTCAGGAGCTGTAGGAAGTCGATATCAAGGCATCACAGGCTGTCGAAGTATGGTTCGATAGAATATTTGAGGGATATATCACCGAATTTGCAGTTGACACGCAGAAATCCTATAGTTAAGCTGAAAGATATTTCTTCCACAGACCAAGGGAAGAGGTTTCTGCTGTCGCTCCAACTATCAATTAAGATGCTAATTTGCGAGATGGGTATATGGAAAATGCATCCTGATCAGTAAACAACCTGGTCGGTGGAGGCCGTGGGTACTTTGATTACTGAGGAACGGTACATGGAACGGTATGGGGTAGATGGGTGCAGACCATGAGGAGACTGTGAGTGAAGCCGAGGAAGAAAGTGGTCTTACAAGAGGAGGAGCGAGGTTTTGACAGGAGAAGAGGCAGAGGACAGGAGAAGGTCCTGTTGCGATCGGACCGCAAAACCATGAAGGAAGACCACACGGGAGGAAGCGACCTCACAGTCCTGATAGGGATGACTAGGCTACACCTAGGATAGAGGCAGGACCAACCCACGGCACCAACATACCCACACCTCAACTCACTGACTCACAAACAACAAGAAATACCACTTCGACACCGCCAAGTTCGTCAATTCCACAGAAGTTAATTGGTAGTAGCACAGCGAAAGGAGGAAGGAAGCCCAGCATGGTGGGTGGTGATGCTAAGTTATCGTTATTCCACATAAGTGCAACAGACAACCCAGAACAGTATTGGTTTTTGTGTGAAGCAGTCTGGACCATGAAACAGATCACTGATGCCGATGCTAAGAAAGGATAGTTAGCCATGACTCTGCGAGGTCGTGCATTAGATTGGTTCATGAAGTTTATTCTAGTCCCTATGGGAGCCCCAGAGAAGTCACTAGATGAGATTCGGGATGGGTTGATTGCTGAATTTAGACGGCCCAACTCTGAGGCTCAATATATTACCAAATTGAAGGAAATTAAGCAATATCCCAATGAGACGGTATGGGATTTCGACCAGCAATTCAAGACGCTGATGGAAAATGTTAGTTTCAGTATGAGCGTCATCCAACATAAAGAATGGTTCATTGCGGCACTGCTACCCCACATTCGGCTGTCGCTGATGCAACAAAACATATCGATGCCTAGCAAAGCTCTAGAGATTGCAGTGCGATTGGAGGTGTCACCGATTGGAGATAATGCAGTCGGGATGTCGCAGATATAGACACAGCTTGCTAACCTCACTATACAGTTGCAAGATTTGAAGAAGAACAAGGAACAGCGCGATGAAGTATGGTGTACACGATGCCGAGGAGAAGGGCATATGAAGGATAATTGCCCAGATTTCCGTAATTATTTGGTGTCAGGTGCGCCAAACCCGTTGAATGATGGCAGTATGTCGTGGTGTTGTGTTTTCCAGGTGTTTGGACACGGTCACGATAATTTCCCATATATGCAGAAAATGGTCACTACCCAACGAAATATTTATTGCACATTCTGCAAGTCAGTGGGTCACGATGCTAAGGATTTCTGTGCATATGGGTTGCTATAGGAGAGAATGTGTGATGCATTCTACATCAAGGATGATCAGCCCGTCGTGCAACAACCACAACTGGAACCACAGGTAGCTCAGCCGCTACCTCAACCATAGATGTAGTTTTCACCACAGCAACCGCAGCAATTCATGCCGCAATATACTCCAATGCAGATGACTCCCCCATAGCCACAGTATGTACAGCAACCGCAATATGCACCATAAGGGAAAGGGATACCACCAACACCGATGCAGCAACAGTTTAACCAACCTCAGTACCAGCAGTAGGGTGGCTACCGAGGAGGATACAGGGGTGGACATGGTGGCAGATTTGGTTGTGGAGGAAGAGGTCAAGGTAATCGTGGACCTATTCAATGTTACCATTGTGCGGTATGGGCGCATTATCAGCGTGATTTCCCACTACTATAGAATCAGTGTACATTCTGTTTTGGTAATGATCATACGGTTGAGAATTTCCACAGTTGATTGTGCAAAGGCAGGCTAGGAATGCTTTGTAGTTAAAGAATCATGCCCAGCCACAACAACCATTACAGAATTAGGTACAGCAACCAGTACAGAACCAGCCCCTGTGACCACCGCCAAATGGTAATCCAAATGTCAATTAACCGGGGAATCTGCAGCAGAACTAGACACAGGGTGCAAATATTGCGACCATTTCTGGTGGCTATTGTCACTCGTGGAGGTAAGACGATAGGGGAAGATAGTTCATGGCCACTGATTCGGTTGGCTGGTCAGAAGACGGTACCTTTCGACATTGACATGGAGTAGGAGACATTCCTGGAGGCACGTCACACTTTGGAGAAATACCACGGTAAGGCTGTTGTTTGCGATATGCCACCTGTCTGTGATACTACATCAGACGCTGATCGACTGCCACCACCGAGGACATTGTAAAATTTTCTTTAAAGCTGTCTGTTATTGGCCCGAGACTCAGCTGCCCTAGTTGAGATTGAGGGATGGTTGCAGCGATTTCTAAAAGGATGGCAGGAGTTGACAATAAACTCCCTACAGTGATGGAAAACTGGAAAGGAGATGCGAATGAATATTCAGATTGGTGACTATGATGTTGACTCTGTTATTCTTGACCTTGGTTCGGATGTCAACATCTTAAGCAAGCAGGCGTGGCAGAATATGGTGAGTCCCCCATTTAGCTGGTTTCCTGTGCAGCTCCGATTGGCTAACCATGCGAAGGTAACACCCATTGGGCAAGTTCTGCGGCTCACGATCAATATTGAGGGCACGAAGACTTATGATGATTTTGATGTCATTGAAGTGGTTGAGGGAGGAAGCTCTTATCCGACACTCTTGGGGATTGGATGGGCTAAAAACAGTGGAGTTGTAATCAACTTCAAGAAGCGCATGATGATCTTTGAAAATCGTGATTTCAGAGTCATCGCCCCATTGGATCCGGCTGAAGGATGCAGATACGTTGATCCTGTAAAAGATGATGATCCCGCTAGATGGGACCATGCATTGAATATTTTTGAAGATTATATTCATCATACTACCAACGGTGAGTTGGAGTGGCACAATGAGAGCTCTGCATCTTCTGACTCTGATGATGCCTTAGAACATTGGCAGAACCGATTGCATGAGGTACCATAAATGTGGCTTAGTTACGCAATCCTTATGTCGTGTTGCGACATAAACGATCACATTGCCTATCTGAGGGGTTTCCTAGCCTAACCACATTTTTTACAGAATTTGAAGACCATGTCTCAGAACCACAGCGATTGCTGGCATTGGAGGAAGCACTGAAGGCTGCTCCAGCACGCTGGTGGGTGACACATAAGAAATTCATTAATGGTTGGTCACAGTGTCAAAGGTTGATGATGGTTTGGTTCGGTGATACTGATTTTTATCACACTGGCAAGTATGATGGACAGACTAATCCCAGTGATCATGTGATGGAATGCCAACGATTATGGGTAGCATGACCCAGAGATGAGTGGGTCCATGCTTTTATCCATACTTTGGCTGAGATGCCATGCTCATGGTACACTGCAGCCGAGTTGCGCTGAGACATTACAACATGGGGGGATTTGATAGTCTATTTCACTCATACGTTCACTTTTGTGGATGCCAACCCTGATTTCCATAACGCCTTACAGCTCATCCACAACGTGGTACTTCAGGTAGTTCCGGCGGCCTACCCTATTGACCCGCACACATATTGTCAGATGCAGTCTCTCATGGAGTGCTTCAACATCATTGGTGGGCCAGAGGATGAGGACGATCCCCAAAATGTCAACATTCCTGAATCTGAAGAAGTCGCGATGTGATCCCCCTTGTTGTGCCAAGTAATCCGTTCAATCAACCATTGCAGCTTCGCAAGATGAATATCAGCACAGAGGCTACTCCCAAGTTTGCTAATGTTGGAGATTATTGGGATGATGAGATGATGAGTAAGGTTACTGAGTTACTTCATGAGTTTCAAGACGCGTTTCCCATGAAGTTTTTTGAAATGAAGGGAATCCTGGGTGATTTAGGAGAGATGAAGATTCCATTAAAACCAGATGCTAAGCCAGTCCGACAGCGACCTTATCGGTTGAATCCACAACATAAGGAAAAGGTCAAGGTGGAACTTGATCGCATGTTGGATGTTGGTATTATTGAACTTGTGGAAGATTCCGAATGGATCAGTCCTATGGTGGTGCAGGACAAGAAAATAGGTGAAGTGCGCATTTGTGTTGACTTGCGGAAGTTGAACGATGCCTGCTTGCATGACCCTTTTCTAACCCCGTTTACTGATGAAGTACTTGAAGGGGTGGGCAGTCAGAAGATGTACTCATTCACTGATGGATTCTCTAGCTACCATCAGATTCGCATTGCCAAGGAAGATCGCCATAAGATAACTTTCGTTACTAAATGGGGTTGCTTTTTCAGTACACGGTAATGTTGTTTGGTTTGAAGAATGCACCTACGATATTCTCCCAGGTCATTGTTGTTGCATTCAAAGATTTTATTCAGAAATGTTTGTAGGTATATATGGATGATTGGACAGTTTATTGGTTGATTCGTGATCATCTGGCCAATCTGCGGTTAATGCTTGAGCGATGCCGACAACACCAGATATCGCTGAACTTGAAGAAATGTATTTTTTTCGCACTGTTTGGGATATTGCTGGGTCATATCGTGTGTAAACAGGGATTGTTGGTTGATCCAGCCAAAATTGCGCTCATTTTGGGGTTGCAACCACCAACCACTGTTAAGCAGTTGCGAGCGACTTTGGGTCATACGGGATATTATCGCAAGTTTATCAGGGGTTATGCTGTGATTACAGTTCCTATGGAAAAGTTGTTGAAGAAGGACGCGGCATTCTAGTGGAGCCTAGAATGTCATGATAGCTTCGAAATGCTCAAGGCGAAGATGGCATTGGCACCGATCTTGGTCTTTCCGGACTAGAGTAAGGAATTCCATGTCCATGTTGATGCTTCATCGATTGCATTGGGTGTTGTGTTGGCTCAACCTGGTGAAGGCGACCATGATCATCCTATTGCTTTTTCCAGTCAGAAGCTATCCTCTGCAGAACGAAATTACACTACCATGGAGCGGGAAAGTCTGCCCATGGTTTACGCGCTGCAGAAATTCAAGCATTATTTGTTGGGTGGACACTTTAAAATGTTCACTGATCATTCTACATTGAAATAATTGGTCAATAAGCCTGTGTTGGGGGGAAAGATATGCCATTGGCTACTTTTGTTTTAGGAGTTTGATTTTGAAGTCATTGATCATTTATCATGGATTAACACAGGGGAGGAACCGACAAATATCGAAGACGGGTTGCCAGATGCCCAACTATTTAAAGTTGGCGCTGCTGATCAATATTTTGATGACATCCTTCAGTTTCTAGTGACCGGTACCGCGCCCGATGACTTTACCACTACTGAGAAGAAACAGTTGGTTGTCAAGGCTGCTGACTTTCAGCTAATCAAGGGAGAGTTGTATAAATTAGGCGTTGATGAGATATTGCGCAGATGTGCCTTGCCGCATGAGCAAGTGCAGATATTGGCTGAGGAACATGGTGGAGTAGTGGGAGGACACTATGGCGGTCGGGTGACTGCCTGGAAGGTATTGCGTGTAGGGATTTGGTGGCCCACATTACATAATGATGCGATAGACTATGCGCGGTCTTGCGATGTTTGTCAGCGAACTGGCAAGCCGTCCAAATGTGACGAGATGCCGCTGCTACCTCAGGTGACATTACAACCATTCAAAAAATGGGCTGTGGATTTTTTTGGGTTGATCACTCCACCGAGGAAACATACGGGGTGCGCGGTACATCATCACGGCGATAGAGTATTTGACATGATGGGCTAAGGTGGCACCCATAGTTGATTGTTCCGCAGCGACGACTGCTCGATTTTTCTTTGATTACATTATCACTCGTTTCGGCTGCCCTAAGATTTTGTTGAGTGATCAAGGAAGCCACTTTCTTAATCGCACCATCAACGCATTGATGGATGAGTTGCAGATACAGCATACGAAGAGCACACCCTATCATCCATAGCCAAATGGGACGGTGTAGGCATTTAACAAGGTATTGGAGCATGCGCTGACCAAGGTGTGCAATGCAAACCATGATGACTGGGATCTGAAAATCCCAGGAGTGTTGTGGGCCTATCACACCACATGTAAAAGGTTGACTGGTCAGACACCTTTTAGGCTGGTATATGGGAAAGAAGCGATTATGCCAATGGAGTACATTGTTCTGAGTCTACGAATTGTAGTTGTTAAGGGCATGGATGATGTCGGAGCATTAGATGGCCGTCTAGCGTAATTGGTGCAGCTGGAAGAGGATCGATTTTTCATTGGCTTTCACCAAGGGGTGGAGAAGGATCGCCAGAAGGCATGGCATGATCGCCACATCAAAAGTAAACAGTTTTAGTAAGGCGACTTGGTGCTATTGTATGACAGCAAGTTTATGAAACATCCAGGAAAATTGCAAATGCATTGGCTGGGTCCATATCGCATCAATAGTATTACTTTAGGAGGAGCGGTTCAGTTGCAGCAGTTGGATGGGGCGATACTCCCCAAGCTGGTAAATGGTCATAGGTTGAAGCCCTATCAGTCGGCCTTGGAATAGTGCGATGCCTGAGTCGCATTGGGAAAAAAAAGAAAAAGAGAGTGTGTGTTACAGGAAGTTTGGTGGCCGGTGGAGCACCAACGGAAGAAGGAATGCACAAGCACGGACGCTTGTGCCACAAGTTTGAAGCAGTTGGAGACACATGACAGCGTTTCGACCAGGATCGATGGCGGATTTGGTTGAGTTAATGCAGGATTTTGTACAGAGGATTTGGGGGTACGAGGCAGTGTTGTGACTATTGTCCCGCCAACATCTTGCGACCCTGTGCCATCATTCCTATACATGTTTGTGCCTGCTAGATTTAGCCTGACGACGGTATGTTTTACACATCGCACCCTGGGATGGTACAATCAGAAAGATGTGAGGAGATTGCTCACATATCGACATGTGGGATCTTCGGTGGCAGCATGGTCTCCACCCACTGCATCAGTCGATGGGTTCACACACACAGATGCGAGGTAATGGGGCATCATTCCCACCATCGTGACCCGAGAATGGTCCGACTATAAGTAGCAGAGGCCGAGGGTAGTTTGTTACAAAGAAGTCTTTCCGAAATAGCGTGGTTATGCTGTTAGATCAATTTGCAAGTTAAGTTGTGAGGAATTCCAAGGAGGCTGTGGAAATACTTCACTTCATTTCCCGTGGCAGCACCCCAGTGGCCCTGCCATCCTGAACGACGAGTGTCCCTGAGCGCCTTGATACGATGGGTGCATTTACACTGTGGTACGACCGATCCAAGGGTCGGTCCAGCATGTTTAAACTATGCAGTAGTTGTTCGAAGGATTGTGCTCTTCTTGACCAATGAGATGGTTAGGGCGGTATCTCCCCGACCATAGTAGGAGCCATTTGCAGGTGCAAAACAGATGTGCCAGAGTCATCTGCTAATTTTGCACCTTGGTACTATTCGTCCTCTTTTCCTTCCCATCTGTACCATTCACAGAGACTCGAGGATGAGTTTGAAACATACATGACAGCATGTTGGGGGATCCCCACTTCGGGGTAAGACTTACAGAACAGGGAGATGCTCATCAATGTAGCAAAAGGCCCAGGACAACACCGCGTGATCCAGACAACAAGAACAGTTGCAGCAACGTCAAATAGTCATATTCAAACTTCAAAGTAAAGACCACGGCATGTACTATGTCCAGCAGTTGACGTGGCTCGAGGATGAGCCACAAGATTGTGTTGGGGGCCTATTGGCAGGCGGTTCGATGAGGAAATGTCACAGTACTGCCGATGCTGCGACACATCGGATGAGGGCACGGAAGGAATATTTTGTGTTAAAGTATACCGCAGTTGATGGGTTTTGGGTCACTTGGACCACATGTTATGTAATGTTGAGTCAATTGTACCGCGGTATGCAGGTTTTTGGGTCATTTGGACTAAGTCAGTTAGATCTTGGGTCATGTGTCCATAATGTCGGTTAGAAAGTCATTTTTAAGTGGACAAACATTGTAATGGAAGAAGCCTATAAATAGATGAGAGTTGTAAGTGTTAGAGAGGGGGAGTTGGCAAGGGATAAGGAGATGTATGTTTACAGAGATCTATGTTTTGCTTGTAGTATATGACTGCGACAGTAATCTAATGATGATGTTTTGGTACGATATTTGTGCAATGTTGCGATATATGAATGTTGTTATATTTTCTTGATGCAATGTCTGCTTACTATTGCTGGGATGATAAATGCTACAATTAAGTAATATGTTATAACTCTATGTCGAATGTTTAAAGTTTATGTTTAAGTACTGCAATAGAGCTAGTCTGTGTAGCCACAACTCTCCTCCTCCCTCGGCGAAAACATGGTTCTCTCTACTCTTCCTAGACGCCTCGGGTGAGACCTCATCCGCTCTACGGGTGTTGCTAGGTGGGCTCAAACCTGCCTGGACCGGTGCCCAGGGAGATTGCGATATGTGTCGACAGTGAGGTGAATCCCTGTCGACCGAGGTCGCGTTGGTCAAAAGAGAGAAAGAGAGAGATTGGAGGTTAGGGATTAGGGGTTTAGACAGTGAGAGAGAGATAGAGAGAGAGAGAGAGAGAGAGAGAGGAGGTTGGAGGTTTAGACCAATATAGAGAGAGAGTGAGAAGGGAGAGAGAGAGAGAGAGAGAGAGAGAGAGAGAGAGAGATTGTGGCTTAAGGGTTAGGAGTTAGGCATTGAGATAGATATATATATATATATAGAGAGAGAGATATTAGGGGTTATGGATTTGGGGTTTAGATACACACAAAGAGAGAGAGAGAGAGAGAGATTTGGCATTAGGTGTTAGGGGTTAGGGATTTAGGTAGATAAATAGAGAGAGAAAGAGAGAGTAGTTGGAGGTTAGGGGTTTAGAGAGAGAGAGATTTGTGGGTTAGGTGTTAGGTGTTTAAAGAGAGAGAGATTGAGGGTAAGGTGTTTAGAAAGACAGACATTGGGGGTTAGGGGTTTAGAGAGAGAGAGAGAGAGAGAGAGAGAGAAAGTGTTAGAAGTTTAGAAAGATAAAGAGAGATATTATGGGTTAAGGTTTAGCGATTTAGAGAGAGAGAGAGAGAGAAAGAGAGATTGGGCATTAGGGGTAGGGGTTTAGAGAGAGATAGAGATTGAGGGTTAGGGGTTTAGAGAGATACATTTATTAGATGTTATGGGTTCAGAGAGAGAGAGAGAGATTGGGGTGTAAGGGTTTAGAGAGAGAGAGAGAATTAGATTGGGAGTTAAGGGTTGAGATAGATAGAGAGAGGGAGGGATTGGGGTTTTAGTGGTTTAGAGAGAAAAAGATTCGCGGTTAGGGGTTTAGAGAGAGAGATAGGGAGAGAGAGAGAGAGATTACGGGTTAAAGATTAGGAGTTGGGATTTGAAATAGATAAATAAAGAGATATTCAGGGTTAAGGGTTAAGAGTTAGAAGTTGAGATAGATAAATAAAGAGATATTTAGGGTTGATTGGTTTAGAGAGAGAGAGAGAGAGAGATATTGGGGGTTAGGGATTAGGTGTTTATATATATAGAGAGATAGAGGGTTAGGTTTTAGGGGTTAGGGATTTAGGTAGATAGAGAGAGAGAGGGAGGTAGGAGGTTAGGGGTTTAGAGAGAGAGCAAGATATTGCGGGTTAGATGTTAGGGGTTAGGTATTTAGGTAGAGAGAGAAAGAGAGGCTGGAGTGAGGGGTTTATAGAGAGAGAGAGAGAGATTGGCGGTTAGGGGTTTAGATAGAGACAAACATATAGAGAGAGAAAGAGAGAGAGAGAGAAAGAGAGATTAGGGGTTTAGAGTGAGAGAGAGATTGGGGATTAGGGGGTTTGGGGATTTAGATTGATAGATGGAGAGAGAGGTGGGGTATTACGGGTTTAGAGATAGATTAGGGGTTATAGATTTAGAGAGAGAGAAAAATTGGAGGTTAGGAATTGAGGGAGAAAGATAGAAAGAGAAAGATTGGTGGTTAGGAGTTCAGAGAGATAGAGAGAAAGAGATACTGGAGGATAGCGGTTTAGAGAGAGAGATAGAGAGAGATATAGAGAGAGAGATTGGGGTTTAGAGATGTAAAGACTGAGTGGGTTATAAAGAGAGTTTTTGGGGTTTGGGGTTTAGAGAGAGATAGAGATGGAAGGCTTGGGGTTTAGATATCGATTGGTTGTTAGGGGTTTAGAGAGAGAGAGAGAGAGGTTAAGGGTAATGGGTTTAGAGGGAGATATATTGGGGGTTACATATTTAGAGAAAGAGAGAGGTTGGGAGTTAGAGGCTAAGAGAGAGAGAGAGAGATTGGTGTTTTGGGGATTAGGGAGAGAGAGAGAGAGAGAGATATTTTAGGTTAGATATTTATAGAAAGAGAGAGATTGGGGGTTAAAGGTTTAGAGAGAGAGAGATATTGGGGGTTAGGATATTAGAGCGAGAGAGAGAGAGTTATTGGGGGTTTGGGGTTTAGAGAAAGGGATAAATATTGGGGGTTGAGTGTTTTAGAGAGAGAGAGTGTAACATCCCCAAAATCGCAAAAAAAAAAAAAATTTGATGTAGCCAAATTTATAAAATAAATGCTAGCTGTGGAATGATAATAATTAGCTAACAATGATAACTGCCTCATACAATTGTCTTAATTGTTTTAAACATGAATATGTACTTGGTTATAAGTAGGATGCAACAGAGCAATGGTTGTTTTGTTAAGTGTAAGGATCTGGTAACAAAACTGATGAAGTTGTTTGCATGTTTCTGAAGGGGTTCCTATCGGGTGCCCTTGGGTTTACTTAGCTTTGAAAGCTAAAGCATTGGATTCTTCTTTCGCAGATCTGCTGGTAGGGATTTATAGAATAATTCCAGTTTTAAGATGATTATAAAATATGTCGTGCATGAAGATGTCGATGGTATGTATCTTCAGTTTAACTTCGTCACTTGTATCATCTTTTATGGTTAGGATTGCACGTGTCGTCAACAATGTTTAAGCACTAGACTCGTTGAAACTTTCGGTGAGATCAGTGGTAATAAAGCCTAGTTTAACTGTCTGAATTTGTAACATGTTCAGTTTTTGTGAAAGATAGTGTCATCCATATAATAAATGACTCTTCTGGAAATGACGGCTATAAAATATAAGTCTTGGAATGCTAATGATAATGTTTGTATTGCGTCCATAAGTGAATCGAGATGCGATTGAGCTTCTAACATATGACATTATAGAGTAAATGTCACACCCTAGCTTTCAATTATAGTGTGAAATTTTTGATTCTCCTTACAACATTCTTATGTAGGTGACCTAGCTTAAAAATGTAATGTGGCCTAGCTTATACAATGCAAAGTGGCCTAGCTATGAATATAATGCATTTTTATTAAATTGCCTATGTTAAAAGTGAACCTTGTGATAGCTTCTTTTATACTATGGCGTTGTATGGTTTTATAATATATAGTTGATATATTAATTATATCGATTCCAAGTTTGATAACTTATGGAAACTATAATAATAACATGTTTGAATGTTATGTAAATGGATCTTATGGCATAAATGTGCAATGTAAAAAAGTGTTAAGTGTACTTAGAACAAATCATATACTTATGGTGTAAATGAAAGGTCGTGATGCTACCTTATGAACAACACTATACATCATTGTTATGGTTTTGATATAGCACTATCCTATGGTTTGATGGCTTTATAACATGGTTGTACCGCTTGTAAGGCATTGTTAAAACCTCAAGTCCTTCGCTGTCACAAGACTTGCACTCTGATATGAATTAAATGTTTGTGTAGTCAAGGTTTTGGCTTAAATCTATGTGAGATATTCAACATTGAATTCGACCCTGTTGTGATGTCAGATGTTGCAACATTGGCATCTACGTGTTTAGCTGCATGTGATAACCATGGTAAGGAAGGGTGATACACCACCAAGCTGTAAGCTTAGCTTTGTTGATATGGAGACCGAAAAGTTCTGAGAAATAAATGTAATTCAATGATCAATACTTGATCGTATCTCTGCGTTGGTACCTCTGTCGTTTGTTGGCTTGATCTCGATCGTTGATCTCAATACCTTGATAGTGGAGATGTGTAAACCCTAGCTAGACTTACCTTAACATAAATTTTTCCTTCGTGTTTTCACTTTGTGGTTTTGGTTCTGGAGAAGAAGGCCGACAGGCCGTTGGTTTACAGGGCTTGACCTTGGGCGGTTGTGGATGGCACTGTGCTTCAAAAACTCAGTAATTTCTGTTGTGAATTATCGTATAAGTGCTTGAGCGTTTGATGAGAGTGTAATATTGAAATCCTGTAGCTTTCTTTCGGTGGCAAAAGTTAATAGGGAGGTTTTTTTTACTTCAATTTCGGTTATGATTTAGTTGCATGGAAACTTTGTTGCGTTGGAGAAAGGATTTGGAAGCTGAACGCATTCCAATCAACTATTAAATAAATGGGTAATTTTTCTGGTTTAACCATTTTGTATTGTATTGCTTCATTTGATTACAGTCAAGTGATAATATTGATAACTCTAGATAGTTTCTTTGGCAGGTAATGCCAAGGTTCTATACTCAATGCTCTGGTTTGGTGGTGATAGGATTCGGTGATCAAAGGATAGCAATGCAGCTAAAACGATAAGCCCAGTAGAAAACCCTCGTAGGTTCTCCTGATAGAAGTCATGGAAAACAGTGTATCGTCAAACCTGGAAGTCGTGGTTGTAAAACCCTGGGTTATTGTTTTAGTTTGTATAGTCAATGTAATAGCTGGTAATTGCATAGGGTTTTGAGTTTAGGGTTTCGATCTTGGCAACGATCCTTTGTTTCAAAGTTGGGGTTTCAAACTCTATTGAGATAATAGAATAACCGTTATCAATCCTGTGCTATGATAGTTGTTTTTGTTTAAATGTGTTGGGGCTTGGCCCGTGAACAAAACTATATCTCGTCTTTTCAAAATGTGGATGTAATACTAAGTATTTCAACATACCTCTGCGTTTAAAAATGATGTGATATGAAATGTGCAACTATGTAGCTAAATTTATGAACACTGTGACATCGTTTTATTTAATGTATGTGAGGTTATGAAAGATGTATAATGAAGATTTAAAAACTAGGTTTCGAATAACGTTGCTGCTAATGTTTCTTTAGGAAATATGAGTTTAATAAAATGTTTATACAAATTGGGAAAAAGAAAACGCATGTTACTGTCGTTTGATATTTAGATAAGTGTTGAAACTATGTGACATGCTTCGGCCAATGCCTCATCTTTGACTGTGTAAAAGATTAAGTAATACAATCTGTAAGTCTATCAGGGTTTACAGTTGTAGTTAAGTTTAGATTGGATGAAACGATGATGACTATTGATATCTTCGGCATTAAGTGGAAATTGTGTGTACTGTATGACTTTTGCTCCTACAGTCATTGAAATGTCTTAACTTTGTATTGATATTTGAAATCAATCAGTTCAATCTACAGTGATGATTTATGATATGAAAATATACTTAATTTGTCTACTGTGAGTAAAACAAGAAAATGACAGAGAGCTTAATCATTTAGCTCGATCCTGTAATAGCATTTCAATTGTGTGTTTGTGGTTATATGTGCATGTAAAAGAAAATCATTAAACCCTAACTATATAATAAAAGACTTTGGTTTCTTTTTCACTCTGTGTGTACAGTAATAGGAATATTAGTAATAACAGTAAACTTTGAAAGTATTTAAATGTAGAATTACAAACCCTACATTGGTAATGTGATGCTTCTTATCTGTCTAACTGTCCTATATGTACAATAAGGATATTAACAAAAAACTATAGTTTTTATTTTGAAACTAAACATTGCGAAAACAAAAATGAAAATAATGGAAATAAAACTAGTGCTGTGAGTAGAATACAGTAAATATTGCTAAATAATAACAGCAAATAATTTTAGCAAAATATAAAAATAGTACTTCCATCACCATGGCAATTTGCCTATCCTATCTTATCTATCTTAATCTATTTCTGTACTGGAGTACGATGCTGTTTCTTTTTGCATGGGGAAAAATACAGAAACCATTGTATTTAATCATTTCATATTTATACAAAATTATTAACTTATATAGGAAACTGAGATAACTTATAAATTAAATAGTGAAAATTTAATAAACAGCAGAACTGTAATATGCAGAATAGATAACAGAACTTAAAAATAAAACAGATAGGACAATAGAACCTATAACTGACGATAGGGCCAACAAACACCCAAGGAGGCCTGTTCCTCCCAACCTGCTTCAGAAGAAGCAGCTCAACTGCTAACTTCTAATGAACCCCCGAGCCTGATTACTGATCCAGTAAGTAGGTGGAATCTGTGTAGAAGCAAGGCACTTAAAAATACCTTCCCCACTCGGTATCAACCTCCTGAAACAAATGCCTTCTCCACTCAGCATCAAACTCTTGAACTCAATAAGAGTTTGGAAGACTCACAACATGATCAACAGCAACATATCCCCTCATCAAATCTCTTGTGTGTAAACATAGCAAAACCCAAGGTAAATTTCCTCGTCAGGAAAAGTGATGAACCTCAGTTCAATATTTGATGGCTATTATATAGACTGCCTAGGTCTTTTAGTGGTTAGTTTGGAATAAATGAGCCTCAAGCTCCAGTCCCATCTTTCAGGGCACTATGACCACATTTCAAGGGAGTTGTCCCATACCAACAGCTAGTTAGTTGCATCATGTTGCTACCACTTGTCCATTGCCTTCTACCCCAGATTCCATTCCACCTAGTGGATAAGTAACCACTCTTTCAACATTCCTCTTAGGTGTTTGTCTCCTATTTTATTTATTAAATAATAATATATTGTGCAAATTACAGTCATCCTTGGACACCTGTCCAATATAAACTTTACAATAAAAGTTATCATAATGTTTCTAAACACAAAATGTTTTCCAGCTTAAAGGGTATGTTACAAACACCCCCTCTTAAGCTGAACATCTTCCTCAATGTTGCTTATTCGTCATCAAGTTTCTCATGGAACAGATCTAGATATGCTGCCCGCATATTAGTTTCCAGCTCCCAAGTAGCTTCATCAGGGCTAAGGTGCTTCCATTGCACCTTTACCTACCCTATGGTGCAATTCTGAAGCATAATTTCCCTCCGGTCTAGAATACAGTCAAGTTCTACCTGAAAATCTCCTTCGGGTTCCACCTATATGTCATTCCAATTCAGCACATGAGTAGCATCGTGCACATACTTCTTTAAAACAGAAACGTAAAAAACATTGTGGATTTTTAAATTGTATGGCAATGCTAATTGATATGCAACAACTCCTATCCTTGATAGGATTTCAAATGGTCCACAATATCTCAGTGCTAATTTAGCACAACTCCCAAGCTTCAAATAACTTTTCTTGGGCTTTACCTTTATGAAAACATGGTCTCCTACCTGAAATTCTCTTTCTGTTCATTTCAAATCAGCATAGCTTTTATGCCGATCTTGGGCAACTTTTAAGTTACCTTGAACCTGTTTCATAGTTAGATCCATTTCTTTCAATAGATTTGGTCCTAACATCAATCTATCTACAGGATTTATCCCACTAAATTGGAGTATAACATTTTCTTCCATACAAAATTTCAAATGGATTAACTTAGTCGATGCTTGATAATTATTATTGTAGGCAAATTCTTCTAGGTGCAAGTAATCCTCCCATTTAGATGGCTGATCTTTAACATATAATCTTAACATATTTTCCAAAATCTGATTTACTCTTTCATTTTGACCATCAATTTGTGGGTGGAAAGAAGTGTTGAAATTCAGTTTAGTATCTAATCCTTTAAACAGTGTTGTCCAAAAGTTACCAGTGAACTTAGAGTCTTGGTCTGAAATAATTACCTTTGGAATTCCATGCAAGTGAAAAATTTGCTTCATGAAAATATCTGCAATGTTAGAAGCCTTGAAAGTAGTTTTAACAGGAATAAAATGAGCAGCCTTGCTAAGTTTATCAACAACAACCATAATTGAGTCATTTTGCTTCTGATTTTTAGGCAAACCTGTAATAAAGTCAATGCTTATGATTTCCCATTTCCATTCTGGAATTGGTAAGGGCTGCAGTAGCCCAGCTAGATGTTGATGTTCAGCTCTAATAGTCTGGCAGTCAAATCATCTAGCTATATATTCAGCAACTTCACTCTTCATGTTAGGCCAAAAGTACTCCTTTCTTAACATAGTTATCATTTTCTGATAACCAAGATGTCATGAATAAGGACTCTTGTGAACTTCATCTAAAATCAACAACTTAACCTTTGAAAAATTAGGCACATAAATTTTGTTTTTGTAAGTTAAGAAGCCTTTTTCATTAATACTGTAATCTGTTATAACATTTTCAGTTGAATTTTCAGCCACTTTATCATGTAATTTATGGTAATTTTCGTCTTGCTTAATTCCTTCCTCGATATGATTTTCCAGATCAGTTTTAAAAGTACTAATTGCTACCACAAAACTTAATCTAGCATTTCTGCTCAATGCATCAACAACCTTATTTTTCTTTCCATTAATGTGATGGATCTCAAAATCATACTTGCTAAGGAAAGCTAACCACCTAGCTTGCCTTGAGTTAAGATTTGTTTGATCCAAAAGATACTTTAAACCCTTATTATTAGTCATTAAGATGAATTTTCTTCCAATCAAGTGATGGCGCCACATTTTTAAAGCATGTATCACGGCTGCCAACTCAAAATCATAAGTAGCATAATTCTTTTCATGTATTTTTAACTTCCTTGACTCAAAGGAAATTGCATGACCTTCTTGACTTAAGACCCCTCCAAGTCCTTCGTTGCATGCATCCGCGCATACGACAAAATCCTTATTAGGATCTGCAATTTTTAAGATGGGTGCAGTGGTTAACAATTCTTTTAACTTATTAAAGTTGTCTTGACACTTTTGATCCCATATGAATTTCTCCTGCAAAGAAGTGACGGGGTTAGCAATTCTAGAGAACCCTTCAATAAACTTTCTATAATACCCCGTTATTCCTATGAATGACCGTACATCAGTTACATGTTTAGGAACAGGCCATTCATTAATTGCTTTAATTTTATTAGGATCAGCAGAAATACCATCTTTTGAAATTATATGACCCAAATACTGAATTTTATCTTTATAGAAATCACACTTACTGAATTTAGCGTAAAGCTGGTGATCTCTAAGTACTTGTAAAATGATTTTTAAATGTTCATCATGCTCTTCTTTAGTTTTTGAGTAAATCAGGATATCATTAATGAATACCACTACGAACTTATCCAAATATTTATGCAGAACGTTGTTCATTAAACACATGAACACTGTCGGTGCGTTAGTTAGCCCAAAAGGCATAACTACAAACTTGTAGTGTCCATAACGCGTTCTGAATGTAGTTTTGAATATGTCCTCTTCTTTTATCCGAACTTGATGATAACCCGATCTTAGATCAATTTTAGTGAATATCTCTGCTCCGCGTACTTGATCAAATAGATCATCTATGCGGGGTAAGGGATACCGGTTCTTAATTGTCATTTTATTAAGCTGACGGTAGTCAATACACAAACGCATGGTACCGTCCTTCTTTTTAACAAATATTAGTGGTGCTCCCCAAGGGGACACACTGGGCCTTATGTAGTTTTTATCTATTAATTCTTTCAGCTGAGACTTTAACTCATTTAACTCCAGAATATTCATCCTATAGGGGCCCTTTGAGTTTGGTACCGCACCGGGTACTAACTCAGTGGTGAAGTCAAGTTCTCTTTTCGGAGGTAATCCTGGAATTTCTTTCGGGAATACATCAGAAAAGTCCCTAAGGATGGGAATATCCTCTAGTTTTAACTTGTCTTCTTTAGATGTACATTCATCATTAACAACATTAACAACAAACAATTTACAACCTTTTCTGGCGGCTCTCTTTACTTGTAAGGCAGAAATCTGCCTTACTGAAATCTGCCTATGAATTCTTTTTACTGTTTCTAAATTACCTTCATTATTTATACAAGTAAAAGATTTATCATAACAATTCAATATAACTCTATGTTGTTCAATCCAATCCATGCCAATTAACAGATCATATGAACCTAAGGGTAAAACATTTAGATTAACTTGCGTTTTCAGCTGATTTAAAAATACTTCACAATTCTGAACATAATCTATAACCTTTCTTTTAGTTCCTATTGCAAGCTGAACTAACCATGCATTATCGAATTTTTCTGTTTCTAGCTTGCAACGGTTTATTAATGTAGGTGAAATATAACTTAGATTTGCACCAGGATCTATTAAAATAGAAATAGACTCGTTTTGTATCATACCTTCAATTTCGACCATGGATGTTTGATGGTTCGCTTGGCAGTTCTCCAATGCTTCATTTATCCTGGGCATTTCTCTTGCGATATCTCCAACTATAGGTTCTGCTTGCATAGTATTTATGTTGTTGGTTGTCCTCTTGTTGCGTGGGAAATCTACTCTCTTGTGTGGTCCGCCGCATTCATAGCACTTTATGGGTCCTTTCTATTCAACATACCTGTTGTTATTGTTATTATTATTATTGTTGTGATTATTAGGTACATTTCTTACAACAGTAGTATTCTGAGATGTATTATTCCGATAATTATTAGGAAAATTTCCGTTATTAAAGTTTTTCTTAAAACCTCTAGCATTCTGATTAAAGTTCTTCTTTTTATAGTCATACTGATTAGTTTTACTGTTCTTCCAGCCAGTTGTTCCTTCTCTTTTCTTGTTTTGGTCAAAACAAAAATTTGCCTTCCTCATGGCCTCTTACAAAGTGGAAGGATTATCATACTCAATACGATCTTTTATATTAAATGGTAACAAACTGAGAAACCTTTACACTTTAGGCTTTTCTTCAACCATGTAGGGTACGTACCTCAGCAAGCTAAGAAACTTGCTACAAAGTTCTTTCATATTCATTGTACCCAACTTTAAGTCGTATAACTCCTTCGATTTATCCTCAAAATACTGTTCAGACAAGAACTTATTTTTAAACAAACTTTTAAACATAGTCCAAGTTACTTCTTTTTCTTTTATGCTCTTGATTCTTTTAAGATCTTGCCACCAGATATCTGCCTTTCCGGTCAAATTGTAAATAGCCATCTTGTATTTCAGTTGAGAAGAGTAGTCATAAATATTAAAGTACTTCTTCATTCCAGACATCCAACCTTCTGCTATCTCACCCTTCTCACTTTTACCATTAAAAAGTAGGTGGCTTAATCTTTTTAAATTCATCGGTAATCTGTTCATGATGCTTATGTTTTCTCTTTTTAGAGCAACACTCACTATTACTGCTGTCATAATTTACATCATTATTACCTGAATCAGATTTAGAAGATGAGTAACTAATCGTTTTATCGTTTCTTGTTTTCTTATGCTTATGTTGGTGGGACATTATTTCAGAATCAGCTCTAAATTCTAATTTTCTGCCTCTTTCATCATTGTGACAATTCCCTTTTAAATACTATTGTAATTCTTCTTGTGCCTTAAGAATCCATTCATTTTCTTCTTAACAGCTTTTATCTCAGATTTTAAATCCTATACAGTGCGTAAAACTTCAGAAGACTGGTTGTTGAACTCAACATAAATTCCTTCAGAGTTATTATGATTAATTTGTTCATTAGGAGGATATCTATCCTCTGCTGATTCCTCTAGTATTTCCATACCTGCAATTAAAAGTAAATATGTTCTATGCAAAAAATGAAATTAAATTGCAAAATTTAGTAACATAAACTTTCTGATTTATTTTTAAGTTTGCGCGCATGAGCCTCATTCAGGCCTAGAGTTTGAACTTGCGCTCTGATACCACATGTAACATCCCAAAAATTGCCAAAAAAAAAAAAATTGATGTAGCCAAATTTATAAAATAAATGCTAACTTCAGAATGATAATAATTAGATAACAATGATAATTGCCTCATATAATTGTCTTAATTGTTTTAAACATGAATATGTACTTGGTTATAAGTAGGATGCAACAGAGCAATGGTTGTTTTTTTAAGTGTAAGGATCTGGTAACAAACTGATGAAGTTGTTTGCATGTTTCTGAAGGGGTTCCTATTGGGTGCCCTTGGATTTACTTAGCTTTGAAAGCTAAAGCATTGGATTCTTCTTTCGCAGATTTACAGGTAGGGATTTATAGAATCATTACAGTTTTAAGATGATTATAAAATCTGCCGTGCATGAAGATGTTGATGGTATGTATCTTCAATTTAACTTCGTCACTTGTATCGTCTTTTATGGTTATGATTGCACGTGTCGTCAACAATGTTTAAGCACTAGACTCATTGCAACTTTCGATGAGATCAATGGTAATAAAGCCTAGTTTAACTTTCTGAATTTGTAACATGTTGTAGCTAGGGTTTTACCCCTAGCTTGTGCAAATGAGCACCTACTAAGGAGAATGGACTCCTTAGTAGCAGTTCAGTAAATGTAAATTATTAAGCTAAAACAGAAATAGAAACTACACTAAAACATGTGCATGAAACATAAACAACAAGATGTAAATAATGGTTTTGTATTGATATTACCTCCAATGCGGAGGTTGATGAAGCCCTTGCAATGTCCAAGAGGGTTGCTCCAAGCTCCAATGTGCTCCTTCTCTTTCTCCAATGGTGGAAATGGGCCAAAAGGGGCTCTCAAGGTGAAAGTGGCTCAATGGTGAGCTAGGGTTTCAAGAGAGATTTTGGCAGAGTAAGGGTGCTTATGATTGTGGATATGAAATAAGGGATCTCCATCACCTATTTATAGTTTTTTGGTAGTGGAGTGCTGACCCATGGTTTTGGGAACCATGTGGTTTAGGGCAGCTGTATAGGGTTTTTTCCTCCTTTTCCTCATTATTTTATATTTTTTATTCTCTTTTTAGGGGGTTTTTGCCATTTTTAGAGGAATTTTGGATATTTTTGGAGGAAAAAGGGGTTTTTTAGCCTTTTTGAGGCTATTTTGAGGGTTTTGTGGCCTTTTGGAGGCATTTTAGGCCTTTTGGAGGCTTTTAGTGGGATTTCTGGGTTTTTAAGGGAAATATGGTAGGAAAATGGACAAATGAGATATATAATGTGGTAGATGAGGTAGTGAACACTTTTTGGGTGTCAACACATGTTTAGTTTTTGTGAAAGATAGTGTCATCCATATAATAAATGACTCTTCTGGAAACGATGGCTATAAACACTAAGTCTTGGAATGCTAATGATAATGTTTATATTGCGTCCATAAGTGAATCGAGATGCGATTGAGCTTCTAACATACGACATTATAGAGTAAATGTCACACCCTAGCTTTCAATTATAGTGTGAAATTTTTTATTCTCCTTACAACATTCTTATGTAGGTGACCTAGCTTAAAAATGTAATGTGGCCTATCTTATACAATGCAAAGGGGCCTAGCTATGAATATAATGCATTTTTATTAAATTGCCTATGTTAAAAGTGAACCTTGTGATAGCTTCTTTTATACTATGCCGTTGTAAGGTTTTATAATATATAGTTGATATATTAATTATATCGATTCCAAGTTTGGTAACTTATGGAAACTATAATAATAACATGTTTGAATGTTATGTAAATGGATCTTATGGTGTAAATGTGCAATGTAAAAAAGCGTTAAGTGTAGTTAGAACAAACCTTATACTTATGGTGTAAATGAAAGGTTGTGATGCTACCTTATGAACAGCACTATACATCGTTGTTATGGTTTTGATATAGCACTATCCTATGGTTTGATGGCTTTATAACATGGTTGTAACAGTTGTAAGGCGTTGTTAAAACCTCGAGGCCTTCGCTGTCACAAGACTTGCACTCTGATATGAATTAAATGTTTGTGCAGTCGAGGTTCTGGCTTAAATCTACGTGAGATCTTCAGCATTGAATTTGACCTTGTTGTGATGTCAAATGTTGCAACGTTGGAATCTACGTGTTTAGATTCATGTGATAACCATGGTAAGGAAGAGTGATATACCACCGAGCTGTAAGGTTATCTCTAGTGATATGGCAACCGAAAAGTTCTGAGTAATAAATGTAAATCAATGATCAATACTTGATCGTATCTCTCCCTTGGTACCTCCATCGTTTGCTGGCTTGATATCGATCGTTGATCTAAATACCTCGATAGTGGCAATGTGTAAACCCTAGCTAGACTTACGTTAACATAAATTTTTCCTTCATGTTTTCAATTTGTGGTTTTGGTTTTGGAGAAGAAGGCCAATAGGTCACTGGTTTATAGGGCTCGACCCTGGGCAGTTGTGGATGGCACTGTGCTTCAAAAACTCAGTAATTTCTATTGTGAATTATCGTATATGTGCTTGAGCGTTTCCTGAGAGTGTAATATTGAAATCCTATAGCTTTCTTTTGGTGGAAAAAGTTAATAGGGAGGTTTTTTTGACTTCGAGTTCGGTTATGATTTAGTTGCATGGACACTTTGTTGCGTTGGAGAAAGGATTTGGAAGGTGAACGCATTCCAATCAACTGTTAAATAAATGGGTAAGTTTTCTGGTTTAACCATTCTGTAATGTATTGCTTCGTTTGATTATAGTCAAGTGATAATATTGCTAACTCTTCATAGTTTCTTTGGCAGGTAATGCCAAGGTTTTGTACTCAATACTCTGGTTTGTTGGCGATAGGATTCGGTGATGAAAGGATAACAATGCAGCTAAAACGGTAAGGCCGATGGGAAACCCTCGTAGGTTCTCTTGGCAGAAGTCATGGCAAACAGTGTATCTACAATGATGATTTATGATATGAAAATATATTTAATTTGTCTACTGTGAGTAAAACAAGAAAATGACACAGAGCTTAATCATTTAGCTCGATCCTGTAACAACATTTCAATTCTGTGTTTGTGGTTATGTGTACAAGTAAAATAAAAATATTAAACCCAAACTATATAATAAAAGACTTTGGTTGCTTATTCACTTTGTGTGTACAGTAATAGGAATATTAGTAATAACAGTAAACTTTGAAAGTATTTAAATGTAGAATTACAAACCCTAAGCTGGTAATGTGATGCTTCTTATCTGTCTAACTATCCTATATGTACAATAATGATATTAACAACAAACTATAGTTTTTCTTTTGAAACTAAACATTGGGAAAACAAAAATGAAAAGACTGGAAATAAAACTAGTGCTGTGAGTAGAATACAGTAAATATTGCTAAATAATAACAGCAGATAATTTTGGCAGAATATAAAAATAGTACTTCCATCACCATGGCAGTTTGCCTATCCTATCTTATCTATATTAATCTGTTTCTATACTGGAGTACGGTGTTGTTTCTTTTTGCATGGGGAAAAATACAGAAACCATTGTATTTAATAATTTCATATTTATACAAAATTATTAACTTATACAGGAAATTGAGATAACTTATAAGTTAAACAGTGAAAATTCAATGAATAGCAGAACTGTAATATGCAGAGTAGATAAGAGAACTTAAAAATAAAACAGATAAGACAATAGAACCTGTAACTGACGATAGGGCCGACAAACACCCAAGGAGGCCTGTTCCTCCCAACCTGCTTCAGAAGAAGCAGCTCAAATACTAACTTCTAATGAACCCCCGAGCATGATTATTGATCCAGTAAGTGGGTGGAATATTTGTAGAAGCAAGGCACTTAAAAATACCTTCTCCACTCAGTATCAACCTCCTGAAACAAATGCCTTCTCCACTCAGCATCAAACTCCTGAACTCAATAAGAGTTTGGAAAACTCACAACATGATCAACAATAGCATATCCCCTCATCAAATCTCTTGGTGCAAACACATCAAAACCCCAAGGTAAATTTCCTCGTCAGGAAAAGTGATGAACCTCAGTTCAATATTTGATGGCTATTATATAGACTGCTTAGGTCTTTTAGTGGTCAGTTTGGAATAAATGAGCATCAAGCTCCAGTCCCATCTTTTAGGGCACTATGACCACATTTCAAGGGAGTTGTCCCATACCAACAACTAGTTAGTTGCATCATGATGCTGCCACTTGTCTGTTTCCTTCTACCCCAGATTCCATTCCATCTAGTAAATCAGTAACCACTCTTTCAATAGTCCTCTTAGGTGTTTGTCTCCTATTTTATTTATTAAATAATAATATATTATACAAATTACAGTCATACTTGGACACCTGTCCAATATAAACTTTACAATAAAATTTATCGTAATGTTTCTAAACACAAAATGTTTTCGAGCTTAAAGGGTATGTTATAGAGAGGGATATATATTGGGTGTTAATGGTTTAGAGAGAGAGAGAGAGAAAGATAGAGATTGGGTGTTAATGATTTAGAGACAAAGAGATATTGGGGGTTAGGGGTTTAGATAGATAGATTGAGAGAGATAATAGGTGTTAAGTGTTTAGAGAGAGAGAGAGATCATGAGTTAGGGGTTTAGAGGGTGTGAGAGAGAGACATTGAGGGTTAAGGGTTAAGATTTAGTAGTTTAGATAGGTAGGTAGAGATAGATTGGGGTTTAGAGAGAGAGAGAGGTCAGGGTTAGCGGTTTAGAGAGAGAGAGATATATATTTAGAGTTCGGGGTTTAGAAAGAGAGAGAGATTGGGGACTAGGGTTTATGGGTTAGGGGTTTAGAGAGAAAAAGAAGAGTTTTAGGGGTTTTTAGAGAGAGAGAGAGAGTGAGAGTGAGAGATGTGGGGTCATGGGTTTGGAGAGAGAGAGATTTGGGGTTAGAGATTTAGAGAGAGAGAGAGAGATTGGTGGTTAGGGGTTTGGAGAGATGGAGAGAGAAAAAGAGATTGGCGTTAGGATTTTAGAGAGAGAGAGATTGGGCATTAGGGGTTTAGAGAGAGAACGATAGATTGGGGATTCGGGATTACGGGCTAGGGGTTTTTATAGAGAGTGGGAGAGAGAGAGATTGTTGGTCATGGATTTAGAGGGAGAGAGATTCAGGTTTAAAGATTTAGAGAGAGAGAGAGAGAGAGATTGAGGGTTATGGGTTTTTGGAGAGATAGAGAGATTATGGTTTAGAGGTTGTGTGTGTGTGTGTGAGAGAGAGAGAGAGAGAGAAAGAGAGAGAGAGAGATTGGGGTTTAGGGGTATAGGGAGAGGGATAGAGCGGGAGATTGAGGGTTAGATATTTAGAGAGTGAGAGAGATTGGGGTTAGAATTTTATATAGGGAGAGAGAGAGAGAGAGAGAGAGAGAGAGAGAGAGAGAGATTGGGAATTAGGGGTTTAGAGAGAGAAAGATAGAGAGATATTCATGGTTAGGGGTTATAGAGAGATATTGAGAGAGAATGGTGGTGAGGGTTTGAAAGAGAGAGAGATATATATTAGGGGTTAATGGTTTGGAGAGAGAGATATTGGGGGTTGGGTTCTTAGAGAGAGAGAGAGATCAAGGTTAGGGGTTTAGAGAGAGAGAGAGAGATTGCACGTTAGGGATTTAGAGAGAGAGAGAGAGATAGCGCATTAGGGGTTTAGAGAGAGAGAGATATTGGGTGTTCGAAGTTTATAGAGGGAAAGGTAGAAAGACAGAGAGAATGAAGGGTAATGTTTGAGATAGAGAGATATTAAGGGCTAAGGGTTTAGATGTAAAGAGAGACAAGGAAAGATATTTTGGGCTACGAGTTTCAAAAGAGACGGATATTGGAGTTAACAGGATTAGAGAGAGAGAGAGAGAGAAAGAGAGAAATTATGGCTTAGGGGTTTAGACAAAGAGAGACTAGGGGTTAGGGGTTTATAGAGAGAGGGAGTTTGATGTTCGGGGTTTAGAGAGAGAGAGACAAAAATAGAGACAACTGGGGTTAGGGATTTATAGAGAGAGATACATTGGGGGTTATGGGTTTAGAAAGACAGAGATTGATATTTAGGGGTTTAAATATAGAGAGATTAGTGGTTAAGGGCTAGGCGTTAGGGTTTTATATAGATAGATAAAGAGATATTGGGGATTAACGATTAGGGGTTTAGAGAGAGAGAGTTATATATTGGCGCAAAGGGGTTTAAATAGAGAGAGAGAGACAGATATATTGGGGGTTTAGGGTGGTGAATTGTTTAGATAGATTGATAGAGAGAGAGAGAGATATTGGGGGTTATTTGTTTAGAGAGAGAGGGCGAGAGGGAGAGAGTTTGGGGTTAGGGGTTTAGAGAGAGAGAGAGAGAGATTGGGGGTTATGGGTTTAGAAAGAGAGAGATCGATATTTAGGGGTTTAGATACAGAGAGATTAGTGGTTAAGGGCTAGGAGTTAGGGGTTAGGGGTTTATATAGATAGATAAAGAGATATTGGGATTAGCGATTAGGGTTTTAGAGAGAGAGAGAGAGATAGATTGGTGCAAAGGGGTTTAAATAGAGAGAGAGAGAGAGAGAGAGAGAGAGAGATATTGGGGGTTTAGTGTTTGTATATATATATATATTGGGGGTTATGCATTTAGAGAGAGAGGGAAAGAGGGCGAGAGGGAGAGATTGGGGTTAGGGATTTAGAGAGATATTTGGGGTTAGCGGTTTAGAGAGAGAGGCGATAGAGAGTGAATGGTATTTAGGGGTTTGGGGGAGAGAGGGAGAGAGAGACACACACAGAGAGAGAGAGAGAGAGAGAGAGTATTAGATGTTTAAAAAGATAGAGAGAGAGAGAGAGAGATTATGGGTTAAGGTTTAGGGATTGAGAGAGAGAGAGAGATTGGGAGTTAGGGGTAGGGGTTTGAAGAGAGAGAGAGAGAGATTGGGGGTTTGGGGTTTAGAGAGAGAGAGAGAGACATATTGGGGGTTATGGGTTTAGAAAGAGAGAGATCGATATTTAGGGGTTTAGATACAAAGATATTAGTGGTTAAAGGCTAGGAGTAAGGGGTTACGTGTTTATATAGATAGATAAAGAGATATTGGGATTAACAATTACGGGTTTAGAGAGAGAGAGAGAGAGAGAGAGTGAGTGAAAGATTGGAAAAAGGGGTTTAAATAGAGAGAGAGAGAGAGATAGAGAGAGATTGGGGGTTTAGGGTGGTGAGTGGTTTAGATCGATTGGGAGTTAGAGAGAGAGAGAGAGAGAGGGAGAGGGAGGGAGATTGGGAGTTAGGGGTAGGGGTTTAGAGAGAGAGAGAGAGATATTGGGGGTTAGGGGTTTAGAGAGATAGATTGATTGGGTGTTACGGGTTCAGAGAGAGAGAGAGATTGGGGCTTAAGGGTCTAGAGAGAGAGAGAGAGAGAGAGAGTGAGAGAGAGATAATTAGATTGGGATTTAAGGGTTAGGACTTAAGGGTTGAGATAGATAGAGAGAGGGAGGGATTGGGGGTTTAGTGGTTTAGAGAGAGAGAGATGGGGGGTTAGGGGTTTAGAGAGAGAGACAGGGAGAGAGAGAGATAGATTGGGGGTTAAGGATTAGGAGGTAGGATTTGAGATAGATAAATAAAGAGAGACTCGGGGTTAAGGGTTAGGAGTTAGGAGTTGATATTGATAAATAAAGAGATATTTGGGGTTGATTGGATTAGAGAGAGAGAGAGAGAGAGATTGGGGGTTAGGTTTTAGGGGTTAGGTATTTAGGTAGATAGATAGAGAGAGAGGGATTTTGGAGGTTAAGGGTTTAGAGAGAGAGAGATATTTCGGGTTAGATCTTAGGAGTTAGGTATTTAGGTAGAGAGAGAAATAGAGGTTGGAGTGACAGGTTTATAGAGAGAGAGAGAGAGAGAGAGATTGGATGTTAGGGGTTTAGATAGAGAGAAACATAGAGAGAGAGAGAGAGATATTAGGGGTTTAGAGTGAGAGAGAGATCCACGGTTAGGGTTTTAGAAAGAGAGATTGGGGGTTAGGGATCTAGAGTGAGAGATTGGAGGTTAGGTGTTTGCAAAAAGAGATATTAGGGGTTAGGGGTTTAGCGAGAGAGGTGGTTAGAGGTTTATAGAGAGAGAGGGAGAGAGAGAGATAGGGGGTTAGGGGTTTAGGGAGAGATATTGGGGCTCAGGGATTTAGATTGATAGATGGAGAGAGAGGCAGGGTATTAGGGATTTAGAGAGAGATTAGGGGTTTGATATTTAGAGCGAGAGAAATTGGAGGTTAGGAATTAAGGGAGAGAGATAGTGTTATCCCTAAAGTTGAACCTAGACTACAAGGTTTCAAGCTTAAGGTAATCTTGGATAGTAGGAATGGGGCATCTATAGAATAATTTTTATGTTTTTCTTGTGGTAGTTGAAAACATGAATTAGGTAGAAGGATTAAAAACAAAACACAAGTATAATATAAAACTTCAATATATGAATAGAAGCAGAAAATTGACTGTGATCATAAACTATGAAAATAAGAGCTCAGACATTGTTGCATGATAGGGGCATAGTTGTATGCTATTTTAGAAGAATAATCACACGAAATTTAGACCATGTGCAGACAAAATACTAAAAGCATATACTTCATAAAATGAACAGGATTGGCTTAAAGATCATATTTTAATTCATAAACAGTAATTTCTGCATTTTATAAACATAAGGAAATTTATACATGCCTGTAAAGTAAGCCTCTAAAATTGAACTTCGATCATGCTGTCATGTTCCAACCTTTTTTCTATTTCATGTCTGTCCTATATATACAAAAATTGCTTCAAAAAAGAACAGCTGATAGATCCTATTCTAATGGATCTAACTCCTCCCAAAATGGAACAGAGTTTTACATTTTTGTCTTTCGAATCCTTAGCAAAAGTAAAATAACTAGAACAATTTGCCAGCTATGCAATCTTATCACTAAATTATAGAAAGAAAATTATATGCTCCTAGATGACTCACCAGGAACCGCCAACTCATCTAGGACTTTTGATCTCCTTTGTAATCTGATATACTCGGTGTCATCATTGTGTTCTTGTCCCTGCAGCTCATCCAGTTGAGTCTTCATCTGTTTCCACTCCTTGTGCAAAGCTCTTTTCTTCTGTAGGGTCTCTTTTTCTATGGATTCCAGCTTCTGATAGTTTTTGTGCTTATGTCCCAATTCCTCTTGAAGTCTCTTGTTTTCCACTAATATGCTCTCATTGATGTTCTGTAGATATTGACACTACTCCTTGTATGTTTGCAGGGTTTTCTTTATCTGGTCTAACTCAGGAACTGTCTCTATTTCCTCTATACTCATTGCAATATCTTCTTCCTATATGCCCTTAGAACTTGATGCTTGATTTTTATCATGAACCTATTTATCTTCATAAAATATTTTGGGAACATTCCCTGCCTCTGCTTGCATATCTATAAAACCCTCACTTTCAGAAACAAAGACATCAATTTCTTTCTCTATTTCATTATCTCAATCAATAACAGGGACTATTTCATTTCCCTGGACTTTTTATTGGTTTATCTTCAGCAATATTCAATAAGGTTTGCACAACATCTTGTTTTTCCCCAAAATGTTCAACCTGTACTTGCTCATCCGTCGATTTTCTTTCATTACCCTTCTTCTTAAAGGGTTTCTTCTTCTTATTAATCTCAAACCCTTTTTCACGGATGAATTGGTCCCAATCTCTGCCTATTTGTTTCAAATGATGCAGAATCAACAGCTTAATAAGCCCTTGGTGAAAGATAGAACGGTCTGTATGCTTTGGCCGTTTTTGAATCAACAAAACCATTTTATTCAAACTCCTCCACAAATAATATGGAAGATTCAAATTCTTTCCTCCCTGTAGATGCATTAATAACCTAACATGGCATCTTAAAACCTTATCAAATCGACCATCACATGTAACGTAATTTTGAATTACCTCCAGTGGAATTTTCCAGTTAGGTTTTATCCTACTTATGTGCATGCCATTGTTCTAGTTTAAACTTTCAAACCCTGGTAACAAGAAATCACTGTAATCTCCCTCAAAGTCTTGCTGTTTAAACCATTGCTCACCTTTAGAAATGACCCCTGTGACCTCTGCAACAACCTGTTCATTAACCACAACCTTGAAATCTTTGAAATCGACCACTCCATCCTTATAATTTTTTATAAATGCTTTCATTTCCTGGAGATTGTAGCCCTGCAACCTTTCACAAAAGACAAACCACCCAGCATTTTTCATCAACCTGGTTGACAAAGGAAACTGAGAAATCCACTCAATGTTATTGGGCTCATTTCTGCATATGAGTCCTCCTGGTTTTTTCTTCGAGCTCTGCGTGGAAGTTTCATCCATTGTACCCTGCTACATCAACTAAACACTCAATGCCAAAAACCACTTATAACTTCAAAACCCTCTCCTGTAACTGTGTGGAAATTTAGCTGGAGTCAAAATGAAGAGGTGTTGAAAACCCTATCATGCGGGGTTCATTCCCAAAACCACAATGTTCTGGCCATTGATCTTGCTAATTCAAAATTTGGAGAATGCATTCATTCCTACATGAGCTGTGTACTTTGTTCATTTGTTAAGTGTCATACATAACATGTTGCCATGCCTTACAAGAGTACCATACCATCTATTTCCATGATTGATATCATATTATGACAAATGCAAATGCAAATTATGATTCCAAACCCCTGTTTTAATCATAATATCACAATTTACAAAACTAACAGCATTTCCTTCAAAACTAACCAACATTTTCAAATTCGAAATTATGGCAAATGCTGTCACTTGGACATTTAAATCTAATTTATGAAATATAAAATTTCCCAAGCTTTTGTAATGTTTGTTAATGCAAGAAAACAAACTTTATTTTGAATATAAATATGAATAAGAGTCAAATCCTTATTTAATTATGAAACATGACAAATGGTAAAAATAAAATTTTAAGAAATAAGGGAATGCATAGGCTAGACAAATGGAAAAACTGAAAGAAAATGAGGTAAGGGCTATGTAAATCTATGGAACAACCCTGGGAATAACATCAAGCTTCGTCTGGGGATAAGGTCTTCCCTGTGAGACCTTAAGAACATGTGACTTGTGCCTTCTCCAATCTATTTTATTGGGCTGGAGTCTACTAAAACTTATTTGAACTTATATGTACAATGAATATATACAAGAAATCTATCATCTCAATCAGATATGAAACAACTTAAAAAACGTCCATTAACTAGACCTGGAATCTCATTACCACCCAGAGTTTGTAGGACAAAAGTGTTATTTCCTAGAATTTTCACCACTATGAATGGTCCAAACCACAAAGCAACAAACTTACCATGCTTTCCTTTATCCTCATATCTAGCATCCCATCTTAAGACTTGATCACCCACTGAAAACACATTCTTTTTTACCTTTTTATCAAAGCTTTCTTTCATCCTATTTCTGTGTATTTCAGCTTTGTCCATGAGAGCTTCCCTTTCTTGCTATAGCTGAATTATTTGAAATGTCCTTCTTTTCTTCATTTCTGGTTCTTCCTCAATTTCCTGCACAAACTTAATCACTAGTGCCATTAACTGAATAGGGAACACAGCTTCAGTTCCATACACTATTTGAAATGGGGTAGTTCCAATTGACTTCTTTATTGTGACTATATCTGCCCACAAAGCAAACCTTAACTTAGAATCCCAATTCTTCTTGTTTTCTGATAACATTTTCTTAATGCTTGTCACAATGTTTTTATTGCTGGATTCCACCAATCCATTGCCTTGGGGGTAATATGGTGTAGATTGTCTCAAGGAAATACTATTTTCTTTAGCAAATTTTGTCATTTTTTTGGATTTAAATGCAGGCGCATTATCAGTAAGGAGTTTTATGGGGCATCCAAATCGAGTAAGAATGTTTTCTTGCAGGAAATTAATGATTACCTGATCTGTTGCTTTTCTAGTTGGGATTGCTTCTACCCACTTTGTGAAAAAATCTATTGCAGTTAAGATCCACCTATGTTGGCCACCAGATGGAGGATGAATTTCACCGATAAAATCTAAACCCCATTGTTGAAATGGAGCCTCTACTGATATAGGTTTCAAGGGTAAGGACTATAGCTGATGTTTGCCTGCAAATTTTTGGCATTTTTCACAAGCCCTAACCTGCTAATACACATCTGTGAAAAGAGTGGGCCAATAATACCCAGCTCATAAGATTTTGAAAGCTATTGCCTTCCAGTATTTATGTCCACCACATATACCAACATGTAATTCCTCAATTATATCATTTGCTTCTGTTTTATCCAAACATCTCAGAAGTATTCCTCCAGGGTCCTTCCAGTACAATACTTGATCAATCAACACATACTTGAGAGCTTTCAATTTTATAGATCTGCATTCATTTTTACTCAACTTTGTGGAACAGTGTAGATTTAACAAATAATAAACAATTTGAGCATACCAAGGACAATCGAAATACCTGCTGTAAACTGGTTTTTCACCCTGTTATGAATTTTCTGCCATCATATATAGATCCAATATCTGACAATTTGACTCAGAGAGAAGCTTAGCTAAGCCTTGTCCCTTTACCAATTTAGTAGGTTTAATTTCCACCTCGTATTCCATCACCTTTGCAATCCACCTACCTCTCTTTCCTTCACTATAAGGATGTACCAGAATGTCTTTCACAGCTGAATTAGGAACATAAGCTAAAACCTTAGAATGGAGTACATAAATTCTGAAAAATTTAAGTGCCTTAACCAAAGCATAGGCCTGTTTCTCTATACTAGTATATTTCAACTATGAATCTCTTAAAGTCTTGCTAAAGAATGAGATGGGTTGTTCTAATCCATTAGAGTTTTTCTTCAACAACATAGCAGCAATTGTTTCTTCTGATGCAAATGAAAAAATGGCAAAATCCCTAGTGTAATCAGGGGCTGCCAACACAGGTGCTTCTACCAATGCCTGCTTAATTTTCTCAAATGATTGTTTAGCTTGCTGAGACCATCTTACCTCCCTGTCCTTCTTAAGCATATCAGTAATATACTTAATAGTTTTATCAAAGTTAGGAATAAACCACCTCAAAAAATTGATTTTTCCTATGAAAGACTGGATTTCTTTTTTATTTCTAGGAATAGCAATCTTTAAAATAACTTTCACTCTCTCTGGGTCTATTTTAATCCCATCTGCAGAAACTATGTGACCCAATAATTTACCTTCTGTCATAGCAAAGTGAGATTTCTTTGGGTTCAATGACAACCCAAATCTTCTGCATTTCATAAAAGTTTGCTTCAGATGTTTCAAATGCTCTTCATTAGATTTGGAGAAGACCAAGATATCATCTTGATAAATGACCACAAACTTTTCATTCTCACCTACAAATGCTATGTCCATTTCTCTTTGAAATGTGGCACCTGCATTCGTTAGCCCAAAAGGCATTTTGTCATACATGAATGTTCCCCAGGGGGTTGTAAAAGTTGTTTTCTCTCTATCTTCTGGCTGAACCGCAATCTAGTTATAACCAGAGAAACCATCAATCATTGAAATTCTTTCTGCACCTACTACTCTCTGCAAAATCTGATCTATCTTAGGGAGTGAATAATTGTCCTTAAGGCATGATCTGTTTAAATTGCGAAAATCTACACATAACCTTATTTCTCCATTTTTCTTGTGCACTGGCACAAGGTTAGCTACCCAAGAAGAGTACCTAAGAGGAACAATAATCTTGGCATCCAGTAGTTTCTTCACCTCTTTTTCAATGACTGGTAAAAGTGTTGGATTAAGCCTTCTAAGTTTTTGTTTAAAAGGCTTAGTATTAGGCTTTAATGGGATCTTATGCTGAATAACATTAGTGTCATAGGTTTTAAGATCCCCATATGACCATGCAAAAATATCTATGAATGCTTTCAACAAAATGATGTATCTGTTTCTCTCCTTTTCTGATAATTTCTTAGATATCTTAACCATCCTCGGTTCTGCTACAGACCCAATATTACAGTTGATGACATTGTCTTTAGTGGTCTGCAAATTATTCTTTAACAGTGTATCATTTTTTGAAAACAACCTCTCCAATGGAACTAGTCCCTTAGGGATAAAATTACTTTTTAAATCTAGAATTTTTTGATCAGCAATTGACTATTTTGTATGAGTAGAAATTTCAGCCAGATTTAGGTCTTCATCTAAATCAACCTGGTTATCTGCAAATTATTCAGTTAATTGTAAAAATTCTTTTATTTCTTGTTCATCTTGAAAAACCCTCCAATGTTTAATATCATCTAGGACTGCTGGTCTATACCTCACATCAATGGGATACTTTAGGTGTGTTAATTTTGGGATTCTGAAATATGTTGCTGCTAATGCCAGTGAATCTGCAGTCTGATTACAATCTTTGGGAATATATGTTATATTAAAAGCACAGAAAAAATTATCTATCATGTCTCACACTTCATTTCTGTAAACTTTCAATAATGACTGCTTTACCTGATAAATACTCTTCACTTGCTAAATTACCAATTCGGAGTCAGCAAACACTGCAAGACTTTGAATATTCATATCTTTTGTAGCCCTTAATCCAAGGATTAGTGCCTCATACTCAGCAGTATTATTTGTGGTTTGGAATTCTAATTTATACATTAATGAAATCATCTCACCTCCAAGAGAAATCAACAACACACCAGCCCCTGCTCCATCCTTATTTGATGACCCATCAAAATACATCTGCGAAATTCCTTCCTTTTCTTCTGTGTCACACTGAATTAAACTGTCTTTTCTAACTTGCAAAACCCCTGCCGCATCATCATTTACCTATAACATGCATGAACCCATATCCTCTTGTACTGTATAAATAGGATGATTCGTAGGATTTCTGTCATCACTTACCAGGAATACCAACTGCACCTCTTTGTATAATCTTCTATATTCACCTCCAAATATAGGAATTGAAGCATATGATAGATCCATTTGGAGAGTGCCACCTATCTTTTTATCCCATGATCTTGATAGCAACATGCCAAACTTTGGAGAAATATCAGCCACTACAACATCCATGAGAACACTTTTCATAGGCAGCTGGGTAAGGTTGACTACAAGATCTTTTATGACTCCTAAACATTTGACAGCTCGAGAATCAAAAGCATACAGGTCATGGTAGGGTTTAGTAACAGATAATCCTAGGGCTTCCATAACCTCCTTTGGCATAAGATTGTGCGAAGCACCTGAATCCAAAAGACAATTATGCAACATCTGGTCATGTATGGTAAGTGTAACATAGAAAGGTGGGGGATAAAAGGATTTAATTTCTGACTAGTCAGAAGCTTTCGAACCAATGATAATGGTGGGATCTTTCTCTTGCAATTTTATGACATCTTCTGAGGCATGAACAGGTGATGAGTTCAAGATTTTCATGTTAGGTTCTCTATAAGATCTGCTCCTTATCAATTCAGTTAAAGGGATGGGGACCTTGATTTTATTTATCTCATGCTCCAAATCAAAACCAAGCATATTACCTCCTTCTGCTAATTTAACAGGGTTTTTTTAATCTTTTTGTGGTTCCTGTTGTTCTGTAGAAGGCAATGCTGCTTTAGTGGGCACAAATTTCACCTTCTTTTTGAATGGTGTAGCTTGTTTTACCCCAGACCTAAGTCCATATGATTTCTGTTGCTGTTGTTGCTGACAAATTCCAGACTGCTGCTCATAAACAGTTCCTTCTTCATAATTAATCTTTGCTGTAGCATAGTAATCATCCCTATTTATAAATTTAGAAGCATATACATCATCCAGCTGATTAATATCATGGTTTGACTCTTCAATCTCTTCTAATGATGTTTCATAAGGATCATTTTCCCTTATTAAGTTGTTCTGAAAAGGTGGTTGTACCTTTTGATCTTCATTCTCTCTCTTCTCCCTTTCAATGTCATTGTTCCTTCTCTCTCTGGGCATGAATCTGGGAGGATAAGGGCACCTAAATTGATTTTGGTTTCTATTATCATTATCATAGGCAGGCCTATTCTGATTTTTCTTTTCCATTTCCATTCTCTCAATTTTTGCAGAAAAATCTTTTATGGTTTTGTGCATTTCATCATATTTTCTATCTAGAGTTTTTGTAAAAGAAGAAGAAGGCATCAAATCCTTTTTTCCCTTCCGATCCATATTTTGAGCTTCATCTTCTTCTTTAAGTTTGTTGGATGCTAAAATGTTAGATTCAACCTCTAAGGCTGCATCCTGCATATTCATTAGAGACACTGCTTTTCTCTCCCTTAACCAGAAGGAAAAATGATGATCAAAAGCATTAGCATAAGTTAACTTTGTTGCAGGTTCTGTAGGTTTAATTTCTATGGGAATCTTGTTATACATTTTATTAAACCTTTTGGAAAAATCTGCAACTGCTTCATCAGGCTTTCTCTTCAATGCTGTGAATTATGTGTAATAATAGAGAAAATCCTTGGTGTCTCCCCATTGTCTAATAAACACATGATGTAACTCCTCCAAACCATCAATAAAATTCTCTGGTAACTCCCTGAACCATTTTCTAACTTCTCCATCTAGACTATGAACGAACATTCTCATCCAAACATCTCTAGCTTCAATGTTGTAGTTATCAGCATAACTACAAAACTTATCCCAATGTTCTTCAGCAGTTCTCCCACCTTGGCCATCAAACCTAGGAAATATTTCTGATAGTCACCACCAGGAAAAGGGTTTAGGGGTCGATGCATGACCAATGGAGCATATCTAGCTGCTACCATGTGGTCCATCATATCATAGGGTTGGTCATCCATATTTAATGAATGGAAAATCTGTGGAACAACTGGCTGAATCTATGGAGATGGTGGTTTGGTATGTGGAGGGGAAGGTACTTCAATTTTCAACTGGCCAATGAAAAGCCTACTCGTAAGGGGTATTTCAGGTTTTGTCAAAGATTTCAAGGTAAGAAATTCCTCAAAAATATGTTTATGCTCTAAAGAAAGAGGATTTGAATACACATTAAAATCACCAACCTGTGTTGAATTTAATTCATCAACTTCAGGAATGTTAACTGATAAATCCAATTTATTTTCTTCTTGGATGTTCATAGGGTTTGAAGAGGAAGATCCTAGATCTGTATCATTAGTGGAAAATTGAGGGTTACTTAATGATGGAATATTTAACTTCCTTCTATCCTCCCAGATAATCTTTTCTGGATCAAAAACTCCTTCGTGTAAAGGAGATGAAGGATTCCCTCTTGTACCAATCGGCTTTGAAGCCACTGTAACTTTTTGACTGTCGGGTGAATGTAGTCTGTAAACAAATAAACTGATTCTGTCACCTCTCAAAACCAGCTATGAAAATGTCAACACCTAGGGAAGATATACTTTCGTTTCTTCGTCCCTGGCAGCGGTGCCAAAAGATGTTATCCCTAAAGTTGAACCTAGACTACAAGGGTTCAAGCTTAAGGTAATCTTGGATAGTAGGAATGGGGCATCTACAGAATAATTTTTATGTTTTTCTTGTGGTAGTTGAAAACATGAATTAGGTAGAAGGATTAAAAACAAAACACAAGTATAATATAAAACTTCAATATATGAATAGAAGCAAAAAATTGACTGTTATCATAAACTATCAAAATAAGAGCTCAGACATTGTTTCATGATAGGGGCATAGTTGTATGCTATTTTAGAAGAATCATCACATGAAATTTAGACCATGCGCAGATAGAATACTAAAAGCATATACTTCATAAATTGAATAGGATTGGCTCAAAGATCATATCTTAATTCATAAATAGTCATTTCTGCATTTTATAAACATAAGGAAATTTATACGTGCCTGTAAAAAAAGCCTCTAAAATTGAACTTTCATCATGCTGTCAAGTTCCAACCTTTTTTCTATTTCATGTCTGTCCTATATATACAAAAATTGCTTCAAAAAAGAACAGTTGATAGATCCTATTCTAATGGATCTAACTCCTCAAAAAATGGAACAGAGTTTTACATTTTTGCCTTTCGAATCCTTAGCAAAAGTAAAATTACTAGAACAATTTGCTAGCTATGCAATCTTATCACTAAATTATAAAAAGAAAATTATATGCTCCTAAATGACTCAGCAAGAACTGCCAAGTCATCTAGGACTTTTTATCTCCTTTGTAACCTGATATACTCGGTGTCAGCATTTTGTTCTCATCCCTGCAGCTCATCCAATTAAGTATTCATCTGTTTCCACTCCCTGTGCAAAGCTCTTTTCTTTTGTAGGGTCTCTTTTGATATGGATGCCAGCTTCTGATAGTCTGTGTATTTACGTCCCAAGTCCTCTCGAAGACTCTTGTTTGCCACCAATACGCTCTCATTGATGTTTTGTAGATATTGACACTGCTCCTTGTATGTTTGCAGGGTTTTCTTTATCTGGTCTAACTCATGAACTGTCTCTATTTCCTCTGTACTCATTGCAATATCTTCTTCCTGCATGCCCTTAGAACTCGATGCTTGATTTTTATCATGAACCTATTTATCTTCAGAAAATATTTTGGGAACATGCCCTGCCTCTGCTTGCATATCTATAAAACCCTCACTTTCAGAAACAAAGACATCAATTTCTTTATCTATTTCATTATCTAAATCAATAACAGGGACTATTTCATTTCCCTGAGCAGGTTTATTGAATAATATAGCTTCTGTGGCCATTTTAGTTCTGGCTCTGGTCCTCGGCCCTAAGTCCACATTCTTTGCACTTATACTTTTTATTGGTTTATCTTCAACAATATTCAATAAGGTTTGCACAACATCTTGTTTTTCCTCAAAATGTTTAGCCTGTACTTGCTCATACGATGATTTGCTTTCATTACCCTTCTTCTTATTAATCTCAAACCCTTGTTCATGGATGAATTGGTCCCAATCTCTGCCTGTTTGTTTCAAATGATGCAGAATCAACAGCTTAATAAGCCCTTGGTGAAAGATAGAACAGTCTATATGCTTTGGCCATTTTTGAATTGACAAAACCATTTTATTCAAACTCCTCCACAAATAATATGGAAGATTCAACTTCTTGCTTCCCTGTAGATGCATTAATAACCTAACATGGCATCTTAAAACCTTATCAAATCGACCATCACATGTAACGTAATTTTGAATTATCTCCAGTGGAATTTTCCAGTTAGGTTTTTATCCTACTTATGTGCACGCCGTTGTTCCAGTTTAAACTTTCAAACCCTGGTAACAAGAACTCACTGTAATCTCCCTCAAAGTCTTGTTGTTTAAACCATTGCTCGCCTTCAGCAATGACGCCCATGACCTCTGCAACAACCTGTTCATTAACCACAACCTTGAAATCTTTGAAATCGACCACTCCATCCTTAAAATTTTTTATAAATGCTTTCGTTGCCTGAAGATTGTAGCCCTGCAACCTTTCACAAAAGACAAACCACCCAGCATTTTTCATCAACCTGGTTGACAAAGGAAACTGAGAAATCCACTCAATGTTATTGGGTTCAGTTCTGCATATGAGTACTCCCGGTTTTTTCTTCGGGCTCTGTGTGGAAGTTTCATCCATTGTACCCTGCTACAACAACTAAACACTCAATGCTGAAAACCACTTATAACTTCAAAACCCTCTCCTGTAACTGTGTGGAAATTTAGCTGGATTCAAAATGAAGAGGTGCTGAAAACCCTATCCTGCGGGGTTCATTCCCAAAACCACAATGTTCTGGCCATTGATCTTGCTAATTCGAAATTTGGAGAATGCATTCATTCCTACATGAGCTCTGTACTTTGTTCATTTGTTAAGTGTCATACAGAACATGCTGCCACGCCTTACAAGAGTACCATACGATCTATTTCCATGATTGATATCATATTATAACAAATGCAAATTATAATTATGATTCCAAACCCCTGTTTTAATCATAATATCACAATTTACAAAACTGACAGCATTTCCTTCAAAACTAACCAACATTTTCAAATTCAAAATTATGGCAAATGCTGTCACTTGGAAATTTAAATCTAATTTATGAAATATAAAATTTCCCAAGCATTTGTAATGTTTGTTAATGCAAGAAAAAAAAAAAATATTTTGAATATCAATATGAACAAGAGCCAAATCCTTATTTAATTATGAAACATGACAAATGGTAAAAATAAAATTTTAATAAATAAGGGAATGCATAGGCTAGACAAATGGAAAAACTGAAAGAAAATGTGGTAAGGGTTGTGTAAATCTATGGAACAACCCTAGGAATAACAGATAGAAAGAGAAATATTGGTAGTTAGGGGTTTAGAGAGATAGAGAGAAAGAGACTGGAGGGTAGCGGTTTAGAGAGAGAGAGAGACTGGAGGATAGTGGTTTACAAAGACAGAGAGAGAGAGAGAGAGATTGAGGTTTAGAGATGTAAAGAGAGAGAGGGTTATAAAGAGAGTATTTGGGGTTAGGGGTTTAGAGAGAGATAGAGATGGAAGGCTTGGGGTTTATAGAGAGAGATTGATTGGTTGTTAGGGGCTTAGAGAGAGAGAGAGATTGCATGTAAGGAATTTAGAGAGAGAGAGAGAGAGAGATATATTGGAGGTTGGAGGTTTAGAGAATGAGAGAATTGGGGTTAGGGGTCTACAGAGAGAGATTCAGTGGTAGGGGTTTAAAGGGATAAAGAGATAGAAAGAGAGAGATCAATGGTTATGGGTTTAGAGAGGGAGGGAGAGAGAGATTGGGTGCTAAGGGTGAGGAGTTAGGGGTTTAGATAGAGAGAGAGAGATTGGGGGATAGGGGTTTAGAGAGAGGGAGAGAGAGAGATTAGGGGTAATGGGTTTAGAGAGAGATATATTGGGGGTTATATATTTAGAGAAAGAGAGAGTTTGGGAGTTAGAGGCTTAGAGAGAGAGAGATAGATTGGGGGTTAGGTTTTTATGGAGAGAGAGAGGGAGAGAGATATTTGGGGTTAGATATTTAGAGAATGAGAGAGATTGAGGGTTAAAGGTCTAGAGAGAGAGAGAGAGAGAAAGATTGGGGGTTAGGAGCTTAGAGAGAGAGAGAGAGAGTGATTGGGGATTTAGTGGTTTAGAGAGAAAGAGAGAGATTGTGGGTTAAGTATTAGGGGTTTAGACACACACACACACACACAGAGGATGTTAGAGGTTTAGACCAATATAGAACGAGAGGGAGAAGGGAGAGAGAGAAATATATTGTGGGTTAAGGGTTAGGAGTTAGGCATTGAGATAGATAGATAGAGAGAGAGAGAGAGAGACAGAGAGCGAGAGAGACAGAGAGAGAGAGATTAGGGGTTAGGGATTTGGGGTTTAGATACAGAGAGAGAGAGAGAGAGAGAGAGAGAGAGAGAGAGAGAGATTGGGAATTAGGTGTTAGGGGTTAGGGATTTAGGTAGATAGATACAGAGAGAAAGAGTGAGCGATTGGAGGTTAGGGGTTTAGAGAGTGAGAGAGAGAGATTTGTGGGTTAGTTAGAGAGAGAGAGAGAGAGAGAGATTAGATATTTAAAGAGAGAGAGAGATTGGGTGTTAGGGATTTAGAGTGAGAGATTCGCTGTTAGAGATTTAGAGTAAGAGATATTGGGGAATAGGGTTTTAGAGGGGGAGAGAGAGAGATATTGGGGGTTAAGGGTTTAGAGATACAGAGATTGGTGGTTCGAGGTTTAGAGGGAGATTGGGTGACAGGGTGTCAGAGAGATAGATTGAGGGTTACAGGTTTACTTAGATAAATAGATAGAGACAGAGGTGGGGTGTTAGGGGTTTAGAGAGAGAGATTAGGGGTTAGAGATTTGGGGAGAGAGAGAGAGATTTGGGGTTAGGGATTGCGAGAGAGAGAGAGAGATAGAAAGAGAAAGAGTAGTGCTTCGGGTTTTAGAGAGAGAGAGAGAGAGAGTGGAGGATATGGGTTTAGAGAGATAGAGAGAGAGAGATTGGGGCTTAGTGGTTTAAAGAGACAGAGTGTTATAAAGAGAGATTTTAAGGGTTAGGGGTTTAGAGAAAGATTGATTGGAGGCTACGGGTTTAAATAAAGATCGAATGGATGCTAGGGGTTTAGAGAGAGAGAGAGAGAGAGAAAATATGGATTGTGGGTTAGGGGTTTATAGAGAGTTTGTGGGAGAGAGATATTCAAGGTTAGAGGTTTAGAGGGAGATATATTGGTAGAGAGGATCAAGGTTAGGGATTTAAATAGAGAGAGAGAGAGAGAGAGAGAGATTGGGGTTAAGAGTTTAGAGAGAGAGAGAGATTGGGAATTAGGGGTTTAGAGAGAGAACGATAGACTGGGGATTAGGGATTATGGGCTAGGGGTTTTTACAGAGAGGAGGAGAGAAAGAGATTGGGGGTCATGGATTTAGAGGGAGAGAGATTCAGGTTTAGAGATTTAGAGAGAGGGTGAGGGAGAGAGATATTGGGGGTTATGGGTTTAGAAAGAGAGAGATCGATATTTAGGGGTTTAGATACAGAGAGATTAGTGGTTAAGGGCTAGGAGTTAGGTGTTAGGGGTTTATATAGGTAGATAAAGAGATATTGGGATTAGCGATTAGGGGTTTAGAGAGAGAGTGTTGGGGCCAAGGTCGCAGCTATAGTAAAAGCTGCGAATTTTGGGAAAAAGCACGAGTATGGAAGGAAAGTGCTAATTTTGGGACAAGCACTAAGTTTTGGGTAAGAAGGAGACGGTGCGCAGTACGGTGCCAGATGGATGATCTCAGCGCAGATCACGGACCGGAAATTGCGGAGCTCGCGCGCACGTCATCGAAGAATGAAGGTGGCTCAGCTACCATAATAAATAAGGTGATGGAGTAGAGGGCTTAGCTACCCTCATTTAAAGGCTTAGTACAGAAGTTATGGTTGCTCGGATCAAGGAGGAGCAACGGACCAGAGCATTGAAGGCGAAGGACGATCGCCCATACCCACAATCTGCGCCGGAATTCATGGAGCCTGCAGGAAGCGGCGACGTGACTGCAAGCGGCGCCTACAGTACACCTAGCCATGTGCGTGGTTAGGGTTTTTGGGAATCACTGTTAGGAAAGGCCCACAGTTTTGTAAAGGTGTGACCGTCATGGCTACCTATATAGATGAATCACTGTAATGGGTAGAGGGTTCTTCCTCCCTTCCTTCAGTTCCTCCCTTTTTGGAGAGTTAGAGAATTAGATGCTAGACTGTTAGAGAGCCAGTCTAAAGGGATAGATCATGTGTTGATTATCCTTCACTGTAATTTCTACCTGGTGTGTAGAACTAGAGAGAGGAAATCGGATAGCCGAGGAGCTAATCCCTGAGTTGCCAGACAGTCTGAGTCGACGTCTGTGCCTTTGTAATCTCCATAGAGAGGAGACAAGCTTGAGAAAAGGGCTCCCAGCTGTGTGCGTGGAGTTTCCTGTAAGTTCTAAGGCTGCAGCTGTGTGCGCAGCATATTGTATAACTCTATCATTTTCTGGTTAATATAAACTCCTGAGGACGTGGTTTTCCTCGAGGAGATGAGCTTCACTTATATCTTCTTGTTATAATGTTTGTGTGAATGATAACTATTTCGAGTTCAGTATTTGTGTATGCAAGACTTCTGTCTTATCTTTGTGACTGTTTGAGCGAGTTGGAAAGATCCCTTGATAACTATAAGTATCTTAAGTACTAAAGAGGTAGTAACGCACAGTCGCTGCGGCGAGAGCAGACTGCGTTACTGCGCTAGATGCGAAGGGCGAGAAAGTGTTTCGCGCGTCGACCCAAGAAATAGTTGCCTGCTGCGATAGAAAGGAGAATCTGCGCAGTAGACCTGCCAAGGAAGGGACCCGCGCAGCTGCGCCGAGCGGCCTGCGGGAAGGTCCGACCGCCGATTTCGCAGGAACCATTCAAGGAAAAGCTATCTCCGCGTCACCCCGGTTAAGGAAACCTGATTCCTTAACCCCCCCATAGCCACTTCGGGTGAGACCTCGAGCTGCCGCGCAGCTCGTTGCCGAGAGGGCCAGTGCGCCAAGGGGTTTTGTTGCTGCGCTTCATTAAAACCCGGGTCTGCCCAAGAAAGCAGCCAACAGAGAGAGAGAGAGAGATTGGCACAAAGGTGTTTAAATAGAGAGAGAGAGAGATATTGGGGCTTTAGGGTGGTGAGTGGTTTAGATAGATTGATAGATAGAGAGAGAGAGAGATATTGGGGTTTTAGGTTATATATATATATATATATATATATTGGGGGTTTAGGTTATATATATATATATATATATATTAGGGGTTATGCATTTAGAAAGAGAGGGCGAGAGGGAGAGATTGGGGTTAGGGTTTTAGAGAGATATTTGGGGTTAGCAGTTTAGAGAGAGAGGTGATAGAGAGTGAATGGAATTTAGGGGTTTGGGGAGAGAGAGAGAGAGAGAGAGATTATGGGTTAAGGTTTAGGGATTTAGAGAGAGAGAGAGAGAGAGAGATTGGCGTAAAGGGATTTAAATAGAGAGAGAGAAAGAGATATTGGGGGTTTAGGGTGGTGAGTCGTTTAGATAGATTGGGAGTTAGAGAGAGAGAGAGAGAGAGAGAGATTGGGAGTTAGGGGTAGGGGTTTAGAGAGAGAGAGAGATTGGGGGTAGGGGTTTAGAGAGATAGATTGATTGGGTGTTACGGGTTCAGAGAGAGAGAGAGATTGGGGCTTAAGGGTCTACAAAGAGAGAAAGAAAGAGAGATAATTAGATTGGGATTTAAGGGTTAGGACTTAAGGGTTGAGATAGATAGAGAGAGGGAGGGATTGGGGGTTTAGTGGTTTAGAGAGAGAGAGATGGGGGGTTAGGGGTTTAGAGAGAGAGACACGGAGAGAGAGAGATAGATTGGGGGTTAAGGATTAGGAGTTAGGATTTGAGATAGATAAATAAAGAGAGACTCGGGGTTAAGGGTTCGGAGTTAGGAGTTGATATAGATAAATAAAGAGATATTGGGGGTTGATTGGCTTAGAGAGAGAGAGAGAGAGAGATTGGGGGTTAGGGATTACATGTTTAGATAGATATATATATATATAGAGAGAGAGAGAGAGGGATTTTGGAGGTTAAGGGTTTAGAGAGAGAGATATATTGCGGGTTAGATGTTAGGAGTTAGGTATTTAGGTAGAGAGAGAAATAGAGGTTGGAGTGACGGGTTTATAGAGAGAGAGAGAGAGAGAGAGAGAGAGAGAGATTGGATGTTAGGGGTTTAAAGAGAGAGAAACATAGAGAGAGAGAGAGATTAGGGGTTTAGAGTGAGAGAGAGATCGACTGTTAGGGTTTTAGTAAGAGAGATTGGGGATTAGGGATCTAGAGTGAGAGATTGGAGGTTAGGTGTTTGCAAAGAGAGATATTAGAGGTTAGGGGTTTAGCAAGAGAGGTGGTTAGAGTTTTATAGAGAGAGAGAGGGAGAGAGAGAGATAGGGGGTTAGGGGTTTAGAGAGAGATATTGGGGTTTAGGGATTTAGATTGATAGATGGAGAGAGAGGCAAGGTATTAGGGATTTAGAGAGATATAAGGGGTTAGATATTTAGAGCGAGAGAAATTGGAGGTTAGGAATTAAGGGAGAGAGATAGAAAGAGAAATATTGGTGGTTAGGGGTTTAGAGAGATAGAGAGAAAGAGACTGGAGGATAGTGGTTTAGAGAGAGAGAGAGACTGGAGAAGAGTGGTTTACAGAGAGAGAGAGAGAGAGATTGAGGTTTAGAGATTTAAAGAGAGAGAGGATTATAAAGAGAGTATTTGGGGTTAGGGGTTTGGAGAGAGATAGAGATGGCAGTCTTGGGGTTTATAGAGAGAGATCGATTGGTTGTTAGGGGCTTAGAGAGAGAGAGAGAGAGAGATTGCATGTTAGGAATTTAGAGAGAGAGAGAGATTGCATGTTAGGAATTTAGAGAGAGAGAGAGAGAGAGAGAGAGATTGGAGGTTAGAGGTTTAGAGAGAGAGAGAATTGGGTTAGGGGTCTACAGAGAGAGATTCGGTGGTAGGGGTTTAAAGAGATAAAGAGATAGAAAGAGATAGATCAATGGATATGGGTTTAGAGAGGGAGGGAGAGAGAGATTGGGTTTTAAGGGTGAGGAGTTAGGGGTTTAGATAGAGAGAGAGATTGGGGGATAGGGGTTTAGAGAGAGGGAGAGTGAGAGATTCGGGGTAATGGGTTTAGAGAGAGATATATTGGGGGTTAGATATTTAGAGTAAGAGAGAGGTTGGGAGTTAGAGGCTTAGAGAGAGAGAGAGATTGGGGGTTAGGGTTTTATGGAGAGAGAGAGAGAGAGAGATTGGGCGTTAGGAGGTTAGAGAGAGAGAGAGAGAGTGAGTGATTGGGGATTTAGTGGTTTAGAGAGAAAGAGAGAGACTAGGGGTTAATTATTAGGGGTTTAGACATAGAGAGAGAGAGAGAGAGGAGGTTAGAGGTTTAGACCAATATAGAGAGAGAGGGAGAAGGGAGAGAGAGATAAAGATTGTGGGTTAAGGGTTAGGAGTTAGGCATTGAGATAGATAGATAGATAGAGAGAGAAAGTTGGAGAGAGAGAGATTAGGGGTTTAGATACAGAGAGAGAGAGAGAGAGATTGGGACTTAGCAGTTTAAAGAGACAGAGTGTTATAAAGAGAGATTTTAAGGGTTAGGGGTTTAGAGACAGAGTGATTGGAGCCTAGGAGTTTAGATAAAGATCGAATGGATGCTAGGGGTTTAGAGAGAGAGAGAGAAAAAGGATGGATTGTGGGTTAGGGGTTTATAGAGAGTTTGTGGGAGAGAGATATTCGAGGTTAGAGGTTTAGAGGGAGATATATTGGTAGAGAGGATCAAGGTTAGGGATTTACAGAGAGAGAGAGAGAGATTTGGTGCTAAGGCTTTAAAGAGATATAGAGATAGTAAGAGAGCGATCAGGCGTTGGGGGTTAAGGGTTAGAATTTAGGGGTTTATATAGATATATATATAGAGAGAGAGAGAGAGATTGGTGGTAAGAGGTTTAGAGAGAGAGAGAGAGAGAGAGATATTGGGTGCTATATATTTAGAGAAAGAGAGAGATTGGGGGTCAAAAGTTGAGAGAGAGAGAGAGAGATTGAGGGTTTGGGGTTTAAATAAAGGGAGCGAGATTAGGGGTTTATGGTTTTAGAGATAGAGAGAGAAAGAGACACGCAGATAGAGATTGGGGGGGTTTTCTTTAGGGGGAGAGAGAGAGAGAGAGATTGTGGGTTTAGGGTTTATATATATATATATATTTGATGTTAGGTGTTTAGAGACAGAGGGAAAGATGAAGAGAGATTGGGGTTAGGGTTTTAGAGAGAGATTTGGGGTTACCGGTTTAGAGAGAGAGATTGATAGAGTGAATGGAATTTAGGGGTTTGGAGAGAGAGAGAGAGAGAAAGAGAGAGAAAGTGTTAGATTTTTACAAAGACAAAGAGAGAGATTATGGGTTAAGGTTTAGGGATTTAGAGAGAGAGAGAGAGAGAATTAGATTGGGAGTTGAGGGTTGGGACTTAAGGGTTGAGATAGATAGAGAGAGGGAGGGATTGGGGTTTTAGTTGTTTAGAGAGAGAGTGATTGGGGGTTAGGCATTTAGAGAGAGAGATAGATTGCGGGTTAAGGATTAGGAGTTAGGATTTTAGATAGATAAATAAAGAGAGATTCGGGGTTAAGGGTTAGGAGTTAGGAGTTGAGATAGATAAATAAAGAGATATTGAGGGTTGAGTGGTTTAGAGATAGAGAGAGATATTGGGGTTTAGGGATTAGGTGTTGTGTGTGTGTGAGAGAGAGAAAGAGAGAGAGAGAGGGTTAGGTGTTAGGGATTTAGGTAGAGAGGGAGAGAGAGGGAGGTTGATTGCGGGTTAGATGTTAGGGGTTAGGTATTTAGGTAGAGAGAGAATGAGAGGTTGGAGTGAGGGGTTTATCTCGAGAGAGAGAGAGAGAGATTGGCGGTTAGGGGTTTAGATAGAAAGAAATGTAGAGAGAGAGAGATAGAGAGAGAGAGAGAGAGATTAGGGATTTAGAGTGAGAGAGAGATTGGGGGTTTAGAGTGAGAGAGAGATTGGCGGTTAGGGTTTTAGAGAGAGAGATATTGGGTTAGGGATTTTGACTGAGAGATTGGAGGTTAGGTGTTTGCAAAGAAATATATTAGGGGTTAGGGGTTTAGCGAGAGATAGTGAGACAGGTGGTTAGGGTTTTATAGAGGGAGAGAGAGGAAGAGAGATAGAATGGGGGTTAGGAGTTTAGAGAGAGAGATATTGGGGGTTAGGGGTTTAGAGCGAGAGATATTGGGGTTTAGGGATTTAGATTGATATATGGAGAGAGATGTGGAGTATTAGGGGTTTAGAGAGAGATTATGGGTTAGATATTTAGAGAAAGAGAGAGAAATTGGAGGTTAGGAATTGAGGGAGAGAGATAGAAAGAGAAAGATTGGTGGTTAGGAGTTTAAAGAGATAGAGAGAGAGAGATTGGGGTTTAGAGATGTAAAGAGAGAGAGGGATATAAAGAGAGTGTTTGGGGTTAGGGTTTTAGAGAGAGATAGCGATGGAAAGCTTGGGGTTTAGAGATCGATTGGTTGTCATGGGTTTAGAGAAAGAGAGAGAGATTGTTTGTGAGGAATTTAGAGAGAGTGTGCGTGAGAGAGAGAGAGAGAGAGAGTGAGAGAGAGAATTGGGGTTAGTGGTATACAGAGAGAGATTCGGTGTTAGGGGTTTAAAGGGATAGAGAGATAGAAAGAAAGAGATCAATGGTTATGGATTTAGAGAGGGAGAGAGATAGAGAGAGATTGGGTGTTAAGGGCGAGGAGTTAGGGGTTTAGATAGAGAGAGAGAGAGATTGGGGGATAGGGGTTTAGAGAGAGAGAGAGAGAGATTCAGGGTAATGGGTTTAGAGAGAGATATATTGGGGGTTAGATATTTAGACAAGAGAGAGAGTTTCAGAGTTAGAGGCTAAGAGAGAGAGAGAGAGAGAGAGAGAGAGAGAGATTGGTGTTTTGGGGCTTAGGGAGAGAGAGAGAGAGAGTTATTTAAGGTTAGATATTTAAAGAAAGAGAGAGATTGGGGGTTAAAGGTTTGGAGAGAGAGAAATTGGGGGTTTGGGTTTAGAGAAAGGGATAAATAGTGGGGGTTGAGCATTTTAGAGAGAGAGGGATATAAATTGGGTGTTAATGGTTTAGAGAGAGAGAGAGAGAAAGATAGAGATTGGGTGTTAGTGATTTAGAGAGAGAGATATTAGGGGTTAGGGGTTTAGATAGATAGATCTAGAGAGATATTATGTGTTAGGTGTTTGGAGAGAGAGAGTTAGACAGAGAGAGATCGGGAGTTAGGGGTTTAGAGAGTCTGTGAGAGAGAGAGACATTGAGGGTTAAGGGTTAGGATTTAGTAATTTAAATAGGTAGGTAGAGATAGATTGGGGTTTAGAGAGAGAGAGAGAGAGATTCAAGGTTAGCAGTTTAGAGAGAGATATATATATTTAGGGTTAGGGGTTTAGAGAGAGAGAGATTAGGGATTAGGGTTTACGGGTTAGGGGTTTAGAGAGAAAGAGAATGGTTTTAGGGGTTTTTAGAGAGAGAGGGGGAGAGAGAGAGATTGGGGGTCATGGGTTTGGAGAGAGAGAGATTCGGGGTTAGAGATTTAGAGAGAGAGAGAGAGATTGGTGGTTGGAGGTTTGGAGAGAGAGAGAGAGAGAGATTGAGGGTTATAGATTTAGAGAGTGAGAGAGATTGGGGTTAGGATTTTAGATAGGGAGAGAGAGAGAGAGGGATTGGCCATTAGGGGTTTAGAGAGAGAAAGATAAAGAGATATTCGTGGTTAGGGGTTAGAGAGAGATATATGGAGAGAATGGTTGTGAGGGTTTGAGAGAGAGAGAGAGATATTAGGTGTTAAGGGTTTAGAGAGAGAGATATTGAGGGTTAGGTGTTTAGAGAGAGATAGAGATTGATGTTAGAAGTTTAGAGAGAGAGCGAGAGATTTCACATTAGGGGTTTAGTGAGAGAGAGAGATATTGTGCATTAGGGGTTTAGAGAGAGAGAGAGAGATTAGAGGTTAGGGGTTAAGAGAGAGAGATATTGGGTGTTTGAAGTTTGTAGAGAGAAATATAGAAAGAGAGAGATAGATAGAGAGATAGAATGAAGGGTAATGTTTGAGAGAGATAGATATTGGGGGCTAAGGGTTTACATGTAAAGAGAGACAAGGAAAGACATTGGGGGCTACGAGTTTCAAAAGAGACGGATATTGGAGGTAATGGGATTAGAGAGAGAGAGAGATAGAAAGACATAAATTATGGCTTAGGGGTTTAGACAAAGAGAGACTAGGGGTTAGGGGTTTATAGAAAGAGGGAGTTTGATGTTTGGGGTTTAGAGAGAGAAAGACAAAAATAGAGACAACTGGGGTTAGGGATTTATAGAGAGATATATTGAGGGTTATGGGTTTAGAAAGAGAGAGATCGATATTTAGGGGTTTAGATATAGAGACATTAGTGGTTAAGGGATAGGAGTTAGGGGTTTATATAGATGGCTAAATTGATATTGAAGATTAGCGATTAGGGGTTTAGAGAGAGAGAGAGAGATATTAGGGGTTAAGGGTTAGGTGTTATGGGTTGAGATAGATAGCGAGAGAGAGAAAAATTGGGGGTTTAGTTGTTTAGAGAGAGAGAGATTGGGGGTTAGGGTTTAGGGGCTTAGATAGATAGAGAGAGAGATTGGGGGTTAGGGTTTAGGGACTTAGATAGAGAGAGAGAGAGAGAGAGAGAGGGTTGGTTGTTAGTGGCTAGGGATTTAGATAGAGAGAGAGAGAGACAGAGGTTGGAGGTTAGGGGATTAGAGAGAGAGAGAGAGAGAGAGAGAGAGAGAGAGAGAGAGAGAGATTGGGGGTAAGAAATTTATAGCGAGAGAGATAGAGATTGGGGGTTAGGGATTAAATAGCCAGAGAGAGAGGGTTAGGGGCTTAGAGATAGAGATTGGAGGTTAGGCGTTTACAAAGAGAGATATTGGGGGTTTGTGGTTTAGGGAGAGAGACATAGAAAGAGAAAGATTGGGGGTTCATTTATAGAGAGAGATAGATATAGAGATAATGAATGATAGGGTTTAGAGAGAGAGAGATTTGGGATTAGGCGTTGAGAGAGAGAGAGTGAGAGAGAGAGGAGGAAAGAGAGAAGGTTTGAAAGAGGAGGATAGGGGATTAGGGGTTTAAAGAGAGAGAGATTGGAGGTTACGGGTTTAGAGAGAGATAAAAATTGGGGGTTAGGGATTTTGAGAGGGAGAGACATAGAAAGAGAGAGATTGTGGGTTAATGGTTTAGAGAAAGTGTGTGTGAGAGAGAAAAATATTGTTGGTTAGAGATTTAGAGAGAGAGAGAATTGGGATTAGGGGTTTACAATGAGAGATAAGGTGTTTGGGGTTCAGAGGGAGATAGAGATATAAAGAGAGAGATCAGGGGTTAGAGGTTTAGAGAGATAGAGAGAGAGAGAGAGAGAGAGAGATTAGGGGTTGGGGGTTTAGATAGATAAAGAGAGAGAGAGAGGGGGAGATTGAGGTTCAGGGGTTATGAGTTGAGAGATAGAGAGAGATGATGGAGATTAGCAATTTAGGGAGAGAGAGGGAGATTGGGGTTTTATAGAGAGAGAGTGAAATATTTGGGGTTAGCGGTTTAGAGAGAGAGAGAGATTGGGGGTTATAGATTTAGAGAGAGATAGATTAGGGGATAGGGGTTTAGAGAGAAAGAGATTGGTGTTTAGGGAGAGATAGATAGGGAGATAGAGTGTGTGTGTGTTTGAGAGAGAGAGAGATTAGCGGGTTAGGTGTTTAGAGAGAGAGAGATTGAGGGTTAGCAATTTAGAGAGAGAGATAAAGATTGGTGGTTAAGGGTTTAGAGAGAGAGAGAGATTTGGGGTTAAGGATTTAGAGAGAGAGAGAGAGATTAGTTATTATGGGATTAGAGAGAGAGACAAATTAGTGGTTAGGGTTTCAGAGAGAGGTATCAACAGAGAGCAATTGGTGGTTAAGGGTTTAGAGAGAGATAATGGAGTTTAGGGGTTTAGACAGAGAGAGATTGGGGATTAGAGTTTTAAAGAGAGTGAGTGAAAGTGAGAGGGATAAGAAGAGATAGATTAGGGGTTAGGTGTTTAGAGAGAGAGAGAGAGAGAGATGGAAATTTAGGGGTTTAGGGAGAGATCGATGGTGTGTTAGGGGTTAAGAGAGAGAGAGAGAGAGAGAGAGAGAGAGAGAGAGAGAGATTGTGGGTTAAGGGATTACAAAGAGAGTGTGTGTGTGTGAGAGAGAGAGAGAAGGAGAGATATTGGATATTAGAAGTTTAAAGAGAGATAAAATTGGGGTTAGGGGTTTAGAGAGAGGGAGAAAGAGAGAGAGGTTGGGGTTTAGGGGTTTAAAGAGAGAGGGATAGGAAGAGATAGATTAGTTGTTAGTGGTTTAGAAAGAGAAAGATAGAGATAGATTGGAAGATAGGGGTTTAGAGAGAGAGATCTATTGGCTGTTAGAGGTTTAGAGAGAGAGAGATAGAGATATTGGGGGTTAGGGGTTCAAAAAGAGAGATTGGTGCTTAGGTATGTACAGAGATAGATTGGAGGTTAGGGGTTTAAAATGAGAGAGATTGGGGGTTGGGGATTAGAGAGGTGAATATAGAAAGACATATATTGGTGGTTAAGGGTTTATAGAGGGAGATAGAGAGAGAATGGAGGTGATTGTTTGAGAGGGAGAGAGAGATTGGCGGTTAGGTGTTTAGAGAGAGAGAGAGAAAGAGAGATTGGGTGTGAATATTTTGGAGAGAGAGAGAGAGAGAGATTGTGGGATAGGGTTTTAGAGATAGAGAGAGACAAAAATAGAGGTTGGTGGTTATGTTTTTAGAGAGAGAGAGAGATTCGAGGTAGGGGGTTTAGAGAGAGAGATAGAAAGAGAGAGATCAACAACTAGGGATTTAGTGAGAGAGAGATTGGGGGTTAGGGGTTGAGAGAGAAAGAGAGACTGCGTGTTAGGTGTTTAAAGAGAAGGATTGAAGGTTAGGGTTTTAGAGAGAAAGCTACTGGGGGTAAGGGGTTTCACGGGACAAAGATAGAAACGGATATATTGGTGGTTAGTTGTTTAGAGAGAGATAGAGAGAGAATGGATGTTAGGGTTTGAGAGAGAGAGAGAGATTGAGGGTTAGGGGTTTAGAGAGAGAGAGTTTAAGGGTTATGGTTTTGTATATATAGAGAGAGAGATTGGGGGTTAGGAATTTTGAGAGCGACATAGATTGGAGGTGAGGGGCTTAGAGAGAGAGAGAGAGATTGGGGGACATGGGTTTATACAGAGAGAGATTGTGAGTTAGGAATTTAGAGATAGAGATAGATTTGAGGTTAGCGGTTTGGAGAGAGAGATATATAGAAAGAGAGAGAATTGGGGTTAGGGATTTAGAGAGAGAGAGAGAGATATTGGAGGTTACGGATTGAGAAAGAGAGAGATAATGAGTAAGGCATTTAGAGCGAGAGAGTGGTTAGGGGTGAAGGTTTAAGAGTTATGGGTTTAGATAGATATATAGAGGGAATGTGATTCGAGGTTAAAGGTTTAGAGAGAATTAAGAGAGAGATCGGGGGTTATAGGCTGAGAGAGAGAGAGAGATTGGGGGTTAAGAGTTAGGGATTTAGAGAGAGAGAGAGAGAGAGAGGGTAAGGGGTATAGAGAGAGAGAGAGAGAGAGAGAGAAAGAGAGGATTAGAGAGTGAGATTGATTCAGGGTTGAGGGTTTAGAAAGATAGATCATTTGAGTATAGGGGTTTAGAGAGAAAGAGAGAGATTGGGGGTTAGGGGTTTAGATAGATAGATAGAGAGAGAGAGAGTCAGATTGGCGGTTAAGGGTTAGGATTTAGGGGTTGAGAGAGAGAGAGAGAGATTGGGTGTTTAGTGGTTTAGGGAGAAAGAAAGAGATTAGGGGTTAGGGATTAGGGACTAGGGGTTTAGAGAGAGAGAGAGAGAGAGAGAGACTGGAGGTTAGAGGCTTAGACAAATATAGAGAGAGAGGGAGAAGTCGGAGAACGAAAGAGATTGCAGGTTAAGGGTTAGGAGTTAGGCATTGATATAGATAAAGAGAGAGAGAATCGGGGTTTAGTGGTTTAGAGAGAGAGATATTAGGGGTTTCGATACAGAGAGAGAGAGAGAGAGAGAGAGAGAGAGAGAGAGATTGGGCGTTAGGTGTTAGGGATTTAGGTAGATAGACTGAGAGAGAAAGAGAGAGCAGTTGGAGGTTAGGGGCTTAGAGAGAGAGAGAGAGAGAGAGAGAGAAAGAGAGAGATTGTGGGTAAGGTGTTAGGCATTTAAAGAGAGAGAGAGAGATTGGGGGTAAGGGGTTTAGAGAGACATACATTGGGGGTTAGGGGTTTAGAGAGAGATATTAGGGGTTTAGAGAGAGAGAGATTGGGTGTTAGGAACTTAGAGTGAGAGATTGGCTGTTAGATATTTAGAGTGAGAGATTGAAGGTTAGGGGTTTACAAAGAGAGGTATTGGGGGATAGGGTTTTAGAGGGAGAAGGAGAGAGATTGGGGGTTAAGGGTTTAGAGAGAGAGAGAGATATTGGTGGTTAGGGGTTTAGAGGGATATTGGGTGATAGGGTTTCAAAGAAAGAAATTGGGGGTTACGAGTTTACTTTGATAGATAGATAGAGACAAAGGGGGATGTTGGTGGTTTAGAGAGAGATATTAGGGGTTAGATATTTGGTAGAGAGAGAGAGAGATATTTGGGGTTAAGGATTGAGGGAGAGAGATATAGAAAGAGAAAGAGTAGTGGTTATGGGTTTAGATAGAGATAGATAGAGAGAGAGAGTGGAGGATAGGGGTTTAGAGAGAGAGAGAGAGATTGGGAGTTAGCAGAAGAGAGAGAGAGATTGGGGTTTAGTCGTTTAAAGAGACAAAGGGTTATAAAGAGAGATTATAGGGGTTAGGCGTTTATAGAGAGAGTCAGTGATTGGATGCTAGGGGTTTAGTGAGAGATCGAATGGATTCTAGGGGTATAGAGAGAGAGAGAGAGAGAGATTTTGGGTTAGGGGTTTATATAGAGTCTGTGGCAGAAAGATATTCGAGGTTAGAGGTTTAGAGAGAGATATATTGGTAGAGAGAATCAGGGTTAGGGATTTATAGAGAGAGAGCAAGAGAGAGAGAGAGAGAGAGAGAGAGAGAGATTTGGTGCTAGCGGTTTAAAGAGATATAAAACTAGAAAGAGAGAGATCAGGGGTTGGGGGTTTAGAGAGTGAGAGAGAGAGAGATTGGGGGTTAAGGGTCAGGAATTAGGGGTTTAGATAGATGTATATAAATATATATATATATATATAGAGAGAGAGAGAGGGCTTCAGCTTTAAATAAAGGGAGCGAGATTAGGGGTTTAGGTTTATAAAGATAGAGAGAGAAAGAGCCACAGAGATAGATATTGGGGTGGTTTTATTTAGAGAAAGAGAGAGAGATATTGGGGGTTTAGGGTTTATATATATATATATATATATATGGGGTTAGGCATTGAGCGAGAGAGGGAGAGAGGGAGAGAGATTGGGGTTAGGGTTTTAGAGAGAGATTTGGGGCTAGCGATTTAAAGAGAGAGACTGATAGAGAGTGAATGGAAGTTAGGGGTTTGGAGAGAGAGAGAGAGAGAGAGAGAGAGAGAGAGAGCGAGCAAGTGTTAGATTTTTAGAAATACAGAGAGAGAGAGAGATTAGGGGTTAAGGTTTAGGGATTTAGAGAGAGAGAGATTGGATGTTAGGGGTTTACAAAGAGATATATTGGAAGTTAGAGGTTTAGAAATGGGGAGATATTGTGGGATAGGGATTTAGAGAGATAGAGAGAAAGAGAGAGAGAGATTGGAGGTTAGGGGTTTAGAGAGAGAGAGAGAGTAGTAATGATTATAAGTTATAATAGTTAAATGTTATAGGGTTATGGTCTATAAGAGTTACTCATCAAGTGTTAGGGATAATGTATACTAGTTCCTAGGTTGCTTGTGTATAGCATTAGAAAAGGGGGTCCCTCGTTAGACCACTTTAAAAACCTTGTGTATACACAGTCGACCACCCAACTTGGGGCGTACTAGGAGGGCTTCTATGGAAGTTACATCCCTCCACCTATTACTAGCGCAACGACGTCCTAGTTCCTGGCTATAACAAAGGCACATGTGTCAATATGTCGAGTTAAAAAATTATTTCCAGGCAATTTTCGAAAATGTTCCTTTACCAATACTTTACACAAGACATTTGATAGGAATATATAGTCAATTTGATCTCCTTTAAATAAATTGATCTCCTAACTTTGTTAGATTAAATCAATAAATAATACTTTTAGAATATCTAATTTACACAACTAATAACAACATAAATGCTACAAAACACAAAGAAATAAACAGATATATGAATGAATTAAATAAGACTAATTTACAATTTTGACAATTTCAATACAAATATAACATCCATGATTTGCACTCAAGAATCATAAATAAATTAAAAATACACATTCTTAAAGGGGTTTAGAGAGAGAGAGAGAGTAGTAATGATTATAAGTTATAATAGTTAAATGTTATAGGGTTATGTTCTATAAGAGTTACTCATTAAGTGTTAGGGATAATTTATACTAGTTCCTAGGTTGCTTGTGTAGAGCATTAGAAAAGGGGGTCCCTCATTAGACCACTTTAAAAACCTTGTGTATACAGTCGACCACCCAACCTGGGGTGTACTAGGAGGGCTTCTCTAGGAGTTACCTCCCTCCACCTATTACTAACGCAATGGTGTCCTAGTTCCGGGCTACAACAAAGGCGCATGTGTCAAGATGCCGAGTTAGAAAATTGTTTCCAGGCAATTTTCAAAAATGTTCCTTTACCAATACTTTACACAAGACTTTTGATAGGAATATATAGTAAATTTGATCTCCTTTAAATAATTTGATCGCCCAACTTTGTTAGATTAAATCAATAAATAATACTTTTAGAATATCTAATTTACACAACTAATAACAACATAAATGCTACAAAACACAAAGAAACAAAGAAATATATGAAAGAATTAAATAAGACTAATTTACACTTTTGACAATTTCAATACAAATATAACATCCATGATTTGCACTCAACAATCATCAAATAAATTAAAACTACACATTCTTAAAGGGTGATAATTGTTTCCTACCACCAATAAGAAAACCACCATTTACACAATCATAACAACAAAAAACTACAAAACATAAAACAATAAAAAAGTATGTAAATGAATAAACTAAGCTAACTTCAGGAGGATGGAAATTGGTACAAATATAACATCCATGATTTGTATTATGAAATCACATAATAAATTAGAGCTACACATTTTTAAAATCAAGCAATCATATAATAAATTAGAACTACACATTCCCAAAATTAAGCAATCATATAATAAATAAATTAGAACTACACATTCTTAAACATATAAAATAAAACAATAATTTTTTTTGAATAAATAAAATAAACTAAAGATTCCTAAACATAACATAAAACAATAAAGAAGTATGTGAATGAATAAAATAAATTAACTTGAAGAGTATTGTAATGTCCCCTCCTACCATACCAACATGATAGAGAGGACGTGGTGCTCAATCCGGGCAATTAGCCCCATATTCATTAAATTAAATTCATTGATACAAATACATGTATGTGTGCATGCTATAGAAACACAACGGAGATTAAATAAATCATGTTGATATCTAACATACATTCAAAATTCCGTGACAGTCATTAAATAAAGACCTTTGCAGAATTATAAAAGATCATATGGAAATGCATAATCATTTGAATACACAGCGGAAGTAAATTCATTAGCACATCCATAATACACTCCAGCTATTCATCAAAGGAATAATTGCAAAGTTAAAAACACAAGAGAATACTTATCTCAATAAGGTAGTCCCAAGCAACTGGCTATACAACTGCAACGTTCCACCCAACCATAGGCCAGTTGTGCTTATCAACCTCTTGATACAACTGCAACCCCCGAGCTGGGCATGATTACTTCAAGGAACCAGGGGACAACAGACTCACACATAGCCAAGCATACACCAAGAGGAGCCAAGCCAATCTGCAATTGGGTTTATCAGGCTGTTAGGAGATGGGAAGGAAGAATTGCTAAGCTAGTGAGCTCAACCACAGAGCTATGGGTACCCCTCCTAGATCTATTCAGCTTGGCACTCACAATGCCTACACACCCAACACAAGGAAGTATCCTCTTCACTGTCACACAGTCCCTCAAGCCATACCTTCCTTTCTAGTGATCTCAGGGTGTGCATAGAAAAGTATCCAGCCCTCTTGATCTTCTTGAGAGGTTACTCCCTACACTAGGTTTATCAAGCCAATTCTGTCCACTACCATTCCATCTTCTTGCTCACAGGTTCACATCAAAACAAGGATGCACATAACAACAAACTACACTTGTTGAGCATGAGAAAAACGTTTCAACAGTGGGATGCATGAGATGGGGTTTCCTGAGCTTCGAAAAAATGTGGATAGACTCAAAACATAATGGCACTTGGAAAATTCGACTGGGAGAGAAAAACCCATTCCAGAAAAACGCCCCAGGGGCAAAACGACCTCTCCCTCAGTCCCAATTCGCGTCCCTCCTTTCCCAGTTGTTGCACAATACCAAAACGAGTTTCTGGGCATGGAAAAATGCAGGGTTATGGTGAAAAACGTGAGGATAAATTCCAGTGAGCTCAGTCTGCGTGAGAGGAAGAACGTAATGCATGAGGAATTGCCTTAGGCAGCATTTCGTGGGGGTTTTTCTTGCCCAGCAAGCCAAAAATATGATTTTCAGGTTGATGGCTTGCCCATGCACGAAATCTGACTGCCATACTTCTCCAATCCCTAGACATTAACTGCCCCAACCAATCTTTGGAAGAATTAAATGATTGGGTGCATGAGACAAAATGGGTAGTTGGTGGTTTATGGGTTTTCCCATTGACACATGAGCTGACACCATTGGCTCAAGGGTTTGAATAATTTCTCTCCCTATTCCTTGTAGAATCATGCCCCATCTCTTTGTTGCATTGCATATCTAGTTGGGGTTTTTCCATTAAAATTCGTATTTACATGATGTCTTATTTACATTGTGCCCACCTCGCACAAGAACCATAGGTATCTATTTTTAATTGCCGATACATGAAACGCTAAATCAATGGTGGGGCCTTGGCCTTGAGCTCCTCACCATGATTAAATTACATTATTTACATCATTTACGATTTAATACAAAGGGGGTCAAAATGGGGACATTACATTCCCCTCCCCTTACATTAGCACTATCCTCAGTGCTCATCAAAATTGAACAAAAATGGATATGCCACCCTCATGGCATCCTCCAACTCCCATGTAGCCTCATCGGGACCGTAGTGCTTCCATTGCACCTTTACCTATCCGATGGCTCGGTTCCATAGCAATGTTACTTTCTTGTCTAGGATGCACAATGGATCGGTTTGGAATTCTCCCTCGGGTTCCACCTGGATCACATTCCAATTAATCACATGGTTAGGATCATGTACATATTTCTTAAGTAAAGAGACATGAAAAACATTATGAGCTTTAGTGCTAGCAGGCAATGCAAGTCTATATGCAACTGGTCCTATTCTTTCAAGCACTTCAAATGGCCCATAATATCTAGGTGATAGCTTGGCACAGCTCCCAAGCTTCAAGGAATTCTTCCTTGATCTCACTCTAAGATATACATGATCCCCAACATTGAATTCCCTATGCACTCTATGTTTATCTGCATAGCTTTTCTGTCTATCCTAGGCTACTTTTAAATTCTGTCTGATCTTGGCAACTTCTTGCTCCATTTCCTTAAGTAATTCTGGCCCAAGTACAATTCTGTTCACTGGATTGTCCCAAGTCACAGGTGTCCTACACCTTCTGCCACACAAAGCCTCATAAGGACTCATTCCCAATGATGCTTGTTGCCCATTGTTATATGCAAATTCTACCAAGTGTAGATAATCCTCCCACTTGGATGGTTTGTCCATTACATACATGCGGAGCATGTCTTCAAGCACCCGATTTACTCTTTCGATTTTCCCATCTGTTTGAGGATGGTACGCGGTGCTAAAGTTCAACTGTGTACCCAAATCTGCAAAGAGACCTTTCCAAAAATTGGAAGTGAACTTGGTATCCCTGTCAGAAATTATTGCCTTAGGCAACCCATGTAATCTGAAAATTTCCTTCATGAAAATATTTGCAATGGCATCGGCTTTATGTGTGGATTTAACCGGTATGAAATGTGATGCCTTTGTTAACTTGTCCACCACAACCATGATGGAATCATGTTGTCTCTTAGTCATTGGCAATCCTGTAATAAAATCCATGGAAATTACTTCCCATTTCCATTCTGGAATTGGCACTGGAAGCAATAAACCTGTTGGATGTTGGTGTTCACTCTTCACCTATTGACATTCTATGCACTTATAAATGTATTCAGCGACATCCTTCTTCATGCCCGGCCAGAAATAATATTTCCTTGCTGTGGCAATGGTTTTCTGATATCCTGGGTAACCAGAGTATGGAGCTTTTTGGATCTTATCCATAACCATTCTCCTCAAATATGTCGTATTTGGAATATAGACTCTATTCTTATACGTAAGAAGTCCTCCTTCTTCCAAATGATAGCCTTCATACTTCTTTTCAAGGTTTTGCTGCTGCAATTTTCCCTTTATCTGCTCATACACTTCATCCTCAACCATATGGTTAACAATCTGTTGCTTCAAATCTGGTTGGCAAGTACTAAGCGCTGCCACATACATTCCATGTACCTTCCTGCTGAGTGCGTCAGCCACCTTGTTTTCTTTCCCTTTTATGTGTTTGATCTCGAAATCAAATTCACACAAAAATTCCAACCATCTAGCTTGCCTAGCATTTAAAGTTGGCTGATCAAATAAGTATTTCAAACCACAATGGTCTGTCCTTAACTCAAATTTTCTTCCCATTAAGTAATGCCTCCACATCTTCAAGGCATGTACTATGGCTGCAAGTTCTATATCATGAGTAGCATAGTTCTTCTCATGCTCCTTCAACTTTCTTGACTCATAGCATATCACATGGTTGTCTTGCATAAGAACTCCTCCCAGTCCTTGATTGCACGCATCGGTACACACCACAAAGTATTTTTCCGGGTCTGCAATCTTCAGAATAGGTGCACTTGGAAGAAGATTCTTCAACCGGTGAAAACTTTCCTTACATCTTGGTGACCATTCAAACTTTATCCCCTTCTTTTGCAAAGAAGTGATTGGGTTTGCAACCTTGGAGAATCCTTCGATAAACCTCCTGTAGTAACCAGCAAGGCCCATAAAAGATCTCACATCAGTCACATTCCTTGGAGTTGGCCAATTCATAATGGTTTCAATCTTCTCAGGGTCTACAGATATTCCTTCGTTGGAGATGATGTGGCCCAAATAATGAATTCTATCTTTATAAAAGTCACATTTGCTCAACTTTGCATACAGCTTATGCTCCCTTAGAAATTGCATTGTCATTCTCAAATGTTCTTCATGCTCTTCTTCATTCTTAGAATAGATGAGAATGTCGTCTAGGAATACAAGAACAAACTTGTCCAAATACTTGCTAAAAAAATTATTCATGAGACATATGAATGTAGCTGGTGCATTTGTGAGATCGAATGGTACCACTACAAACTCATAGTGTCCATACCTTGTTCTAAAGGTTGTCTTATGAATATCTTCTTATTTGATTCTTACCTGATGGTAACCAGACCTCAAGTCAGTCTTTGAAAATACCTTTGCTCCTCTCATTTGATCAAAACGGTCATCAATTCGGGGCAATGGGTATTTTTTCTTCAGAGTGACTTTGTTCAACTGCCTGTAGTCAATACATAACCTGAGTGTTCCATCTTTCTTTTTCACAAATAGAACAGTTGCTCCCCACGGGGACACACTTGGCCTAATATATTTATTTTCCAGCAACTCTTGCAATTGCATCTTCAATTCTAGCAATTCCGGTGTACTCATCCTGTAGGGTGTCTTAGACACTGGTGCCGCTCCTGGCACAAGTTCAATTGTAAAGTCAATGTCTCTCTTTGGAGGAAGTCCTGGAATCTCATCAGAAAAAACATCCCTGAATTCTTGCAATACTTGATAGTCCTCCAATTTAAGAGTTTCACTCTCTGCTGCCTCTAAAACATGGGCTGCATACAATTGACATCCCTTCCTACAGAACTTCTTCAACTGCATGGATGAAACCTATCTAACAGAAGTCACCTTTGGAATGCCTTTTACAATCCTCGGGTTTCCCTCTTCGTCCATGCATTCAAATGTCTTGTTGTAGCAGTCAAGTTTAACCCTGTGTGCTTCTAACCAATCCATTCCAATGAGAATATCATAGGAACCTAGTGGCAAAATATTCAGATCTGCATAAGTGAATAGCCCATCCATCTCTAATGGACATTTCTTTATAATTTCACTAACTTTTCTCTTGGTTCCAGTGGCTAGTTGAACTAACCAGGATTTACTATGCTTTAATTTCGTGAAAGCACACATCTCAACAATTCTAAGATTGACATAACTGTGAGTAGATCCAGGATCAATCAAAATAGAAACAGATTGCTTAGCAATCTTACCTTCAACCTCAACCACAGTTGACTGATGATCTGCTTGGTGGTCATCTACTGCTGCATAGATTCTAGGGATTGTCCTCGCCACATGACCCACAGTTCCAGCTCCTTGGATGTTGTGAACTTGATTTGCATTCCCATTCCGATGTGGACAGTTCCTAAGCATGTGGTCTCCTCCACAACCCCAACATTGAAGTGGTTCTCTTGGCTCCTTTGGATCTCTTGGCTTGTCTCCCATCATCCTAGTTGGCTTAGTCACCACCTGTGATGGTTTCCTTTGCTGATTCCAGAATTGAGGAGGCTTGAACCCCTTCTTCCTTTGATCAAACTTTACATTTTTCCTATCCTTCCATGCCTTATGGAATTCCGGTTTGCTTCTGTTCTGATCAAAGCAATACTTGGCCTTTCTTATGGCCTCCTCTAGAGTTCGAGGTTCATCGAACTCAATTCTGTCTTTATATGACTGGGGCAGTCCACTTAGGAAACGCTGAATTTTGACCTTATCATCTCGAATATACTTGACATACCTCAGCAGCTCCAAGAACTTGTTTGCATATTCTTCCATGGTCGATTGTCCCAATCTCAACTCATGGAACTCTTTGATCTTATCGTCATAGTACCTATCAGAGAGGTACTTCTGCTTGAAGTATTTCTTGAACTGCTTCCACACAATCTTTGTTTCATTGATCTTCTTCACTTGCCTGGTGTGTTCCCACCATATAGATGCTCTTCCATTCAAGTTGAAGATGGCTACCCTTGCCTTCATATTTCCCGAGTAGTCTTGGACTTGGAAATACTTTCTCATCCCAAGAAGCCAAGCTTCAGCTTCTTGACCGGACTTTATCTCTCCATCAAATGTAGGAGGTTTCGCCTTCTTAAATTCCCCATGTGAATTGTTCTTATAGTGCCTCTTCCTCTTGCTCCTGTGGGATGAAGAACTTGAACCCTCAATGGATTCTTCCGAGTCAGATGATTCATTAGAAGATATTTCTAGAGTATATGTACTGCCTATAGAAACTCTTCTTGGGCTACTGGCCCTCTTACGGGAATTCCTCCTAGAACTACTCCCACCCCTTTCTAGACTTGATGTCTGATTCCTAGAGTTTATTTTCCTTTGGATGTCTGTCAAACTCTATAGCATGGCTGCATTCAGCTGATTTTGTTCTTCCTGAGCTTTAGCCATCCTTCCATTATCTTCCCTACAGCTTTGAAACTCTACCCTGAGGCTTCTCATGGTGGCTGCAATACCTGGAGGAGTCTCTTGATTCCTTCTCCCATTAGATTCTGTTTCAGCATTTTCAATATGTATGTTCTCCCCCATGGCATCTGTCTCAGGCTCATAGGGATCATGTGCATCATCCATGATGTTGATTTTCTTGGCTTAACCAAGATTCAAAAATCTCTGACTGTATTATCTAGAGTGCTACCTTGCTGTAACTGTCACTCTATGAAATGTGTTCATCAACACAATTGTTAGCTGCATTACATTCTTAGGAATTCATAACTTACTTTATGCACGTAGAAAATGCCATACTGACAACTCATCAAATCACAAACAACGACATATGAGGGGGAAAAAGAAAAAAAAGGGGGTTAAGGGGGCTGCCGTCGCGGGGCAGTTCGGCAACGGCTTCCGCAATTGGGGAGCAGTTCGCCGAACGCTTCCGCAATTGCAGAGCAGTTCGCCGAACGCTTCCGCAATGGTGGGGCGATTCGCCGAAGGCTCCCACAATTGCGGAGCCATTCGACGAAGGCTTCCGCAGTTGCGGAGCCATTCGACGAATGCTCCCGCAATTGCGGAGCCATTCGGCGAATGCTCCAGCAATTGCGGAGCCATTTGGTGAAGGCTTCCGCAGCTTCGGAGCCGTTCACGGAATGCTTCCGTCGTTGCGCAGAATGCTTCCCCGGTTTCGGGTGGTTTTTTCGGAAATGCTTTTGCGGAACGACTTGCAAAATGTTTCTGAAATTTCGGAACGATTCGGCGAAGTCTTCCGCAGTTGCAGAACGATTCGGCGAAATCTTCCGCAGTTGTGGAATGATTCGGCGAAGTCTTCCGCAGTTGCGGAACGATTTGGCGAAGTCTTCCGCAGTTGTGGAACGATTCGCGGAATCCTTCCGTAATTTTGGAAGAGAATTCCTTCCGAAAAAATTTCCTTTTCACGCCGACACCTAGAAAATTTTTTCACTAAAAAATTTTTTCTCCGCTGTTTCGGAGCAGTTTCCTGAATTCTTCCGCAATTGCGGGAAGGTTCGCGGAACTCTTCCGCAACAGGAAGGTTCGCCAAACTCTTCCGCAATTGCGGGAAGGTTCGCAGAACTCTTCCGCAACGAGAAGGTTCTCCGAACTCTTCCGCAATTGCGGGAAGGTTAGCGGAACTCTTCCGCAATTGAGGGAAGGTTCGCGGAACCTTTCTGCAGTTTCGGGATGACTTCCCGAAACAAACTTAAAACCAAAATTTCCAGAAACAGACTTAAAACAAAAAAATTTTCAAAAACTCTTAAGAAAATTTTGAAAACTTCCCTTGTAATTGCTATCAGATTTGACCCATAGAGGTCCAATGCTGCAACCAACAGCTCTGATACCAAATGTAATGTCCCCTCCTACCATACCAGCATGATAGAGAGGACGTGGTGCTCAATCCGGGCAATCAGCCCCATATTCATTAAATTAAATTCATTGATACAAATACATGTATGTGTGCATGCTATAGAAACACAACGGAGATTAGATAAATCATGTTGATATCTAACATACATTCAAAATTTCGTGACAGTCATTAAATAAAGACCTTTGCAGAATTATAAAAGATCATATGGAAATGCATAATCATTTGAATACACAGCGGAAGTAAATTCATTAGCACATCCATAATACATTCCAACTATTCATCAAAGGAATAATTGCAAAGTTAAAAACACAAGAGAATACTTATCTCAATAAGGTAGTCCCAAGCAACTGGCTACACAACTGCAACGTTCCACCCAACCATAGGCCAGTTGTGCTTATCAACCTCTTGATACAACTGCCACCCCCAAGCTGGGCATGATTACTTCAAGGAACCAGGGGACAGCAGACTCACACATAGCCAAGCATACACCAAGAAGAGCCAAGCCAATCTGCAATTGGGTTTATCAGGCTGTTAGGAGATGGGAAGGAAGAATTGCTAAGCTAGTGAGATCAACCACAGAGCTATGGGTACCCCTCCTAGATCTATTCAGCTTGGCACTCACAATGCCTACACACCCAACACAAGGAAGTATCCTCTTCACTGTCACGTAGTCCCTCAAGCCATACCTTCCTTTCTAGTGCTCTCAGGGTGTGCATAGAAAAGTAGCCAGCCTTCTTGATCTTCTTGAGAGGTTACTCCCTACACTAGGTTTATCAAGCCAATTATGTCCACTACCATTCCCGTTTCTTGCTCACAGGTTCACATCAAAACAAGGATGCACATAAGAGCAAACTACACTTGCTGAGCATGAGAAAAACGTTTCAACAGTGGGATGCATGAGATGGGGTTTCCTGAGCTTTGGAAAAACGTGGATTGACTCAAAACGTAATGGCACTTGGAAAATTCGACTGGGAGAGAAAAACCCATACCAGAAAAACGCCCCAGGGGCAAAACAACCTCTCCCTCAGTCCCAATTCGCATCCCTCCTTTCCCAGCAGTTGCACAAAACGAAAACGAGTTTCTGGGCATGTAAAACGCAGGGTTATGGTAAAAAACGTGAGGATAAATTCCAGTGAGCTCAGTCTGCGTGAGAGGAAGAACGTAATGCATGAGGAATTGCCTTAGGTAGCATTTCGTGGGGGTTTTTCTTGCCCATCAAGCCAAAAATACGATTTTCAGGTTGATGGCTTGCCCATGCATGAAATCTGATTCCCATACTTCTCCAATCCCTAGACATTAACTGCCCCAACCAATCTTTGGAAGAATTAAATGATTGGGTGCATGAGACAAAATGGGTAGTTGGTGGTTTATGGGTTTTCCCATTGACACATGGGCTGACACCATTGGCTCAAGGGTTTGAATAATTTCCCTCCCTATTCCTTGTAGAATCATGCCCTATCTCTTTGTTGCATTGCATAGCTAGTTGGGGTTTTTCCATTAAAATTCATATTTACATGATGTCTTATTTACATTGTGCCCACCTCGCACAAGAACCATAGGTATTTATTGTTAATTGCCGATACATGAAACGCTAAATCAATGGTGGGGCCTTGGCCTTGAACTCCTCACCATGATTAAATTACATTATTTACATCATTTACGATTTAATACAAAGGGGGTCAAAATGGGGACATTACAAGTATTGTGGGGAGGTAAAGGTAACGAGCTACAGGAACCAGGCTTTTTTTATAACACCTTGTAGTCAAATAAGAAACTGCTTGTTAGGTGAAAAGATCTCTGTCAAATAAACCCACAAAGTGCCAACTGTGTAACTATATTAATGTTGTTTTAGCAGTGTTATGAATGCTTTTGGGTAAACCAATTTTCATTATTGTTGCACTAATTCATGCCTTTCCTTCAAATTCAAAAGTTTTCAAGAACAACCCTAAATGTGCCATGAATTATAAATGTATGACTTTAAGGTGCCCTGAATTATGATTTTTAGATTGAAAATGCAGAATTATCAATATATGTCCAAGAAAGCATAAACTATCTTCAATCAACAAATGAGAAATTTTATAGGCGGATTGGCGTCATGAACAACATACTCCGTATTGAAAGAAAAACTTCAATTTCATCCTCATTGAATTCATCAATAGGAGTTCCTCTCGTGAAAATGACAGGATTTAAATCTTTTTCGAGCAATGGTCCCAAAACCTTTTGAGCTATCAGAATAGGTTGGGTTGTAACTAGAGCTACCATACCAACAGGTTGCGTAGTAGGTTTTCTTGTTAATACTACATCTACGGTTGCGTTAAAGAGTGAGGGATTAGCATACTCTGCTTGGTATATTATTAATTGGTTAGGAGTTTCTTCTCTTTCCCAACATTCTTGAAGCTTTGATATGGCATTCGGATCTCTTTAAGGGTTTTCTTCCTTGACCAAAACATTACTCTCTACCACACCGCTCAAAAGTGTTATAGGACAGCTTCTACCACTTCTCCGTCACTAGTGTTGGATATTAAAATTAGACTTAAAAAATGCAAGTTACGCATCTTGGGAAAGGCAGGAGCATTTAGGAAGTAACCCTTAAAAGTCACCATAGACATAGTAACCTAACTTAAACCGTAAGAGACGAGAGTAACCGTAGACATATTGACTTGGTAAAATGTCAAATAAAGTAATGTAACGAGACATGTTTAGAGTGTTGTGCTCTCTATTTCCTATATCTGTCCTGTATCTTTTGCCTCTTATATAATATTGTATTGGCTAGTGAGACCAAACCCTCCACCTGAACCCAACCGCCTCTGACCCCCCTCAGAGACCCCACTCACAGAGATGAAATATGCTAAACATATAGTCAAAATGATCAAAAGCAAAGTATCAGTCAATTTACTGGCTGTATGGGCTACATTTACTATTTTTTCATGCTTTAGTTTTTATCATTTTCTGGGCCTTTTGTAGAGCAGAATTTCATATAATTTTACATAGCGTAGGGAAGATAATAGTGCCAGTATGGTTATATCCTGTTTGCTGAAGCGTGATTACGTATACTAAGTTAAGCTATTGACTATGCCGCTCAATGGCTAATGGGATCTGGGACTGTAATTGCATTAACTTCACCTAGCACTGGAACTGTAATTGCATTAACTTCACCCAGCACTGGAACTGTAACGGGGTATAAAAAAATATTACTCCACTATAAAGTGTGTAAAGTGAAGAGACAGACCATATTACCTAGAACCTCCTAACCAAGTGATGCCGCACTCATCCTGGACATTATAATGTTTGATTCTTAATGTTTTAGTATTGTTAGGAAATATAAATTCATTGTTATGTCCTTAAATTTAATAAAACAAACGATTAAAAAATAACAATGAAAAAGTTAGAGGCTAATTGTACCTGCATTTTGAATCTGGATTGTGAGCCCATCGCACTATCTCTATACAACTCTGCATCTTCCAAACTGGTGGACTTGGAAGAAAAGACATCAAACTTTAAAAAAAGCATCAAACTTTATAATAAAAAAAGGCTGTATGTTCATACAATGATAAGTTGCTTAATATGGAAAATAAAACGAAATAAAATAAAGATGAAGCATAAATAATAAGAATTGCACAAATATAATCGACCAGGACTACAAACAGAATATGTTTCTGGCCAAGCTTGAATGTGTAGGAAAAGGCAAAGATATAAACGTGTTTATATATATTTATAAATATATATGTATACACACATGTGTATGAATGATATGCAGGGATACTTCGCTTGAAGTAAATGATTCACAGGACAAACACACATTAATGCAAAATTTAAAGTCATGATACAAATTCTGAACACGACACCCAGGAGGATCAGGACCTATAAAGTGAAGGAAGAGTTTATATATTATATATGCATGAACATGACAGTTAGTATGTTAATAGTATGGGCAGACAGATCTGTATGTGTTAAACTCCACGGGTTGGTGATCTGAATCCAAGCAATAAGCTCTAAGCATAAGGATCGATCCCCTCAACTAGACTCGAGAATCTAGAACAGAGAGAGATCGATCCTGCCCATGATAACAAAATGACAAGCTGCATAAAACTAATATCTTCTGATTCGAATATTTTGTTCTCCCGAATGATGCAATTTCCAATCACATCCACGCAAAGAATAATGAAAATTAAAATCTCAGGAAGTCGCATTGCATACATGTCTTTAGATCTGTCGGTGTTGACCTACATCGCGAGTGTTTGGATATTGGCAGAGATAAGAATCGGAGGTCGAGTAGCCAGGGAGAGGATGTATCCCTCTTGTGTGTCACCATGGAGTGAAAATTGCGACCAGGCACCCACGGGCCTTCTACAAAAGCATGGAAATGATACTCGCTAATTAATCCAAGGCCGAGCTCTAAACCCAAAACATCACAGAGGAGAGAACAATGCAAGAGATTCCTACCAAATTTAAATTTAGCCTGAGAAAGTGTAAAACGCTTAAACGTGTGGCTCCTTGCTTGGGATTATTTGGTTATTCTATTAAATGAGCAGGTGATTGAATATACTCTCTCGAAGTGATAAGAATATCACATTCTTCATTTAATCTTCGAAGAGGCTTGAAGGCTTTGTACCTTTTTGATAATATCTCTCTCAATCACATATTCAGAGAAAGGAACCGGACTGCATATGATCTCTTGAAAGAAGGACTACAGTTAGACAAAGGAACATCATGGCTGAAGTGAACGGTGTCTCTTCTGACTATTTGCACCATCCTTGTCTTGCAGTTGTAGGAAATTAATAAGTTTTTTATTTCACAGTTGTTTTTAGAATGCCCATTGAAGATCTGTCTCTAACATTTTTGTGCAGTCCATTGTTTCAATCGAATCTTTTAGAACTACGATCTAGAGGTGATAGCTTTTGGCTTCATTTCAGATAGGGGAGACAGAGGAAGTTAACACACAGTAAGATCAAAAAGAATCTGGCATCTATATGCAGCTCCAGTGGGTACTATTTTTGTTTTTTTTCAATTTGCAATCTACAGAGGTTTGGATGAGACTTACAGTGATAGTTTCTGGCTATGGGTGAAAGAGAAAGTTGGATCAATTCGCAGTCCCAGTGGAAACTATATTTATGATTAATGGGTGAAAGAGGAAGTTAGATCAATTCTCAGTCCCAGTGGAAACTATATTTATTATTATTGATATTCAGATTTTGATTTTTAGTTATGGGAGACAACGGAATGTATCATCTACAATCATATTTATGCAACACATATAAGAACTATGCTCAAACCTTCTTATTAGAATCTTCCTAATACACAGGATTATTGGGATCCTTTCCGACAAAGATATATATTTGATATTTTTAAAATTTCAAAAGGTTCAGATCTTTTGATCACTTACAGTTTGTAGAGATTTATCATATTTTGATGATTATATGTTTGAAAGGTTTTTGACATTACTTGTTATTTATAACTTGTATACAGGAACCACTAGAAGCCAGTCACTTACCCTTTCCTCAAACATGTAGTCGCCCGAGTGAAACCATCTTACCATCTAATTTGATTAATTTATCTAATAAATCATTTTAATATTTACCATGCTGTGGAATAGTTAATTTGTCACCTAACAATTTTAGTCAGATGGAAAGTAGAGGCCCCTATTATCTTGTACATGATTGATTCCATTAGAAACTAGCTATCAATATTTTGAGATTCTATTTGAAAACTCTGTGATAAGGGACTTAAATTGGATAGAGTTGAATGGACACATGCAAGAAGGAAGGGCTATTCTTGATGCAGTATACACACTTATTTACTATCATTACAGTAACTACATTTAAAAAACAAACATACACCCTTATTATAAGTTTTTTAAATATCCTAATTTTTGGGGTTTCCTTCTATCTGAATACATGCCAAACTGTATAAATGAATTCACATTCAGCATCATTTTAAAGCGGGTTTGAATCTATATATATAATCTAGAAAGAGCCAGATATATAAGATATGTAATCCACATACAAAACATAGAATGGAAATGCATTTCAATTTTCACATCCTATCTAAAAGTGCAGAGGACTACCATGATAATTATACCTCCGGTGATAGGTTCAGGTTGAACAAATTCCAACAGCGGTGAGGGAATGATATTGGTATATTAATAAATAGGTAACCCTAAAGGTTTTCAGGAGATTTCTGCTACATCATTTATCCTTGCCTTCCAAAACGAAGATCACCACGGAGATTCATGTTGGGGTTAGGATCTAGCGGGAAATGGTTTGTGAATCATATTTATTTATAGATAATCATATATAACTAGGTGTGATCAGCTGTAACTTCATACTTCTCATTGCTTCAAAATGCAAACTGATTTCATCTAAATATGTTGAATAAATTTATAAAATCAATCCTACTACTAATGTAACTCTGGACCATTAAACAGAGGACACAAATAACTGAACATTGAAATTTATTGTTATGTCCTTAAATCTAAAGATTAAAGAATTGAAATTTATTGTTATGTCCTTAAATTTAAAGATTAAAGAATATTACCTGGACCATTAAACTGACGGACAAAAAACTGAACTTTGAAATTCATTGAAATGTCCTTAAATTCAATAAAGCAAACGATTAAAAAATAACAATAAATGAGTTAGAGGCTAATTATACCTGTATTTTGAATCTTGATTGTGAGCCCATTGCACTATCTCTATATAGCTCTACATTCTCCAAAATTTTGCCTGTAATTCACCGTCCTCTTGCAGCCCAACCTGTAACAATTGCTCGTCATCTCAGTCTCGAAATCGAAGATAACAAGCAGTTGTTCGGGAAATGTTGCTTCCTAGTCCGTGTCCTAAACCTCTTAATAAGTGGAAGGAAATCATATTTAAGCTAAGCAATAGGGAAAGTGCTCATGCAGAGAACAAAAGAACGTCATCTAAGGCAGTTTAACAAGTTGGATCGGGTAATATTGTGAAGCAACAAACTTCTCCAACGAAATCTCCATGCCCAATTTCAAGGAGTTGCAGCATAGGTGGGGAAATGAAGGGAAAACGTTTATTTTTCTCCTTACCATGTTCAAGAATTAAGTCTACAGCAGAACGTAAATACAAAGCGGCAGCTTCTAAAGATATAGACCCTGATGTTCCAGTCATAGTCGAAGGTTCGAAACGCTTTGAGACAGGGAGAATAAGCTATAAAGTCCAACCTGACCCTCGATGCCTTGGTGAGTTGAAGCCCAGATTTAAGGTAGAAGACGATAGAGAAGAAACGAAGGTAAAAGAGACTGCTGACAGAGGCAAACTAGGAAGTCCTGGATTTCCAGCATGGAGAGTGAGAAGGGGTATGCGTGGCCAACGGACTACTGGAAAAGTTGGTGGCAACGGGAGGTTGAATATGGTTCGAAACTTGGATTCCAGCTTGGATTCCCCACCACCTCGAAAGCCCATGGCGAAATGATCCTTACTGGTCAAGGCTAACAACTGCATTGGAGGAGAAGTGAAGGTGACTCCGGTGGTGAATGTATCTTTGTGTATTGGCTATGCGGGAGACAGGTGGAATAGCGTTGATGGCCTCTTTGGCTTCTTCTCCATAACCAAAAGAGGAACAAATGGGTGAATCATATATATATATAGCGAGGTGTGATCAGCTGTAGTTGTAATTTATAAAATCAATCTTACCCATGTAACTCTGGAACATTGTTATGTCCTTAAATTCAATAAATCAAAATATTAAAAAATATTACATTGACCATTAAACTGACCGACACAAATAAAACCTAATTTATAAAATTAATCTTACCAATGTAACTCTGGAACATTGTTATGTCCTTAAATTCAATAAATCAAAATATTAAAAAATATTACATTGACCATTAAACTGACCGACACAAATAAAACCTGAACTTTGAAATTCATTGAAATGACTTTAAATTCAATCAAGCAAACTATTAAAACATAACAATGGAAAAGTTAGATGCTAATTATATCTGCATTTTGAATCTTGATTTTGAGCCCATTGCACGATGTCTATACAGCTCTGCATTCTCCAAAATGGTGGACCCGGAAGAAAAGACTGAAAAACAAAAAAGAGCCTGTATATTTCTACATTGATAAGTTAAAACCAAATAAAATAAATATGAAGTTTAAATGATAAGAATGGCACAAATAAAGATGAAGTTTAAATAATAAGAATTGCACAAATATAATCAACCATCAAAACTAAGTGATTCGATGCCTTCAAATTATTGAAAGATAGGTTTAAAATGCTTTCAAATTTAAAAATATTTTAAAATTAGCATATATTAATAGCACTTTGTGGAAAATTCCAATTTAAAATCATATTTAGCATCATGTGGAATCGTACACATTTAATGTGAAATTTGAAAGATACGTTTAAAATGCTTTCAAATTTAAAAATATTTCTAAAATTAGCATCTATTAATAGCACTTTGTGGAAATTTCCAATTTAAAATCATATATAGCATCACGTGGAATTGTACACATTTAACATTTTCACATGACTTTACATTTCTAAAATTGCAGCATATCAGGGAACCGTGCATTGATATGTAGTGAAGCTATGCATGTGATCCCTGTTAAAACTGAATGAAGGATTTATGGAATAATTATGTCTGTGCTGAACATGAATATGAGTATTTTTAAGGAAAACAAGGTATCCTTTATAAACTTAGAAAGTATATTATTCCAGTATAATAAAATAATATTGAAAGAATAAATAGAATATATTTCTACTAACTAAACTCTTGAACATATTTTATTATTTTGATTTTTATCGAAACCTAAGTTTTCACATAAATGACTTTTTATGATATTAAACATCTAAGTGCGGACTTTTGACCTATGGACACTAGGTGTCATTATGAGAATTGATCACATCGTGAACCTGCGAACGGAACCATGAACTGACATATAACTAACCTGCTGACGGAACCATGAACTCAAGAAAGAAGCAGCCTATCTCTCCTACTTGAGGAATGAAGCCAAATGTCTCATCCCCTTTCTATGTTCTGTCCAGCAACATTACGTCAACGGATTACAGGTTCGAGAGGTAATTATATCTAACCCTAAAATCTTTCAGGCTATTTTTGCTGCATCATCTGTCCAGCAACATCAACCGATTATAGGTTCGAGAGGGTAATAATATCATCATTGGTGCTCCGCACATTCTTGAACCGTGGGATTCAGGTAATTAGGGTTAGGATCTATAGGTAATTAGGGTTAGGATCTATCGGGAACTCGTTTGTAAATCATTCTATAGATGATCAATGATCATATATCATATGTAATGTATCTCTAGACAATCATATAAAACCAGGCGGCTGTGTTCATCTCATCTAAATATGTAAATAAGTCAAGAACAAATTTATAAAATCAATGTCACCCATATAACTCTTTTTCCATCAAAATGACTAACCGAATTCCAAAATTCATTGTTAAACAAAAAATCAAACCGTTAAAAAATAACAATGGAAAGGCAAATTGTACCTGATTTATGATTCTCGATCGCGAACCATTTACATGATCTTCATACAACTCTGCAATCTCTAAAATTGAGGAAATAGAAGAAGAGACTGAACAAACTGAAAAACAAGAAAAAAATTGATTATAAGAATACATTATAAGTTGCTTAATATCCATAATAGAATGAAGCTGCTTAACATCCATAATGGAATGAAGCGAAATATAGATTGAAGATTATAATCAAAGATCAGAACTCTGGTTTAATCATTAATTTACCAATCTATCCGATCAAGTGATAAAAGATACAGTGCCAATCGCTCCACTAAAAAGCCCAACCCTCAATCAATTCATGCTAAGATTTTTTACAATAATTCCTTCCGGTGCCGTTCTCTCACCATAAAAACTCCTCCCATGCTCAGCCGTTCCACTAAAAAGCTCAACAAATTTAAAAGATTTAAAGGACAATTCAAAAAGCAAATGATGAACATTCCAGGACTCATCGAATCCTTTCAAAAAAGCATATCCTGTGTTTTGTACTGCAACGGTTACAAAGAATATAATTTTAAAATTCCCGTCCGGAGTGTCAAAATTATTATAATAATTTAGATTTTTAAATTTTTCTATTATGGATAGTTTTTATTAAATTTAAAACATTGAACATATTTTTTATTATATAATTTTTCATTATTCATTATATTTATATTTATATTGATATAATGAATAATGAAAAAATTAAAAGTATGTCTTTTTTAATTAATTTGAAGAAGAAAATTAGTATAAAAAATTATAGACATAAAAGTTTGTTATTTTTGTGAAATCATGAGACTATGCGAGATCATGAGCTTTGAGGATGAAAGTCACTTACATACCTACCTCTTTAACAAAAATATTAGTCTTTTTCTTTAGCATTTAACCAAGGCTCATCCTATTAAGTTTTGAGTAAATTGATTATAGGTTTGAATTGTTTTATTGAAAATGACTAAGTTTAATTAATATTCTTAATGCTTTCTATCTTTATAGATTAATGATCCCAATGGAATATTTATTAAGTACATTCATTTTAATTCAAAGTCTAAAAAATTACATATGTGAACTTTATTTTTAAACCTAGTTTGTTTGATTCAATTTTCTTCCATCCATTCCATATTGATATTTGAGGTATTACCTTTTGCAATTACTTTTTTTAATCCAATTATCATTTTTTCTTTTAACATATGTTTTATTTATGACAAATTTATCTATATGCAAAGCATACTACTACAACATGTAAATTCCTTGTGTTTAATTGTCAATCCCTTGCTAATATATACTAGATGTGGGGCCTATGGACTCGTAAAGTTAAAAGGTGGTGCTCCCACTGAAGTTATAGTATTTAAGTCTATGGTATTTCTTATTTTTTAATTTAATCAAAAACTCTTATTGAAAAAAAAAAACAATAATTACACCTTTAATACATATCAATTAATTACTACAACTCAACTCATTTATGGGTCTTATCTATCCCTTATTAAAGTCTTATGCCTCTTTTACTTTCTACTTTCCTTTTTAGTGATGATACATTGCCATTGAGAAAGGGCCTTTTACCTCTTAGGATGTTATTCTTCTTATTTTCTTTGGTGTCCCTTCTCATTTGTTAGTTTTATCATATTTCCTTTTGTATCTTTCATTGTTTGTGACTTTTATCATTAGAAGTGTTATATTTTACACTAACATAGTTATATTTTTGGGTTGGCTTATTTCTTGGTAATTTGTTGGACAATAATACAATTATCTTTATTTTTTATTTGTGGACTTAAGTTACTTCTTTTCTTGGATCTCCAACTTTAGAAAGCAACATGATTGTTTTCTTATATAATGGTTGTTGTCACTACTTGTATGCTTGTACTTAATGCATCACATTAAAAAATGGATAGCCTGATGAAATCAAGATTAAAAGAAGGAAGTTTCATTTAAACATGTAGATGAAAAGTGTCGAGTTGCTTATCTAAGTAAATCATATTACATTCACATCATAACATAACATAAACTCACATCATTATTAGCGTCAAAGTCTCAATCAAAGTAAAACAAATCAAGTTTGCATCATAATAGATTTAGGGTAGATAGGAATTGTGATTGCTCTTTATTCAAGGATTCAATTCTCCCTATATAGGCAAAGGTAGGCCTAAGGTTTCTTGGCCTCATTGAGTCAATGATAAGAGATTCTCAATCACTCATTAATTTTGTTATCTATTAATCTAGTGTAATTGCAAGTCTTCATATTTTTTCTTAAGCCTTTATTCTATGTAGGCATAACCTCCATGTGACATAGACATTTTCTCATAGTGATTTTGATGGGATTTAACATGAGAAACTAATATATATATATATATATATCATAGGACATTAGTATTAATTCTAGAATCAAACATTCCCCAATGAATATCTTACGTTGTCTAATGTTTCTCTTTGGTTATTACTAGTAATTTGAATATTCCTCCTTATATTTATTCATGGAAGCCACCTACAATATTTCCATTTCATTTTAAGTGGAGGTATGCTATTTATGATTATTAACAAACGCGACATCCATCCAATCCCTATCATCCCACATGTAACATTTATGCTACACTTTGTCGCTTAAGGGTGTTCCATGAAGATGGGTAACACTTTTTGGCAAGAGGAGGGTGCGAATTGAATAAAAAACAATCTCGATTGAGCTCTGGTTAAGCCCTCAATCAATATTTCAAAATCTAACAAAAAACACAACCTGCATGATGTTACTTATGCTTACTAATTTATTTCATAATCTAGCTACTTACAATAATTTCATCACAACCCTCATTGGTTGTTAGATTCTCTTCACTTGTAGAGTTGTATCCATGATTATTATGTATTGGTAAATATATATATTCTTTCTTCCTTCTACTTTTGGTGTGTTCTATGGTAAATGTTGAAGTGAAAAAATTTCATTGTAATTTGGGATATATCAAATAGTAAGAAGATTTCAATATTAACTTTTTCTATATTAGTTTCATTGGTGTACTTATGATTACTATCATTGACCGTCAGTGAAATGAAGAAATTACCTTGTTCTTTAATTCGTTGTTGATTGTCATTTCACCATAATGTTTTTTTTTTAATTCTTAGAAACAAACTTCTATCCTGAATTCATGTGGAGATTGGAGCACTTCCATTCAAACTAGGTGTTAGGAACACTAGAAATTTTCATCTAGCAATATTGATAGGAGTTAGTGTCATTAAATGCTTCTAAGGTTCATGTTAAAAAAATACATAGGTCATCATAATACTGACATACCGTAAACATATAATTGCTGACTAACTAATGAAAAACTAGCAACCCAAAAATCAATACTACAACATAAAAAAATGAAACTTTATTGATCAAACATCAATATTATAATGTTTGTGTGACAATGAGAATTATAACCTCTCATTAGTTTGGCATTAATATTCCAATGAATTTAAATTTTATATATTTAATATGCGACACCTTCAGACATTGGTTAGTGGTCATTCTTTGTCAAAATTTCAATGATCAATGGAATTTGAAGAGAATGTAATAGTTACCACATGGCACCCTTAGACATCGGTTTGTCATCTCCCAAGAGATGGAATTCTAGCGATCAATGATATTTGAGGAGCATTAATAAATGTCGTGTGGCATCTTTAGACATTGGTTAGTCATTTCCTAAGTGTCAAAATACCAAAATCCATATGGATAAATGAATCTGTTAAACTTTCCATCTGGAAATCTATATGTATCAAAATCCCAATGATGGATAGACACTATTAAATTGATGTCAAAATTTCAACTCCTAAATTTTGACAATAAAATTTTCTTTATGTCAATATTGTTGTGACATTATTAACATTAATACCATGTCATAATTTGTAACTAAATCTATTGGTAATATTAGAGTTAGTAAGCCTTGAAACTATGATGTTGTGTGTGCACGTCACACTTGAGGGTCATAACATAATGAATTTTTTATTTATTTTGTAAAGATTAGTTTTTATTAGTTCAACACATAATTTCTTTCAGAAATGGTTAAGCCCATCAAAATTTATAATAGAAACAATAAAGCATTATATTTTCAATCATGATATGTGTTATTGAGAAATTAAAAATAAAATAAAAAACAATAATAATTTTAGACAAAAATTATATATTTATAATTTATAATTATATAATCTTCTCTACAAACTTCCTCAGTGTTATAAAAAGTTATTGTGTTATGCATAGCTTAAAATATCATTGAAATTAAGCACCTTGATAGAGATCTAAAAGATAACTTGTAGTGATGTTGTTTTTAGTCTAAGCCATTTGGCTTGTTAGGATGAACCTAATTCTGAACCAACCATGTCAGCTCGTACGCCTATCATATACTCAAATTGAACACTTATACTGCCTAAAATTCAAAAATCACATAATGCAGTGCATATATGTTATAACATATAACATAGTGCATATGCTTTTTATAATGCATATATATTATGTGGACCCTATACCGTGATGTTAGTCGTAAATTAATAGCATAAGAGCATAAGGGAAATCAATAATTAAATCATTTAATATATATGGTATATAAAAATAATGTAACGTACAACACAAGAATGTAACGTACAACACAAGAGATAAAGCATGTGGGTACAAGAGAATATGTAATAGTATATAAGCAATGGTAATTAGGAGGGTGGTTGATGATGCAGGTAGAAAGAGAGGATTAATTATAATAGTAAGTAAAAGGTCCATGTGGGGAGAATGGTACATAAATAGGGCATGAAGGAAATATATAATGAAATATTATTATTTATTATTTATTTTTATTTAGTAGAGATTTATTTCTATTAGTGCAACATATAATTTCTTTTGGAAATAGTTGACCTAAAAAAACATAGTTGAAACAATAGTATTTTGTATTTTCAAATCATGATATGTGTCACTAGGATTATTTTCTTAAAAACAACAATATTTTTAGAAAAAATTATACACTTGGAATATACTGGATGTCTTCTACCAACTTCTTTAGTTTCATAAAAAATTATTGTGTTCACATAACTAAAAACACCATTAAAATCAAGGAACTTGCTTATAGGTTTGGATCAATGATACACATTTCCCACTGCATCCAATTGTTTAAACCACGTGACACACATCACAACAGTTTTAAAGTTTGAATATAACATTGTATTCAAAGTTATAACATTACTTATAAAGTTCAGTCCATAACAATGAATATTCAAACATTCACAAATTTTGGTAGCCATTAATATCGATAAGCACATCACACTACATTGAAAATGTGATATAATGTGATAATGAAGTGATGAACATTGCTTTTATCCCAAAATTTGGGAAAGTGAAATACATCTATTCACTTATAAATTTTGGGACAAACTAATGATCATCACACTACTCATATATTTAAAATCCCAATAAAAAAAAATTCCATAGAAAAAAGATTGCAATTTATAATAAAACATAAACTGCATTTTACATAAGCTTGAGGCATGTCATGCTAAAACGTCTACACAACAAATAACTGAGTCAAATAATATCTTCACCATTCGATCAAAAGACCACAAAAAGATATCCATGCCATTTCTCTATATCAAAGAAGCCCATAAGTTTTGTTATGACAATAATAAACAGTTATAGGACTTTTAGAAAATAAAAAAACAACTGGACCTAGTGGATCATCCTACTTGATAAAGTCATAGTTGAATTATCATCTCTGCCATGTAACCTCTCCCAACAGAAGCCCCTTCTTGGAGAGCAGGTCCTCTAAGTTATTCATCTCTCGGTAGATGTTCCAGAAATTGATCTTTTGGAAGAGGCCTACAAAATGTTGTTCACCTCCTCGAACAACATCCTTAGAAGAAATGTTTATGGAGATTTGTTCAACCGCAACCAATTTATGACAATTTGGGAATCCCCAAAAACTTGTAGCTTACTGATGTTTTTTAATAAAGAAAGTTGTAAAATCATCTTCAATGATAATAGTTCTTCTCTATTATTAGAAAACTGACCCATGCCTACTAATAATTCAGATGGTTAAGAATGATCTCACAGTCAATGTGTGAATAATGCAAAAGTAATTCGGCTAGTCATTCAAACATTCCCATAACACAACTCCATGCAAGCTTCCTTTAAGAAAAATAGAGCTTTCTTTATTGATGTAATAAAAATAGTTCATGTACAACATAAGTCTGTCCTTTCACCTGCCAAAAGTCCTTTCTCATATCTGCTATTCCTATATTTATAGATTTTACAAAACTTGTCTCTTCTCAAAACCTAACCCTAAAGGGACACAAAATTTTGTCCTCTAGTGCCTAAAGAGACAAAAGACATTTCTAGCTATTTTTACAACATATTTATATAAAGAACAAAATTCCAGCCATCTTTTCTCAATATTACAATAAAACAAATTAATCTCCAGACGGTCCTGTCGCTTCGACTGATTTATCTACACCTACTGACTTGCTCTCTTAACGAAGCCTGCTTGCTTCTATTGGTTTGTCCAACTCTTGAATATGACTGGTCCACTGTCTAATTTCTCTCATAATGGTATTTCCCGGTGCAGAGATTATCACTTTCAGCGCTATTTCATGCTTGCGCAAATCTGAGTTGACACTTGCTGCTCCTGCTATAGCCTCCTGAGCAACATCTTCTAGGAAATAGGAATGGGCATCGGTCTTCCCAGTGAACTGGTGGGTCCTCCAAGGTTAGTGCCCTTATCTTCTTCAGATATTCTAATTCTGCATTTAAGTTACCCTGCAGTTATGGTAGACGCTGCTCTCTCTCAGGAAATTCATAAATTGTATGAGGTAAAATCAAGTGACATTTATCATGGGTTTCCCAGATCTTGGAGTAGAAAGTCTGGCAGTTTTTGACGATTTTCTGGATCTCAAGACTTAACTTGACACCACAATCCCTACAAAACTCGAGGAATCCTGTATCCATGTCCAATTCCTCAGCAGTTTTAACATGCAGGCTTGAGGGGAATCCAGATCTCCCTTTCCTCCACTCAAATTGTGCCTTTATTTCTACCACGCAATGTGCATACTTATTCTTCAGTTTAAGCGCCTCAACCTCAATGGTTGTCATCCTCGTTATCATTTCCTTCATCTTGCAGAACTCTTCTGCAATCAATACTAGCGATTGATGAGTCTTTTCTTGCATGTCGCAGGCTTGTTTGTAAAATGTAGCTAGAGCCTGCTTCTTTTCATTTGCTTTCTTGAGCAGTTCTAACAGCTCTTCCGTTTCTTGTGTCATCCTTTCAAACTGAGGCTTGAAGAACTCAATTTGCTGAATGTTGTTGGCTTCATGATTCTACAATTATGTTACGTGAGCCTTTAAGTCCTTTTGGTCGCCTTCTGAGATTGCCAACTGTACTTCGAGCTCATTTTTTTCATCTTCGAGCTGGAGAATTTTCAAAGTTGTTCCTTTTTTTCTCTTCCTGTAGCTTCTTGCATAGGCTTAACCTTAACTCGTTACCTTCCAACATCTCTTTATGCATGTTACCTTTTATTTGTAAACACAATTCCATGTACTTGTTATCTTCTTCTACCAGTCGATCAACATTATCTTTACTAGCTTAAGCTGAGGCCACACTACATGCTGCTGTGAAACTAGGGTTGCTATCCGTCCCTTTGAAAATAAGAGTTTCCGATATTTTGATCTCTAAGCGGCCTTCTCCAGTCCTCATCCTCTTCTCTAATCTCTCTACAATAACCTTCCTCTTGCTATCATAGAAGACAGAATCCATGTTGGCCACTTTGCGCTGCTTTGAGGGAGTGTATGGGGTAAGTGATAGTTCTTCAGTTGCAATAACCCCTCATTAGCTATCCCTGGTTGGTTTATTGTCGACAGATCTATGTTCATGGCTTGTGAACCGAGTGTGCTTTGTTTCACATCTCTCTTGGACTCTTCTTCTTCTTCTCTTACTTGCTTCTCTACTAACTTAGCTAGGTCTACTGCTTCCTTATCTGCCTTCTCCCTTATCTCCCACAACTTTTCATCCTCCTGCTGCTGCAATTTGGCAGCTTCTTCTTGCAATCTGGCAGTTTCTTCTTGCAATCTGGAAGCTTCTTCTTGTCGGATCCTCTCTTCTTCATCTCTCCAATCTTTTGCTTCTTGCTCCTGTTGAACTCTAGTAGCTTCTGCATCTTACTGTTGCTTGACTTCTTGCTTTTTTCTTAGTCTTTCTTCTTCCTCTTTTTCCTTCCTCTTTGACTCGTCTAATTGTGATGGTGCTGCCTCCTGTTCCTTTTGGATCAAACCCACAGGTCTGGGGATGGAACTTGCTCCTCTTTTAGTGCAGTAATGTTTTTCCAATTCAATTAAGTTCCTGGCACTCCAGAAAAATTCTTCATCCTTATCCCAAAGATGTGCATACTCAAAAGAAGTTATGACATTGGTACAGTGCTCAACAACTCTGCCATTAGGATCATGCCCTCTAAAGAACTTTGTGCTGAAATGAAACACTTATAAGTCTTGAGCAAAGTTTTCACGATCTTTTGGCTTCTAGAGACTATATGCACCGATGGTGAAGGGAATCGGTGGGTACATACCTTTCTTCCTTTCACAAAGAATCTTGCTGACCCCACTGACGAAGAGATGTCTTATAGCTTCTTTGTGTACTACAAAATCAGTGACATACTGAGGAAACAAAAAGGGAGGTTGAGATCCTCCACTCATTCGGATATAGGTACCTTCTGGAGAGAAGTAATAGTCCCCAAACTCTTCTAGGATGGGCATGGCATTTTTAGACAAACAATTTTGCTCTTCTTTAAAAATGAGCTGATATAGGTGCATCAGGAGCTTTTCGCAAATCTGTTTGTAGTGATTTGCATATTTGTTTTCCCATGTGATTTGATAAGCTACAAAAAGAGGGCACTCCTTTCTGCTCCAAATGCAACCCAAATCAGGAAAATGGTGCTTTCTTAATAAATAATCCATCAAATATGAAAACATGAAGAAATCAGATTTCTTCTGGGTCTGTCCTCCTTGGGCAGCAGTTAAGTGTGAGACCATTATGTCTGAGATTACGTCGGCCCAATTGAAGATTGTTCTGGATTTGGCTACATGAACGATCACCGGCACCCAGCCAAGCTTGAAAATGTTTCCATTTGTCATGCCAAAAATTTGGCTCAACATCAAGCCAATAAGTCTATAAGGAGTCCTCAAAAGCACACTTTCATACTCCCTATTGGTCTTTTGTCTGATCATTAGAAGTGTTATTTTTTACACTAACATAGTTATATTTTTGGGTTGGCCTATTTCTTGGTAATTTGTTGGACAATAATACAATTATCTTTATTTTTTATTTGTGGACTTAAGTTACTTCTTTTCTTGGATCTCCAACTTTAGAAAGCAACATGATTGTTTTCTTATATTATTGTTGTTGTCACTACTTGTATGCTTGTACTTAATGCATCACATTAAAAAATGGATATCCTGATGAAATCAAGATTAAAAGAAGGAAGTTTCATTTAAACATGTAGATGAAAAGTGTCTAGTTGCTTATCTAAGTAAATCATATTACATTCACATCATAACATAACATAAACTCACATCATTATTAGCGTCAAAGTCTCAGTCAAAGTAAAACAAATCAAGTTTGCATCATAATAGATTTAGGGTAGATAGGAATTGTGATTACTCTTTATTCAAGGATTCAATTCTCCCTATATAGGCAAAGGTAGGCCTAAGGTTTCTTGGCCTCATTGAGTCAATGATAAGAGATTCTCAATCACTGATTAATTTTGTTATCTATTAATTTAGTGAAATTGCAAGTCTTCATATTTTTTCTTAAGCCTTTATTCTATGTAGGCATAACCTCCATGTGACATAGACATTTTCTCATAGTGGTTTTGATGGGATTTAACATGAGAAACTACCATATATATATATATATATATATATATATATATATAATAGGACATTAGTATTAATTCTAGAATCAAACATTCCCCAATGAATATCTTACATTGTCTAATGTTTCTCTTTGGTTGTTACTAGTAATTTGAATATTCCTCCTTATATTTATTCATGGGAGCCACCTACAATATTTCCAAATAATTTTAAGTGGAGTTATGCTATTTATGATTATTAACAAATGCGACATCCATCTAATCCCTAGGATCCCACATGCAACATTTATGCATGATTTGCAACTACACTTTGTCCCTTAAGGGTGTTCCATGAAGATGGGTAACACTTTTTGGCAAGAGGAGGGTGCGAATTGAATAAAAAACAAGCTCAATTGAGCTCTAGTTAAGCTCTCGATCGATCTTTCAAAATCTAACAAAAAACACAACCTGCATGCTGTTACTTATGCTTACTAATTTATTTCAGAATCTAGCTACTTACAATAATTTCATCACAACCCTCATCAGTTGTTAGATTCTCTTCACTTGTAGAGTTGTATCCATGATTATTATGTATTGGTGAATATATATATTCTTTCTTCCTTCTACTTTTGGTGTGTTCTATGGTAAATGTTGAACTGAAAAAATTTCATTGTAATTTGGGTTATCTCAAATAGTAAGAAGATTTCAATATTAACTTTTTCTATATTAGTTTCATTGGTGTACATATGATTACTATTATTGACCGTCAGTGAAATGAAGAAATTACCTTGTTCTTTCATTCATTGTTGATTGCCATTTCACCATAATGTTTTTTGGTTTAATTCTTAGAAACAATCTTCTATCCTCAATTCATGTGGAGATTGGAACACTTCCATTCAAACTAGGTGTTAGGAAAACTAGAAATTTTCATCTAGCAATATTGATAGGAGTTAGTGTCATTAAATGATTCTAAGGTTCATGTTAAAAAAAATATAGGTCATCATAATACTGACATACCGTAAACATATAATTGATGACTAACTAATGAAAAACTAGTACAACCCAAAAATCAATACTACAACATAAAAAACTGAAACTTTATTGATCAAACATCAATATTATAATGTTTGTGTGACAATGAGAATTATAACCTCTCATTAGTTTGGCATTAATATTCCAATGAATTTAAATTTTTTATATCTAATATGTGACACCTTCAGACATTGGTTAGTGGTCATTCTTTGTCAAAATTTCAATGATTAATGGAATTTGAAGAGAATGTAATAGTTACCACATGGCACCCTTAGACATCGGTTTGTCATCTCCCAAGAGATGGAATTCTAGCGATCAATGATATTTGAGGAGCAGTAATAAATGCCATGTGGCATCTTCAGACATTGGTTAGTCATTTCCTAAGAGTCAAAATACGAAAATCCGTATGGATAAATGAATCTGTTAAACTTTCCATCTGGCAATCTATATGTATCAAAATCCCAATGGTGGATAGACACTATTAAATTGATGTCAAAATTTCAACTCCTGAATTTTGACAATAAAATTTTCTTTATGCCAATATTGTTGTGACAATATTAACATTAATACCATGTTAGAATTTGTAACTAAATCTAGTGGTAATATTAGAGTTAGTAAGCCTTGAAACATTGATGTTGTGTGTGCACGTCACACTTGAGGGTCATAACATAATGAATTTTTTATTTCTTTTGTAAAGATTACTTTCTATAATTAGTTCAACACATAATTTCTTTCAGAAATGATTAAGCCCATCAAAATTTATAGTAGAAACAATAAATCATTGTATTTTCAATCATGATATGTGTCACTAACAAATTAAAAATAAAATTGAAAACAATAATATTTTTAAACAAAAATTATATATTTATAATTTATAATTTATATAATTTTCTCTACAAACTTCTTCAGTGTCATAAAAAGTTATTGTGTTATACATAACTAAAAATATCATTGAAATCAAGCACCTTGATAGAGATCTAAAAGATAACTTGTAGTGATGTTGTTTTTAGTCTAAGCCATGTTAGGATGAACCTAATTCTGAACTAGCCATGTATCATATATTCAAATTGAACACTTATACTACCTAAAATTCGAAAATCACATAATACAGTGCATATATGATATAAGTTAGCCTAAAATTCGAAAATCACATAATACAGTGCATATATGATATAAGTTAGGATGAACCTAATTCTGAACCAACCATGTATCATATATTCAAATTGAACACTTATAGTGCCTCAAATTCGAAAATCACATAATGCAGTGCATATATGATATAACATAGTGCATATGCACCATAAGGTAGCACATATGATTTTTATAATGCATATATATTATGTAGACCCTATACCGTGATGTTAGCTGTAAATTAACAGTATAAGGGAAATCAATAATTAAATCATTTAATATATATGGTATATAACAATAATGTAACGTACAACACAAGAGATAAAGCATGTGGGTACAAGAGAATATGTAAGAGTATATAAGCAATGGTAATTAGGAGGGTGGTTGATGATGCATGTAGAAAGAGAGGATTAATTATAATAGTAAATAAAAGGTCGATGTGGGGAGAATGGTACATAAATAGGGTAGGAAGGAAATATATAATGAAATATTTTTATTTAGTAAAGATTTATTTCTATTGGTGCAACATATAATTTTTTTTGGAAATAGTAAACCCAGAAAAATATAGTTGAAACAATAGTATTTTGTATTTTCAAATCATGATATGTGTCACTAGAATTATTTTTTAAAAACAACAATATTTTTAGAAAAAATTATACACTTGGAATATACAGAATGTCTTCTACAAACTTCTTTAGTTTCATAAAAATTTATTATGTTCACGTAACTAAAAACATCATTAAAATCAAGGAACTTGCTTATAGGTTTGGATCAATGATACACATTTCCCACTGCATCCATTTGTTTAAACCACGTGACACACACCACAACAGTTTTAAAGTTTGAATATAACATTGTATTCAAAGTTATAACATTACTTATAAAGTTCAATCCATAACAATGATTATTCAAACATTCACAAATTTTGGTAGCCATTAATATCGATAAGCACATCACACTACATTGAAAATGTGATATAATGTGATAATGAAGTGATGAACATTGCATTTATCCCAAAATTTGGGACAGTGAAATACATCTATTCACTTATAAATTTTGGGACAAACCAATGATCATCACACTACTCATATATTTAAAATCCCAATAAAAAAAATTTCCATAGAAAAAACATTGCAATTTATAATAAAACATAAACTGCATTTTACATAAGCTTGAGGCATGTCATGCTAAAACGTCTACACAACAAATAACTGAGTCAAATAATATCTTCAGCATTCGGTCAAAAGACCACAAAAAGATATCCATGCCATTCCTCTATGTCAAAGAAGCCCATAAGTTTCGTTATGACAATAATAAATAGTTATAGGACTTTTAGAAAATAAAAAAACAATTGGACCTAGTGGATCATCCTACTTGATAAAGTCATAGTTAAATTCTCATCTCTGCCACGTACCCTCTCCCAACAGAAGCCCCTTCTTGGAGAGCAGGTCCTCTATGTTGTTCGTCTCTCAGTAGACGTTCCAGAAATTGATCTTTTGGAAGAGGCCTACAAAATGTTGTCACTTCCTCGAACAACATCCTTAGAAGATATTTTTTTGGAGATTTGTTCAACCGCAACCAATTTATGACAATTTGAGAATCCCCAAAAACTTGTAGCCTACTGATGTTTTTTGATAAAGAAAGTTGTAAAATCATCTTCAATGATAATAGTTCTTCTCTATTATTAGAACACTGGCCCATGCCTATTGAAAATTTGATCCCCACTTCATCTGAAGAAAATATCATACCTTGAAGAAAAATCCAATAAACATGCATTGCACCACATGCAAATAATGAATCAATGCAAAAGTGTGATACATATGTTACATCACTTGAAATGAATGAATTAATACGATATCCCTAATCACATTGCCCATAAATAGTGATATTAAGCGATACACGTCGCTTCCAACATGATGGTGTGTTATCAACAATTAGCCCATTTTTTGACAACACAATCGTGTGGATAAAGTGGAAAGTGAAAAAATCATCACCACTTGAGATAAGGAAGCTACGTATGGAACTCGAGCATAGAAAAAGGGGAAAGGACCAGTTTGCATTGATTGCAATGTACATCAAGGAGTTACGAATTTTTTCTTCTTTAGAACTATTGGATTTTACGCTCATAAAATTAACTCTTAGTTGAAGGGAAATCTCTTGCAAATGCACTAGTTTAATAAAAATAACCTTATTCCCCCCTTAGGGTTTTAATCTTGTTCACAGTTTTCTTTCTACTGAGTTGTATGCACCATGTTGAACAAGGATCCATTAAGAAAAAAAATTGAGTCATTGATATAGAAACTTCTACTTAAGAAAAACTATATATTAGGGAAAGTAGGGTAGATTCTTTATTTTTTTTAAATTCCCCAAGGATCACTTGATTTGAACTTAGGTTTATACTTTTCTCAAGGGAGCGATTCCTTGATTACAAAGAAGGAAGAAAGAAGCAAAGCGATATTGCTTGTTTCATTTAGCCTGAGTTGGGATTCTAAATTTTTCATATATCCAATCAACATGGACAAGGGTGACATGAGAGTTCCCTTACAATGAAATGAGTATCTAGATGTGCCATCAAAGGATTTCCATATTGCATTAGGCATTTTGACCTATGCACAAATACTTCATATCATTGTTGATTCTATTTTCCTATCTTGTAAGCATTATTCATAGTTGATAATGGATGGGATTATGAGGGAATTAATAGAATTAAAATTCATTGTAGACACACCTATAAAAGGCTTGAGATGAGTAGTGAAATTGCAAAATTCCAACATGTCCTTTCCTACTAAGGTTTTTCAAAGTCCAACTCATTTGAGAAACCACACAGAAGTTATTGATCTTTTCCAATTATTTTTACTAACAATGTTAATGGGTGAAATAGCTTCTTGTGTCAAGCATAGGTTGGAAATGTAATGTCCCCAGCTTGACCCTATTGCATTAAGATTGTAAATGATGTAAATATTGTTATTTAATCATGGTGAGGAGCTCAAGGCCAAGGCCCCACCATTGATTTAACATTTTATGTATCAGAAATTAAAAATAGATGCCTATGGTTCTTGTGCTAGACAGGCACAATGTAAATTAAGACATCACGTAAATACAAATTTTAATGAAATACCCACAACTAGCTATGCAATGCAACAAGAGATGGGGGCATGATTCTACAAGGAATAGGGAGGGAAATTATTCAAACCCTTGAACCAATAGATTTAATACATATGTCATTGAGTGAACCCATAAACCCTCAACTGCCCATTTTGGCTTATGCACCCAATCATTAAATTCTTCCAAGAGTTGGTTGATGCAGTTAATACCTTGGGAATGAATAGGTATGGCAGCCAATTTTGTGCATGGGCAAGCCATCAACCTGGAAAAATGTACTTTTGATTCTTGGGCAAGAAAACCCCCACGAAATGGTGCCCAAAGATATTCTTCACCCATTACCTTTGTTCTCTCACGCGGTCTGAGCTAGCTGGGTCTTTCCCTGCAAGTTTTTCATCCTTTTTCTGCATTTTTCCATGCCTGAGAGCTCGTTTTTGGTTAGCACAGTGGCTGGGAGAAGAGAACCACGAATTGGGGGTTTGATGGAGGTCGTTTTTGCTCCTGGGTTGTCCATAAACGTTTTCTAGAAGCGATTTTTTCCTTTCCAGGGTTTATTCCCCATTTTCCATTTCGTTTATGCTTACCCACATTTTTCTGAAGCTTAGGAAAACCCCATCTTTGGGCATCTCACTGTATAAACGTTTCTTCATGCCTAGCACTTATACTTTTTATGTTATGTGCATCCATGCCTATTTTTGTTTGAACCTGTGAGCAAGAAATTTGGAGTGGTAGTGGACAGAATTGGCTTGATAAACCTAGTGGGGAAAATAACCTCTCAAGAAGATCAAGAGGGCTGGCTACTCTTCTATGCACACCTTGGACACTCTAGATGGGAAGGTATGGCCTGAGGGACTATGTATTGGTGAAGGGAATACTTCCTTGAGTGGAGTGTGTAGGCATTGTGGGTGCCAAGCTAGATAGATCTTGTAGGGGTATCCATGGCTCTATGCTTGAGCTCACTAGCTTAGCAATTCTTCCTTTCCATTTCCTAGCAGCCTGATAAACCCAATTGTAGATTGGCTTGGCTCAATTTGGTGTATGTTTGGATATGTGTGAGTCTGCTATTCCCTGGTTCCTTGTAGAAATCATGCCCGGCTCGGGGGTGGTAGTTGCATCAAGAGATTGATAAGCACAACTGGCCTATGGTTGGGTGGAACATTGCAGATGCATAGTTGGTTTCTCAAGGACTACTTTGTTTTAAGATAAGTACTCTCATGTGCTAATTTTTTCTTGTTTCAATGGATGAATGACATGAATATCTTGAATATATGACGGATGTGTAATAGAACTTAATTCTGCTATGTTTTCAAATATATGCATTTTCATATGTCCATCTTCATTTTATATGAATTTTTTTCACTAAGTATGGGTATAGATGTCCAATATTATCATTAGTGTTCTCTCCATAGCCTTGGTAGGATGGGAGGGACACTACAGGAAAAAAAAAACAGAGAAGCAATCCAAAAACAAGAGGAAAACAACTCAAATTGTGCTTGCAGAGGAAACTTCCATAGAGCTCTTGGTGGAACATAAATTCAGGCCATATTTTGGTGATAGTTAAGCAATTTATCTACAAACCAATAGTTGGAATGGGGTGAAATTGATCAATTTTTCAGAATCAAAATTATCCAAGGTACCTTGACCTCAAAGTATATCAATTAACTGAGAGATCTCACTTTCATTGGGTAGCACCCAAGCCAACCCTAATTCCCATAGCATAAGTAGTTTCATGGATAGTTATTCATGATAATGTTGACACTAAGTTGATCATAAATGACAATGGGAATTCTTGATGCCCCAAAATTTGTAGCATCAATCAACAAGGGATTCTCCCCGGTAGGCAAGCCCAATTAGATCACTCACCATTTGGTGTGGGGAATCCGTCCGGTTAATGGCCCAGCTACCATGTAAGATTTAAGATTTGTTTTCCTTTTCTCCAGTTATGGCCCGATCCACCGTTTATGTATTTTTATTTTAAAGATGAGATGTAGGTGTTGTAATCTAAATGCAAGCAGTTAATCAAATCTAATCTAAGACTATTTAAGCAAATTTAATCTATCCTCGTAAGGAGCAAATTTAAAGAATGAGTAAAAAACTAGAAATGCAACCAAGAATTTCATAGATAGTTGTTAAATTGAATAGAGGCATTTACAGCAGAAAGTAAAGATTATCAAAGATAGCTTTGATAGAGACAAACATTCTATTACCCATTTTACATAGAAATTTTGCATAGGAGAGTTAAAGCATTCATAACAGAGAAATAATTCAAATGGTTAAAAATGATCTCACAGTCAATGTGTGAATAATGTAGAAGTAATTCGACCAGTCATTCAAACATTCCCATAACAAAACTCCATGCAAGCTTCCTTTAGGCAAAATAGAGCTTTCTTTATTGATGCAATAAAAATAGTTCACGTATAGCATAAGTCTGTCCTTTCACCTGCCAAAAGTCGTTTCTCATCTCTGTTATTCCTATATTTATAGATTTTACAAAACTTGTCTCTTCTCAATACCTAACCCTAAAGGGACACAAAATTTTGTCCTCTAGTGCCTAAAGAGACAAAAGACATTTCTAGCTATTTTTACAACATATTTATATAAAAATTCCAGCCATATTTTCTCAATATTACAATAAAACAAATTAAGCTCCAGATGGTCCTGTCGCTTCAGCTGATTTCTCTACACCTGCTGACTTGCTCTCTTCAGGAAGCCTGCTTACTTCTATTGGTTTGTCCAACTCTTGAATATGATTGGCCCACTGGCTAATTTCTCTCAGAATGGTATTTCCCCACGCAGAGATTATCACTTTCAACGCTATTTCATGCTGGCGCAAATCTGACTTGACACTTGTTGCTCCTGCTATAGCCACCTGAGCAACATATTCTAGGAAATAGGCATGGACAATGGTCTTACCAATGAACTGGTGGGTCCTCCAAGGTTATCACCTCTATCTTCTTCAGATATTCTAATTCTGCATTTAAGTTACCTTGCAGTTCTGGTAGACGCTGCTCTCTCTCAGGAAATTCATAAATGGCCTGAGGTAAAATCAAGTGACATTTATCATGGGTTTCCCATATCTTGGAGTAGAAAGTCTAGCAGTTTTTGACGATTTTCCGGATCTCAAGACTTAACTTGACACCACAATCCCTACAAAACTCGAGGACTCCTGTATCCATGTCCAATTCCTCAGCATTTTTAACACGTAGGCTTGAGGGGAATCTAGATCTCCCTTTCCTCCACTCAAATTGTGCCTTTATTTCTACCACGCAATGCACATACTTATTCTTCAGTTTAAGCGCCTCAACCTCAATGGCTGTCATCCTCATTATCATTTCCTTCATCCTGCAGAACTCTTCTGAAATCAATACTAGTGATTGATGATTCTTTTCTTGCATGTCACAGGCTTGTTTGTAAAATGTAGCTAGATCCTGCTTCTTTTCATTTGCTTCCTTGAGTAGTTCTAACAACTCTTCATTTTCTTGTGTCATCCTTTCAAACTGAGGCTTGAAGAACTCAATCTGATGAACACTATTGGCTTCATGATTCTACAATTTTGTTATGCGAACCTTTAAGTCCTTTTGCTCGCCTTCTGAGATTGCCAACTGTACTTCGAGCTCATTTTTTTCATCTTCGAGCTGGAGAATTTTCAAAGTTGTTCCTTTTTTTCTCTTCCTGCAGCTTCTTGCATCTTAACCTTAACTCGTTACCTTCCAACATCTCTTTATGCATGCTACCTTTTATTTTGAAACACAATTCCCTGTACTTGTGAGATTCTTCTGCCAGTCAATCAACATTATCTTTACTAGCTTGACCTGAGGCCACACTACATGCCGCTGTGAAACTAGGGTCGCTGTCAGTCCCTTTGAAAAGCAGAGTTTATAATATTCTGATCTCTAAGCGGCCTTCTCCAGTCGTCATCCTCTTCTCTGATCTCTCTACAAGAACCTTCCTCTTGCTATCATAGAAGACGAAATCCATGTTGGCCACTTTACGCTGCTTTGAAGGAGTGTATGGGGTAATTGCTAGTTCTTCAGTTGCGATAACCCCTCATTAGATATCCTTGGTTGGTTTATTGTCGACAGATCTATGTCCATGGCTTGTGAACCGAACATGCTTTATTCTGCAGCTCTCTTGGACTCTTCTTCTTCTTGTCTTGCTTACTTCTCTGCTAACTCAGATAGCTTTGCTGCTTCCTTATCTTCCTTCTCCCTTATCTCCCGCAACTTTTCGGCCTCCTCCTACTGCAATTTGGCAGCTTCTTCTTGCAATCTAGCAGTTTCTTCTTTCAATCTGGAAGCTTCTTCTTGCCGGATCCTCTCTTCTTCATCTCTTTGATATTTTGCTTCTTGCTCCTGTTGAACTCTAGCAACCTCTACATCTTGTTGTTGCTTGACTTCTTGCTTTTTTTTTAGTCTTTCTTCTTCCTCTTTTTCCTTCCTGTTTGACTCCTCTGATTATGATGTTGCTGCCTCCCGTTCCTTTTGGATCAAACCCACAGGTCGAGGGCTGGAACTTGCTCCTCTTTTAGCGCGGTAATGTTTTTCCAATTTAGTTAAGTTCCTGGCGCTCTGGAAAAATTCTTCATCCTTGTCCCAAAGATGTGCATACTCAAAAGAAGTTCTGACACTGGTACAGTGCTCAACAACTCTGCCATTAGGTTCATGCTTTCTAAAGAACTTTGTGCTGAAATGAAACACTTCTAAGTCTTGAGCAAATTTTTCACTATCGTTTGGCTTCTGGAGACTATATGCATCGATGGTGAAGGGCATCGGTGGGTACATACCTTTCTTTCTCTCACAAAGAATCTTGCTAACCCCACTGATGAAGAGTTGTCTTATAGCTTCTTTGTGACCTACAAAATCTGTGACATACCAAGGAAACAAAAAAGGAGGTTGAGATCCTCCACTCATTCGGATATAGGTACCTTCTGGAGAGAAGTAATAGTCTTCAAACTCTTCTAGGATGGGCATGACATTTTCAGACAAACAATTTGGCTCTTCTTTAAAAATGAGCTGATATAGGGGTATCAGGAGCTTTTCGCAAATCTGTTTGTAGTGATTTGTGTATTTGTTTTCCCATGTGAGTTGATAAGCTACAAAAAGAGGGGACTCCTTTCTGCTCCAAACGCAACCCAAATCAGGAAAATGGTGCTTTCTTAATAAACAATCCATAAAAGATGAAGACATGAAGAAATCAGCTTTCTTTTGGGTTCGTCCACCTTGGGCAGCAGTTAAGTGTGAGACCATGATGTATGAGATTACGTTGGCCCAATTGAATATTCTTTCGGATGTGGCTACATGAACCATTACCGCCACCCAGCCAAGCTTGAAAATGTTTCCATTTGGCATGCCAAAAATTTGGCTCAACATCAAGGCAATAAGTCTATAAGGAGTCCTCAAAAGCTCACTTTCATACTCCCTATTGGTCCTTTGTCTAATTTTCCTTTCAATTATCATCATATTTATGGCGGACTCCAGAGGGTCTATAGTTTGCTTTGCTAACCACTCATTGTCTACCCAAGCCCTTGCCTGGGGTAGCCTGTAAGTTTCCATGATATGTTCTGGTGTGAAGGATGCAAGATTCATCCCGGTGTTGTTATTAATGAATCTTGTATCAGTCTTAACATGAGGAATTATCTAGCCAATAACTTTCGATCATGGAAATAGCTCGGGACAAGTTGCTTCCTTGTGAATGCTAGACTTCTTGATGTTCAAGTAGACCATGGTTTCTTCTAGGGATGCTTTGGGGTACTTCTGATCCCTCATAAACTTGTATAACTCACCCCATTGAAATTCCGGGGTGGCGTTTCCTGGGGCTACTCCAGTGATAGCTTGTGTATCACCAAACATGGTTTCAAGTGTGGTATCCAACAAGATTTGTACGTCTGAGTCCGACTCGACCAACTTAGCCTTCTTCCTAGAAGATATCCTATGCATATCAAACCTGCAATGGCGAGGATAACACAAATGAGGAGTTGACAAATTCATGAGCAACCATTGTTAGTGAAACAACACATCATTCAAATTCATTCTGCTAGGTGGAATTTGAGCATGCACGAGTGTTGGCTTTCAATCTAAAACCATATTTTAGAGACAACAGTGATGAGGAGGAGTATTTGAACCGAAACACCCATGCAACGACTAAGAAATGCAATTTAAACAATATCGAATGTGGCTAGCTAGCATTTTACAATATCTTATGATAAATTCAATTATTCCACTGGCACTAGTTCTTTAAAAAAAAATTATCACGTAAAGCGTTGTTACTGTGGGATAAGGAATTTTCTTGGATTCTTCAGTGGCCTTAACGTAGGGGCTTATCATCTAGGGCATGAATTATCATCCGGGACAACGACGAGTACAGTATGGTATTCCCAGGAACTAACATATCCTTTGATGTGTGCTACAGAATAGAATGTGTGCTAAGTATGCCACCATGAAAGCTAGAGGATGCCTAGGATGCCAGCAGAGTGACCCGCCTATGTATGCAGTGCTATTAGTGGCATTATCAGTGGCCTTATTAGATTTTTGTGATAGGGATTTTTATAGGTTCAACTTTTAGCAATAAAACGAAACTGGGAGGAAGCTTTTTCATAATATTGAGAAAAACAACGACCGACAGGCCATATTGCATGTGCGCAGAACACGGCTCCTTTGGGTCGTGATTAGACGGGAATATTAACAGAAAACCTTTGTGCTCTATCATCTTTACAGGAGGTCTTCCTAATAGGCAAAGAAGTTCCCTCAAATCACACGAAAACGTGATGGATTCAAGTGCTAGAATGATGTGGGTTTGGCCATGAGGACCATTAACAAAACAACTTTAAAGTAGAAACATTCAATCTTTTAACGGAATTTCCTTCCGGACAAAAACAAAGGGGAGGGATTGAGGACCTACCTGTCTTCACCCGAGAGGCTCCCTATGGTTGATGAACATAAACACAGGATCGATGTCAGTTCGAGCTCCCAATGGCATGCAGCAATGCTTTTTGGTCTTGGCAACAATGGAATGAAAAAACTCATTCTATGTATATATAGCATAAGCCATTAATCCCCACGGGGTGGCCAGTTGGAGGTTTAATGGGCATGGGGCTCAACGTAAAACAAACAATAAATCTGCACGGGTTGTAATTAAAACCCCTACCAACTTAACTTTCGTGCTTACCAAAAATTTGGGCTATGCCGCAGCGGCGAATCAAATAGTATATCCTGCACAATGGGCGATGATCTTAAGGGTGACTCCTACGACCAAAAGCTGCAATAGGGAATTGAAGCAAGGGTCGAAAAATCTAAGCTGAAGTCAGCGCAACCATCGGGAGAATTAGTCTTAGAATTTGCGACCAGGAAACGCGACGGCGAAAACGAGGCTAAGGCCAAAGAATTGGCTCAAGAAAGAAGGCGGCAACGTTAAGGCTAAGAACTGCGCAATGGCCGGAGCATTTAGATTTAAGATCTGCGACCGATTGGCGCAAACTTTAAAATTTACGAATTGTTCCAACCATCGGCTGAGTTAATATTAAGAATTGTGCAACGACAACCATTTTAGAGTTAAAATTTGCAATCAACTTTTAGAGGAAAAGATAAAAAATGAATGCCTTTTGTCGGCAAAGTTAAGAACAAAAGATGTGCAATGGTCGGCCAAAATAAGGCTAAAATTTTCACAATAGCTGCAAACTTTATCATTAAGAAATGTGCAACTATCGGTGCTTTTATCATGAAAAATTGCGACCACTGCCAAAAAATGAATTTTTCCTTAGCAGAAAAAATCATAAATTTGATGAAGAAAGAGAAGACTTGCAAAGCTAAACAACACAAGTTTCAAAAGACCAAAGAAGGAGAATACTTGCAAAGTTAAACAAACAAGTTTCAAAAGACCAAAGGACTTATTTGAAAAATAGAAGGAGGGGCCCCAATATTTACAAAATTTGGGAGGGGATGTTGCAGCAACAACAATTGGCGATTCGCTGGTGAACACAGATCTCTGAAAAAATTCTTCTCATGATGAGAAAACTCACTAACTGTTAGCTCCATGTGTAACATGTTAAATTTTCAGAATTTACTTCAATCTGATCTAGGATCTTAACTGAGAGAACAACATGTACAGCATATCTACAGCATATTAATCATGGAGACAGTAATGCAAGCACACCAGAGACACAAAGATTTACTTGGAGAAAACCATAAAGGTGAAAAACCCCAATAACTTCCTCAGAGATAGATAGAGCAATGATACAACCAAGAGATAGACATATCCTAGCAGCAGATCCTCCTCCTCCATAAGTGTGCCACTCCTCCTTAAGTGCATGAGTGAGAAGTGAGTGATGAAATAGAGTGCCTCCCGCACTCTATTTATACTTGACTTGACTTGCCTTTTACATAAATCATGTCGGATCGAACTTAACCACATAATATAATGCTGACTGGGCCGACCCCCAATAGGGTGGTCTAATAACCCTTCGACCCACATGGCCGACCCCCAATAGGGTGGTCTAATAACCCTTCGACCCACATGACTTATACAGGGCCGACCCCAACAAGGTGGTCTAATAACCCATCAAGTATAAGTTACGACACTTACAATATAAATGATGACACTTCTGTATAGAGGAATAATACCATCTCTATAGGAGTACATACAACATACATATATGAAATACATTCCGAAGTTACATATACATCAACACTCCCTCTTAACTAGGAAGGTATTTCTCAGCACAGGTCTTCTAGCACAAGTCTTCTTCTCTGGATCATTGTCACTGGATAATCATCATCGAGTCATCATCATCGTCACTACTGCTGCTATCTCAATCAATCTCTGAATCTACTTGTCATAGGAAGTTCTACAGAGCCAGTCCTTTTTCATACTGGATGTAGGCCCACCACCTGTAGGTCTTCACCATCACTGGCCATACTGTGGAATCCTCAGGACTGATTACGTGCGTCACAAAACCTCGAAAGAGCATCCCAGGATGGTATGAGCACACGGCTCTACCTATAGGATCTCCCAGAGCCATATTATATGTGACCTCACTACAAAACCTCGCAAGAGCATCCCAGGCTGTTACGAGCACGCAGCTCTACCTATAGGATCTCCCAGGGCACGAATTACATGTGGTCACCACAAAACCTCGCAAGAGCATCTGCCAGATATCCCAGGGAAACGAATTACATGCCATAGGAAAAACCTCGAAAGACTATCTGTAGATCTCCCAGGGCATGAATTACATGTGGTCATCGCAAAACCTCGCAAGAGCATGCCAGGACTGATTACAGGCACACAGCCCAACCTATCGGATCTCCCAGGGACAGATTATATTACATGTGGTCATGTAAAAACCTTGCAAGAGCATCCCAGGACTTATTATGAGCACACAGCTCAACCTATTGGATCTCCCAGGGCGATATTATATGCCATAGGACAAAACCTCGAAAGAGCATCTGCCAGATATCCCAGGGAGCTATTATATGCCAGCAACAAAACCTTGCAAGACTATCTACAGATTTCCAAGGGCGCTATTATATGTTCTCCCAAAGCAAAACCTCGAAAGAGCATTTGCCAAATCTCCGAGGGAGCTATTATATGCCAGCAGCAAAACCTAGCAAGAGAATCTGCAAACCTCCCAGGGAGCTATTATATGCTTATCTGCACAACCTGTCCATGGCCACAGAGTATCAACCTGATACTCACCATACATCATCCTAATGTATACATCATCATCCAGATCATCATCACTGCAACATCCTGCTACATGTCATCTGGAGCAACATCCTGAACCTCGTCATCCATGATCATCCTGATCATATAATGCATCTACCTGATGCATACCAAGTATCTACCTGATACATATCATCATACATGATCCACCTGATCATACAATGTATCCACCTAATACAAATACAAAACGTGATCCACTTGATCATACCTGATACATATCAACATACATGATCTACCTGATCATACAAAGTATCCACCCGATACATATACAGATACATGGTCCAAGCATCCAACATGATGCATATACAAAACATATACAAATGATCCTCCTGATCATATCCAGCATCCAACATGATGCGTACATACATATACATATAAATGATCCAACTGATCATATCTAGCATCCAACATGATGCGTACATACATATAAATGATCCAATTGATCATATCCAGCATCCAACATGATGCGTACATACAGAGTAGTAACTGGAGCATCGTACTTATGCTCATCATCCAGCACTTACATCCACAACCATGTGAAGGATCCTCCTTCCAACATGCTTGGAATGGATTCTGCAAATGTGTCCATCACTTCTTCCTCAAAGTGTCATCAATCTAAAGAACACCGAGCCTCTCCCTGAAGTACTCGAACTTCACCCTGGCTAGTAGTTTCGTCAGCACATCTGCAATCTACTCGTCCATCGCAATGTACAGGAGCTTCACAGCTCCTCTTTGCACCATATCCCTGATATAGTGATATTTGATCTCTATGTGTTTCGACCTGTCATGAAACACTAGGTTCTTGGACAGCTTCACACAACTCTGGTTATCACAGAAGATACTAGTAGCATCCAATGGGAGATCAAATAACTCAGACAGTAGCTTTCATAGCCATACTGCCTCACAACTAGCTGAACAGGCTACAACATGCTTTGCCTCAACTGTACTCAGTGCTACGCAGGACTGCTTCCTGCTAAACCAAGAGATCACACCTGATCCCATACTGAAGCAACATCCAGATGTGCTCTTCCTATCTGCAACACTTCCAGCCCAATCTGAATCAACATAACCCTGTAGGTTAAACTTTTGATTCGCTTCATACTTGAGCCCATAATCCACTGTACCCTTCAGGTACCTCAGAACATGCTTTACAGCAACTAGGTGAACACTCCTCGGATCCGTCAGGAACTGGCTCAATGTGTTCACCGAAAAGTAAATATCTGGTCTCATGTTCGTCAGGTACATCAAGGACCTAATCATCTGACGATACATCATGACATCAACCGGATCAGATGGAGCATCACACATAAGCTTCATGTTCGATGCCATAGGTGTGACCATAGCCTTGCAGTCCATCATCCCAAACCTCTTCAGGATCTCTACTGCATACTTCCCTTATCCAAGGAAGATTCCATCTTCCACACCTCCATGCCAAAAACAAATAGTGCAACATCCCCAAGTTCCTCATCTCAAACTCGGCAGTAAGCTTCCACTACATGTTGGCAATCAATCTATCCTCACTTGTTACAAACAGGTCATGCACATACAATAGTAGAATTACTGGATTTCCTTCCTCAACCTTGTAGTAAAGGTTGGAATCCACTTTACTCTTGGTAAAGCCCAAACTGGATAAAAAGCTGTCTATCCTACAATACCAAGTTCTGCACATATATGATTCCCTGTCATGTGTCTCAGAACGAAGTGGCTTCTCCACATACACTTCTTCTTCAACTACACCATTCAAGAAGGCTATCTTGAAATCCATCTGGTGTATCTTCCACTTCATCACTGCAGCTAGAGCAATTACAAATCTAATGGAAGTGTATCTGGATACAGGAGCAAAAGTCTCTATGCTACCACCTGCAGCATGCTTGATCTTGTAGATCCTCTTGGAATTCACTATAGACTCCCCTTCAGGTCTTGGGACTGCATCCCAAACACCTTTATGATCGACTGGTACTCCTCGATCATGGCATTCTTCCCAGATCCTGGGAACTTCAATATATTCAATATTTTCAATAGATAACTTTGTTGCTGAACAAATGTTGTAGTCCTTCTTTTGTAGGTGATGGTATACGATCTTTCCTACACAACAAGTTAAATTGCATGATTAGAAAACATCTCATAGTTTTCAGAACAAAGAAATATGTCATACAATCATGCAATTATCTTAGCCAATGCTTCAATACAACATTTATCCATATCCCATAACTTTCTAGATGCCTTCCAATCTCTACCAGAACATTGTTAAGAGTGTGCACAACTCCCAACATGTCAGCAAAGAGGTTTCATTCTAAATGAGTAGCAATGGAATGTTGTACAGTGCTATAGGCCACTTACCCATCAAATGCATATTAGTATTATACTATTCATTAATGCAATCATTCTAATATGCACAATACATATCCTAAGTCTAGGAACATAAGCCTATACATCATTGAACAATTTTATTTCAATAAACAAATATGTAAGAAATGGTAATTAAAATACTTCTCTTTGTTTGTTTGTTTGGTGGACTCCCTCTGAGTCTTTGCTTCCTTACAGGAGCTGCTGAAGTAGCTTATTCTACACCTTTTTGTTGTGGAATGCAAAAGGATGGTCAACTCCCCCTGGATATCTGGACTCTTGCAGAAACTACTGGAGTGAGCTCCCTCTTGATCTTTGCTTCCTGGATTATTCATCCTACGTCCCTATGCATACTTATTAGTATCATGATTGTGTTATCCTTGTAATCTCATGCATTCATTAGTATATTCTCAATACTATCAAAACACAATAATCTTAAGCATGTATAGTCATGATCATAATAAGCATTAGTATTCAAGGTTTCAGGGAAGTCTTCTTTTACTCATGCATATTCTTATTTGATGATAGTACTCTTCTGGTTAGTTAAATAATCAAGATAAGAGATATAATATGCACAAAACCCGTGATTACTCAAACCTATACCTTAATGAATCTTTTGGTTAGTCATATCATCAATTATGGTAAGAAACATAGTATGCATACAACCATGACTATTCAAACCTATGACTTCATGAATAATCATTATCAACAACACAACAGTATAAAATCCTAACACAAGGTAGGATTCTAGCTTGATATAGGAAAAACATACCTGGATTAGCATGCTAGCTAGTTATGTCTAACATACCCGCATAATGTCTTCTGGTTCTCTTCAATGACTTGTGCTAGTAACATGCATGTTTCATAAGTTATCCATTGTAGGACCAAGTTATACATACCTCGTAAGTAGATCTTCTAAGTGATCCATGACAATGGATGAATCTTTGTCCTCATTTCATCATGATCATATGTTCTTGAACCAGAACATGATTTGTCTTTCTTGGTCTACCGTTCATGTTAGCAGACAACATAAAACTCATACAACACCATAATGCATTAGTACAATCATAAGCGTCAACACCCTAATCAATGAATATCTTCTATCGTGCATTCATAATTTTATTAAGGTGATACGACAAGTCTAGATTTAATCAAGATTGTACTAACCGTAATAATATGAAGACAAATATACCATAAACTTAATCATGAACAAATCTCGAAACATACCTGGATAAGTCATACCTGTCGATATTTCTTGTAATCTTCTTATGTAAGGCCTTAGCCTCATCTCCCTCTGAAACAGGAACTTCTTCACTTATGCAGGTGACCAATCCATCTTCTTCTAGGATTAACCCAATCCACTTGATTTGCAAGAACTAGACCTGGAGTTGGATATGGGTTTGTCAGAGAAACCCCAAAAATTCAAACTTTGAATTTCAAACTTCTGAAAGGATAGAAATATGTGCCTTGATGAGCTGATCAAGCTGGTATATTCAGAATTTGAAAAATGTAAAGTTTCACTCCTCAATTTTGCATTTGAAACTTCCATATTCACTGGACGTGACCCTGAACTGGGGTTTGATGAAGCCCACTCTTCTGCCCAATCAAAAGGTTTTATCCAAAGCTCTAAGCTTCTATTTTTCTGAGGAGCTTCCAGCCGTGGTCACAGATTTCAAAAATTCCCATTTTTGCAGAAGCCCTAATTTTCCACTTTTCTAATCAAAGTTCTGAACTAGGGTCTAATCAAGCCTGGCCTTCTGCCCAACCAAAAATTCTGATCTTGGTCTCTAAATTTTGATTTTGATGAGTAGCATCTAGCAGTGGTCTCCGATTACAAAATTTTTAACTTTCTTCGAAGCCCTAAATTCCGGAAGCCATGAATGAAGGTATTCAAAAATAATTCTGTTTTGACATAAATATGTACCTGATTGTTTCTAGTGTACCTCCAAACTTTTCAATACAAAGGGTCTGAAAAAGTTTGCTGAGATAGCCCGACCTGTTATCTTTCCATCCTGATAGGTCTGACCTCAATTGGATTCTCTGAGAGAGAGTTATGCCAAGTGTCGCAACGTGACCTGTTTATGGGATAATACAGGAGAGCAAACTTGTACGGCGTGCCACGTGTCCCTGCTTCAACTTCGGCCACTGAAAATTTTTTCGAGATAGTATAGTCTGTATACTACGTGTCACTTTTTACTTAATTTCATTTGGAGCTTCCTAGCCCAAGTTATGACCTTTTTCCCAAGGTCACCCGATTTTGACTCAGATCTGGAAGAGGCAGAAAACCTATATTGTACAGATCATAAATCACAAAGTACAACGAATTAGAGGTTGTTCTTTGGACACAAGGTACATGGGGATTTAATTTTCAACCTGTAAATATTTCAGATCCGAAAACTTTTCCACAACGGATTTATAGCGAAAGCTCTACGATGACTGGTTTTTTCTATATCAATCCCTAGCATCGTAAGTGCAACAAGTGTCATACATGCCATATCATGCCTTCTTCAGGCTAGCTCTGATACCATGTTAAATTTTCAGAATTTAATTCAATCTGATCTAGGATATTAACTGAGAGAACAACATGTACAACATATCTACAGCATATCAATCATGGAGACAATAATGCAAGCACACCAGAGACACAAAGATTTACTTGGGGAAAACCATAAAGGTGAAAAACCCCAATAATTTCCTCAGAGATAGATAGAGCAATGATACAACCAAGAGATAGGCATATCCTAGCAGTAGATCCTCCTCCTCCATAAGTGCACCACTCCTCCTTGAGTGCATGAGTGAGAAGTGAGTGATGAAATAGAGTGCCTCCCGCACTCTATTTATACTTGACTTGACTTGCCTTTTACATAAATCATGTAGGCTCGAACTTAACCACATAACATAATGCTGACTGGGCCTACCCCCAATAGGGTGGTCTAATAACCCTTCGACCCACATGGCCGACCCCCAATAGGGTGGTCTAGTAACCCTTCGACCCACATGACTTATACAGGGCCGACCCCAACAAGGTGGTCTAATAACCCATCAAGTATAAGTTACGACACTTACAATATAAATGACGACACTTCCGTATAGAGGAATAATACAATCTCTATAGGAGTACATACAACATACATATATGAAATACATTCCGAAGTTACATATACATCAACATAACAAAATGCCCTCATAGTTCAACTTCTGTGAATGCAGTGATCACTTTATCATAATGGTCATTTGGGAAAGGGAAACTTTGACTCAGACTTTCTTACAACTCTCTCAGGGCCAGAGTGTGGATTTCATTTTGAAATCTATCTTGCAGGTGCTAACTAATATAGGACTCCACAGGATTGTAACAATATCTCATAGACATATTCGTTTGTTCCTCATTCCCATGCTATCTGCATCCTTTTGGATGTTTCTTAATTGACAACTTTTGCCGTTTGAGCCTTCCAGAAATAAATTTCTTCAACTTTCAATACTTGATTTAGGTTCTTCAATCCACAATGTCCTTTTGTGTGAGAGAGAGATTTATTTGATTATCAAGCTTCACGGACAGAGAAGAACCTTGTTGGGATGAATTATTTGAACAACTTCGTTGATTGAACACTTTTTGCTTCTCTCAGCCATGCTTTAATTGAGGCGAGAATTTCTGGAAAACAGACTCTTTGATATTAGTTCTTTGGGATTTTATTTGTAGCATGGGATCATTTTAAACACCATACATCTGTGAGACATGCTTCCTTTCCATGGGTCCATCATAGCGAACTTCCTGAGATATGCATTAATGTTAAAGTGAATAGAGCCCCAAGATAGTGAGAAGGAAATGCTAAATCTCAGTTATTTAACCGGGTTTATTTTTACCAAATAGAAAAGGATCTCTTCATTCCTAAAGGCCACTCAATGAAAACAAGGTCACGAAGATACATTCTCTTTATAAGTGAAATTCTACCTTTCAATATTTTGAGAATTGCTCGGAGTCTTGTCTCACTGCTAAGCCAAGAGTTGGGCTAGGCTTTATTAAAGAAAGAATATAGAAAAATTGAGCAAAAAGCAAGGTAAAAATCAAACCAAACAAACTTAAAAGTCGCAAAAAAACCACAAAACAACAAATTACAAGAAAAGAAACAAAAGCACTTATGTATGTACAAAACTCCCTATGAGATTATGCGAAGTGCTGCTTTAAAGTGAGGCCGTTGAGAGGGAGATTAAATTCCTCTCATTGCAGGTCTTTCAGCTTATATGTTGATGGGCCAAGCTTTTTAGAAATTTGATAAGGGACATGCCATAAATGTTGAGACTTTGTGTGCATCCACTTACCATCATGTGGATGGTTCCATTCTAGAACTAAGTCACCTACTTCGAAACTTCTCCTTCCATATTTCCATTTATGAAACCACCTTTTGACTATATCTTGATGTTGGTGGAACCGATCTTTGGATTTAAGCCGAGATTCTTCAAGCTTCAGCAGGGTATCAATTCTTGATTATAGGACTAGACTGCTAGACCCTCGAGAGGCTTGGGCCAATTGCAAGGATGGGAGTAAAATATTCAGAGGGAGGATGGCTTCTTTACTGTAGACTAGAGTGAATGGGGAAACTACTAAGGCATTCTTTAGGGTGACTTTGTCTTCCCATAAAGCGTTTGGGAGGGCTGTATGCCAACTTCTTTGATTTTCAATTACAGTTTTCTTAAGAATTCGAATGAGAATCTTATTGGTAGAATCAACTAATCCATTTCCTTGGGGATAGTAGTTGGATGAATAATGTAATTTAATTCCTTTCTCATAAACAAATTCATTTATCTTCAAAGATGAATAATAAGTTGCATTATCAAAGACTAGGGAAATTGGAACCCCAAACCTGGTTATGATGTTTTCCTCCAGGAATCTGATAACTACATATTCATTTATTTTGCATAGTGGAGCAACTTCTACCCATCTTGTAAAATAATCCGTACCTATTAGAATATACCGATGCTGCAATGAAGAATACGGATTTATCTCACCAATAACATCTATGCCCCACTACTCGAATGGTTCAGAGATAATGACTGCCTGTAGTGGTCCTATTGCTTCTGGCAATTTCTCGACACTTCTTTACATACATCACAATTACGGGCATAAGCATGAGCATCTATGAATAAGTTGGGCCAATAATACCTAGCTCTGAGAATTTTATGTGTTGTGGTATCTCCAGAATAATGTCCCCCAGCAAGGCCATCGTGCAATTCCTTGACAATGCTATCAGCATCTTCTTTCTCTGGACATATAAGGAAAATCCCATCATAATTTCTTCTAAAGAGCATCCCATCAATGATTTGATAGGCTTCTGATTTGAGATGTAGTGCTCTCCTTTGCTTAGAAATCCAGTGTTCCAACGAATATCCTTGCTGCAAATAATGCACTAGGTCTCTATACCAAGATTCAGGAGCTGTGAAGATAGGACATACCTCAACAATATTCTGTTCCGCTTCATTTTTCCAATTTAGCTCTTCGTCAACCAGATTCTCGATGAGTAATTTACATAACCCTTGACCCTTGATGATGGTTGCGGGTTTGAATTCTAAATCATACTCTTGAAGAGCAATGCCCCAGTTTCCTCTCCATTCTCTTAATTCTTTCTGAACGAATAGAGATCTGATGGCGGGGTGGGGAACTATGACTTTGGTTCTGTTTTTTAGAATATATGGCCTGAACTGCTTTACCGCTTTGAATACGACATTTACTTTCTTGTCTACAACAGGGTAGTTTAGTTCAGCGCCCTGCAGATGAGTGCTATTAAAGGAAATTGGGTATTCATCTCTTGATTCTACTTTCTGCATGGGCATAGCTGCAAGAGAGTTATCCGAAGCAAAGGTGTACATAATTACATCCTTATCGAATTTCGGACTCCTTAAAGAAGGTGCATTAGCTATGGCATCTTTGATTTCTTTAAAATCCACTTTCTCCAAGTCAGTCTGCTTGAATTGTACACTCTGCTTTATCATTTGCTGCAAAGGTTTAACAGTCTGAGCGAAATCTAGAATGAACCTTTGAAAAAAATTAATGGTGCCCATAAATGATTGCATAGATTTTTGTTGTGGGGCATAGTAATCTTGTTGGTAGCTTGAACTCTCTCTTGATCTATTGAGATTCCCTTTTTTGAAATGATATGACCCAAAAAATTTCCTTCAAGAACAGCAAAAACCCTTTTCTTGGAATTTAAATAAATACCATATTTCCTGCAATGATAAAAAATATGCTTAAGGTGGAAAACATTATCTTCTCTCTTCTTTGAGAAAACTATCACATCATCTAGATAGACTACAACACAGTGATCGCCTAATCCTCGAAAGGCGATGTCCATCGCTCGCTAGAATGCAGCTCCCGCATATATCAAGTCGAAAGGCATCCTGCGGTATGCAAAGGTTCCCCATTTTGTGTGAAAAGTGGTCTTGGGATGATCTTCTTCTCCTACTAGCACCTGATTGTACCCAGAAAAACCATCTAGTAGAGAGAACAACTCTGATCCTGACACCATCTGTAAAATTTTCTCCATTGGGAGCATGGGATAGTTGTCTTTATTGGAAGCTTTATTCAAGTTCCAGAAATCCACACACAATTTGATTTCTCTCGATTTCTTCCGGATGGGGACTAGATTAGAAACCCATTCTGAATGTGGGACTTTAAAAATAATCTTTGCATCTAACAATTTCTTTAACTCCTTTTGAATCAGGGGCTCAAGATTTGGATGCATTCTTCTTAATTGTTGTTGAAATGACTTAACACCTTCCTTCATTGGTCTTATGTGTTGAATAATGCGAGTATCATATGTATTCAGATCCTCATAAGTCCATGCAAAGACATCGTTGTACTGCTAAAAAAATTTGACAAACTTATCTCTCTCGCTTGGCGAACAACATTTTCCAAGATTAACATATTTTGGTTCAGCCTCTCTACCCAGATTTACTAACTCATGCCGCATGGAAGCGCTGTGAGTTTTAGCATTCACTAGCCTCCTGAACTTGTTTTGCAGATCAAACAAACTTTCAAGAGATCTCACTCCCTTGGGTATGAAATTTCCTTTAACTGCATCTTTGATTTGTAGGTCTAAATCATGCTTCTCTTCATCTATTATGGCTTCTTGGAAGACATCTTCATTTGTTAAGAAGCTAATGATCTGATCATCATCATCAAACACTCTAAGATTTGTAATGTTATCTGGAACAGACGGCCTAGAAATCAATTCAATAGAGCACTTGTTATTAGTAGGCACTAATCCGGAAGCAGAGGTATCTAACAAATCAGCTGCAACATTTCTTAATCTAGGAATGGAGTTGATATTAAAAGCATCAAAAGATGAAATCAAATTCCAAACCTCTGACTGATAACCTTTTAAGTTTGGTGAAAGGCAGTGAATTGTATCTCTCACTTGCCTAACAACTATCTCTGAATCACCAAATACTTTCAAATATTTAACATTTAAACTAATAGCTTTCTTCAACCCATGGACCAGAGCTTCATATTCAGCAATATTATTGGTGCATTTGAACTCTTGTCTACAAGATAAAAAGTGTTTATTGGCTTCAGGATCAATTAAAACACAACCAGCTCTGGATTCTTCTTGATTCTTGGAACCGTCAAAGTATAGAACCCAAAAAACATTTTTTGTTCTAACTAAATTAGTATCATTGCAACCTAAGCTAGTAACTAATCCTACTATGTTACAATCAATATCATCAGTCCAAGAAAATTGAAGGAGATTGGATTGTTCATCTGAATTATGGCTCACATCTTTCGATTGATAATTACACGGTTCAATATCTAAGAAATAATATCCCAATACTGAAGATGAGAAAGCTACAGCTTCATTCTTTTCCTCTAACTGGGTAACATTTTGTTTCATGTGGGGTTCTCTTAGTATTTTAGTCTGGTTTTGTCTGTTATGATAAGGTAACCACAAATGAGACCAGTTTGTTGCAAAGTAACCATTTAATTTCGTAGACCAGTCCCTGCTTAAAATCAAACCATAAGCCTCAGGAATATCGACCACCACTATATCAACGAATTGACACACTCTAAGATCTACTGACAACCTAATAAGCACATCTTTCATCTCTCCGATGACTTTAACAATAGTTCTATCTAACTATATGATTTGAGATGGGGATGGAATTGAATGCCCATTAATATTTTTTCAAATTGATAGTGGCATGACATTCGAGGAAGCTCCAGAACCTACCAAATAGTTATGCACATTATGATTAAAAATTTCAAAATTCAACAGAAACGACAAAGTTTGTGATCAAGATTTCCCGCTAATGCTAGCTTCGTTTATCTCCAGGTTATCTTTCGTGTTTTCTACCAAAGTAGTAGCTTGTGGGTCAAAAGCTTCGAGCAATTTCTTTCTTTGATGGGGCAGACTACACATATCAAATATAGACACATTTGCTTTCACCTTCTTAATGTCTTCGATTATATCATATCCCATGTCACATTCTTTTGAGACTTTAGGTTGATTTTTTGTTTTGTTCAGAGTGACCTTTGGCTGCTTAGATATTTTTGCACTTGGTTCTTTTGTCACTGTTGGGTTTTCCTTAGGCTATGGTGGAATAACCGTTATGTGCCGCTTTGGCATTTCCTTCACAACCTTGTCTTTAGGTGCATCAACGGTTTGATCAAGCATTGGGCCTTGACTTCTAGTGGTGACATTAATTGATGCGGTTTAAAATTCATCAGCTAGATCTTCGAAAGAAGGTTCTTTCATGGGTTCCCAATCCCATAAGACCATTGTTGTGTTGGGACCGAGCTCTTCCTACTCAAAAATCTGCTCTCCCTGAGGATCTTTTTGATCTGTTATCTGCGCATCTAGCATTTCGTTCATCACTAGGCTCATTGAATTTATCGACTGTGGAAAAAAAAATTCTCATTGTTGTTCTTGATGGAAGGTACAAAAATGATCCATGCCTACATTTAAATTTAGCATAGCGGAATTGTTCACCAGTGGAAGCGGCTGACCACTTTCACCTCTCTTCTTATAGAAAGGTTTGAATGGTTGCATGGAAGTGCTAGCTATCTTATCTTTCTCCATATCGATAATTTTGTTAGAAATCTTTTGCATCATTTTGACCATGTTTTCCATATCTGTTGATGGTTCCTGTTTATTTCTAGTTAGCAAGAGAGGTTTCTTAACAACTATTGGCATTGTTTCCAGATCGAGAGAATGCTTAGCAATGCTGTCAGCTTCTTCTTCTACCTTCTTGGCTTCTTTGAAGTTTTCTATCAAGGTAGTTTTATTTGTTCTCTTAACAAACATTGCTATGGGAGGATAAAGTGTTGTTGTATAATATTCAACTAAAGACTCCTCAACAGGTCTTGTTGCATCACTAAAATTGTTCAATAATGTAGTAAATCTTTGATTAAATTCTTGAACCTTTTCTTTATTTTCCATTCTCATGGACAACAATTCTTTCATGAGTGTAGAAACTATTTTCTGATTTCCATATTTTTTCAAGAAGCATTTCTTAAAATATTCCCAATTAGATATTGAACTAGCTTGCAAACTAAAGTACCAGGAAGATACTTTGGGCTCGAAAGTGTAAGGAAAAATCCTACAGACTACATCTTCATGTTGCACATTTAAAAGACTTAAAGCCAACTAGAAACTCTTAAGATGATCTTCAGCAGAAATACCTTTCCCAAGATCATATTTAGGCAAAAGCTTTTATGGATCCTTGGGAATATCATGGAATGGCCCAACTAAATTCAGTGCTACTCTTGATCTCCATACAGGCACAACCATGGATCTACGTGGAGAATTTGGTGGAGTGTTATGTGGAGAATTAAGTGGGGTATGTGGTTCCTCTAGATCTCGAGTATTTTGAAGTCTGATTTCTCCAAGAGGCTCTGTGATTTCTCCAAGGATAGATCTACCAACTCTTCAAAGTTCTGAACAAGAATTGAATCTCTTGTATACTGCATTTCCCTTCTATGGGGTCTTCTTCTGGGGAGTAAGGGAATCGCGTTCAAACCACCAAGTTTCCTAACATAAGCACAGGTATGTCTTCTTAAATTCTCTACTTCAACAAAAGGAACAACATACAGTGTTTCTTCCTGCTCGATTTCAGAATTGGGATCTTCTTAATTTATTAATTCCAGATCTAAATTATCTGGGATAGCTGTTTCAAGTGGGTCTTTAGTGGGATTTCTTCTAACGAAAGGATCTCCTCTACCAGCCATGCACTGCTGGCCCTCCTTCTAGCACCAAAAACTGTTGATGCCTCGAAAATTGTAGCATCAATAAGCAAGGGATTCTCCCCAGTAGGCAAGCCCAATTAGATCAGTCACCGTTTGGTGTGGGGAATTCGTCCACTTAACGGCTCGGCTACCATGTAAGATTTAAAGATTTGTTTTCCATTTCACCGGTTATGGCCCGATCCACCGTTTATGTATTTTTATTTTAAAGATGAGATGCAGGTGTTGTAATCTAAATGCAAGTAGTTAAACCAATCTAATCTAAAACTATGCAAGCAAATTTAATCTATCCTCATAAGGAGAAAATTTAAAGAATGAGTAATAAACTAGAAATGCAACCAAGAATTTCACAGATAGTTGTTAAATTGAATAGAGGCATTTACAGCAGAAAGTAAAGATTATCAAAGATAACTTTGATAGAGATAAACATTCTATTACCCATTTTACACAGAAATTTTGCATAGGAGAGTGAAAGCATTCATAACAAAGAAATAATTCAGATGGTTAAGAATGATCTCATAGTCAATATGTGAATAATGTAGAAGTAATTCAGCCAATAATTTAGAGATTTCTTTATTGATGCAGTAAAAATAGCCTGCCAAAACTCCTTTCTCATCTCTTCTATTCCTATATTTATAAATTTTACAAAAATTGTCTCTTATCAAAACCTAACCCTAGGGGGACACAAAATTTTTTCCTCTAGTGCCTAAGGAGACAAAAGACATTTCCAATTGTTTTTACAACATATTTATACAATAAACAAAATTCTAGATGTCTTTTCTCAAAATTACAATAAAACAAATTAAGCTCCAGACGGTCCTGCCGCTTCGGCTGATTTCTCTACAGCTGTTGACTTGCTCTCTTCAGCAGGTCGGCTTGCTTCTGCTGGTTTGTCCAACTCTTGAATATGACTGGCCCACTTGCTAATTTCTCTCAGAATGGTATTTCCCCACGCAGAGATTATCACTTTCAACACTATTTCATGCTTGCGCAAATCTGACTTGACACTTGTTGCTCCTGCTACAACTACCTAAGCAACATCTTCTAGGAAATAGGCGTGGACAACGGTCTTCCCAATGAATTGGTGGAGGTCCTCTGAGGTTAGCGTCTCTATCTTCTTTAGATATTCTAATTCTACATTTATGTTACCCTGTAGTTCTGCTAGACACTGCCCTCTCTAAGGAAATTCATAAATGGTCTGAGGTAAAATCATGTGACCTTTATCATGGGTTTCCCGGATCTTGGAGTAGAAAGTATGGCAGTTTTTTACGGTTTTCCGGATCTCAAGACTTAACTTAGCACCACAATCCCTGCAAAACTCGAGGACTCCTGTATCCATGTCCAATTCCTTAGCGGTTTTAACACACGGGCTTGAGCGGAATCCAGATCTCCCTTTCCTCCACTCAAATTGTTCCTTTATTTCTATCATGCGATGCGCATAGTTATTGTTCAGTTTAAGCGCCTCAACCTCAATGGCTGTCATCCTCATTATCATTTCCTTCATCCTACAGACCTCTTCTGAAATCAATACTAGCGATTGATGAGTCTTTTCTTGCACGTCACAAGCTTGTTTGTAAAATGTAGCTAGATCCTGCTTCTTTTCATTTGCTTCCTTGAGCTGTTCTAACAACTCTACCTTTTCTTGTGTCAGCCTTTCAAATTGAGGCTTGAAGAACTCAATTTGCTGAACATTGTTGGCTTCATGATTCTCCAATTTTGTTAGAAGAGCCTTTAAGTCCTTTTCCTCGCCTTCTGAGATTGCCAACTGTACTTCAAGCTCATTTTTTTCATCTTCGAATTGGAGAATTTGCAAAGCTGTTTCTTTTTTCTCTTCCTGTAGCTTCTTGCATATTAACCTTAACTCGTTACCTTCCAACACATCTTTCTGCATGTTACCTTTCATTTTGAAACACAATTCCCTGTACTTTTTAGCTTCTTCTACCAGTCGATCAACATTATCTTTACTAGCCTGAGATGAGGCCACAACACATGCTGCTATGAAACTAGGGTCGCTGTCAGTCCCTTTGAAAAGCGGAGTTTCTGATACTCTGATCTCTAAGCGCCCTTCTTCAGTCCTCATCCTCTTATCCGATCTCTCGACAAGAACCTTCCTCTTGCTATCATAGAAAACGGAATCCAGGTTGGCCACTTGGTGCTATTTTGAAGGAGTGTATGGGGTAGGTGCTAGTTCTTCAGTTGCGATATCCCCTTCATTAACTATCCCTGGTTGGTTTATTTTCGATATATCTATATCCATGGCTTGTGAACCGGACATGCCTTGTTCTGCAGCTCTCTTGGACTCTTCTTCTTCTTCTCTTGCTTGCTTTTCTGCTAACTCAACTAGCTTTATTGCTTCCTTATTTTCCTTCTCCCTTATCTCCTGCAACTTTTCTACCTCCTTCTACTGCAATTTGACGGCTTCTTCTTGCAATCTAGCAGTTTCTTCTTGCAATCTAGAAGCTTCATCTTGCCGGATCCTCTCTTCTTCATCTCTCTGATCTTTTGCTTCTTGCTCCTATTGAGCTCTAGCAGCTTCTGCATCTTGCTGCTGGTTGACTTCTTGCTCTTTTTTTAGTCTTTCTTCTTCCTCTTTTTACTTCCTCTTTGACTCCTCTGATTGTGATGTTGCTGCCTCCCATTCCTTTTGGATCAAATCCACAGGTCTGGGGCTGGAAATTGCTCCGCTTTTAGTGCGGTAATGTTTTCCCAATTTAATTAAGTTCCTGGTGCTCCGGAAAAATTCTTCGTCCATGTCCCAAATATGTGCATACTCAAAAGAAGTTCTGACATTGGTACAGTGCTCAACAACTCTTCCATTAGGATGATGCCTTCTAAATCCTCTAAGTATTGGGCAAAGTTTTCACCATCTTTTGGGCAAAATTTTCACCATCTTTTGGGAAAAATTTTCACCATCTTTTGGCTTCTGTAGACTATATGCACCGATGGTGAAGGGAATCAGTGGGTACATACCTTTCTTCCTCTCACAAAGAATCTTGTTGACACCACTGATGAACAACTTTCTTATAGCTTCTTTGTGTACTACAAAATCTGTGACATACTGGGGAAACAAAAAGGGAGGTTGAGATCCTCCACTCATTCGGGTATAGGTACCTTTTGGAAAGAAGTAATAGTCCCCAAACTCTTCTATGATGGACATGGCGTTTTTAGACAAACAATTTGGCTCTTCTTTAAAAATAAGCTGATATAGGGGCATGATGAGCATTTCGCAAATCTGTTTGTAGTGATTTGCGTATTTCTTTTCCCATGTGAGTTGATATGCTACAAAACGAGTGGACTCCTTTCTGCTCCAAACGCAACCCAAATCAGGAAAAGAGTGCTTGCTTAATAAACAATCCATAAAATATGAAGACATCAAGAAATCAACTTTCTTCTGGGTCAGTCCTCCTTGGGCAGCAGTTAAGTGTGATACCATGTTCTCTGAGATTACGTCGGCCCAATTGAATATTGTTCCAGATGTGGCTACATGAACCATCACTGGCACCCAGCCAAGCTTGAAAATGTTTCCATTTGGCATGCCGAAAATTCAGCTCAGCATTAAGGCAATAAGTCTATAAGGAGTCCTTAGAAGCACACTTTCTTACTCCCCGCTGGTCCTTTGCTTGATTTTCCTTTCAATTATCATCATCTTTATCGCAGACTCCAGAGGGTCTATAGTTTGCTTTGCTAACCATTCATTGTCTAGCCAAGCCCTTGCCTTTGGTAGCCTATAAGTATCCATGATATGTTCTAGTGCGAAGGACGCAAAATTCATCCTGGTGTTATCATTAATGAATCTTGTATCAGTATTAACATGAGGAATTATCCATCCAATAACTTTCAAACATGGAAATAGATCGGGACGAGTTGTTGCCTTGTGAAGGCTTGACTTCTTGATGTTCAAATAGACCATGGTTTCTTCTAGGGATGATTTGGGGTAATTCTGATCCCTGATAAACCTGTATAACTCACCCCATTGAAATTCTGGGGTGGCGTTTCCTAGGGCTGCTTTGGTGACAACTTGTGTATCGCCAAACATGGTTTCAAGCGAGGTCTCCAACAATATTTCTACGTCTGAGTCCAACTTGACCAGCTTAGCCTTCTACCTAGAATATCTCCTATGCATGTCAAACCCGTAATGGCAAGGATAACGCAAATGAGGAGTTGACAAATTCATGAGCAACCATCATTAGTGAAACAACACATCATTCAAATTCATGGTGCTAGGAGGAAATTGAGCATGCACGAGTGTTGGCTTTCAATTTAAAACCATCCTTCAGAGACAACGGTGATGAGGAGGTACATTTGAACCAAAACACCCATGCAACGACTCAAAAATGCAATTTAAACAATATCAAACGCTGCTAGCTAGCATTTTACAATATCTTATGATAAATTCAATTATTCCACTGGCACTAGTTCTTTAAAAAAAATTATCATGCAAAGCGTTGTTACTGTGGGATAAGGAATTTTCTCGGATTCTTCAGTGGGCTTAACGTACGGGCTTATCATCTAGGGCATGACTTATCATCTGGGACAATGACCAGTACAGTATGGTATTCCCAGGAACTAACATATCCTTCGATGTATGCTACAGAATAGAATGTGTGCTAAGGATGCCACCAAGAAAGCTAAAGGATGCCTAGGATGCCAGCAGAGTTACCCGCCTATGTATGCTATAGAATGTGTGCTACAGAGCTAACAGAATGTATCAGTGCTATTAGAGGCCTTATTATATTTTTTTGATAGGTATTTTTATAGGTTCAGCTTTTAGCAATAAAACGAAAACCGGGATGAATCTTTTTCATAATACTGAGAAAAACAATGACCGACAGGCCATATTGCATGTGCGCAAAACACGGCTCCCTTGGGTCATGATTCGATGTGAATATTAATAGAAAACCTTTGCACTTGATCAACTTTATGGGAGGTCTTCCTAATAAGAAAAGATGTTCCCTCAAATCACACGAAAATGGGAGGGATTCAAGTGCTAGAACGACGTGGATTTGGCCATGAGGACCATTAACAAAACAACTTTAAAGCAGAAACATTCAAGCTTTTAACGGAATTTCCTTCTTGACAAAAACAAAGGGGAGGGATCGAGGACCTACCTGTCTTCACCCGAGAGGTTCCTTGTGGTTGATGCACGTAAACACGAGATTGATGACAGTTCGAGATCCCAATGGCAAGCAGCAATGCTTTTCGGTCTTGGCAACAATATAATGAAAAACCCCGTTCTATGTATATATAGCATGAGCAATTAATCCCCACAGGGTGGCTAGTTGGAGGTTTAATAGGCACAGGACTCAACGTAAAACAAACAATAAATCCACATGGGTCGCAATTAAAACCCCTACCAACTTAACTTTCATTCTTACCAAAACTCTAGGCTACGCTGCGGTGGCGATTGAAATTGTATATCCTACGCAATGGGCGGCGATCTTAAGGGTGACTCCTGCGAACAAAAGCTTTGACAGGGAATTGAATCAAGGGTCAGTGACTCTAAGCTGAATTCAGCGCAACGGTCGGGAGAATTAGTCTTAGAATTTGCGACTAGGAAGCGCGACAGGGAAAACGAGACTAAGGCCAAAGAATTGGCACAAGAAAGAAGGAGGCGATGTTAAGGCTAAGAACTGCGCAATGGTCAGAGCATTTAGCTTTAAGATCTGCGACCGATCGACGTAAACTTTAAAATTTACGAATTGGCACAACCATCGACCGATTTAATACTAAGAACTGCATAATGGTGGCCATTTTAGAGTTAAAATTTGCAATCAACTTTGAGAGAAAAAGATAAAAAATGAATGCCTTTCGTCAGCAAAGTTAAGACCAAAAAATGCGTAACGGTCGGCCAAAATAAGGCTAAAATTTGTGCAAGAGTCGCAAACTTTATCATTAAGAAATGCGCAGCTGTCGTCGCTTTTATCATTAAAAATTGCGACCACTGCCAAAAAACGAATTTTGGCTTAGCAGAAAAAATCATAAATTTGTCGAAGAAGGAGAAGACTTGCAAACCTAAACAACACAAGTTTCAAAAGACCAAAGAAGGAGAAGACTTGCAAAGTTAAACAAACAAGTTTCAAAAGACCAAAGGACTTATTCGAAAAATAGAAGGAGAGGCCCCAATATTTACAATTTTTTTGGGGGGGGTATGTTGCAGCAACAACAAAAATTCAATAGAGTCATTCCAATATTTAAGTTTGGACTTATACTCTAAATTCCCAAAGATACAAATCAACATGAGTGAAGGATATGTAACCATGTTCACCACAAACAAAGATTATCATGATATTTTGAAAATTTGGTGGATTATGGACAAGTTATTTAGAGAAAGGAATAAATGTGTTTACTCACCCTAAAATATCAAATTTCCTTTTATCTATGTAGTGGCACTAATTAAGGGGCTATATGGTGGAAAATATGCCATAGATTTCAAGGAAACATGGATCCCACTTCCGCATTAGGGAGCTGAAATGGGCCAAGTTTTAATTGGCCGAGTATTTCATCCACTACCCTCAGTGATCATGCTGTCTCTAGGGAAAATATTTTATTGTAGATAGTCCTACAATTTTCTACATGTCATCCTTCATAGTGGATATTATTTGCACAACTAATCACTAGCTAGAAATTGGTGGGAAATGGAAACCAACAAAGAAACCTATTCATATTTATTTAAAGTATTGTGGGAACACAAGTATGGGATTGAGATCATGAGAAATTATGATAATTCTAATGCTTTCCTATTTACCTTGGCGTTCTGTAAGTGATATCCTTGTATCATGGAGGAGGCAATGCAAGCAATTAGTACTAGTGGTGAATGTTACATGATGGATACATAGACTTATCTTACGATATATGGAGCATCCAAGCCTCTACATATTATACTAAAGTTCATCCTTGATAATCTTGTTATTATAGATATTTCATGTCAAAATTTTATACATGGACTTGTAGGATTATTGATAAAAGATACGTAAAAATAATGACCTTGATTACGACTATCCCTAGGATTCTATCATATGTAGACCACCAAAGTACTAGTAATAGAAACCAAGACAATGGTTACCTCTCATTTCAGTCAGGAAATATTCAAGATATATGATCCCTTAGGCACAACTATGCATCACTATCGACCGTATAAAAATGAAACATGGACAAATAAAAATATATACAAAAGCGGTAGTGTTGATGTTCTCCATGGTTCCGGCATCGGGAAAACATTATGTAGATTGTTCTCTTGGATGGATTCGTGTTGATGTAATCGTAACTTCGGAATGTATTTCACCTATGTATATTGTATTCCTATAGAGATTTTATTATTCCTCTATACGGAAGTGTTTGTATTCCTATAGAGATGTTATTATTCCTCTATATGGAAGTGTCGTCATTTATATTGTAAGTGTCGTAACTTATACTTGATGGGTTATTAGACCACCTTGATGGGGTCGGCCCTATATGAGTCTTGTGGGTAAAAGGGTTATTAGACCACCCTATTGGGGGTCGGTCCTGTCAGCATTATGTTATGTGGTTAAGTTGAGGCCGACCTATTAAAGGTTATTAGGCAAGTCAAGTCAAGTATAAATAGAGTGCGGGAGGCACTCTATTTGATCATTCACTTCTCACTCATACACTCATTAGAGAGTGGCACACTATTGGAGGAGGAGAAGCTGCTGCTAGGAGTATATCTCTTATGATTGGGTTTTGTATCATGTCTCTATCTATCTCTCAGGAAGTTGGGGGTTTTTTCACCTTCGTGGTTTTCCCCGGTGAAACTCTGTGTCTCTTGTGTGCTTGCATTATTGTGTCTATGATTGATATGATGTAGATATGTTGTACATGTTGTTCTCTTAGCTAAAATCCTAGAATAGATTGAAGTAAATTTTGAAAAACTAACATGGTATCAAAGCTATCCTGAAAGAAGGCATGGTATGGAATTTATGACAATTGTTGCACTTGCGAAGCTAGGGCTTGATATAAAAAAAACTAGTCATCGTAACACTTTCGCTATAAATTCATTTTGGCGAAGTTTCAGGATCTAAAAATATTACAGGTTGAAGATAAGATCCCCATGTACCTTGTGTCCGAAGGAGATCCTCTAATTTGTTGTACTTTCATATTTATGATCTATACAATATAGGGTTTCTGCATCTTCCAGATCTAAGTCATAAACAGTTGACCTAGAAAAAAAAGTGACAAATTGGGCTAGGAAGCTCCAAATGAAATTTCGTAAAATGTGGTAGGTAGGGAACGGACTGTACTTTCATAGGTACGATTTTTAGAGGCCGAAATTGAACCAGTGACACGTGGCACTTCGTACAAGTTCGCTCTCCTATTTTATCCCATAAACAGGTCACGTTCCGACACTTAGCATAACTCTCTCTCACAGAATCCATTTGAGGTCACACCAATGGGGTTGGAAAGTTAGTAGGTCAGCCTACCACAGGTGGAAGTTTCAAACCCTGTAGATCTGAAATTTCTTAGTTACACTAGAAACAATCAGGTGCATATTTCTGTCAAAACATAATTGGATTTTGAGTACCTTCATTCATGGCTACGGGAATTTAGGGTTTCGGAGAAAGTTGGAATTTTTGTAATGGGAGACCAGGCTGGATGCTCCTCATCAAAATCAAAATTTACTGACCAAGATCGATTTTTTTGGTTGGGTAGAAGGTCAGGCTTGATCAAACCCTAGTTCGGGACTTTGATCGGAAAGGTGAAAAATTAGGGCTTCTCAAAAAATGGGAATTTTTGAAATCTGTGACCATAGATGGAAGCACCTTGGAAAAATCGAAGTTTAGAGCTTTGGATCAAACTATTTGGTTTGGTGAAGCACCGAGCAACTCAAACCCTGATTCAAGGTCCTCCCGAGTGAATCGAGAAGATTGAAAAGCAAATTTGAGGGGTGAAACTTTGCATTTTTCAAATTCTGAGTATACCAGGTTGATCAGCTCATCAAGGTGCGTGTTTCTATCTTTTCAGAAGTTTGAAAATCAAAGTTTGAATTTTTAGGGTTCCTTGACAAACCCTAATCTAGCTCTAGATCTAGTTTCTGCAAATCAAGTGGATTGGGTTAATCCTAGAAGAGAATGGATTGGTCGCCTGCATAAGTGAAGAAGTTCCAGTTTCAGAGGGAGATGAGGCTCACAGAAAATTTTAGGGGCTAATCTTAGCCCATGGGCTAAATTTAGGGGTTTTAATTTTGTATTGGGCTATTTTTTAATTAAATGATCATTTACTATGATTAGCCCAATTTTTATATATTTATTTTTAATAAATGGCACAATAGCCACGTAAAATATATAAAGAGACCCTAAATATAACCATTTAGCCCTTGTTTGATTAGATTTGAAGCTCTCATCGCGGCTCCCTCTAATTCGCCCAAATCTATAGAATGGTAGTTTCCCTTTGGTAAATTAGCCCTTGAGCTATGGTTGAAATTTGTTTTTAACGATTTTGGGTTTCTTCAAATTTCAGGATTTCCGGCCTGTTGAGCAAGCAATCAAGGATTTTATGTTTTGTTTTTGCGAGATCTCAGATTTTCAGGCCTTTGAAGCAAGCAATCATGTTGTTCTTAGACTGCTGCTCTCAACAAACGTGAGGCCCTAATCCAGGTTAGTGTAGTGTAACTTTAAAAACTTCTTACACCTGGCTCCTTTGCATCACATGCCAGCAACTAATTTTCACTACACCAGGGTCAATTATGCTCGATCAGCTGTGTGCGTGGCATACCATAGAGATTGTGCCTTGGTTTCAGTACCATCCCATACCCGCTGGATATATTGTCCTTACGTCCATCATGTCCTAAAGCCTCCAATGTTGAGTAGCGTCCTGTATGTACTACCACCTTACAATGTTGGGTAGCATCCAGTAGTGCCTTACAACGTGAGATAGCCCCGGTCTCTGGGCGGGATTTCGTTGAGCGTAGCGAGTCATGGCTCATAGGAACACCGCACATAGAATGTGTTGGCTTGAAATATAGCTTTTAAGTTAAACCATTACAACAACTACCCTAGCCGAGGAAGGAAGCTTGGCGCGCGATAGAGCTGGTGAACCCTTTAGGCAAGAAAAAACGTGTGCTGATAAAATGGCTAGACCTCTGATGCTAGAACCACCCGGAGGCTGCTAGAGCCAGTGAGGCTCATATCGCGTCCCAGCTATATATTTATTTGCGGGTTATTGAGGGAAGGCTATAGCACGGATGGCTTATGGGACATCGCTTTAAAAAAAGGTTTCTGGAGCATAGCCGTTCTATGCGTGCTGTAATTGAAAGTGAGTTCCCCGTGTTCCCAATTGTAAGTCATAGCCATACAGTCAGTAATAATCAGTCGTAGCAGGAGCCTTAAGGTCATTCCACCAGTCTCATCACCAGCCAGTCTTTGTAGATAGCCTAGAGCCAATACAGGAGTCATACTTCATGCTTGGACTACTATTGTTTTGACATAGATACCTAATTTTTTGACATAGAAGCGTTTACGGGCTCTGGGGGGTTATTTGAAGCAGATATTTGAATCGTTTACCACACTCCATGATTCGTAAACCTTCTTGGTGCCCTTCCCACACGGTTATTCCAACCAATAGATCGACATAAATGGTGTGTTGTGCATTTTATGGCGCTCTTAGCAGAGACATTAACATCATAACAGTTTAATTGTATTAATATTTATGTGATCGTATCACTTCATGTGAGAGTATTCATATTCATGTCAACACTATGAACAAATGCAGGAATATCAATCTTAGGCTGAATGAAATATCACATTTTGTTGTTGTGTTTTCATATTGCACAGTCACCAAACTTTTTCAGAGTGTCATTTGGGGTGGCTCAGAAGGTTTTGTACTGCATTTATCGACACATAAGGAACCCGCGCGTTGAAGCTGCAATGGTGGATGAAAACCAAATCCGGGACTTCAAAACGATCAAACAGAACACAGAGGACGACATAAAACCCTGCGCAGTAGCTTCTGAAATTTTTTAGACCCGACCGTTGATAATCTGCACTATGTACACACATATTCGATTATTTTACACAGTTAGCAGTATGCATCCATTTTCTTCATCAGTCATGATAGCTATAGTCCTCACAGGATCTCCAATTTTGTTTGTCCTCACAAGATCTCCAATTTTGTAGTTAGATTGAGCGATTCTTTCTCTTAATCTCTGGGGGTTGGTTGCCTCTCATTTCGTTTCATTTCACTATGAAATTACATGGGCAATTCACAGACTTCTGTAACGTCCTCTTCATATGAACTTCTACAAGTGTTGCAATACAGTCTCCCAAACTTGAACAAACTGGAATGTTTGCAGGACAGTCTTTTGATCCTATAATCAATGTTTAAAGGTACTTACAATTTAAATGCTCGTACAGTGTTATTGAAATGGAAACTAATCATAACTCCTACAATTTCAGAATCCCAAAGAATCATCTTCCCGTATATATGCCAATTTGGGAAATATGGACTCCAGTCTCCCAGCTCATTTCTTGCCGTGACAGGTTTTCATCGCTGAACGAGACTGAGAGGTTTGATTAACAGTCCGTGCTTTATGCTTATAATTTTTACAATTTTTTTTCCTATCTTTCTTATTAAGCTTTGTGAAAGTTCATTTAGCTAGAATCACAACCTATGTTGTTATTTCTCTTACATATGCCATATTTCATCTGTACGCTAGTGTTTGAACACAGTAGTGGTCATGGTTTATAATCTCAATTTAATTTTTGTTTTAAAGTTTTCTACAAGAGCAAGTAAAAAAGTTTCACCATCAGTTAACTATAACTAAGAGATGGTCCTCGGGGATCCTTTAGAGTTCTAATCATCCAATATTATATTAGCAGGTTCTGGCTGTAATTGTCAGTACTTTTTATAGTAACTTTGTGTAAAACTGGAAGTGTTACAGGATTTGTTTTTGTTTTTCTGTGATTTTGAGGTGGCAAATCACAGTGCTCAAACTTAACTCCATCATCCGTGCTTATCAGACACCCACATTATCTCCATGGCTTGGGAGGTCCACACCAGATGCTTAATGCAGAATTAGGGATGTGGAACAGACAATGTAAAAGCAATGTGGCACAGCTAAGACAGAATTAGCTCCCTCAATACGGCTCTTTCTTTGGGATAATTTGTATAAGGATAATATCTGTCTTTGAGCAGTCAAATAAAAGCTGAATAGTCTCTCTCCATCTGAAAACGACAAGTTTGCCTTCCATCAATTAAAAAGTGTTATGCAGGCTTGAATGGACAATCTATAACAAAAATAAATGTATTTACAATGGCATTGGCATGACGAAGTTATAAGAATTATCCTGTATTTCCTTAATGTTCTTTTGCCTTTGGCCGAATGTAGTGTCTATGACAATTGACCAACAGTAAATATCATCTAAATTGATTAAATCGATGTAAATCTATTTTAAAGGTGGTTTATTTATCAAACATCTATTAAATCTAAATTGATTGAACCAATGTAAATCCATTTTAAAGCTGGTCTATTTATCTAACATCTATCAAATTTTGTTAGTAAAACACGGTTTGCACTCGGAGGAATTTGATTTCTCTAGTAACTTAAAAAAATGAGAAGAAATTCGAAATTGAGATAGCTAAACATAAATATACATCAAAGTTCCATAATATAGTGCTTTAATACAATTTGTAATAATAATAACAAATCTTTATATCTCTCTTATTTAGGGTGTTTATGAATGCTCTCCAGCTCATTATTAAGATAAATATACAAATAAGTAACACATATATAATTCTACATTTACACTTGATAATCTAGATTGATTCCACAACACAACTTTATTACCTGTAAAATATCATTATTTATTTGTTACCTTTTGTAATTAACCCTGTATCATTCATCATTCTCTATAGCTCAGTATGGGGGAGATCTTGTGAGTCGAGTGTTTGTCGAGTAACAAAATAATACAAAGTAAACAAAAAAAGAATAATATTGCACTCAGAGTCGCTCTACAATGGGGGAGATCTTGTGAGTCCAGTCTTTGTCGAGTTTGTTGAGTGTTTGTCAAGTAACAAAATAATACAAAGTAAACAAAAAAAAATAATACAAAGTAAAAAGTAAATATGAGACTTAAACTAGAGACTTTACTTTTTACTTTTAATACAAAGTAAAAAGTAAATATGAGACTTTAGAGTGTTTGTAAACAAAAAAGAATAATACAAAGTAAAAAGTAAATATGAGACTTAAACTAGAGACTTTAGAGCTTATGATTTAGTGGTTGGCATATTGCACTTAAGGAGTTATTCAATGAGAGGTTTACACCTCAGGAGATTTGATCCCTCTCAACACTTTATAAAACCTAGAATTTGGACCTAGGCTGATTATTCCATTTTATACAATCCTGAATTTGTTTGTTACCGTGATAAGTGCTTTGTCCTTTCATGTGCGAAGGGTAACTGCAATAAATATTTTGGCGATACTCACCAAGAATAACATGAAGAAACAATTATATAAAAGTTACTCAGAAATCTTAAAACTTGAATTAATATATTTTTCTTTAATTTGAAATTCGGAGGATTCCCGTTTGAGCTTTTCTTACTGTTACAACACTGTAAATAAGGATGCTATTAACCACCTATCATATAGCCATGGTAGGTTATTTTCACGATCATACCTGTAGGACCATTGCAAACATAACCATCTACAAAACGTAAAAACTATATTCAAGCTCTTGTTCATGTGTAATAATCTTTGTGGACACATATTAAATTTCATGTGCGAATTTATTTGACTGTTTTCTTCTTAAAATGCAAAATGCAAAATATCATTATTTTAAAATCGTAAATTTGGTTTGGATAATATTTTGATATAATATTATTAAATTCTTCATGATTATCCAACTCTTTTTAAGATTTTTTTTCATAAATTGAATGTACGTACGACTCTTCAATACATGTTTTGCACTACTGTTAAATAAAATTGAATTTAAAAATATTATTTAAAATTATATCTAATGTATTCTTCTAATATTCTTAATTCATTTTCAAATTTCAATTAATGTATTCTTTTACTATTGTTAATTAATGTTGAAATTTCAATTTATCTGCGCTTGATGGATTTTATATATATATTTAAAAATATAACTTCCCAATGAGTTCCGTAATTCATACGTAAATATAAATATAATGTTAATTTAGAAAAATAAAAAAATTAAGACTTATGTACATAAATGCTATGAAATAATAAATACAATGATCCAGTTGGTTATAATTGGTTATAATGACAATTTATGATTGTTATTTAAATTGATAAACTGTTTTATTATTTAATAAGATTGTGATTATTGTGTTAAATTCTCTTTTAAAAAATGGACAGAATTGATTATCTTATATTGTTTATATCTTTTTATTAATAATTCAAAAAAATGGAAAATCTTTCATCACAAGATAATATTAGAGTTCCTTTTTTTTTCATTTATGAAATATACTAATGCAAATTTTTTAGAGTCTCGTATTAGAGTCTCATATTAACTTTTTACTTTGTATTATTATTTTTTGTTTATGGCCGATATAATATTTACCACCTAATCATAAGCTCTAAAGTCTTTAGTTTAAGTCTCATATTTACTTTTTCCTTTGTATTATTTTTTTTGTTTATGGCCGACATAATATTTATTACTTTTTACTTTGTATTATTTTTTTTTGTTTACTTTGTATTATTTTGTTACTCGACAAACACTCGAGTCACATGATCTCCCCCATACTCGGCTATAGAGTGACGCAATTAATATTATAAAATATTAGTATCAACTTTAAATATTACATAGCTTTGTAAAATTATTAATCAAAGGTTACTTTATAAAATTGTTAATCTTTTAACTTCTATCTTAGTTAAAGAAGCTCAACCATGCCCAAACAAATTCAAACAAATCCTACGATGCCCAAACAACCAAAGTAAAACAAAAACAACCAAGCCTAGACAACCAAAGCCAACCAAACAACCAAAGTCATCAAAACTAAACCAAATTCAACCATGCCCAAACAACCATCTAATACACTATGGTGCAAGACTTTCTTCAATTTGTGACCTACTTTGTTGTGGTCATTTGTTGGACATTAATAAATTATCTTATCTATCTATCTTTACTAGAATTGTTGAAAAATCACTCTATCTTAAGGAACATAGGAAGATTATTGCATGAGGAATTTTTACTAGTTAGTTTCTTTTGCATTATTGTTAGAGGCAAATTGTTTACCATCATTTCATATGCTTGCATGGTTATTAATGTAGATTGGAATCTCGCTGAAAGTGAAGTATGAGAGGCACATCTAGCCAAATCCTTGTATTACATAAATATTGGTGAGAAGGTATATTATAACTATGTGATACTTGTACATTTTTTAGGAATTTATAATTTCAAAATATGTTTTATGAATATTCTTGTAGTGATGGAATACATGTCAACCTTACTCATTTTATCTCTATAGGAAAAGGATTTGGAGCAAATCAAATTTACTGAGGGGAAGATAGTTGTTGTAGGCTAGTAGATGGACTTATTTTTCCACACCCTTGAGCTTGGGTTCTTTTCCATGGGATTTGATTTAATTTCAAAAGAAATTGATAAAGCTAAGAAGTATGTCATCTTGAAGGTGTATGAGATTCTTTACTGTATGTCTACATGAAACTTCAAGAAAGTAGCTCAAATATTTTTGGATTCTATTTCAACATTCAAAACCTCTTACCTTTTCCCATATGATATGTTCATATTCTACATTATGCTGACAAGTATCATCTCACTTGATAGAGTCTCCCTAAGGCAAAACGTATTGATTTTTTTTAGACATCTTTGTGGTGTTTCTATTTTTTAATGTATTGAAAAAGAAATTTACTAATTTACCGAGGTATCATATTGTAGGTGGTGCATGCACTCAATATTTTGACAGTTCCTTGAGCAACCTTTTGCTTCGAATCTTCCTAACTTGGATGAGGATGTTGTAGATTTACTTGAAAATGCTTGTATTCGAGCCAAGCAAGTGTATCATAGGTATTATATGGGTCAACTTCTATAATTGGTTAGTTTTTATTATTTTTGGGTTTTCGAGGATGGTTTTAAGTCTTGGAGAAGGGAAACACTTGGACATTGAATCTATGCTATATGATTTTAGTTTTTATTGTCTTGTGAACTGATGCATTTTTATTATATTATGTTACCTATCAATTGAAGAGCCCTTGAGTCACCATTATTTGACAAGTATTCATGGCATCAATGAAAAACCTAGATGCCTTACTCCTTTCAACTTTGATTTTGAGTAGGGATCATTTACTTAGAAACATATAAAACAACTTACATGGAGGAAATCTCTTAGCCTCAATGCAAACATGAAGCAATAGCCAAAGAAAACTAACTTGATATTTATCTATTTGTAATCCTTCTTTGTCAGTTATGTTAATATGTTTCTACAATGCAATCCATCTCTTGGTTTGTTGTTGTTGCAATAAAGTTTGCAGTTGTTAGCATTTGGTTGGATCTTATTCGTTAAAGGATTGGTAAAGGTAAATAAATGGATGGATATGTTTACTTGCATGTCTAGATAGATTGGAGTAATTGTGTATTCCAAATCTAGGCCAGTTATTGGCTTCTATGTGATTATTATTATTAGACATCAAAATGTAATAAAAAAGCTTAATAATATACAGTTAATGTTTTTCAGAAGAAGTTGTGTGGAAAGCATGCTCGCATATATATTTGGGCTTACAAGTGTTGCAAAATATGGTGCCATTTTTGGCATGACTAACAATGTTTGGTTGTTTTATACCTCACTAAACTGAATACATAATAATAACTGGAAATTTGCAGTATATAATCTGGAAGTTGGTTATTTGGCTTAAAACCCCACATTTTTTCAACATAGACATCAATTTATTATTGTTTAGTGTTGTTTTGTATGTATTTATAATATTATTATTGTTTGTATTTCTACAAGGCAATGACCAAGCTGCATGCAACTCTTGTTCTTTCTAGTTTCTACTCCCTTCTTTGAGCTTCCTTGTGGATTTTTCTTAATTTTATCACCCTTCTTCGGCTTAATGACTAGGGTTTGAGGGTTTAGATGCATATGAATTGGTCAAAGGGTTTGGGACTTCAGAGTACTCTATTGATGTTATTTTATGTGATTGCAATAACAACTCATAGGTTGATATTTTGGTTTCTTAGGAGAATGGAAAAACATGAATTTTAGCCAAACCTAGTTTGATGTAATTGTATCATAATGGAATTGATTGAATAGATACTATGTGAATAGGAAATAAATCAAATAAAAATTATCGTAATTCAACAAGTACTCGATAATGGCTCTTTTTCTAGGATATTATAGTGTAATGAATATGTTGTTTTATTATTATATGTGGTTTATGCATTATTGAAAAATTTGCCAAGTATTCATAATGTTTTATAATTTAATAAAAGATTTGCCAAGACTTTACAAGGTTTTATAATTTAGTGAAAGATTCGCCAAGTTTTTACAAGATTTTATAATTCAATAAAAGATTCGCCGAAATTTTACAAGATTATATAATTTGGTGTGACATTCGCCAAAAAATTATATATACGTATTATTTAATTGATAAAATAGCCTTCATATTTTCATATGTATCATGGGGATTAGCCCAATTATTATACATAGAAATTTAGGGGGGGTTCTTAAAATTTTCCCTGATGAGGCTAAGGCCTTACATAAGAAGATTACAAACAAAATCAACAAGTATGACTTATGGGTATGTTTCAAAATCTATTCATGATTAAGTTTATGATATGTTTGTCTTCATTAAGATTAGTACAATCTTGATTAATTTTACACTTGTTGTATCACCTTAATAAAAATATGAATGCATGATAAAAGATATTCATTGATTAGGGTTTTGACACTTATGATTGTACTAATGCATTGTGGTGTTGTATGAGGTTGATGTTGTTCGCTAACATGAAAGGTACATCAAGAAAGACAAATCATGTTCTAGTTCAAGAACATATGACCATGGTGACATGAAGACAAAGATTTATCCATTGTCATGGATCACCTAGAAGATCTACTTACGAGGTATGTATAACTTGGTTCTATAATGTTTAACCTATGAAATGTGTAGGTTACTAGCACAAGTCATTTAACAGAACAAGAAGACATCATGTGCATATGTTAGACATAACCAGCCAACATATTAATCCAGGTATGTTTTTCCTATGTCAAGTTATAATCCTACCTTGTGATAGGATCTCTTATATAAGTATACTTGGTATGATTGATAATGATTATTCATGAAGTTATAGGTTTGAGTAATCATGGGTTTAGGCATATTATGCTTCTTACTTTAATTGATGATATGAATAATCGAAAAATTCCTATGGTTAAATAGGAATATGCACGAGTAAAAGAATTGTGATAAATTATCTATGTATGAAATGATCTTGATCATACATGTTGAAGATTACTTAGAATCATAATCTTTTTGATAGTATTGAGATTATACTAATGAATGTATGTATGAGACCTCGAGGATAACACAATGATGATACTAGCAAGTATGCATAAGTGATCGAGGATGGATATAAGTTCAAGGACAGGTAATCGAGGAAGCAAATATCAAGAAGGAGCACACTCTAGTAGTTCCTGCAAGGAAGCAAATATTGAGAGGGATTCCACCCTACAACCAAACAAAGATAAGTATTTGAATTGTCATTTCTTGCACATTCGTTTGTTTAAATAATATTGTTCAATGAGGTATATGCTTATGTTCCTAGACTTAGGGTGTGTATTATGCATATTAGAATAATTGCATTAATGAACAATATACTACTAATATGCATGTGATGGGTAAGTGGCCTATGGCACTGTACAAAATTCCATTGCTACTTATCTAGAATGAAACCTCTTTGCTGACATGTTGGGAGTTGTGCACACTCTTAACAATGTTTTGGTAGAGATTGGAAGGCATCTAGAAAGTTACAGGATATGGATAAATGTTGTATTGAAGCATTGGCTAAGATAATTGCATGACTGTATGACATATTTCCTTATGTGTAAGAATTTGTTCTGAAAACTATGAGATGTTTCTAATCATGCAATTTGACTTGTTTTGTAGGAATGATTGCATACCATCACCTACAAAAGAAGGACTACAACATTTGTTCAGCAACAAAGTTATCTATTGAAGATATTGAAGTTCCCACGATCCGGGAAGAATGCCATGATCGAGGAATTCCAGTCGATCATGAAGAATGATGTTTGGGATGTGGTCCCAAGACCTGAAGGGAAGTCTATTGTGACTTCCAAGTGGATCTACAAGATCAATCATGCTTCAGATGGAAGCATAGAGAAATACAAATCAAGATTTGTAGCTTGTGGCTTCTTCCAGAAAGAGGGAATAGACTATGAAGAAAATTTTTCTCCTATAGCCAGGCACACTTCCATCAGATCAGTACTTGCTCTGGTGCAGTGATGAAATGGAAGATACACCAGATGGATGTCAAGACAACTTTCTTGAATGGTGTAGTCGAGGAGTAAGTGTATGTGGAGCAGCCACTTGGTTTTGAGACACATGACAGTGAGTCATATGTGTGCAGGTTGAAGAAAGCCTTGTATGGCTTGAAGCAAGCTCCTAGGACTTGGTATGGGAGTATAGACAACTTTCTATCCAGTCTAGGCTTTACCAAGAGTATAGCGGATTCCAACCTTTAATACAAGGTTGAGGAAGGCAATCCTGTGATACCACTTCTGTATGTGGATGACTTGTTTGTTACAGGTGAGGATGGTTTGATTGTCAATACCAAGAGGAAGCTTGCTGCCAAGTTCGAGATGAAGGAATTGGGTATGATGCACTATTTTCTAGGCATGGAGGTGTGGCAGAGTGCAGATGGGATCTTCCTTGGACAAGGGAAATATGCAGTAGAGATCTTGAAGAGGTTCGGGATGATGGACTGCAAGGCCATGGTCACACCTATGGCATCAAACCTAAAGCTTCTATGTGATGCTACATCTGAGCCAGTTGATGTCACAATGTATCGCCAGATGATTGGGTCCTTGATGTACCTAATGAACACTAGACCAAATATTTGCTTTGCAGTGAACACATTGAGCCAGTTCCTGACGGATCCTAGAGGTGTTCACCTGGTTGCTATAAAGCATATTCTGAGGTACCTAAAGGGTACAATAGACTATGGGATCAAGTATGATGTGAATCAAAAGTTTAACCTGCAGTGTTATGTTGATTCGGACTAGGCAAGAAGTGCTGCAGATAGGAAGAGCACATCTGGGTGCTGCTTCAGTATGGGATTGTGTGTGATCTCTTAGTTTAGTAGGAAGCATTCCTGTGTAGCACTAAGTATAGCCGAGGTAGAGTATGTTGCAGCTTGTTCGGCTAGTTGTGAGGTAGTATGGCTCTGGAAGTTGTTGTCTAAGTTATTTGATCTCCCGTTGGATGCTACTGGTATCTTTTGTGACAACTAGAGTTGTGTGAAGTTGTCTGAGAACCCAGTGTTCCTTGACAGGTCGAAGCACATTGAGATCAAATATCACTATATTAGGGATATGGTGCAGAGAGGACCAGTGAAGCTCCTGTATGTTGTGACGGATGAGCAGGTTGTAGATGTGTTGACGAAACCACTAGCCAGAGTGAATTTTGAGTACTTCAGAGAGAGGCTTGGTGTTCTTCGGATTGATGACACTTCAAGGAAGAAGTGATGGACACATTTGCTGGAGCCATTCCAAGCATGGTGTGAGGAGGATCCTTCCCATGGCTGTGGATGTAAGCACTGGATTATGAGCATCAGGACGATGCTCCAGTTACTGCTCTATATATGCATTTGTTGGATGCTTGATATGATCAGTTGGATCATGTATATGTATATGCATCATTTTGGATGCTGGATATGATCAGTTGGATCATGTATATGTATATGCATCATGTTGGATGTTGGATATGATTAGTTGGATCATGCATATGTATAGGAATCATGTTGGATGATGGGTATGATCAGTTGGATCATGTGTTTGTATATGTATCAGGTGGATACATTGTATGATCAGGCACATCATGTATGAGGATATTTATCAGGTAGAGACATTGTATGATCAGGTAGATCATGTATGATGATATGTATCAGGTAGATACATTGTATGATCAGGTAGATCATGTATGATGATATGTATTAGGTAGATACATTGTATGATCAGGTAGATCCTGTATGATGATACTTATAAGGTAGATACTTGGTATGCATTAGGTGGATACACTGTATGATCATGGATGATGAGCTTTAGGATGTTGCTCCATATGATATGTATCAGGATGATGCTATGATGATTAGGATGATCATGTGATGATGTACATCAGGATGATGTATGGTGAGTATCAGGTTGATACTCTGTGGCCGTGGATAGGTTGTGTAGTTGAGCATATAAGTAGACCTAGGAGATCCGATAGGTTGGGCTGTGTGCCCATAATAAGTCCTGGGATTCTCTTTCGAGGCATTTCTCTGGGAGGACATATAATTAGACCTAGGAGATCCAATAGGTTGGGCTATGTGCCTGTAATAAGTCCTGGGATGCTCTTTCGAGGCATTTTCCTATGGAATATAAGTAGACCTGGGAGATCCGATGGGTTGGGCTGTGTGCCCGTAATAAGTCCTGGGATTCTCTTTCGACGCATTTCCATGACCACATGTAATACATCCTGGAGATTAGGATAGGTTGTGCTAGTCATGTAAAAGGTCTCAGATGCTCTTTAGAGTTATTTCTAGTCAAGACACTCTTTTAAGGTTATGTGGTGGGGGTCACATGTAATATGTCCTGGAGATCTGGACAGGTTGTGCTAGTCATGTAAAAGGCCTCGGATGCTATTTAGATTTCTTGCTAGTTAAGGCACTCTCTTAAGGTTTTGTGACAATCACATGTAAGTGGACCCGGGAGATCTTTCCAGTCGTGCTTCAGCACATAAAGGATCCTGGGATACTCTTTTGAGGCATTGTGACACATGTAATAAGTCCTGAGGATTCCAAAGTATGGCCAACGATCATGAAGACCTGCAGGTGGTGGGCCTACATCCAGTATGAAAAAGGATTGGCTTTGTAGAACTTCCTATGACAAGTAGATTGGAGATTAATTGAGATAGCAACAGTAGTGACAATGACGATGAATCGATGGCAATGATACAGTGATGATGATGTAGAGAAGAAGACTTGTGCTAGAAGACCTGTGTCAAGAAATACCTTCCTAGTTAAGAGGGAGTGTTGATGTAATCGTAAATTCGGAATGTATTTCACTTATGTATATTGTATTCCTATAGAGATGTTATTATTCCTCTATACGGAAGTGTCGTCATTTATATTGTAAGTGTCGTAACTTATACTTGATGGGTTATTAGACCACCTTGATGGGGTCGGCCCTGTGTGCGTCATGTGGGTAAAAGGGCTATTAGACCACCCTATTGGGGGTCGGCCCTGTCAGCATTATGTTATGTGGCTAAGTTGAGGCCGACCTAGTAAAGGTTATTAGGCAAATCAATTCAAGTATAAATAGAGTGTAGGAGGCACTCTATTTGATCATTCACTTCTCACTCATACACTCATTGGAGAGTGGCACACTATTGGAGGAGGATAATTTGCTTCTAGGAGTATATCTCTTATGCTTGGGTTTTGTATCATGGCTCTATCTATCTCTGAGGAAGTTGTGGGGTTTTTCACCTTCTTGGTTTTCCCCAGTGAAACTCTGTGTCTCTTGCGTGCTTGCATTATTGTGTCTATGATTTATATGATGTAGATATGTTGTACATGTTTTTATCTCAGTTAAGATCCTAGATCATATTGAAGTAAACATTGAAAAACTAACAATTCGTGACCTAGAGAGAATGGCCACATCATAGCCCTTGATTGTGGCTCAGATACTTAGCCTTATTGAATCATGTGGATTGGACAGTAGGAGGATAGAGGTGACATTATGTACTCCATGTGGCAGTGATCCTTATCCAAAGCGATCTATTCCTATAGAGTAATATGACTTGTCTATGGTAGAAGGAAATCTTATCTCCTTGTATATCAGAAAAAGTATAATCTAATGTTGAATTTGACAATTGACTCTAAGAAGTGTCTAAGACTTCTTAGAGTATGGTCAAATAAACATTAGAGCTCTACAAAAAATAATTTGACAGTGTGTGAGGAGATATAAATGAGGATAAATATCTATCATGAAGAAATAACCAAGGAGTCAAGGAAACCCATTGAATAAGTCACAGAGAAAGTGTAAAGAAAGGAAGATCACAACTACCCCAGCAAAAGGGGTAAATTGACCCTAAAAGATAAAATGACAAGTCATCTTGAAAGATAAATAAATAATAAATGAAAGTACAAGCCGAACTCGAAAGTTAAAATCGAGTCAAGTGAATAATATAAATAGAAGTGTTCTCACACTTCATTCGATACATTCACACATCACATCGTCATCTCTCAAGTGGTGCACAGTTCTCAAGCAGGACTAACAAATGTCACATGATGTACTTTTTGGGTTTTCTCCTATTCTGCTATTTGCTTGGAAGATTATCTACACTCGATAGGGTTACAATGAATGAGGTTGAACATATCTTGTGTTAGGGTTCAACATCATGATTGGTATTGTTATTATATTGGATTAATTTCTTCCGAGAAAATTTTGTTGGGTTTTCTCCCTATTGGGTTTCCTAGGATAAATATTTGTGTCTCGTGTGCATGTTTATATTTTAGTGATCGTTGTTTTATTTCCATTGCAAATGAATGATTCCATAATTGTGGGATTGTATTAGTAAATCCGTCCCACGGATGGTTAAATCTACTCAAAGATCAAATCAAGTTCCTACAAGTTCAATCTAAGACACAATTAAAAAAAATGGTAATCTACTCTCCTAGATTTAACACATTACAAATATTTAGAATGTTAAGAAGGGAGAAAGTGATTAGAATCACCTCAAATCTATTGGTTATCCTTGCTCCAGCTTCAACTTGATGTCCAAGGTTTGAATTTGCTTGAGCAAACAAGAGTACTTCCAAACACAAGATTGTAAAGGTTAAGATCTAATTTGTATAAAATATGTCATGCATCCAAATATATGAGAAACATAAATAAGAGAATAGGCCAAGTTCTATTAATGAGAGCTCAAGAATATAAAAATACAGTTACCCTTGATGTCCAAGAAATAAATCCCTCCTCCAAGCTCCTTCTCTTTCTAGCATTTGGGAGACCAACCACTAGGAGATAATAATGGATCTAAGGGAATAGAAGGTGGATCAAGTAGGTGACTCACAAAAAGAAAGAAGGAGAAGATGAGATTCGAGAGGAATCTCCATCCCAACAATTTCTCTTCGAATCCAAGATCCACTCTTCAAGGGATAAGGTGGTTGCGGGAATTTTAGTGCCCCCAACACTAAGCATAGTGCCATGATGTTGTAACTTTGGCGCCCCTATAGGTATGAAGACCGCGAAAATCTAGTAATTTCGTGTCTTGCACCATTGGTAGGGCACGAAAATATGGGTGATCATGGGCTATGTGAGGTGGCATTCGACCATGAGGTGTTGGATTTTATTCCTAGATAAGGTTAAGGAACTTACCAACATGGAAATGAGTCTCAATAATTGCTAGGAGGTGTAATATCTAGGTTCTACATGGTGATAAAACATGAAGACCTAGAATAGTGCTCAAACTAATGATTTGGGGTATAACAGATGCCCCCTAAGTGTGAGGCCAGAAGAAACTAATGGCTGAAACACTTTACCAATAAGTTTCGCAGAGATAGCAAAGAGGAGAGTGGAGAGGAGTAGCAAGGAACAAGACAAATATAAACCAGATGTCGAACAAGGCCGAGGCGGGCATACCCATGCTTGGAACTAGAGACTGAAAGCATGGTTTTTGACCAATACATTGTAGATCCATTATAGTACTTACTCAATAATGATTGTAGATAAATCATGGCTACTAGACTACAAGCGTAGATCCATGATATAATAAGGACATAGGAATGACCAATAAAAAAGTGGAGCTGTGTGACAGTACATAAACACGGTCACCAACATGATGTCGACTTGATGACCTTCTCAAATATCACCAACGTAGCATGGATGTCAAAATAAAGGTCAGAACTATCCAGGGTCTTCCACTCAATTTCGAAACAATACGAATCTAACCATGTGATTACAAGGTGTTGGAGTCGAACATGGCAGAGACTACTTGATTATCGGCTAATGATGTAAACTGTTAACAAGTATGAGGGTAATCACTAATGATGACAATGATACCCAAGATATCTCTACTACAACGCAACGAATGTGAATAAATATTTTTTGGGGTCGAACATTCAAGGGATTATTCGATCAGAGGTTGTTAATGAAAACCTATTGTCGAATACGAGGAAACTTGCCATTGAGGCATGCATGTACCAAGGTACTATGGTTGGTTCCTAAGCCTAATTGTTGGATAATGAGTTGACCTCGATAGGAACAGACTCATCAAAGGAGGGCCACAATGAATCCCACATCATCAACAAGAAACTAATATAGGGAAGAGATGTGGAGCAATGAACCAGATGGGCATGGACTGACACAAAAGGTAAAGGCTGACAATTTTGTAGATGGTTGACGCAAGTTAACATTGATCCTTTGAACAGATAACGACATGAAATGTGACTTCGCAGCAGGCATTTTACAATGGAGATGACCACAAGGTGAGCTGACTCAATAATGAAGATATTTAAGTAAGAGATGGCTCAGGACTATAGTGTAGACTTAATACCCCAAGAGGACAAGGTGCAGATGCATGCCATGTTCAAAGGTAATGACTCGTAAGCTGCCAAAGAATATACTTGTCTTATTCCCCCATTTCTCCCCATCATAGTTGACGAGTACCCCTTTGTTTTTTAACGAGCTCAAGGAGGATAACAGTCGTTTTACGAGCACAAGTAAAGTTGACTAAGATCGACATTGTTTTACTTAGGTTTTACAAGAGTGACTCTAGTGTAAAAAGCGCTTGGAATATCTTTCATAGTTCAGATCCAGAGCATGAAAGAGAGAATGTAAGATCAAAGAAGGTCAAATAAATAACTTCACCAGTGTGAATAGCTTGAATGAACCTGTCAAAAGTGGTAAAAAACCCTAGAAAAAGACATTAGGACATCATAAATGAAGAATAAGCTCCAAACAAAGGATTTTTAATATAATTATAGGTAAAAATAACTAAATGGAATACATAAAACAAGGTAAGACAGAAAGTTACCCATTGTAACTTGGCCATTTTTACCCAAAGAGGATTTTCACCTTGGTTGAGGGAAAAACTTGAAGTTGAGATATTGGGAGATCTGGGGCACCATTTCAACCATCGTTTGAAGAAGGGAAGTCCTCTCATCCTCCTCTTTCTTTTCATCCCTTAAGTTTCTATTTTCATGCCAATTTGGGGATTTTCAAGGGCCTTAGGGCACCAAAGTTTGCGCCCTAAAATTTTTGCACCCTCCCTATGTCTAGAGGCACAAAAATTTCAGGGATTTCCCATGGTGGGAAGTGTTAGGGGCACATAAATTATTAGTTTTTGCGTCCCCTGCACTTCCTAGGGCGCAAAAATACACATACTTGGAAAAAATAAAACTTCCCTCTCTCTCTTGACACAAAAATTGGTTTTCATCATTGGACTAAAGTCTCCCTTTATGATTTGCAAGAGATTCCAAGTGGTTAGAGAAAAGAGGGTGGAATGGAAAGAAAGAGAACATGTGTCACGTACCCTCCCATCAATCCAATGCATAGAAGGGAACATGACACTAAAATCTAGACTTTTACAAAACTTAGCCCCATTCATCATGAACGAATTCATGATATTACAAACAAAAATGAGTATGTGTGCAGATGAAAACTAAGCAAACATTCACAACTAAATAAAACATCATCCACACATATTTCTTATGCCTTCAACATATAAATAATAGTCATTGAATTATTAAAACCTTGCATAATTAAATCACATAAATAAAATACTCATCTTGATAATTTATATTAGAATCTATTGTAATTGAACGAAACAACTTTGTAATACAAAAAAATTATGGGTGGTTGTAGCGAAATATCCAAAATGCATAACTACATATCCATGTTTCTACAAGGTATGTCTTTTTTTCTCCAACCTCCATGTGCTTGGCAATTGTACTGTGTTAAAACAACATGTCGAAACATATTAAAATGTGAAAAGAAAATTACTAGTTTTCATTGTAATTCCTCGTGTTGTTCAATTCCCACATCATCTGAGTGCTTCTATTCCTCACTTGTGGAAACATGGCTAGCCTCACTTGTTCCATCTACCAATTTGAATTTTTTAAAATAGAGTTCCTTTGTTATCCTTCAAGGCTAAAGACAATTCACAGAGAAATTCCTTCTATGGTCTTGAGTCAGTAAGAAGGGACTAGTAATTGAACTCCATGTGCTTCCTTTATTGAATTCCCATGAATGCTTCAACCTCATGTCCTTTGTTGTGTCAGAAGAACAAGTATTCATGTTGAAAATTTTCTTATGGATGCGTCCATCAAACTCATATTTGTGTTTATTCTAAGTCATGGTTGAAATCATTATACTACATTATGCTTTTTCCGCTTCCCTTTCAAACTGCTTCACTCCTCTCTTCACTTTCCCAAGCTTGCAAAAGGCACAACACCCACTCCTACAGTGGTAGTGCACCTTTGTATCCATCCTTTCTCTTGAGTGTTTCATAGAATTTGCACCCAACAAAATGTCCAACGCCATTTACCACTTGTGCTTGGAAAAAGGGTCGTAGTTTGAAGAAGGGGGCTCATGCCATATCCTAATTCCAAATCAAGTAAATCCACATGCATACCACTCGCACTCGGAGTAGGTGCTGCATTATAGGGAAAGGGAAAATAATTCATGGCATGTCTTAATTCGAATCCAAATAAACCCACATGCATCGCTAAGCTAAGAAATTATACAGTGCTTAATTTCCTGTGTTACAAGATTGAGGAAGAAATGAGCGGGATGATGTTGGTGTATTGATTTGTTATCCTATCCATGTTGCTTGTCATACCTCCTTTTTCTTTTAAAATTAGAAGTCCTTTAGATAGTGTTAAATATTCTACTTGATTATTGGTTGAGATCTAATCCCCCTTCCAAATTTATTTTGTTTGTTCCTTTGGTGTCAAATATACTCCCACCCTCCTTGCACTTAATAGCCTTAGATTTCCATTTGAAGCTGCACCAAATATGAAAGTATGTTGCTTTCATGCTTCCCTCAACTATTGAAAGCTTGAAACCCCCATTTTAAGTTGTCATCCCAATGAATGACTTGGTCTTCTTATCATATATTTTTTCTTCTAGGGATGATATGGTATTAAATATTTAACCCAATTGTTTTATTCTGCTTCATAGTTTATTAAAAAGAATGGTCCTACTCCATGTGACAAAATTGTCCCATGGAAAAGGATTTTCCTTCCTTGGGCTAATGATTTCTTGTTTTATTTTGGCATAGTTCCTTGTTAACTAAAACTTCAAATATAGGTATTTTTTCTTTGCAACCCGAACTATTTTTAATAGTTGCTTGTGCACTATGATACAAGGGTATGAGGATTGTCAAATCATATTCATTTGTCTGAGGCATTGGAATTTCTTTCCCCATTTATTCAAAGGAAATTTTCCAAACCTATGTAGTGAATGTGCATTCAAATTAAACTTGTTTTGTCATTCTTTCATTTATAGATAGAGCAAGCATCTTGTGGGCCCCTAGATTCTCCATTTTCTAAGATTTTGTACTATCTAAAATATATTTTGGACCAACAACCAACCAAAGATTCTTATTTTTGAAAGACATCACCCTCCCTAGATCTAATTCCAAATTGTCAATATAGGATTCACCATGCAAGAGTCTCCATTTCTAACATAGCTCCTTCAGTCCTTTACAAATTTAGATATGGGAATTGTTCCTTGAAAATGTGGAAATACAATATCCAGTTGAGCTGCTTTTATTGCATATGTGGGGTGTAGACATTTCCTTCCTATCCATCTTTCTTTTTCAATGTACTCCCATGTGGATAGATCAAAGAAATTTCTTATTACTTGCTTTGTCATCCTTACCTTTATTTGTACATAGGACGAGTCGTTTAAAGGGGATTGAACCATTATTCTATTCTATCCTAGCATACCTTGATAGGTTTCCCATTTCTTGGAAGCCATGATATTTAGGCTTGTATACTAGAAGTTGAACATTTGGATAATCACAAGGTGGGTGACCCCTTTGTGTATGGGAGACGTCATTAAAGCTTCTTAGTATCTCTATTCTTATTTTTTTCCTTAACACTTTTCCCACCACTTTGATTTAGTTGATATATATCACCTGATATATTAGCTCCCAATGCTTGATTCATTAGTGTTGGTTCTCTTATTAACAACCCTCCTTTCTCATAGATTGATCTTACTATGCTCTTGTTAAATAAATAATGTTTTTAGTGTTTTCCTTTCATCCTTGCCACAAAAATCTCTTCATTTATTTTTTTATCATATGCATTGTCCTTCCTCACCTCAACAACAAAATAAATATTATTTATTTTGTTGTTTTTAAACAAACAAACAAAAAAATACATTACTCTATTCAAAAGGCATATAACTACTCCATTCAAAGGACATGTAATTGGTAAATAAAATAAAAATTCAATTTGTCTCATCATTTTCATATGGTTGACACACTTGCACTCTTCTTTCATTTATATGGTTATATTAATTTACACTTTTTTCTAATATTTTAGACTGTAAGTATTATATAAAGTTTTTTACTAGTATACATTATATATAAAAATTAAAATAAATGATTAACAACAAAATAAATATTATTTATTTTTTAAATATATTTCATTTTTTTGAACCAAACAAATGGATTTAAAATACTAATTAAAAAAATATATTAATTAATAATTTAATCCAACCAAATTAATATGCTAAATCTCAAGATCAATCTTATTTTATTTATTTTAATTTTATATAATAATAAAATATTTTATTTTGTTTAGATACAATTTTATTTTATTTTGATTTGGATGATCATTGTAATTATTTAAAAAAATGGAATCATCATACCAATGAAAAATAATGAAAGCATACCCTTAGCTAAATAAAGTTAATTACTTTGTATGTTTTAATTACCTAACAAAATCAAATAAGCTAAAACATACTAAAAGACATCTTAGTGTTACCAAACTTGCATACCCATGATAAAATATTGAACCATGTTGTGGTTTGTAAATGAACATAAGAAAAACCATGTTGTCACCATATGTATATGAAGATAAGAACCATTCTAAACACCATTAGAGTCAATTTTATTCCCTTCAGAGTGACTTCTATCCTCAATCCCTGAATCTTAGAAATTGGACAAATAATGTTCAATAAACACTTCGCAAGAGAGCATTTTTATTTGACATTCAATAAACACTTCGCAATAAAGCATTTTTATTTGACGTTCAATAAATACTCTTCTTCTCAATGGAACATTTAATATTATTGTGGCTATTGCTGAATTTTGAAAAATTGTTCATATCTCCATAATCAAGACACATCAACATTAAATACAACATTAAATACTACACTGAATATACTTATGTAAATACTACACTGAATATACTTATTGTACACCCTCTTTTATATTCAAAATAATTGTATAGTCATCATATTCATATTCACCTTGAGCATCTCTGTATTGAAGGCAAGCACAACGATTTGGCGATGGTTAGACCACTGTTCACCATTAACGGTAAAGAGGCCTTGCCCGACCACAACTGAAATCATTTTATGGACCAGAGAAGACCTTCCATAGTCATTCAAGTGCTTCGAAGATAGAAGCTCCCGGATAAATTCTGGATCGCTCAAAATAATTTTTAGTTTGTTACCAAACCAGAACACAAACTTCTCGCCTACACGAAGTAATAGAATTTGAAATCGATAATGTCAGCAAACAAACAATCCAGGATAAAGGCTTTTCTTAGATTGAATGAAGATGAGATAGATTGAATGAGAATGGGATAAGTGCCCTCTTTCTCGGGGTGAGCTAAAAGTCAACACTTTACAACTTTTCCACCTTAATTATACTCTTCTGGAATTTCTAAGTGGAACTTGAACTATATATTTGGGCACATGCATTTTGTCATATCGTTGAAAGACTAACAAAGACTAACGTTTAGTAGGAATTGACACGTGATGATCAAGTTCGGATTGGAAATCTTATTTGGACCCGACGTTGCAGGTTAACTGCAAACAACAACCCCTTATTCATCGATCTCTCTGTTAATATGGTCACAACATGCTCATATTTTAAAAAGGGAAAAGTACTTTTATGAAATCAAAACTTGGCATATAATTTAATTAGCTAATGATGCCTAGAAAGCGTACTCTTCGGATTCTATTCGGGATGATCTTGCAGCCATCAGGATTTAGAACTATTGTATCCTTGTCGTATCATTTGGTAAACACCTATGCATGACAACGAAATAATTAATTGATACTTGTCAATCTACAACACTATGGAATGTAAAATTTAAAATTTTTAATATGATATATATATATATATATTTTTATGTATTTATGTAACTATGTTTAACACGCTTATGATCAATTTATGTAACCGTATTTAACACGTGCCACGTATCTCAAATTAAAAGGGAAGCACAATTGTCCCATCACCTACCGGAAAAATGGATGGAGCATGCACGGCAGTTGGAACATGCATGATGCAGACATGTTGAGGCACGTTGGAAGTCTGCCACTCCACGCGCAGATAATGATTGAGAAACTTCTTCTCATGCCACCAGGGGAAACACACTTGCAAACAGGGAAAGAGGCAGCATCATCTGGATGAAAAAATATTGGGACCGAAATTCTTAGCCTTGGCAGAGGCCGAAGCTTCCTCATTTCTCTTTGTCCTTGGGTTGACGAAAAATAATAGGGCTACAAAATTGGAGAGACCGTAGTTTTCAGACATCGACTCCTTGAAATTTAAGAGAAAAACCGTGGTTCACAAGCTCGACAATTATCTACTCGCTCTTGCAAATGAGCTCAAAGGTAGAGGGAAATTTCACCCAAATTTAGGTTATATTGTTTTTTGGTCTAGTATTTTGTATTTTGTATTTTACGATTGGAAATTTATGAGTTCGATCGCCTTGCCCCTCTTAAGGATCCTTGACGAATGCCTAGGGTTGACATATTTTTATGGAAATTTGAGATGTGTTATATGAGTTGGCATAGATATGAAAGCAATGTTAGATATTGACCAAAATCCTGTTTAATGCCTGGTAATTACAGGACATATTTGGGCCAGGAGTGACACAACAGCAAAATTGTGTGTTTCCATTATCAAAGAAGGTGAAGATGATGTTGAACAATTTGCACTGAAGCATGTTGTGCAACCCAACGACTCTATAACTTTACTGGCAGTTATACTCGGCAATAAAACTGGTAACAACTACTACCGCTTCTTTCAACTTCAATCTTACATCATTTGTTTGGTAAACTATAGATATGGTATGGACTTTTCAAGTCAATATCTTGGTGGATTTACTAAAACCGGCGATGATTTCTCCAAGCATTACAGTTTGTATCAATCATGTTTTGCGGCGATTTTATGTGTACAGGTCGAAAAATGTGGGCTTTTCTGAGATTAGCAGGACTATTTGAGCGGCTACAAGAAGAAACATAACGGATATTGTTCTCAGGAGCTTCAGAACGAAATCAACAATTCATGCTCTCAGATGATGTTGCAACTAAATGATGTTTGAAATTCAAAGAAGGTAAAACAAAAATTCTTCGATTTTGTTGAATCTTATAATTAGATTGAGCTCAACACAGTTGTTCTTTTTTAAAATTAATATCAGATTATGCTGGTTGCAATTAGAAATCAAAGTAAACTGAAATAGAAAACTTGCCTTTAATTCAAAATTTATGAGTGGAGCACTACGAAACAGAAAGATATGCTATGGGTGCATTTATTGTTGCATTTTATGTAGTCTTTAAACTATAGTCGAAGCTTTGAAATTTAATTTCATAGGTGAATGTGAAGGTGAAGGTAGTTTCCGCTGCATTCCCTAGAGTCGCAGCTGCTGAAGGGAAAAGGCACGGAAACCTTGGTCATCTTGGACCTTCATGACGACACCATCATCCACTTGGCATGATTCCATTCTCTCGATTCCATTTTCTCTATGAGCGAGGAATCTAGCTAATGTGGATGGTTATGCTTCTCCACATTGAAACGCCTACGAAGTAATTAAACCTTCCTATGATAGGTATATAAAAACCTGCTTGTGGCAGGTATATAACAATCATTTCATTATCAATGTATTTTGAATTTTTATTAATATTTTTTCTCTATAATTTTTTGGTAATGTTTTGTTATTATTTTAAATTAAATATAATTTTGTAAAAGCGAAAATTATTTTTCATATTTTTATAAATTTATTTTATATTTTTTCATTGGTTAAAATCTACGAAGTGACAATTTTTGTTTGGAATAAAATATAATTTTTAGAAAAATAAAATTAATTTAAAAATAAAAATTATCAAAAATATTATAGAATTCCATGTGTTTGAAGAGACTACTCACATTAATTGAATTCATTGTAAAAGGTGATATTTAATTATTGATGCAACTATTTTTTGAGACATTCGATTGTTGTACATACACCGTAGATATAGGGGAAGGAAAATTGAGTGCGGCTCCATATTTCACGAACTGTATACCTATATTGAAACAAAATCATTAAGACACAGAGAAATGCCATACAACCTTCAAATTTGAACCCTTCCCGGCCCTTCCAAAGGGTTCTAGCCCTTCTTATAAGTGTAAAGTTAAAAATGCCCTTCTAAAAAAATTAAAATATGGATTTCTCCCTTCCAATTAAGAAGGAAATAATTTATATCAACATTTCAAAGGAAGGGAAACATTTAAAATTACCCATTCAAATAAATTTAAATTTCTATGTTGAAATTCGTATGTTATAAATTCGACTCGTCATTCAAAATATTGGAAATATCATAAATTATAATCACTCACTCACGACATGCACTCACTACTTAGTTGTGCAAGATGACGAGTGATGACTTACGACTATGAGGCACTACCCATAGGGATTTGCCTCTGACTCTCGAGTCACTTAGGGATGAGATCTAAGGTGTGACAATGTGTCAGCGACTATGGCTGTAACAACAGAGAACCACTTCTAGTCTATCACTCGGCCCAAAATGATCTTGAAACTTTGCGCCTACCATCTATGTGAACCTGGCTACCAATGTCCACTCATTTTTCATCAAAATGAAATTAAAATGGTTAGTTTGATGAGTCCTCCTCTACAAGACTTCATTTCTTGCATGAATGCCATGGACTCACGACAACTCTAAACAACACTCAATTGCATGCAAATACAAATAATAGAATGCAACTAGGACCACAAAACATGCATAGGTCGATTTATGCATTGATATAGAGAGGTGGAATTGGGCACACGATATGGAGAAACAATGAGCTAGAAAAAAAAATTGGACCAAAAAACCACAATGGTTATTAATAAATTAAAAAAAAAACAAATTTTGGCTCAAGAATAGTCCTGAATTTGATGGGTGGCATGATCATGATGTAATATCCCTCCGTCCTTCGAAACATATTGGCTTCTCACCCATTTTTCTTCGAAGCTTGCCACAAAAATACATATAAAAATTACTTGTCTTTACATATTGTTCTCTTTAAATCCTCATCTCGTAGTCATAACTAAGGATGATTATGCATGCACATCCTCACCTTAAAATATCAATTCATTCAAGGCATAGATACAACCATAAAATATCAAATGTTTCAAGATGCAAAGAGTAAGAAACAACTATAAGTAAGTCATATATCAAATTTACCATATAAGTCTTTAATTGACACTATCAATTGAGATTTGATACATTGGATTGTTGTAATCTTCTTATCACTCCTTACCAATGTGGTTGTAAGGTATTATTTGAAGGTGAAGTCCATAAATTTAATTCTTGTTCCTCATTCTCATGCCCCTTGGTAAGACAATAAGGAGGGTAGTGGCCTACATGAACAATGAAAATGGTTTTGGCATAGAGGTAGATACATTAATTCTTCTCATTAAATAACTTAAATTTCATGCCAGTGGCTATGAATTCGTTGAATCATGGATTGGTACAAAACAAAACAAATTTTAGAGCTTCGACCTCTTAATTACTCACATCTAGAATTTTCTCAAATCCAACCATTAACAAACTTCTTTTGGTGTTCTAGTTCAATTTAAAAGGTGGATCCATATGAGCATTAATGGATGGTTAGATCCATATGAACTAAATTTAAAGCTAAGCATACACTTCTTTATTAAAAGACATTTGAGATAAAACTATTGTTTATTGAATGCCAATTTGTAACGTTGGATAACTATTTTAGCTTTTAACTTTGGATAATGTACAATTATTACCTTAAAACATTAAATCATAACTTAAAGGTTGGTATAAGCACCATTGCTGCTAATTTCACTTGTTTAGGAGTATATAACCTTAGTTCTCGATTCCACCTACAAAGGATTGAAAGGAGTGGGAAGGGGACCTCTAGTTTTTTTTTTCAACAAAAAACAAAAAAAAAGTTTCTTGCTATTCATGGATTGAATCAAAGAAACTACATGTAGAACCTATCCCAAGGATAGTGATCACAAATGTCATTATTAACAATTACAACAAAGTCCAATATAGAACCCTCCATAACATATGAAACCAACCAATAAAAAATTCTACCTATCATAGTTCTTATATTCCATCTAAAAACAATCTAAATTGTATCTTCTTGAAAAAGATTCACCCAAAAACTATACTTCTGAAAATACAGGAGCATGAAGTCCAAAATTCAAGAAAAAAATCCTAATAGATATTGTAGCATATTTCCTCCACCTTAATACCATCCAAAAACTTGTTGGAGAGAAGCATGCCTTCTTGTAGTACCATTCCCTTCTTAGACATATAATCCACTCTCTGATTGTATCTTCTATAAATATGATCAAAATGGATCGAAGAAAACAACTGCTTGAGGAGGAGTGTTCTTGACTTCCAATGATCCCAAATGGACACCTGTAATTGTCTGGAGCCCTTGATCCAGTCTATAATAGTGGAAGAATCACCAGAGTCTTGTAAGGAGTCGAGATTATAGGAGTAAGTAGAACTCAAAAGACCCCTCAAAGCGAGTAATTCGGCTCAAGTATTACTCCCAATTCTGCAACCCAAGGAGAACTCAACAACATGATTTCTGGAGAGTTTAAGTAGAAAACACGCTCCACAACATGCTCAAGTTGATTAGCCCCATAAAAAAAACGATAGGGAACTGATCAGATATTAATGGGGGGGGGCTTCTTTCAGGCTCTTCAATGGAGTAGAGTTCCTGACAATTCTAGAAGTAAAGCTTCGAATGAATATGTAGGCTCCTACGAAATTAAATACATGATCCTAGAAGAGAATAAGATTCTGATAGCGCCAGAGTCCCTAGATAAACAATAAAGGAAGTTGGAGATACATTTCCTCACCTGGAACCACTGAAAGAGACAGGACCCCAAAGTATTATAATTCCAGCATCTCGTAATGTTAGAAGGGCTAGTTATCTCGTCCCAGAGATGGATGGTCTGATGGCAGTGAAAAAATAAGTGATCAACCGATTCCACTGCTTGAGAGCATAAAGGGAATCATGTAGGTTCCATACCTCCCCTCCTTACGAATTTATCACCTGTGAGGATCCAGTTTTTAAGCGACAGACAAATGAAACAATGAATTTTGGTGGTCACTCTCCATTCCAAAAGATGACGAAAATACCACTCCTGGAAATTACCCATTCTAAGAAAATCAATTGCTTCATAAGCCAATCTAGTGGAAAACTCCCCGATTTCAAATCAACAATTTATCTCAATTAACTATATTAAATATACATACATACATACATACATATATACATAAATTTTACATACAAATTAAGTTTTCAAATGTTCCAAATAATATTATTAAAGCAAAAACTATTTTAAAATTTTATTTACTCTATAAATATTATATACAATTTAGTGTCAACATGAAACTAGTGTCAACATGAAACTTCTTATGGATATTACATACACTTTTATTATAAATGTAAGGCTTCAAAAAGGGCCACATATGTTCCACTTTATTATCGCCCCATTTGATTTATCATATTTTCTTAAGGCTTCATCTCTGATTTGGTAAATAAAACAAAGTTCTTAGTTCTATTACGCATATAGGCATTCAATCATGTACTACGCATAAATTTGGCAAATAAAACAAATATCCCCATCATTATAATCATCTTCTACAATATATAATAAGTATATATATATAAGCTCCCCATCATTATTAATCATCTTCTACAATATATATATATATTTGGTTTTTTGTAAGTTACAAAATTTTATTAAAGTTGGAAAAAATATGGAAAAAATATACAGTGGAAAAAATCTCAATGACCCGTCTACACGAGGGAAACTAGAGAAGGTCATCGAGATAAGAGTACCAAAAAAACACTATTTTAAAGAGTAACATACATATAGATGTCTATAGGTGGGACCTTCCCAATGGAAAACTAGGCCTTACTTGGCCCAAAATATCCAAACTTAACACTAAACCAAAAATAACTATGGTAGATAGAAGTAACTTAGCCTTTGTGGGATACATTATCAGCATAAACTATAAAGCCAAAAATTTAAAATAACACCTGAAAGTCTACGCATGTGATTTGGAGGTCTAGCTACATATAGGTCTGTGGGTGGCGTAGAGTCTTCGGTTTCACCTGAGGCATCGCAGAGACAATGTGCATCTGTTTGGCTAAGTCGGCAACCTAAGTTAGAAAAAACTAGAGCATTTTACTCTACTCAACCAATTGAGCTGAATTTCATGATTGTCAACCTCCTTAGGTTTGATAGCATGCGCAACGAACAAATTTGTAATCTAGTACATTTCAACGCTTCTATGGAACTAAGATAAGCGAGACCAAGTCAACCCCGGGTATGGAATCTAGAAGGAGTTGTCATTCTCTTCCTCACCATGTTGAGAGATATCATATTCATGTTGGGAAACCTCTTCAATACAGTCCACAGTTTCTCGGAGATTCAGGAAGGTTTCCCGCTAGAACCTAATTGTTGCATCCTTAACATATTTCTCATGATTTAGTGCCAGGTGGGGAGGAGGAGGTGCCTTCCTCCTCAATCCATTTTCAATGAGGTCGCATTGTTATCACAACCAACAAGTGGATCTCAACACATACAACCAAAACCCAATGCCAAACAACAGACATAGCAATCCAATCTACAGATAGAGCCAGGTCCTCCAGCATTCATTGAACTTTGTCATCCCACTCAAATCCATGAGAAGCCAGCATCTTGGAACCATAATTTCCACACTATACAAACCACATAGTGAAATGATCTTGTAATTGATCAAGTGCATGAGGAATCTCATAATTATAGGTCAGTTATGAGAATAGGTATTGAATGATTTCCTATATCTAAAAAACTAAGCATTAACATGAAAAGTGTAAGAAGGGTAAACCTCGTTGGTGAAAGGGTCCCATATCAAATTGTAATTAATTGGACTAGTGATATTGGAGATGACCATGAATCCCTAAAATATGGTTTTAGGAACAATAAGAGAAAGGTGCTTCAAAAAAGAACCCAAAAAACTACCCAACTTCTACAGTGGCATCCTAAGGGGGTGACAGGGAGGACTAGGGTGGCCAACCCAATGCATTGCATAGCATTTTCACCCATCCATTGAAAACTCCTTGGCAATTATGTATCGATGAGAAAGGGGGTTGTAAGATCTTGTATTGTAGAGTTTATTTCCCATGATCCATGATTGAGGAAAGAACATCGTGCAAATGAAATGATGAGGCCTCACCACTCTCAATGAAGCCAATCACATGGGTCGTAGTCATCTACTACCCCACATATTAGTGGGATCCAACCTCCTACACCCACTGACTGAGGTAGCCACATTGTGTGGATGGAATCGAGGCACCACCACCCACAACAAAGTTAGCTGCATGGGTCGTTCAATTGTCACCCAGGCCACAAATGGGTATAATCGGATACTCACTTGTTAACGATCCTACCGTAGATTCACCTATGTTAACCTTGTTATGACTTCTCCTTCCTCTAAATGATAAGGTTCATTAAAATTCTCAAGACGTCGAAGGTGACGATCCACGTTCGTTGACATGATCCGAACACTTCACCATATCATTCAATCTGTAGGAGCAATGAGAAGTGTGTACAAAGGATAGGTACATAGTCAACACAATCTGATGACACACACTTACTAGGAATTCCTTGTTGAAGACCAATAATTGCAATGGACTAAGAATATTTCCCAAGCCTCTCAAACTAGAGAGAAAAAACCATTGGGTGCATCAGTGAATCACGCATACAACCCATAAAACTAAGGGCATCACATACATGTTATTGTCTCAAACTTCCATGGCCTAAATGGCCATAGTCCCTCTAAGAAGCTATCCATGAATGGGAACCTTCGTGTATCTAGAACTAGCAAGTTAGTCTCGTTCATTATTGGAATTAACCAACTTGATTATCTATTAAATAATATGGATCCTACACATACTAGTCAAACTTCATCTAAAGGGGAAATTTCCAGTGATAAACCTAAGAAGATTGAGTCATGTGTTGACTCAAAGGTAAACTAAGTAATTCTCATTACTTGAGGGAAATGATACCCCTCAAGCCACTGATAAAATTGAAGAAATAAAGCAAATAATTGAAGACACAATAGGTAAACATCATTTTGATGGAAATTATTATGTTTATCAAAATGGAAGGAATTTACTTGTTAACATAAGCGAGAAAGAAACTAATAAAAGTATAGTGTCGAATGAACAAAGAATGGATAGTTTCACGTGTAGTGAATCTGTCAAAAACCCCAACCTTCACATCATTTATGACAAAGTAAGTAAGATTGGTTTTGATCCAATTGTCAACTGACAAGGAAAAAAAGTAGGAGATGGATTTATAAGCTTTAGATTCTAGTCGGGAACTCCTAACAAACAATTTGAAAGTTATTGGCATTTGTTCTCATGAGAATAGATTCGATGGTGCAAACATGGAAGCTGAATTACACAAAAATATTGAATGTAAAAGTAGTGGAAGCAATAAGTGATATTAATAAATGTTACACTTAACCCATGGACATAAGTGATACTCATAACTATCACACGTAACCCCCCAAAATAAGTGATATTGCACCTAATACCATTGACACACTAACTTATTAAGAAATTGATTGACTCTAACCACTATGACCTTGGACACATAATGACAAAGACTCCATAGCAGTGGTCTTAAAGCACTATATTTTGTCCAAAACTATAGAGAGGGTGACATAGCATCATCAAAAACTCATTAGAATGATCAATGGTGACAAACATTTTCCTACATTCACCAAAAGTAACCAAAAAGAGTATTTGTGAGGGCTAATAAAAGATTGTCACTAGAAGTGTCACCAAAGAGAGAATTAGCAATGGTCCTTTAACAACCCTCACCAAAAGTGTCACTAAAAAGGGATTTGGTGACGAACCTTAAAGGCCCATATCAAAAGGCACTTATAACGATGATGTTTTAAGGATCGACATCATATGCAACATTGGTGACAACCCTTAAAGGTCTGTCACAGGCATGAGCCTCACCAATGACCAGTGAACTATCTACTTTCTCGATTTCTTTTCATGGTGTTCGGCCAAATATTCCCTAAGTAATACAATTGGCATGTCCTCAAACCTATCTAAAACCCTGTGTTTCATTAATTTTGAAACCCTACGTAAAATGTTGTGCATCGCTTTAAACCTTTAATGAAAATATCCTCCCTAATTTCTACCATGTTATGCAACCTTTCAACAAACATCAATCTCTTTCCAAGCACCTTGAAGAAGGAATGGATGTTCCTATAATCCCACCTCCTTATGATACAATAGTATTTTCTGAAAATACCAAGAAATCTATCTGTGTAATATGCACAATCATAGGTCTCCAAGATGACAAGATAATGGATGTTGTAATTTTAGACATCATGGTCAGGTTGAACAAAACCCGTGTGCTCAACCATCCCAAATTTGACTTTTGTAGCTTCCTAACATAGGCCATCCATTAAAAATTAGAGTAATTACCAACAATAGAATGGTTTAGATACCCTTCCTTCCTGTTTTATATGTTTTTGTACCAGAAATATGGAAATTTCAAGCACCTCAACTTGAAGATAGTAGATGAGCATGGAATTGAAACACTTGTATACGAATGTACTGAATTAGTCATGAGAAGAACATGCAACTCAAAATATGCAGAGTTTACAAATAACGTAATTGGCATTACTTACAACCCGATTTTTGGTGCATCACCACCCATAAATTGTTCCCTGAGAACAAGAAGAATCTACAATTCACCCCAAACATGAGTTTTGGGGACTACATTTTGTATGAAGATTATACATTGATTAGATTATATGGTTTTGAGCAAGAGCCTTATAAGATTCTAGTTTTCCTTACCCATGGAATATTTGCAAAGGAGTATGTTAGGCAAAGATTTATCTCAAATGAAATGTACTTCAAGCATTTTAGACAACACATAACTTTCCTCTTTCCTAAAGAAGTGGGGCCTTTTCAATTAAGAGGTTTGAATGAATTGCAATATATGGAAGGCTTAGTTGAGCCAATTAAACCTTGGAAATGAAAAAAAGGGAGCCTATGAACCTCATAAAGTTATATCCAATCAAAGATTAGAAAACAAGAATTATGCTTACATGTGTGAACCTAGACTAGATTGGGAAATAATTGCTAATAAAGAAATTTGGGAGTAAGTATAGGAGATTCAAAAGAGCTTATAAGAAAAAGCTGCTACAGAAAAGTTGGAAGGTCAAAAAAGGGGAGTTGAGGAGCTCCGAACTGACATGGAGGTGGATGATCCAAAGCAAAACCTTGAGTCCAGAAAATCTTGAACATAAGTTGATGGGGTAAATCAAGTAGTGGTAGAGGGAGATGAATATGAGGAGCTCCCAAGAGAGAGGGTAGATCTAATAGAATAGCCATAAAGTATCTCAAAGGGACCCACAATTAGATACACTCACTACCCATCCCTGTATTTCACAATTCCTCAAGGGTTACAAGCATAAACTTCAGAAGGACCTATACAAATAAAAATATATTTCTAGGTAGGGTACAAAGTGATTAGGGAAAGGAGCATTTTTGGAATTGTTATTTTTTTTATATTAATGTGGAATTATAGTAGAACTTGAAATGAATGAATAATCAAAAGCATAAGCATTCACACGAAACACGTTATTTATTCTAGGGAAACCCTCTAGTACGTGAGGGAGAAAACCCCAACAAAATATTCCTTAGAATATTGATAGATAGTAGAGAATGTCTTTGCAATGAGCATATTACATCAAGCACCTCTGGTTCATTCTCAGAGAGAAATACAAAGAACCCTTGGTGCAATCATAGAGAAAGAGATAAGAGAGAATAATATAACAACCCAACAGTTGATTCTACACTAAGAAATCTTCCACCCTGTGAGCATCAACATTCTTTGCCCTGTAGGATCCATTTCAGTGACTCATATCCATTTTTATCCTTCAGTGATACCAGTTTGCTCTATTTTTATTCCTAATCGTCTGTTGCATCACTATAGCATGTGTACCCGCTAGTTGCATCCTTATAGCCCGTGGTAGCATGTAAAATGGTAAAAACCACTATTAATTACTTTTTACTCCCAAAAAGCAGTTATTGGGTGACCTTTGGCTCTCAATCTGCCCAAGTAACGTCTCGATGAGTCCTTTCACCTACCTTTGAGAGGACTATATATTGAGCACATATGGCTTATGGATAGGAGGAAGAAGAGAATAGTAAATGAACTCTAGTGGACTTTTGCCCTATCTTGAGTCCGCACTCATTGATCCTTGTAGTTGTGAACCTCTTATGTTCACCTTCCAAACTCCTTCTAGTTTGAGTTTGCCATTCATGGAGGATTGAAGTAATGGAGGCACAAGTGGATTGATCTAGATCTTGGTTTAGATTGATTGTCGGCAAGAGGTCGTATCACTTTGTACTTCTTCTTGTTCATTAATAGAAATACTCATATTCCCGTCCATTCATGGTGTGAATGACATTTATTATACATTGGGTTACATTTGCTTATGATATTATGGACCATTGTTATTGATAATGTTAATGTCAATTATATATTATATGTACTTTTTGGATATTGGCTGTCAAGACTAATTTGCAGATTACAAGTGTGTGGATTAAAAGCTCCAACGGGGATCTACATCAAATGTTGGATCGAGGTTGGTTACATTTCTCCATTATCTTAACATTGTCATTTATAATAGCATTGCTTTGAGAATTGAGTAGATTTATGGTAGTCATCTGTCTGTTGTGGTATTCCCAAGCCATAGTGAGTTTTCTCCAATACAGAAATCGCGACTCCGCTGGGGAAAACATCCATGTTTGGGAAATTGTTTGAGCATTAGTGCATAATTAGAGTTGTTTTTAATCGAAGCTCTGTGTCACTGATTGGCCGTTAAGATACACTGTAGAAAACTTGATTTTTCTGAGCCCCTAGACTCTTTATTTGCCCATTTTCCTTTCCTCACCCGCGGGCTAGCTTAATTCTGCCCGCATCTACCCACCTTTGTTTACTCTACTGCTCGCGGGTACTCACAGGATTTCCTTCGACAGTAGCATGTAACTCAGGATTTTGTTGGTTTATGACTATTGGTTGTTGCTGGGTGAGTTTGGTTGGTTCCTAAGTCTTTGTTGGCCCCTTTCTTGACTGTTTCATGCCCTGGTTGTGACCAGATCTCTTCGTTTCTCTTGGTTGATCCTTCTTGGTTTTTTACCAATCTTTGGTTTTAGCCTTTTGGTTTCTTCATTTTGAGCTCATTCCTTTAGTTGAGTGTTGTTGTTTAGGATCTGTTGGGTTGTCTTAGTGATCTTCTCGGCACTTCAGTGACTGAATAGTAGGATTTTGCTTGCATTTTTTCATTCCATTTATATTGGAAAAATACAAAAATATTCATTTAGTTTTTGCATTTTCCTTCTTGTTTATAAGCAAAAATACAAAAATATTTTATTTCCATGTACTGCATCTTGCATTGAGTGCTTGTTGCCTTCATTTTAGGTTCTACCTATGCATCGAAAAAGATAAAAGATTTCATCTTTATTTCAGAATTGTTGGTTGATTTTGCATATTAGTGACATTGTTTTATTGGATAGACGAGTCTAGGATTGGACGATGTTGCATACTATTGAGTCTACACATCACTAGTTTCACGATCATATCCCTTGAGTAATCATAGCCACTAAAATTAATGCTTAATCATAAAATTGATTAGACTGATTTTACTTATAGGGTACACCAAATAGTATAGGTTTAGTTTCTTGGAATAGATCATTGTGAGTTAACAATCCAAGACTACTAGACGAAACATTAGGTGTCTGACCAGGGAGTGGAGGAATCCATGGTATAGATCGGTGTTCTCAGGAAGCTCTACTCAATCTAGAGTTAAGCACGAGGTCAGAGGAGGTTGGTTGAGGAGATATCCCTCTGATACCGGCTGAACATGGGAGATATATCTATGATTTTTTCGTATCTGGGGGTACCAGAGGTTTATCCTCTTGTGCTTCGGGCTTAGCTACCCTGCCCATACAACGGGTCCCACCTGTGACTATCCCCCTGAGCATTGGTTATATTGCAGTGAACATAGTTGCCTTACCTAGGTACCGCACAGGGTACTTGCAGTGGTTATGCTGCTTGTGTCTTGAGTCAGATAGGGATTGGACAACACAGTTCTGTTTGTGCAGTGGACTTGACCCTGTCGACACAGTGAAGCTTGGGTGTCTCTATAACTGATTCTGTTACCTTCGACTATAGTTTGGGAGTCTCAAGCCTCTCTTAAGCGAGACATACCGGCTCTAGTGTTAGGAGATCATTTAGCCACTCTGTTTGTCTGCTCTTGGCTGTAGTTTCTCTAGGTGTGTGCTTTTGATTTACTGTTTTTGATCGATAGTTGGCCTTTAGAAGACATTGTATCTCTCTCCAGAGATATCGTGGCGCGGAGCCCTACTCTCCGTCGGTCCTGTCATTTGGATGGTTTAAAGCCACTTGAAGTTACATGCCGTATTGCTAGAGGACGCCGAAGGGATCCGTTTGAGTCTTCAAATTCTTACGTGACTTACATCGAAGACTACATGGCTGCACATCCCAATATTGGGAAAGATCCTTCTACTCCTTTGGGTATAGTTGAACATACTTCCGACCCCCATTCTCCTCGTGAGGATTGGGGAGGTGATCCACCTGACACTCAACCTGGTTCTATTTGGCCTAATCCACTTGACCGGGATCCGTTTGGTCCTTCAAATCCAGATAATTATCTTTACGGGATGCCCGACTTACCCGAGGAGGAAGAACAGGACGAGCCTTTCGTTCCTTCGTTTCCACGTGATTATAGATATGGGAGGCCTGAGACTCATGATGAAACTGGCCCTATGATCAACCCCACCGCACTCTCTTTTGGTATGCCTAGTCATAGTACTGTCGAACCTTCCACTACGGTTGGTACTCATGCTGGAACTAATCAAACTGTTAGCCATACTATACGCACTGGGGGCACTACATTGTCCACCCACTGACATAGTATGGGGATTGGTCAGATTCCTAACCATGCTAATTTTGGAACGTGACCACCTCCTAGGATTACCCAACCTAACCGGAATGCTGTTCGGAATACGACTCGCCATCCACCACCTAGTACATGTGCCGCTACTCGTCAGCCCAGGACTACTTTTACACATGATACCATTCCTCCCAACCATGGGGGTGGACACATACCGCATACTTTTGTGTCCACTACCACCACCAGTAATGCTGATGGACATTATACCAGATGGACATCATACCACCAACCCTGCTACTAATCACACCAATGTTGGGGCTAGGAATACTTCTCATGCTTTTGGTCACCACACGACTGCTCAAGCTAATCCTAATGCTAGGGGTGGGAACATACCATACCATTACAGTGATTACAACATGGTTCCCAATATGAATAGTACATACATGCCCCATACTCATGCTGGCCACCAGTATCACCCACCACCCCAATATGGTGCTCAAAACGTGCATATACTTGCTTATTCTCAAATGGGTTCGGCAGGGGGAGGTTATCAACCTTATGGCCATGGGAAATCTTATGGACCGCCAGGTCCTCATTATCAGCAATTTAATCCTCATGGCCAAGTTTTTGGTCCATCTTATAACACAGTTATGTTTAACCAACCTTTTATGGGAGCTTATAATCCAGCTTTCCAGCTGCAGCTCCCGTTCCTTGCACGCTTGAATCTCCCAGATCTTTCGAAGATCACAAATGATCTAGTGTGTCATGACCCTACTTGGCCCCCAGTCCCTACTAAGCTCTCTTCAGACATTCCAAAGTCTGAGGGGAAAGTTGGTGAGGACCCGGGAGATCATGTCACGACATTTCACCTTTTGTGCTCCTCCAACTCTTTGAATCGTGATTCCATTCATTTACGACTATTTCAACGCACCCTCATGGGGGCAGCCGCAAAGTGGTATGTGGAGTTGCCCGAAAACACCTATAGGGGATTCAATGAGATTGCTTTGGTTTTCTTAGACCATTTCCAGTTGCCGGTTCATTATGATACTGGTACTGAGTTATTGTCCACCTTCCGTCAGAATAAGGCCACACATATTTCTGACCACGTTCAAGAGTGGCGTCGACGGAAGAGATTAGTGAAAGCCAACATTTCTCTAGAGTTCCTATTGGAATGGTTCCTTAAGTCTTTACTCCCATACATTGCTAAGGATGTTTCGATGTCTGGCATTGTGACTGAGGAACAAGCTATCTTGAAAGTCCAGCAGTTAGATCTACTTTATTCTCAGTCTGGCATTTTGTATGACATTATTCCTGATGCACCGAGAACAAGACATGAGCCCACGTCAGTTCCTGGACCACATGCCGATGGCATCGTGGGGACCGCATGCACTCACCCTGTAGACTTGGTAGCTAATCAAATACAAAATTTGTCGCTAAACCAGTCTTTTCCCGGACAGGTACACACCTTGTCCACTTCCACTTCGTCATCTGATGTACACAATGTGCAATCAACAAAATTGTCGAGTAACCAGCAACCTGGTGGTAAGAAAAAGGGGAGAAATAATCGTAGGGGTGGAAACAATGAAGTAATAACAATAGCAATCGTAATACTCCTTGTAAAGAGAATGCCAACCCTCCTCGGGAAGGCGGTAATGCTGGTGAGGATCGTAAACCTAGGTGTAAGGTGAAATTCCTTTGCAAGCTTTGTGGGGAGGATCATCTTACTCACTTATGTCCTTGAATTGAAGAAGCATCGAAGCATTTGGCACAGAGACCAGTTGTGTTGAAGGATCCCCTTCCTCATCATCAAAATATGGCTTCGCATGCTCCCACCACTAGTTATGGTACTAATGAAATGGCAACGTCTTCTTCCAATACTAGGGGTTATGGATGTGTGAATATGGTTCAGTCGGATATTTGTGTTGCTACTCGTCAACACGATTATGGTGCAATGCCACCAAATTTGGGGAATGAGCCTCCCCCTCCTCCTGACAATTCCTTGCATATCGAGAAGCCCTCTATTATGCCGTGGATACCGAAAGGTGTTCTTAAGCGCTCCATGCATAATCCTAATGCTCGAGCCACCTAGAACTACTCCATCGTAGAAGATCTGGGACAAACTCCATGTGCCATGTCGGCTCTTGAGGTTTTGCAAGCCTGTCCTTCTCAGAAGCATGCCCTTTTGAGTGCGTTAGGAGTTTAGGATGGGGGAAATCCTAGTGTTATCAAGTTCGATACTACTGATGTCAAGCCTCGCTTACCTTACCACGTGGATTTTCAAATCCAGGTGTTTGCCTTAAAAGCTTCGTCAAACATACTATGGTTGATGAAGGTGCCTCTCCGTCAATAATGTCGTTAGCTTGTTGGAAAGCTCTTTGCTCTCCTCCTCTACTAGCGTCTAGAATTACACTCACTGCATTCGATGGTAGGTCTTTTACCCCACATGGAATTATCCCTTCCCTTGTTGTCTCGTTGGGAGGTAAGTCCGTGCCTATTTAAGTCGAAGTGGTTGATGTGCCCATCAACTACAACCTTTTACTAGGTCAAAACTGGATGTATGCTATGAAGGCTATCATATCTACTATATTTGGAGTTATCTTCTTTCCCCATGAAGGCAATATTGTGACGATCGATTAGCTGGATTATGTTGGCACTCCTTCCACAGCATCCATGGGATCTGTAGTCCCGCAAGTTTCTAATTCTCAGCCGACAACTGGGAACATAGGTGTTGGAATGTACCCCTCATTGATGGGAACTTTTAACCATTCTGCGCCTGTGAATTTTATTGGAACCATTACCGACAATGCATCTCCTCCTTCAAATAATATGTTATTCTAGACCTCCTATTCAAATGATCCGTGGATTTTACCATCCACGAGTTCCACGTCTGGAGACATTGCGCATGTCCGGATGTCTACGCCTTTATCTGTAGTGGAGCTTTCTTATGATCATATCCAACAAACCACTGCAGATCCGGATCTTTCTTCTTCCCAGACAGTTGAAGAAGATCCCGTTATGCTGCCATTTTGGGCAGCCAACTCGTCTTACTCCCACGATTGCCTTGATGGTACTTTGCCATCTGATGAAGCTATCCTCGAGGCCATGTGTGGTAGTGAGAGGCCTTCGGAAGATATGCACCATCGCTCTTTTTTCCTTCCCAACCTCGAGCTCATTGAGCAGGAGGAGTTTAGGATAACTCTAGCTGAGATGGTTGGTCACCGTGTGGCTCTTTTGGAGTCGCATGATGTTTTTATGGAGGGGAATATGGATAATATTTCTCCAACCATTTTGATCAACATCTCTCGCATTCCTAGAAAGGTAGAGAACGTTTACGTCGGTGCCGATTGCACTCCTGAGGAGATTTCTATTTACACTGACTTGTTTACTGAACTCGGGGAAGCTTTCGCCTGGTCATATGAGGAGATGCCAGGAATAGACCCCCGCATTGTTGAACACGAGATTAGAATGTATCGTGATGTTAAACCGGTTTGACAATGCTTACGTGCTGTGAACCCTAGGAAGGCAGTTGCTATTAAGGAAGAGGTGGAGAAATTGCTCAAAGCTGGTTTCATCTACCCCGTTCCCCATACCGAATGGGTGTCAAACCTCGTTCCTGTGGATAAGAAGCAGGGAATGATCCATGTATGCACTGATTTCAGAGATTTGAACCATGCATGTCCGAAAGACAACTTCCCCACGCCATTCATTGATCAAATATTGGATGCTTGTGCGGGGAGTGATATTTTTTCATTCATAGAGGAATTCTCGAGTTATAATCAGATTCAAATCAAACCCGCGGACCAACATAAGATGGAATTTCTTTGTCCATGGGGAACATTTGCGTACCGGAAAATGCCCTTCAGCCTCAAAAACACTGGAGCTACTTTTCAACGAGCCAAGACCTATGTCTTTCATGATCTTAAGATGATTATGGAAGTTTTCTTGGATGATCTTACTGGCCATTCTCGCAAGAGAGTGGACCACCCCAAGCACCTCCGTATGATTTTAGAACGATGTATCCACTACAAAATTCGATTGAATCCAAACAAATGCATCTTCGCTGTTAGGACTAGTCGCCTTATAGGATTCATAGTTTGGAAGGAGGGTATTAGAGTCGATCCTCTCAAAGTTGAGGCAATACTTCAGTTGCCTCCTCCATGTAATCTGTTACAACTTCAGAGCCTCCAAGGGAGAGCTACTTTTCTGCGTCGGTTTATAGCTAACTATGCTAGTATTACTAAAGGTTTCGCATGCCTATTGAAGAAAGACACACCATTTATCTAGGATGAGCAAGCCCAGCAGTCTTTCGACACTCTTAAGAAAGCTTTGGTATCGGCCCCTATGCTTCATCCGCCGGACTTTACATGAGATTTCATTCTTTATGTGGTCGCGTCTCAAGAGACTATTGCCATGGTCTTGGTTCAGATAGATGATGCGCTTGTCGAGCATGTTATCTATTATCTCAGTCGAAATTTAGTAGATGCTAAACTAAGATATACTCACGTAGAAAAGATGGCACTTGCGACTGTACACGCAGTCCAGCGGTTACGGCATTACATTTTGCTTCGAACAACCACCATTGTAGCTCACATCAATCCATTTCAGTTCATGCTATCACGACGCCTTATCGGGGGTAAGTATAATAAATGGATTGTGATCCTTCAGGAATTTGATCTCGATTTTGCTTCAGCAAAATCAGTGAAATCATTGGTGTTCACTGAGCTTAAGTCAGATCTTCCACGGCTTGACGAGGATGTCATTCATGAAGATTCCTTTGTGGATGAACATTTATTTCTTATCTTGACCAAGGACCCTTGGTATGGGGATGTCATTGTATATCTCCAAACTTTGAAGTTTCCTCCGCATTATTCACGAAACGAGCGATGGCGTGTGAGACATCACGCTAAAGATTATACTATCGTCGGTGACACTTTGTATCGCTGAGGAAAGGATTCCATTCTCCGTTGTTGCTTGACTCACGAAGAAGCGGAATGGGTACTTAATGATTGCCATGCAGGGGCATGTGGCGGTCACTTATCCAGGCTTGCTACAACCTAGCGTATCATGCAAGCTGGTTATTTTTGGCCTACTATCTTTAAAGATTGTATTAACGCTATGAAGAGATGTCACCCTTGCTAGGTGTTTTCTCAGAACATACACTCGCATCCAGCGCTGCTCCATCCGGTCATCACTGTTGGTCCCTTCACCAAGTGGGGGGTATATTTCATGGATTGCAAACCAGCTTCGGCTGGAGGGCATCACCATATTATCGTGGCCGTGGATTATTTTTCCAAATGGGTTGAGGCCATGCCTACTGTTAAAGTCGACGGTGCTACTGCAGCCCATTTCGTGTTCAACCAGATTATCACTCGGTTCGGTATCCTAGAAGAGATTGTCACTGACCATGGCAATCACTTTTAAAATAAGATGATGGAGGATTTGTCTCTCAAGCTTGGGTTTCATCAGGAACACTCGTCTTCCTACTATCCTCAAGCGAATGGTTAGGTTGAAGCAGTAAGTAAGTCTTTGAAGACCATTCTCCAATGTACCATCCAACAAAGCAAGACCAATTGGCATATCATGTTATATCCTGCTTTGTGGGCATATTGAACCACAATTAAGACTTCCACCGGGTTCTCACCATTCTAGTTAGTTCATGGTGTGGAGTCACTTTTACCGATTGAATAAGAAATCCATTCACTCAAGCTAGCCATAGAGATCCTCCCTGATACGACGGAGATTGAGCAACGTTTAATACACCTCGAGCAACTTGAAAAGCACCATTGAGATGTCGCTGTAGCCATTGATGTTAAAAAGCGTCATGTCAAGGTCCAATATGATAGATCTGTCCGTCCCTGGCAATATGCTGAAGGTGACTTGGTACTCTTGTATGACCAAGCTAAAAAATCGCTGGAAGCAGGCAAGTTCAATCCCATGTGGCACGGTCCTTACATTGTGAGGCGTGTCCTTGAAAAAGGAGCTTATGAGTTAGAAGACTATGAGGGAGTTGTCTTGAAGGAGCCTAGAAATGGGCTCTACCTCAAGCGGTATTATGCTTGAACCTTTGGTTCGAGCTGATACTTTTGTACACTATTGTATATTTTTTATGTACATAGTTTAGATTTCCTTTTTGGTTGTCGGGTCTACTAATTAGCCTCTGTTTGATTGACAGATGTCAACAGGATGTCCTACATTCTTAGGTTTCATGGATGGTGCTATTCGACATATGCAGTAGCTTGCTTCTGCTGCCTGGGTTATCTTTCCACTTGACCACCTAGTTGTGTCTTCAAGAGGTGCTTGTCTCGGTCCTACGTCTAATAATGTGGTTGAGTGTAGTGTCATTGTTGAGATACTTCGAGATGCCATTTCACATGACATCCAATCTTTAGAAGTCCACCTGGATTCACAACTAGTTGTGTCTCAGGTGAATGGGCAGTACTATGTACGAGACCCTACATTACTACGGATATTCCTTAAGGTATGACTCTTGTAGAGACATTTTGTTTCAATTACATATATTCATATTCTGAGAAGTCATAATTATATATCTGATGCATATGCTAACTATGTATTAGATTGGCATTTGTCACATTCATCATGAGCACATAAATACAAAGACATTCATACATTTGTAACATACACACATACTAGAACCGAGAACCAAACTTGTATATATATAAATACGTCCAAAAATGGTAGTGTCGTACAAAACTGGAGCCCGTAGCCCTCAAAAATATACATATCAATACAAAATGATGAGACCCTGGGATATCTATTCCCTCCAAAGAGTTCTAGCTACTGCTCGACGGGATGTGTCTCATAGTAATATTGTATTGCGTTGGCCATCCGCTGTAGTAGCCGCACCCACTCACCAGGAACACCCACTACCTGGCGTTGCATAGCCTCAGGTAGTCGGGCTACCTCTATCAGTGGTACTTGGGAAACCATCCGTGATATGTTGCGCCGCAATGTCTGGAGTGTGCGCCCTGCTGTAACATCTGCTGCCACCTAATCCCTACCCCAACGACCATGTCTCGGGAATCCCTCGGGTCTCACTGGGCCTTTGTCTGCAAGCAAACAGTCACCCATTAGCACATGATACTACCACCAAAAATATTTTTTTCATTTCAACTATAATAAAAAAATCCATAAAAATTTAATAACCACAAAACCAAAAGAGTACTCACCGATGTCTCTGAAAGCTGCGCCTGGTGGGAACAGCATGTCATGGTCCTATCTGAAGTCTATCCCCGCATAGGGGTAGTCCTCGATAGCGATCACCTGCCGGTTCCACCAGCGGAAGAACTCCTCAGTATATGGTGATTCCAGATGGCCACCACCCTATCGTGTCAGGATCTTAGCCCACCGGGTCAGGGCTGGATCACGGAGAATGTGAGGAGGGATATCCACCCTCGGACTAAGTCCCGGAACCCTCTCAAAGAAGAAACTACAGAGGATGCTACCATACCCAAATTTTTTGGCCTTACCCTCTTTGCATTCCGTTAGTTGTGTCTTCATAGACACCAACAGAGTAGTACACCAATCGAATATAGTAGGCTGCAAGCATTTTGATGCGTAGAAAATCACCGGTCTGGATGCCTGATGCAGTGCTTTGGATCCCGTGATCCTATCTAGAGTAGCCACAATGATCTTTGTACTCAAATCCATTATGGCATTGACTGGCACTTGACTTCCCACTGGTCATGTTTTGGAGGGACAATACCGTACTATGTAGTCTTGCACAGTGATCCCACCACCCATGGTCCATGACCAAAGACTAGCCACCTCCCCTCTATGGGACAAACCGGTAATGAAATAGATATCCTCTACTTCCAGTGTCAGTGTTTTCCCATTGAGGGTGAAGTGTTGAGCATCCACATCCCAGTAGTTTATCAGATGACGGAGTAGTAGGTTTTGGGCCCTTAAACCCCCTAGACTCCAGTACTTATATAAGCCACATGCTTGCAATGCTTGTTGTTCTTGCAAATTATTGCACACGGCCTCATCAACCTGGTCATGCTCTCTCTCCCTCCACTCTAGAACCATCTTGGAGTGCAAAACAAGAGAATTTTTGTCAGTTTCATGATTAAAAATTTCTTCACGGCCATACCCGCGGGAAAAATTGTAGACAGTGGCGGGTAGACGTGGGCAGTCAGTTTTTTGACTATGCGTTTGGTGCCCTAGCTGCGACCCACATACTTATAGCCCACAGGTAGCACTGAAGCCATCTAGGGCTTGGCCAAACTAAAAAATCCACCAACCAAAACTGAAATAAAAGAATTAAAATGAAAGGTATCATAGTGACCACTAACCTACTCCGGATGGTTCGTTGAACAGTCGCTTGTAGCTCCCATGATCGACAATTGAAGTTTCAGGTGAGAACTACCCACTAAACTCCAAATTGGTGAATAGTGCAAATGAATTGAAAATTATTAAATTTTATTACTATTTATAATTTTCTGAACCCACTTTTCTATAGTTTTTGCCATTTTGAGCCGTTATGAACTAATATCGTGTCATGGAGTAGTGTTTTTCAACAAACTTCCTCGGCGAGAGTTGTTCTGAACCATTTCACACCTACAAAAGGTACATTTCACACCCGGCATATAGGTTAGATGTCATTTTTGCATGCATTATGCATTTGACCTGTTGACCATTTTTCATAAACCCTAGGTGCAACCCCGCTTCGTAACTGACATGGAACCTTCACACTGCTTTAGAAGTGTCATTGTTGATCTTTTATCCTTTCTCTCTGGACAGACCCGGGCTGGCGGTAATCTTTTAGACCAACAGAACCCTTAGCTCACTGGCCCTTTCGGCAACAGGTCGCAGAAGCAACCTGAAGTCTCACCCGAAGTGATTCTAATGGGAGGCAGAAGACTCAAGTGTCCTCAGCCAAGTTCCGAGGCATCCAGGGTGGTTAAACCCTCCTTAACCCCTTTCACAGGAGCTGTCTATCTCATGCCATTACTCCGGCTACGCCTCTGTCTTATCGCAGTACGCAGGGAATGCGATAAGTCTTTCCCTATGTGAAACCGTCTAGCGATACCCAAGATATCGTAGGTGCGATATCTTCCCCTTCTAGTTCCTGCGGCAAGCGAACTTTGACCGCTTCCTGGGTTAATAGGTGGTCTTAGCTATCCTTATCCTGGTACTGCAGTTAGCAACAACATTCATCCTACAAGCCTAACCCTCACTAATGAACTCGACCCTTGATATCTCGCAACACGTAACTAGGTAGAACATTACTTTGCGCAATGTCTAAATAAACCATTCATGCCTCATATTCAGTTCTTACTCGCACATTAACCTCTGTTTAACAATTATCTAGTTCGCAAAGAGGTTAGCTATGATTATCGCAATTGTTATACATCATTCAGAAGTTAACTGACGACCATGTACATTACTTATAACAGATTGAAGCATTCATATATAGCACAAACACGTGAATGAGAACAATGGCTACACAATTACAATAGTGCTACTTAGACAAGCACATTGATACTCCCAGGGCAAAGACTACGCCCAGGGGAACTGCGGTTCTTGTTTACAACTCTGGGGAATAAACACAGCTCCGTTCCACTCTTTACAACAGGGGTCTTCTGGGAAACTCCACCTCAGTGGGAGCCCTTCTCTATAGACCTCTTTTCTCTTCTTGCCTTTACAGTGCACTCTCTTCCTCTCGCAATCCCTGCGGATTGCACTCTCTCAACAGGTCGGCCCTTGTCTTCTCAGGGATGTTCAGGCTTGCAACAACAAAAGACTTGACTAGCATCTACCTGATGTCTCTATCGCTATGTGGCCAACCCCTTATCCTATAAAAAGACTACTATATATAGATGGCCCAAAGGTCTCATCGCAGTTACAAAACTGTGGGCCTTATCCCAACAGTGACTCAAACCTAACCACTTACAGTCAACTGGCTGTACTTCCATGGCCGCCTTCTGTCTCGTCGCCGCTTCCTGCAGTCCTTAGTCTTTAATGCATCGGCCCGTCGCTTCTTCTTGGTTCAAGCAACGCTGACTGTGGTCCTTCTTCTTTAATGAGGGTAGCTGAACCCTCTCTTCATCTCCGGCGCCTTTATTGCGGTGGTTGAGCTCTCCCTTCGGCCTCTTCTTTGTACCACATGCTTGACTTTTCTGTACCTATCGCCGTGATTCCCGCCGGAATTTGTGCTACGGCGATATCTTTGTCTTACCGCCAAAATTGGTACTTTCTCTCCAAAATTAGTTATCCTTCCCAAAATTAGCAGCTTCCTAAATGCTGCGGAAGTTCTCTCCAACAACTCCCCTAACACTTACTTGTGGCTCGTCCCCGAGCCACTTGCAACAACATCCTGATTCATCTGCCTAAGCTTATCCTTTGCTGCTCGTGAGATTGCTGCGAATTGTGCCTTAAGCGCTTTAATACTTTCATCCATGTGTGTTACTTCTTCCTGCGCTGCGCTGAGCAGCTCAGCGGTTACCAAGGAGTCCTCTGTGCCCTCAATGACTCCTTTACTTGAGGTGAAGCTTTTCACCTTTTGCTCCAGTTCATCAACCAGATGTGCGATTTTGCTTTCATGCGGGCTAACTTCGTTAGCCAGGTTGATCTGCTGTTCTCTGTATTTCTGCACCTGCTGCTGAATTTGTGTAATTTCTCCTTTCTTTCTTATCTTCGCAAGAGCACTCAAGCCCTTGTACTCTTCTTCAGCTCTCGATATCGCATCTTCACAGTGCTTAATGTGCTGATCGAGCTCGGCTTTCTGTGGGAGCTCCTCTAGCTCCAGCCATGTCTTTGATGCATCCTCCAGGATGGCCTCTGCTGCTTCCACCCGACAGTGCATCTGTGTCTGTACAACTCTGAAAGCTTGCACTCGTGCTTCTTGGATTTCCTCTGGAGTAGGTGGCTTATTTGCTTCTAGTGCAGCAATCCTTGCTTCGTATTCTTCCTCCATCTTTCTCTTCTCTTCATCTAGAGCCTTTGCTCTTTCCGCTATTTTTCTGATCTTTTGAGTTATTTCTAACTCAGGCCTGATATCGCACTGCGGAAGCTCTGCTGCGATATTCTTTAAAACAAGAGAGACATCCTGCTCTCGCTGAACATATTGCGTCAACTGGGCACTCTCTGCCTCATGCTGCGCAATGAGCTGCACATTGTCGTTAGATAGCAAAACATTTTGCTCATATGTGACTTGTTCTCTGTGCCTCAGCTCCGTGCCTATCTGCTGGAAAATTTCGTACAACTGATCCATAGGTACTTCTGGTAGGTTCACCTCAAGAGGATGAACCATCTGCACCTCCATAGGTACAGGGAACTTAATACTTCCTGGCGGTATACGAACAATGTTCGTGCAGTCCCTTGCAATGCTTTCTTCTCTGCTCTGTGGAGGGGGCTGCGAACTTTCTGCGACTGTAGTTGGAGCTGGCTGAATCTGCATGGAAGCAGTCTTCTCAGTGATTGCCTTCAACTCTCGCAATTTGTTGTCAAGGCTGATGCGCATACGATCCTGCGATGACTGAATCGCAACGAATTTATCCCGCATCTTCTCCTGTATTCGGCTGGCGATGAGATCATACTCATCCTCTGTCATGACTGGTGCCTGCGGTTCGTCGGAAGTAACCGCCTTTGTTCTCTTCTTCTTTGCTCGCACCGGAGAAGGGCCTTCAATAGCCTTTCTCTTAGAACCCATTGGTTCTTTCTCTTTGTCTTTAGGATCTACCTCCTGAACATCTTCTGGGTCCTCGGCTGGGGGATCAACTGGAACTAGGCCAGAGGATAGATCATCATACATTTGTTTCATGTCCTCGTCGAAACAGTTCTTAATGGTATCTTCGACCTGCTGGATTTCCATGCGATATGGGCCGGGGGCCCATTCGTTATGTTTCCTGAACCCTTTGGGTCTGATGTAGGTTTTATCCCTGTCGACTTTAAATTCCAGCTTGGACTGATAAAGATCAACGACCGGCGAGTCGACACGCGGAATCGTTGCGACGGATTCAAGCAATAGCGTATAATATTCATGGAATACCATTGCGTTATTCTTGTGCTTCTCTGGGTGACTACTCGCCCAAAGATTGGAGTACCTCGACCCTCTGCATGCCCCTGGCGGCAGTTGTGGAAACTGCGAATTGGGCGGCTCTTTCCATCCAATGAAAGCCATAAGGATCAGCAGCCACGAGAAGTGGAAGCCGTGAAGTGGATCCTGCTGCGCCTGCGCACAGTCTTGAAAGAAACTATTTAACAAAAATAAACTCCAGTTGTAAGGTTTACCATTTATGACTTCGAGGTCACCCACTATTCCCTTCATTTCTGTAAAGTTGGTAGGAAATAGGTCCTGATACTCATGTAATAGGTCTGTGATTTGGCCAATTGTCTCATCATCCCAATAATCTCCAATAGAGGCAAACTTAGGGTCTGTTTCTGTGCCAATATTGCTCTTTCTAATCTTGATTGGTTCTGTTACAGCTGGGATTTCTAAGTGCGGGCCTTCAACTTCACGTGTACCTTCTGTTTCTGCGATATTGATACTGCGAGGATCTTCATCCTCATCGCTTAAGTCTTGTGCGCAGTTGTAACATTCTAGTGCATGTTCCATCTGGATAGCCCACTCGGGTTGCGAATCCGCTGGTAATGGGCAATCCTCAAATATTTTAGTCTTTATGATCTTCAAGGCCCGATCAATGCTTGGATGCTCAGATTCAAAACTGAACGTGACCAAAAAGTTTTCAATCATAATAGGCCATGAGATAGTTCCTTTTCTTAGCTCTGTTTCTGTATACCAGTTCCGTGGAACTGTATCCAGTGTATGGATAAACAAATGAACCCATTCTTCTGCTGGAATTTCTAGCCAACTCTGTTCACAGTTCATAATGTGTGCTCTGGGATCACTCTCCCCTGTATATTTCCGCTGTGTACAGTCTCTTTCCTTAGAGAATCTAATGCGCATCAATCTCTTACAATCATACCATGATGCGATATGTTCCTTGTGTGTGTACCACCATCTTGCAGGTGTGGCTCGAACTGCAAGGTCAAAAACCTCCATCCTCTGCTCTTGAGGAATCTCTTGTTCAAACTGCTGCAAAAAATCATTGACATCTGCTAATCCATCAAAAGTTGGAATATACCTGCTTTCTGTCCCAATCCATCGCAGTGATTTAGTCATGAATGCGCATCTGCGGATAGAAACTTCGTGGAGTCTATTTTGCCAATTCTCTAAGCCAACATCTGAATCTGATGTGCATGAACTATCACATCTCTAGCTGATATGTCCATCAGCTGTAGGATCAATGTAATCTGTCTGATTAGAAGTCATTTGGTACAAATTTTCCATGTTATGCACCTCCTCTTCTGCTTTGATTGGCTCAATGTAGCGAGGACCCTGTAAAGGGTCTAATGGTGCGATAACCCGGACTTGAGCATCTTCAAATGTCATCTGCCTTTTCTTTAAGTTGATAACAGCCTTGTTATCAAAAGCCCAATCAATACCTAATAGAGCTGGATAGGGTTTGGTGTCACCAATAATTTCTATGATCTCAAAATCGGCATATGTGTGAACTCCGTCGATGTCCACTGGGACATGCGATAGGCGACCCATCGGTGATATTCTCTGCTGATTAGCTAGTCTGAGATGGATAGGGGATCTGCTTAGTTTTGGACTTCCCATCTGTTCCCATGTCTGTTTAGTCAAGACATTTACTTCTGAACCTAAGTCTAGGATAACCTCATCCATTTCAAATAGTCCGATCTGCGCTGTGAGCCTTATCTCTCTTCCTGTCCTTGTATGGCCCATTATATGGTGAATGGTGCGCTGTGTATTCCTCACAGAAGGGCTCTGTTGACATTGGTCAATAACTTTCTGAAGTTCCTCTACAGCTTTCCCATTTCTTAGAAGTTTCAAACAACTCTGCAAGAAGGACTGTACACTCCCGGTCAATTCCTCTTCGTCACATCTTCCAGATGTGCTAGCCTGTGGTATCTGCGTAGTACTAACATCCTGCGGTGGTTTCCGTGGTATATCCTGAGATGGTAATAATAGTGATCTGGGCGGTGTCTGTTCAGCAAAGGAAGTCTTAGTTTGTTGAAATGCCTCCTTATTCTTCTGTAGATCAAGTGGGATAGGTTTTCCTGGAGCTTTGCGCACCCACTGCGTTCCTGTCGTTTTTTCCACGTCCTGCGATATGTTGCTTGTGGAGAGACCACTGCGAGTTACAATATTGACCCGTGGTTCGGTTTCGTTCTGCTCAACAGCGATAAACTGGATAGTCTGATTGGTTGCTGGCTTGGCGTCCTTGATCTTAGCTATCAGTATGGGACATTCCTCTATTGTGTGATCATAAGATTTACAATACTTGCACGTTGTAGTAGGGTTCTGACAGTCTCTAGCGTAATGTCCTGTGCCTCCACAGTTATAACAGGTGATAGTTCCACGGCCACGGCCAGATTCATAGCCTCCTCCACGTCCTCGGCCTCTGAAATTTCCTCCACGGCCTCCCTGATTCGGATCAGTTTGTGCACGTACTGCTGGTCCGGATGCTTCTGACTGAAATCTGTAGAGGTCGTGCTTCCTTTCTATCATTAACTCATAAGCTCTACAATTGTTTTCGTCATGTCCCACAGATTTACAGAAGTTGCAATATAGGTTCTTTGGTGTCTGCACATATTTCTGAAGGAGAGGGCATTCCTGAGGACTGTGTCCTCTGGTTCTACAAATCTCGCACCATGGCCCCTGGTTCTGCATCAACGGGTTAGGAGCTCCACTGGCGATATAGTCAGCAAAGACAGGGCAGTTATCCTTACTGTGTCCCTGCGCTTTACACTTAGTACACCAAATTTCATGCGCAACCTCCTTTCCTTTCTTAATTTCATGCAGCTGTAAGGTGAGGTTAGCTAGCTGATTTTGCAGATTAGTGATACCGGTGCTAGTTTCTGCTAGAGGTGAAGCCTCTAGTTTCATTGCCATTTCTAATGCTTCATCTTGTGTATTTAATTTCTGTTGCATTAGCGGAAGTCTGATGTGTGGTAATATTGATGCGATAAACCATTCTTTATGCTGTTGAGGCGCAAGCTCAAAGCTTACCTGATCAATGAGGGTCTTGAATCTCTGGTCAAAATCCCAAACCGTCTCCGTAGGCAATTGTTTAATATCTTTAAGTTCTGCTATGCATTGTGACTCGGATTTAGGTTTTTTAAACTCTTTAATCATAGCAGTTCTAACCTGTGCAAGCGTTCTGTTATGGCCAGTGGTATACTTCATATACCAAGTTAATGCTCTTTCTCTAAATGTGGTGGCCAGCTGGACAAGCTTGACATTATCATCTTGTATTTGCTTAATGGTCCATATGGCTTCGCATAAGAACCAGTGTTGCTCAGGGTCCTCCGACCCTGTACCTTTGAATGTTGGTAGCTTCATATCATCTCCCATTCTGTTTCTAGATGGTGGGTTCTGGTTTGCTGTATGACTACCACTCGGCTGTGTAGATGTGGAGGGTGTAGCGGTAGTATTCGCTGTATAAGAGCTACTGGACGGGGTTCCTGCGGGATTATTCTGAGTTCCGACTGGCTTTTGAGGAGTCCTAGGGTTCTGACTCTGCTGTCTCGGGTGATCTGAGCTGTCTTCTTCAGAAGAAGATGAATCGTTGACTCTATATCTTTTACCACTACGTGTATGTCCAAGATACTCGTAATCACTTTCAGAGTCTACTGACATTACAATATCATGCTACTATTCATCTGAGAGTATATCCAGTACTCCTTTTTCATATAGTAATTGCTTAATGGACAGACTTAGAGAATTTAGGTACTTACCGCGATAACCCTTGAAGAAGTACCGTTCTGCTGCGCTGAAACTCTTTCTCTGATCAACCGCGAACTCTGTGATGAAGCCTTCCAGCAGACTCGTAAGCCAGAAGTCTACTGCGCGTGAGATGGGGTTATCGACACCTTTCAAGGTCTGAATCAGCTCTGCTGTCCAGACAACTTCTCGATTCTTCTTGACACCACTGTTGTCAACAAGCTTTGATAACCAACCATATAACTCAATAGCATAAGTTACGAAGAATATCTCATGGAGATCTGTAAAAAGGTGCTTCTGTAGCCAAGGCTCAGTGCTCAGTCTAGGATTCTTGTTTTCTTTTGCAGCAAACTCTCTTTCTTTTGACTCAACCCACTGGTTAAGTTCTTGCTTGGTAGGATGCCAACAGAACATCAGCTCAATGTGTTCAAACCGGCAACGGAACCATTTGTTGATCTTTTATCCTTTCTCTCTGGACAGACCCGGGCTGGCGGTAATCTTTTAGACCAACAGAACCCTTAGCTCACTGGCCCTTTCGGCAACAGGTCGCAGAAGCAACCTGAAGTCTCACCCGAAGTGATTCTAATGGGAGGCAGAAGACTCAAGTGTCCTCAGCCAAGTTCCGAGGCATCCAGGGTGGTTAAACCCTCCTTAACCCCTTTTACAGGAGCTGTCTATCTCATGCCATTACTCCGGCTACGCCTCTGTCTTATCGCAGTACGCAGGGAATGCGATAAGTCTTTCCCTATGTGAAACCGTCTAGCGATACCCAAGATATCGTAGGTGCGATATCTTCCCCTTCTAGTTCCTGCGGCAAGCGAACTTTGACCGCTTCCTGGGTTAATAGGTGGTCTTAGCTATCCTTATCCTGGTACTGCAGTTAGCAACAACATTCAGCCTACAAGCCTAACCCTCACTAATGAACTCGACCCTTGATATCTCGCAACACGTAACTAGGTAGAACATTACTTTGCGCAATGTCTAAATAAACCATTCATGCCTCATATTCAGTTCTTACTCGCACATTAACCTCTGTTTAACAATTATCTAGTTCGCAAAGAGGTTAGCTATGATTATCGCAATTGTTATACATCATTCAGAAGTTAACTGACGACCATGTACATTACTTATAACAGATTGAAGCATTCATATATAGCACAAACACGTGAATGAGAACAATGGCTACACAATTACAATAGTGCTACTTAGATAAGCACATTGATACTCCCAGGGCAAAGACTACGCCCAGGGGAACTGCGGTTCTTGTTTACAACTCTGGGGAATAAACACAGCTCCGTTCCACTCTTTACAATAGGGGTCTTCTGGGAAACTCCACCTCAGTGGGAGCCCTTCTCTATAGACCTCTTTTCTCTTCTTGCCTTTACAGTGCACTCTCTTCCTCTCGCAATCCCTGCGGATTGCACTCTCTCAACAGGTCGGCCCTTGTCTTCTCAGGGATGTTCAGGCTTGCAACAACAAAAGACTTGACTAGCATCTACCTGATGTCTCTATCGCTATGTGGCCAACCCCTTATCCTATAAAAAGACTACTATATATAGATGGCCCGAAGGTCTCATCGCAGTTACAAAACTGTGGGCCTTATCCCAACAGTGACTCAACCCTAACCACTTACAGTCAACTGGCTGTACTTCCATGGCCGCCTTCTGTCTCGTCGCCGCTTCCTGCAGTCCTTAGTCTTTAATGCATCGGCCCGTCGCTTCTTCTTGGTTCAAGCAACGCTGACTGTGGTCCTTCTTCTTTAATGAGGGTAGCTCAACCCTCTCTTCATCTCCGGCGCCTTTATTGCGGTGGTTGAGCTCTCCCTTCGGCCTCTTCTTTGTACCACATGCTTGACTTTTCTGTACCTATCGCCGTGATTCCCGCCGGAATTTGTGCTACGGCGATATCTTTGTCTTACCGCCAAAATTGGTACTTTCTCTCCAAAATTAGTTATCCTTCCCAAAATTAGCAGCTTCCTAAACGCTGCGGAAGTTCTCTCCAACAGTCATTATGTGATGGTAGGGATTTTCCGAACATGGGTACCCTAGTTAGAACCCTTTATGCATTTTGGTGCCCATGTCCTTGTTTGTCCTTAAGATTGGGAGTCCTTTGTAGTCACACCATGACGTTGCGATAAAGACTCATACTCTACTTTGTCCTATGTTGGTCATCTCCGTTAAGGACTCCCCTCAGTTATATCATGTTGTGATTGCATTGCATCATTCTGCTTGCCGCTTGAGCCTTGTGTCGGCTCCCGCTTACTCAATTGATAGCCTGGTGCCTGCGCACTTTTCCCTGTCGAGCCCTGCAGAGCTTATATATTTTCCCTTCACAATTTGATGACCCTTTGACCTTAAGGGAACACACCCCCGAGTGTCCACATCCTACATGCACTTCCTTGCATTTAGCATAGGTATGTTCCACTACTTGGGACTAGTCTGCTACCTATTTGACACTCTTTCCCTCACTTGTTGTAGTATAAGCAATTTTATTCTTTTTCAAGCTTTTCCCAAATATGAAAAAGACCAAAAAAATAAAATATTCCAAAAAGTCGGATGGGATTATGGTCACTATTTCTTGTTGGCAGTTGTTGTGTCTCCTTTGAACAGAGCATTCATCCCACTCCATACATTATGAATCGGGACTATAGTTGGGCCTTAAAAGTTGTACTTGTTTCTCAATTTTCTCCATCGATTGGTTAAGCTTCCAGTCATTATGGAGCCCTCTGTAATGCCTCCTGCATTGCACAGTTTATGTCAAGTCTATGCTGCCTGAGTCTATCCATCTGCTCATGCTCTTGTTCAAAGGAAGTCCTAAAATCAGTGTCAGCCACTCCTCAGATATCATGACTATTGAATGTCGGCCATCCTTATTGAGTCAGCCGGTTTCACCTGAGATCTTCCAAATCTTTCAACATTGCTGGTACCTTGTGCTAGTTGATGGTGGATTCCTTAATGCCCTCCTTCCAGCGAGTCTCGTTCCGTCAACTTCAACTAATTTATTCCGGGACTTGAGGCTTAGAGTTCGGTTGAGTACCTTGAGGCTTGCAGTCATTAGTGGTAGGTTCTCTCACCATCGACAGTTTTGGGAATACATCAATGTCCCCTGATCGATGGATTCATCTTAGTGTTCGACTTCAACCCATTTATTCACACTCTGATGATTGTGCTCTATGCCTTGATGCCCTTTTCATTATCGGTGGGTCATCTCGCGTATGTTAACGGTATACATCATTGACCAGTAATCCGATGATGTCTCGTCAGGTTCGACCCCAACTCCTTTATTCACTTGATGGGACTTGCACCGTCGAAGACTTGTGTAGAAGACCCCAGGCGATTGTGGCATTCGGTATGCTACATATGACTTTGACTTTACATCTGAGATATCACCTCTTAGATTCCAGCAGTTTGTACCTCTAGTTTGCACCGGTTGTCTTCTTTTCAGGAGAAGACCATATCTTACTGTAGAGGCATCATGGATATGATCACTTATCACATCTATCCATTATGTATTGCCTATTCATGGCCATTCTATCAGATTGTTGTACTATACCAACATGTTTTCAGAGATACTATTGTATCATGACGAGTGAGCTGTTCTTTCCACTTGTGTCTCCATCACTCCACTTCTGAGTTTTATAATGTATTTCGGCCATCGTAGCACATTTCAGTCTCTGACCTCACACATTAGGGGCCATCTTCTACGCAGAAATCTTCCACCCTGTGACCATCAGCATTCTTTGGCCTCTAGGATCCATTTCAGTGACTCAGATCAATTTTTATCCTTCAGTGATACCAGTTTGCTCTATTTTTATTCCTACCTACCTATTGCATCACTATAGCATGCGTACCCATGATTTTCATCCTTATAGCCCGCGGGTAGCATGTAAAATGGTAAAAACCACTATTAATTACTTTTTACTCCCCAAAAGCGGTCATTGGGTGACCTTTGGCTCTCCATCTGCCCAAGTAATGTCTCGATGAGTCCTTTCACCTACCTTTGAGAGGACTATATATTGAGCACATATGGCTTATGGATGGGAGGAAGAAGAGAATAGTAAAGGAACTCTAGTGGATTTTTTCCCTATCTTGAGTCTGCACTCATTGATCCTTGTAGTTGTGAACCTCTTATGTTCACCTTCCAAACTCCTTCTAGTTTGAGTTTGCCATTCATGGAGGATTCAAGAGGTGGAGGCACAAGTGGATTGATCTAGATCTTGGTTCAGATTGGTTGCCGGCAAGAGGTCGTATCACTTTGTACTTATTCTTGTTCATTAATAGAAATACTCATATTCTCGTCCATTCATGGTGTGAATGTCATTTATTATACATTGGGTTACATTTGCTTATGATATTATGGACCATTGTTATTGATAATGTTAATGTCAATTATATATTATATGTACTTGTTGGATATTGGCTGTCAAGACTAATTTGTAGATTACAAGTGTGTGGATTGAAAGCTCCAACGGGGATCTACATCAAACATTTCATCGAGGTTGGTTACATTTCTCCATTATCTTAACATTGTCATTTATAATAGCATTTCTTTGAGAATTGAGTAGATTTCCTGTAGTCATCTGTTTGTTGTGGTATTCCCAAGCCATAGTGAGTTTTCTCCAATACATTAACTCAAATGTCATAATGCAAACACTTAGTTAATTAGATCTTCTACTTCAGGATGAACTTTCCTTCAAATAGATGTTAGACCACTCAAGTGTTTTCTTTTAGTTTAGCTCAAGTGTCGTCATGCAAATACTTAGTTAACTCAAGTTGTTGTCATGCAAACACTTAGTTAACTAGATCTTATTTGTTAATGCTTGGTTAACTCTTTTAACTAAAGTCTTTCTTGTTAACATCACTAAAATAAAAAATTCAAGTTCTATCTTAATTAACATAAGTATTTCTTATTAAAATTACTAAAGTAAAGCATTTGAGTTCTCTCATAATTAACGGAAGTCTTTCTTGATCACTGAAGTGAACAATTCGAGTTCTCTCTTATCTTAACATATCTTTTCTTTATCTATTGTCTTATCTGCATGATCCACTTGTTCCATCTTTACTTTATTTACCACATCAAATATACAAAGGATATTTTTCCAATGATGTTATCATCTTGTTCTATTATCATTCCATGTGGTCATACGCTAAAGTAATTCACTCTATAGGTGGCCAGTCTCTAGAGGAGACTTAATAACTCAACGATGGTTAGTAGTACATCACATAACATTCATGATTTGACATGCAAAGCATTAGCTAAACACATGAGGCACCATCTCAACACATGAGGATCTGTCTTGACACACAATACCTCAGCCTTGACAAGCAAGATTGCACAACATCATCACTTTGAAATACAAAGTACTTACGTCAAAACATGGGGCTTAACCTTTCCAGACAAGGATTAGTCATTCTTGATTCCAAATCAAGAATCTACTCCAAGTTTCTTGATTGCAACTCAGGATCCCTAAAATACTACCTCGACACACGAGGCTCAGTCCTGGTGGACAAGATTGACTTGGAGAATGACTCATGATGATGTAGCTTTAACGATCCCTCTCAGTGAGGTAGGCATTCTCTTCCATACCAATCTTGTCTCAGAAGTACCTATGCTTCATCAAGTGCATAGGCTTAGTCAACATATCTGATATATGCTCAAAAGTAGCATTGTATTGAAGTCTTATGACACCTCTCTGGAACATGTCTCTGATGTAGTGGTATTTCATCTTAATGTGCTTCAATTTGTCATGAAACACGGGGTTTGCTAAGAGCTTAATGTAACTATGATTATGAGAGTGAATGACAGTAGTCTCAAGTGTCTCAACAAACAACCCAACAAGTATCTTCCTAATCCACATAGCTTCTCGATAGGTGGTACTAGCTATAATATACTCTGCTTTTTTAGTACTTTAGGCTATGGATACCTCCTTCCTATTGGACCAAGAAATCATAGCTAATCCCAAGCTTAAAAAAATTTGGATATACTCTTTTTGTCCACAACACTACCACCCTAGTCAGAGTCACCATAACTAAGTAGCATCACTCATCCACTGGAAGCATATCTAAGTCCATAACCAATAGTACCTTGAAGGTATCTAAGCACAAGCTTAGAAGCAACCTAATGTCTATGTCTTGGATCAGACATGAACTTACTCAAGATACTCACTGCATAACATATATCTGGTCTACTATGTATCATATATATCAAGGAACCAATGAGCTGTCTATTTGTAACATACCCTTTTTGCTAGAAAACATTTTGTGTTAGAAAACATTATGATAACTTTTATTGTAAATTTTTATGTTGGAAAGGTGTCCAAGGATGATTGTAATTTGCACAATATATTATTATTAAATAAATAAAATAGGAGACAAAGACCTAAGAGGACCGTTGAAAGAGTGGTTACGGATCCACTAGGTGGAATGGAATCTGGGGTAGAAGGCAATGGACAAGTGGCAGCATCATAATGCAACTAACTAGCTATTGGTATGGGACAACTCCCTTGAAATGTTATGATAGTGCCCTGAAAGATGGGACTGGAGCTTGAGGCTCATTTATTCCAAACTGACCACTAAAGACCTAGGCAGTCTATATAATAGCCATCAAATTTTGAACTGAGGTTCATCACTTTCCTGATGAGGAAATTTACCTTGGGGTTTTGCTGTGTTTGCACCCAAGAGATTTGATGAGGGGATATGCTATGTTGTTGATCATGTTGTGAGTCTGCCAAACTCTTTTTGAGTTTAGGAGGTTGATGCTGAGTGCTGAAGGCATGTTATTACAGGAGGTTGATGCTGAGTGTTGAAGTCATTTTGAGTGCCTTGCTTCTACATAGATTCCACCCATTTAGTGGTTCAGTAATCAAGCTCGGGGGTTCACAAGAAGCCATCAATTGGGATGCTTCTTCTAGAATAGGTTGGGAGGAACATGCCTCCTTGGTTGTTTGGCGGCCCTATCTTCATCTACAGGTTCTATTTGTTTATTTGTTATTAAATAGTTAAATCTATTTATTTGCAAGTATTTAATTTTTATTTACAGAATGTGTTCTGGTTTAGATACCCCTACTTTTAGCTTTTTGAACCAAGTTAAAATTATGAATAGAAATTATGAATGAAATAAATAATCTCTGCATTTTTCCCCATGCTATAGGAACTGCATCGTACTCTAGTACAGAGACAAATTAAGGTAGATAGATGTGATAGGCAACTTGGCAAGATGATGGAAGTACTATTATGTATATTCTGTTAATTTATCTACTGTTAGTAATCAGTATTATTTACTGCATTTCCTTACAGTACTGTTCTTTATTTCATTTTTATTAAATAGTAAGTTTACTGTTTTAAAGATTATTACTGTGATTTATATTTGTTATTGATAACATTATCACCTGCTTGTCACAACATTCAGATTGTAGAATCTCATGTGACGTTCATATCAATTATTTCCCTAATGAATGACAACATTGATTACAGTAGAAGTATAGTGCAAAATATGTCTAGTTACACTTACCAGTGTTAGGATAAAAATGGTACAGATTGTTAAAGATAAACTAGAATTACATACCATCGACATGTTCATGCACGACAGTATATACATCCATCTTAAAAACAAAGATGACTAGCTGAAGCTTATAACTTGTCTTGAAATACTGGAATTACTCTATTACCTTACATGCAAATCTGCGAAAGAAAAGAATCCAATGCTTTAGCTATCAAAGCTAAGTAAACCCAAGGGCACCCTGTAGGAACCCCTTCAGAAATATGCAAACAAGTCGTCAGTATTATTACTAGAATCATAAAACATGGAAACATAGATATTGTTATTTCGCATTTAATTTATAAATATGTCGTCCTTTAAGTTTAGAAATAATAATGTGAAGCTGTCATTAGATAAATATTTAAACATATTTCATTCCGCAGTTAGCATTTTCTCTATGATTTGCTATATCAAAAATTTTAAATTTTTAGCGATTTTTGGGATGTTACATGTGGTATTAGAGTGCAAGTTCAAACTCTAGGCCTGATTTAGGCTCATGCACGTAAACAGAAAACAAATCAGAAAGTTTATGTTACTAACTTTTGCAATTTTATTTTATTTTTGCACAGAACAGATTGACCTTTAAATTGCAGGTATGGAAATACCAGAAGAATCAACAAAAGATAGATCTCCTCGTAATGAACGTATTAATAATAACAATTCTGAAGGAATTTATGTTGAGTTAAACAACCAGTCTGCTACGAATATAAAATAGGATAATAGTTAAATAATTAATAGTTAGGTTAACTAAAGATAGGTTATGAAAGGAGGTGTCTCCTCAACATCAAAATGCCCAAGCTCTATTTAAGGCAGGGCCATTATTGTAACCTATTATCCATTATCTAATATATTATCTATTTTACTCCATATTTATGGCTTATCGTATATACCAGATCTTCTGGTGAAGTTATTTGTGTGAAGCAAATAATTATTTGCTTCATTTGGTATCAGAGCCAGCACTTCCTCGGGCTTCTGTTGATCTCCGGCTTTAGCCCTCCTATCAAGGTTTCCTTGAACCTGGATCTTTGATCTGACACGGGATTTTAGCCATCCATACTCAGATTTATTTTGAAATAAAAACCCCATTCATCTCTCCCCAACTCAGTTCTCTCGTTCTACCTGGGCTTCCCTCCAAAATATCTCCTCACTACATATCCACATCATCCAGGCCTTCACATTTGCCCCACAGATCCTCCCGACATCTCTCTGCGCTGCATTCCTTGTCTTGCTGAGACGTTGCACCTCCCTCCACACTCTCCACGCTTTCGGCCTTGTTCTATCCTCTTCTTCCATTCAATCCATCCATTACACACGCAGTCCCCTCTCATTCCAATGCCACACCCATTTCACAATAATTCCACTGATCTAATCCCAGCTCCTCTCCACCCTCATCTTCCAAACTCTCCCTGCCTCCACATGACCAATAGCTCCCATCCCACACATATTTTTTCACTCACCTCACTCACGCACCATTCAATCCTCCACTCATACGTTGTCCAACAAACATCACCCCCGCTTCAGCTCATCCCCCATCCCTCTTCATCCATCTCACCATATCCTTTCCACACCTCCTTCGCGTCCTTCTTTTCCCACCCGCGTCTATCCTCCCGCGTTTTATCCACCACCGAACTGCACTCCTCCATCCATGCTCCAGCTCGGCTCCTCCCTGCTGCGTCCACTCCCTCCCCTCATCCTCCCCTCCCCTGCTAGCCACCTCGCGCTCTTCCCTCCTGCTATGCCCTTTCCCCGCGCTCTCCTACTGTGCCACGCTCTACACTCTCCCCCATGCAGTAGTTCCACCATTCCCTTTACTCCATTTCTCGCCATCTCTCTGCCATCCCTCTCCTTCACCGTGCGTTCTCTCCTCCACCTTCTCCCCCATGCCCCATCTGCAACCAACCCCCATAATTATACCACTCCCCAACACCTGCGCTCACTTGTTCTCCATGCCTAGGCAACTCCTCCCTCACTGCGCCCCCATCCTCCTTCCCTACTGTTCCACGCCCTTCCCCTTCATCCACCCACCCCCGTACTCTCCCACTCCCACCTCCACACTGCTCTTGCACACCATTTTTGTGCTGCTTCCTCCACTCACACCGCCGCTCAGCTCACCTTCCACACTCCAATCCGTCTTCCCCCTCCATTCTTCCTCCCACTTCAAACCCTAATTTTTTCAAAAATTAAATATATTGGAACATTATAATAATTTTATTATATTAGTTTTAATATTCTAATTTTGAAAAAAACTATATATATTAATTTATAATAATAACATTTATTATTATAAAATTATTTAATTCCAATTTTTTTAAAAATATTGTTATTATTTATAATAACATATATTATTGTTACGAGAGATATAGTTATTATTTTAATAATAACTTTTGAAAAACAAAGAGGGGCACAAATAAATGTAAATAGAGTCAAAGTAAAAAAAAAAAAGAGACAAAGGAAAGTCAAAATCAAAGGAAGATTCCTTGTCAAAATTAGTGAAAGACAAAATCGAAGAGAAGTCAAATTTAAAAGAAGCATTCCCTTCCAAGGAAACTACATTAGTGGTTATTACGCACTTCATTCTACCACTTATCAAGGATTTAAAGACAATTATCGACAAAAGAGTCAAGTCAAAGGAAGACAAAATAAATAAATAAAATTGAAGACCATCTATAGTCCAGATGGCCATCTAACGACGAAAAAGTCAGAGACCATGGAAGCTAGTTTGCGACTACAAATAGAGCAATTAGAAGCCAAGTTAAAACGTTATTGAAAAGACAATGAAGAATTACGAGACATTAATACACAATCAAAAGTAAGGATTCAACTACATAAGATACAAGAACAGTTCAATGAACAAACAATGTCCAACTAGAAAAATCACATAGAAAAATTATGTACGCAAATCAAGGAATTAAAAGAGGAGAGTGATTTCAATCAGAGGTTGAAAAATCAAGATATAAAGAAATAAATAAACAATTATGAAGCAGAAATAATACGCTTGAACAAAATCGTTAGCGACAAAGATGAAGAACTAATGTAGTTACGACATAAATTAGAAAGTCAAGAATCAGAGGTCGACCAGTGTCGACAACAGATAAAAGTTCTTCAACAACAAAATGACAACTCTAAAAAGACACATAAGTCAAAGATCGCGAAGAGTAATAAAGCATTACCTAACAATGCTGAAGAAATTTTTAGACTAAGAAATCATAACAAGATACTAGTCACAAAAATTAAGAAGTTGAAAAATAGCTGAAAGATAGAACAATCTATGGACGACATTGAAGGGAAAGTTCTAGACAAGCAGGAAGAAAATAGTTATATTAGAAGTCATAATGAAGATCTTAAGGAACAACTTAAGAAATTTGAAGATGATAGAAAATCGCAAGTCAAATTGATTAAGAAGTTTCAAAATGATAATAGGCAGTTAGAAAACAAGTTGGAAAAGATACAGAACAAAAACTTAAATCCTCAAGAGACGAAAATACAACTTCCAACTCAGATCAATGCTCTAAAGGTGACATTTGTAAACGAAAGTGACATCATGAAAGTTCCCTATCGACACCCCAACCATAAAAACCGATATTTGAAAAAGTGGGAAATGTCGAAAGATAATGGTACTAATGTGATCAAATCGCCTGACGACATATTAGTAGGGAATCCCATCAGTCCACAACAAATCAATTTGGGATGGATTGATCCGTCGACATATCAGAAGTTATGTTCGACTCTTAGCAATTCGTATCGACATGTTTCGTCATCTACGACACCACATAAAATGATGCAGAAACATTATAAGGCTTTGAGGACAAAGCCTTTCTAAGAGAGTGGCAATGCTACGAATATAAAATAAGATAATAGTTAAATAATTAATAGTTAGGTTAACTAAAGATAGGTTATGAAAGGAGGTGTCTCCTCAACATCAAAATGCCCAAGCTATATTTAAGGCAGGGCCATTATTGTAACCTATTATCCATTATCTAATATATTATCTATTTTACTCCATATTTATGGCTTATCGTGTATACCAGATCTTCTGGTGAAGTTATTTGTGTGAACCAAATAATTTTTTGCTTCACAGTCTTTTGAAAATTTTTGCACTATACAGGATTTAAAATCTGAATTAAAAGTTATAAAAGAAGAAAATGAACGGATCCTTAAGGTATAGGAAGAGTTACAACAGAATTTAAAAAGGGATTGTCATAATGATGAAGGAGGTAGAAAATCAGAATTAAAGGTTGATTCTGAGACAATGTCCCACCAACATAAACATAAGAAAACAAGAAATGATAAAAGGAACAGTTACTCATCCTCTAAATCTGATTCAAGTATTAATGACTTTAATTATGATAGCAGTAACAGTGAATGCTATTCTAAGAAGAGAAAACACAAACATCATGAATAGATTACTGGGGAATTTAAAAAGATTAAGCCACCCACCTTTAATGGCGAAAGTGAGAAAGGTGAGACAGCAGAAGCATGGTTGTCTGGAATGAAGAAATACTTTAATATTTACGACTACTCTTCTCAACTGAAAGCCAAGATGGATATTTGCAATCTGACTGGGAAGGATGATATTTGGTGGTAGGATCTTAAAAGAATTAAGAGTATAAAATAAAAAGAAGTAACTTGGAATATGTTTAAAAGTTTGTTTAAAAATAAGTTTTTGTTAGAACAATACTTTGAAGATAAGTCAAAGGAGTTTTATGATTTAAAGTTGGGTACAATGAACATGAAAGAACTGTGCAGCAAGTTCCTTAGCTTGCTGAGGTATGTGCCCTATATGGTCGAGGAAAAGCCTAAAGTACAAAGGTTTCTCAGTTGTCTACCTTTTAATATAAAAGACTGTATTGAGTATGGTAATCCTTCCACTTTGGAAGAGGCCATGAGAAAGGCAATTTTTTTTTTTTATCAAAACAGAAAAAGAGAAAGAATAGCTGGCTAGAAAAGTAGTAAGGCTAATCAGTTTGATTATAAAAAGAAGAATTTTAATCATAATGCTGGAGGTTTTAAGAAAAATTTTAATAACATAAATTTTCCTAATAATTACCGGAGTAATTCATCTCAGAACTTTACTGCTACAAGAAACGTACCTAATAATAATAATCACAGCAATAATAATAATAACAACAACAGGTATGCTAAACATAAAGGACCCATGAAGTGCTATGAATGTGGCGGACCACATAAGAGAGCATATTGCCCACGCAACAAGAGGACAGCCAACAATATTCATGCTATGCAAGCAGAACATACAGTTGGAGAAATGCCCAGAATAAATGCAGCACTGGAGAATCGTCAAGTGGACCATCAAACATCCATGGTCGAAATTGAAGGTATGATACAAATCGAGACTATTTCTATTCTAATAGATCCGCGTGCAAATCTGAGTTATATTTCACCTAGTTTAGTAAACCGTTGCAAGTTAAAAATAGAGAAATATGATAATGCATGGTTAGTTCAGCTTGCAACAGGAACTAAAAGAAAACTTACAGATTATGTCAAGAATTGTGAAGTATTTTTAAGTCAGTTGAAAACGCAAATTAATCTGAATGTTCTATCCTTAGGGTCATATGATTTGTTGATTGGTATGGACTGGCTCGAACAACATAGAGTTTTACTGAATTGTTATGACAAATCTTTTACATGTGTAAATAATGAAGGTAATTCAGAAATAGTAAAAGGAATTCATAGAAAGATTTCAGTAAGGAAGATTTATGCTCTACAAATAAAGAGAGCTGCCAGAAAAGGCTGTAAAATGTTTGTTGTTAATGTCATTAATAACGAGTATACATCTAAAGAAGACAAGTTAAAACTAGAAGATATTCCCATCCTTAGAGACTTTTCTGATGTATTCCCGGAAGAAATTCCAGGATTACCTCTGAAAAGAGAACTTGATTTCACCATTGAGTTAGTACCCGGTGCGGTACCAAACTTGAAGGATCCCTATAGGATGAATATTCTGGAGTTAAATGAGTTAAAATCTCAGCTGAAAGAATTAATAGATAAAAACTACATAAGGCCCAGTGTGTACCCTTGGGGAGCACCAGTAATTTTTGTTAACAAGAAGGACTGTACCATGCGTTTGTGCATTGATTACCGTCAGCTTAATAAAATGACAATTAAAAACCGATATGCCTTACCCCGCATAGATGATCTATTTGATCAAGTATGCGGAGCAGAGATATTCACTAAAATTGATTTAAGGTTGGGTTATCATCAAGTTCGGATAAACGACGAGGACATATTCAAAACTGCATTCAGAACGCGTTATGGACACTGCGAGTTTGTAGTTATGCCTTTTGGGCTAACCAAAGCACCGGCAGTGTTCATGTGTTTAATGAACAACATTCTGCATAAATATTTGGATAAGTTCGTAGTGGTATTCATTGATAATATTCTGATTTACTCAAAAACTAAAAAAGAGCATGACGAACATTTAAAAATCATTTTAAAAGTACTTAGAGAACATCATCTTTACACTAAGTTCAGTAAGTGTGATTTTTATAAAGATAAACTTCAGTATTTGGGTCATATAATTTATAAAGATGGTATTTATGTTGATCTTGATAAGATAAAATCAATTAATGAATGGCATGTCCCTAAAGACGTAACTGATGTACGGTCATTCATGGGAATAACTGGTTATTATAGAAAGTTTATTGAAGGGTTCTCTAGAATTACTAATCCCATCACTTCTTTGCAGAAGAAAGGGAAGACATTCGTATGGGATCAAAAGTGTCACGAAAGTTTTAATAAATTAAAAGAGTTATTAACTACAACACCCATCTTAAAAATTGCAGATCCCAATAAGGATTTCGCCGTATGCATGGATGCATGCAACGATGGACTTGGAGGGGTATTAAGTTAGGAAGGTCATGCAATTTCTTTTGAGTCAAGGAAGTTAAAAATACATGAAAATAATTATGCAACCTATGATCTTGAGTTTCCAGCCGTGATACATGCATTAAAAATGTGGCGCCATCACTTGATCGGAAGAAAATTTATTTTAATGACTGATAATAAGGGCTTAAATTATTTATTGGATCAAACAAATCTTAACGCAAGGCAAGCTAGGTGGTTAGCTTTCCTTAGCGAGTATGATTTTGAGATTCATTACATTAATGGAAAGGAGAATAAGGTTGTTGATGCTTTGAGCAGAAATGCTAGACTAAGTTGTATGGCAGCAATCAGTACTTTTAAGACTGATTTGGAAAATCAGATCGAAGAAGGAATTAAGCAAGATGAAGTTTACCAAAAATTACATGATAAAGTGGCTGAAAATTCATCTGTAAATTTAATAACAAATTATAGTATTAGTGAAAAAGGCTTCTTAACATATAAAAACAAAATTTATGTACCTAATTTTTCGAAAGTTAAGTTGTTGATTTTGGATGAAGTTCATAAGAGTCCTTATTCAGAACACCGTGGTTATCAGAAGATGATAACTATGTTAAGAAAGGAGTATTTTTGGCCCAACATGAAGAATGAAGTTGTTGAATATATAGCTAGATGTTTTGAATGTCAAACTATCAAAGCTGAACACCAACATCCAGCTGGACTATTGCATCCTTTACCAATTCCAGAATGGAAATGGGAAATTATAAGCATTGATTTTATTACAGGTTTTCCTAAAAATCAGAAGCAAAATGACTCAATCATGGTTGTTGTTGATAAACTTAGTAAAGCTGATCATTTTATTAATGTTAAAACTACTTTCAAGGCTTCTAACATTGTAGATATTTTCATGAAGGAAATTTTTCGCTTACACGAACTTCCAAAGATAATTATTTTAGACCGGGACTCTAAGTTCACCAGTAATTTTTGGACAACACTGTTTAAAGGATTAAATACTAAATTAAATTTCAACACTTCTTTCCACCCACAAACTGATGGTCAAACAAAAATGGTAAATTATATTTTAGAAAACATGTTAAGATTGTATGTTAAAGATCAGCCATCTAAGTGGGAAGCTTTCTTGCACTTAGTAGAATTTGTATACAATAATAATTATCAAGCATCTACTAAGTTAAGCCCATTTGAGATTTTGTATGGAAGAAAATGTTGTACTCCAATTTCTTGGGATAATCTTGTAGACAGGTTAATGTTAGGACCATATTTATTGAAAGAAAAGGAGCTAACCGTGAAACAGGTTCAAAATAACTTAAAGGTTGCCCAAGATCGGCAGAAAAGTTATGCTGATTTGAAACGCACTAAAAGAGAATTTCAGGTAGGAGACCATGTTTTTATAAAGGTAAAGCCCAAGAAAATTTCTTTGAAGCTTAGGAGTTGTGCTAAACTAGCACCAAGGTATTGTGGACCATTCAAAATCCTATCAAGGATTGGAGTTGTTGCATATCAATTGGCATTGCTATATAATTTAAAAATCCACAATGTTTTTCACATTTCTATTTTAAAGAAGTATGTGCACGATGCTACTCATGTGTTGAATTGGAATGACATACAGGTGGAACCCGAAGGAGATTTTTAGGTGGAACTGGACTGTATTCTCGACCGGAGGGAAATTATGCTTCGGAATCGCACCATAGGGCAGTTAAAGGTGCAATGGAAGCGCCTTAGCCCTAATGAAACTACTTGGGAATTGGAAAGTAATATGCAGGTAGCATATCCAGTTTTGTTCCATGAGGAACTTGATGATGAATAAGCAACATCGAGGACGATGTGGAGCTTAAGCAGGGGTGTTTGTAACATACCCTTTTTACTGGAAAACATTTTGTGTTAGAAAACATTATGATAACTTTTATTGTAAAGTTTTATGTTGGACAGGTGTCCAAGGATGACTGTAATTTGCACAATATATTATTATTAAATAAATAAAATAGGAAACAAACACCTAAGAGGACTGTTGAAAGAGTGGTTACTGATCCACTAGGTGGAATGGAATTTGGGGTAGAAGGCAATGGACAAGTGGCAACATCATGATGCAACTAACTAGCTGTTGGTATGGGACAACTCCCTTGAAATATGGTGATAGTGCCCTGAAAGATGGAATTGGAGATTGAGGCTCATTTATTCCAAACTGACCACTAAAGACCTAGGCAGTCTATATAATAGCCATCAAATTTTGAACTGAGGTTCATCACTTTTCCTGACGAGGAAATTTACCTTGGGGTTTTGCTGTGTTTGCACCCAAGAGATTTGATGAGGGGATATGCTATGTTGTTGATCAAGTTGTGAGTCTACCAAACTCTTATTGAGTTTAGGAGGTTGATGCTGAGTGCTGAAGGCATGTTATTTCAGGAGGTTGATGCTGACTGCTGAAGGCATGTTATTTCAGGAGGTTGATGCTGACTGCTGAAGGCATTGAGTGCCTTGCTTCTACACAGATTCCACCCATTTAGTCGTTCATTAATCAGGCTCGGGGGTTCACAAGAAGCCAGCAGTTGGGATGCTTTTTCTGGAATAGGTTGGGAGGAATAGGCCTCCTTGGGTGTTTGTCGGCCCTATCTTCATCTACAGGTTCTATTTGTTTATTCGTTATTAAATAGTTAAATCTGTTTATTTGCAAGTATTTAATTTTTATTTATAGAATGTGTTCTGGTTTAGATACCCCTACTTTTATCTTTCTGAACCAAGTTAAAATTATGAATAGAAATGATGAATGAAATAAATAATCTCTGTATTTTTCCCCATGCTATATGAACTGCATCGTACTCTAGTACATAGACAAATTAAGGTAGATAGATGTGATAGGCAATTTGGTAAGATGATGGAAGTACCAATCTGTATATTCTGTTAATTTATCTACTGTTAGTAATTAGTATTATTTACTGCATTTCCTTACAGTACTGTTCTTTATTTCATTTTTATTAAATAGTAAGTTTACTGTTTTAAAGATTATTACTGTGATTTATATTTGTTATTGATAACATTATCACCTGCTTGTCACAACCTTCATATTGTAGAATCTCACATGGCGTTCATATCAATTATTTCCCTAATGAACGACAACATTGATTACAACAGAAGTATAGTGCAAAATATGTCTCGTTACACTTACCAGTGTTAGGATAAAAATGGTACAGATTGTTAAAGATAAACTAGAATTACATACCATCGACATGTTCATGCACGACAGTATATACATCCATCTTAAAAATAGAGACAACTAGCTGAAGCTTATAACTTGTCTTGAAATACTGGAATTACTCTATTACCTTACATGCAGATCTGCGAAAGAAAAGAATCCAATGCTTTACCTATCAAAGCTACGTAAACCCAAGGGCACCCTGTAGGAACCCCTTCAGAAATATGCAAACAAGTTGTCAGTATTATTACTAGAATCATAAAACATGAAAAGATAGATATTGTTATTTTGCATTTAATTTATAAATCTGCTGTCGTTTATGTTTAGAAATAATAATGTGAAGCTGCCATTAGATAAATATTTAAACATATTTCATTTTGTAGTTAGCATTTTCTCTATGATTTGCTATATCAAAAATTTTAAATTTTTAGCGATTTTTGGGATGTTACACTATACATGGTAGGATCCACTAGATCCGATCTAGAATCTTACTCGTGTAGTTTCTTTATATTAGAAACCATTTGTGTAGACATGGATTTTAAATCCATCTTACAAAACCTGCACAACACATCAAATGTGTACTTTCTTTTTGAAAGAAATATCTCATCTTTCTTTATACAAACTACGAAACCAAGAAAGTAGGGCATTAGACCCAAGTCTTCCATTTTTAACTTAGAAGTGAGATCGCTCTTGCACCGAGCTATCTATTCTTCCTCTCCAATAAGGAACAAGTCATAAACATAGACAACCAAGATAAGTGATTGGTTCTTCACAACCTTGAAGTGTAGGTTGGGTTGAGCTTTGATTTTAGAGAAGCCCAAGCTCTGAAGATAGATGTCAATCCTTCAATACAAATCCCTTGGGGCGTGCTTAATCCTATACAAGGCTTTCTTGAGTTTTCATACATGGGACTATTTCCCATGAACTATAGATCCTGAAGATTTCTCTATGTATACTTCTTTCTCAACTTCACCATTCAGAATGGCAGTCTCCACATTCATCTGGTGAAGCTTCCACCCCAGCACTGAGGCAAGTGAAATCATGGCTCGAATAGTAGTGTACCTAGCCACAGGAGCTAATGTATCATCATAGTCTATTCCTTCTTTCTGTGAGAAACCACAATCCACAAATCTTGCTTTATATTTTTCAATACTTCCATCAGCTGTATGTTTTATTTTATAAAGCAACTTGAATTTTACTATTGACTTCCCTTTAGGTTTAGGAACCACTTCCCACACATCATTCTTCATGATGAATTTGTATTCTTCCACCATGGCATCTTTCCATACTTGCTGCTTAATAGATTCCTCATAGGTGGTGGCTTTTGAATCACTGATCTGAGTCATCTTTGCTACATATCCTGAATATCTTTCACCTCTCCTTCACTCTTTGGATGTGCCTAATGGTGCTCCTTTTTTTTTTCCTCTTGCAGAATGTCTCGACACTAGGCATATCTTCTCTTTGCATGAGGTTCATCAATTGATCTTTCTACCAATTCTAGTTGCTCTTCAGGATCAAGGGGTCTAAGGAATCTTTTGGCTTCTCCCTCTCAACATCTGAAAGCAAAGAACTAGAACCTAGATCCTCCATCATGGGAGTCTCATCTCCTCCATATCTGAATCACACTGAATTTCTTTAAAGCACTTGAGGGAAATGTATTCATGAAATGATACATCTCTATTGACTTCAGTGTGCCTTTGACCTCGAACATAGATACTATAAGTGTTGGCACCTTAACAACTCCCTTTTTAAATTTTCAATAAGTCAAGGGGCACCCATGCATAATTTTGTAATTACATCACCGCTTATTGATTTTAATTAGTTTGTTTGATTTTTCCCATTAGTTTCATGACATCCTTTGATACCATGTACACGATCTCTTACTCTCTATCACTTTATGGACTCATAAACTCATGATTTGGTGATTTTGATAAAAATAAAATCAATTTGATCTTTTGATTTCATGGTCATCATGGTCGTCTCCATGACTTTTATTGAACCTATTGTACCTAATGTTTTCACGTTTCCTACAAAACAAAAACATAAAACTTGTAAATATTATAAATAAACTTATATTTATTTACCTCATGTTTTCAAGTTTCCTATAGAAGAAAAACATAAAACTTGTAAATATTGTAAATAAACTTGTATTTATTTAATTCATTGATGTTGTGATTTCAATATATTCTTGTATACTTATACATAATTCCTTTAAATAAATTAAATTATTAAAATATTCATTTTCAAAACTTTACAAAAGACATGTAAATGTTAACTTCTTGAAATAATTTAAAGCATATTTTAATAAAACGTTAATACAAGTTATTTAAGTTTTATATCATGGATTTGTATGAGTTAAAAAAATAAAATAAAAAAAATAACATACCAAACAAAAGAGAATTTGCATGTAATAACTGTTTTAAATATTTCTTTCAAATTATTTTGTGAAATGCATCAATAACCGTTTCTTAAACATTCATTTATTATAAAATATTTCCAAAAAGGTGGTTAAAAAGGAATTTTACAAATATATATTTATATATGTAAATTCGTTGGTAAATAAACTTTTTGATTATAAAGGGTAAATAATATTGATTATTATAAGTCACATAATATATTAGGTTCCAATATGTAAATATAAAGTCACGACAAACAAATAAAGAGTATTGTTTTCTTTTTTATTTTATTTTATTTTTTACATAATTTGCATTTAATATAATGATCTTTTCTTGGTATACGTCTCAAGAATGGAGCAAAGGAAAGAGTGTTTCATAATTTGATTTGAAAGTGGGCATGCACGTATATAATTTTTCACCAATGGGTTTACATATGATTATGTGAAAGTGAAACGTGTTCACATTGTTTTGGTTTTTGTTTTGTTATGATTATGCAGACACATCTAGATATTGAAGATCGTAAAGATTGATTGACGAAGGAAGTCATGAAGATTATTTTAGATTGATTGACCAAGGAAGTCAGCAAGATTGATTGACAAAATGAGCTAAAGAATTATGATGATATCCCAGAAAAATAAGAATTGTGATGATATCCTAGAGAAATAAGAATTGTTAGGAGGATGGTGTAGAAAGCCAGTGCCAATCTTTTCTCCAGATTTGAATGGTGTATATGTTGTTATCACATGCAATGGAATTTTATTTCAGATTTGAATGGTGGAATCTTTTCTTCTAGGTTCATTTTTTGTTGCAGTAGAAGCATGAAATCTACCTTTCAATATTCTTCTTTGCTTTGCACGATAGTCTCTTGCAAAGTGGCCCTTATTATTGCAAATTGAAGCATTTGAATTTAGACTTATCAAAGTTCTTGGTGTATTGTTTTAGCTTTTGATGAGGAAACTTCTTCTAAGAAAATGATTTCTTTCCTCTCCTCTTTTCCGTAAGAGAAAGGTTCTCTTCTTTGGACAAAGTGTTTTTTATTTGAATTTTTTTTTCTTCTTGAAGGAAATCATGCCACAATATTTCAAAGTTTGGTTGCACTGATCTACCACTAATAGAAGCCAAGAATATCTCCCATGAGGATGGAATACCATTTCCATTATTCCAAATAAGATCATCATCTTCGACAGTAGCTCCAATGCTCATGAATTGATCTCTTACTTGAGAGACCTTTGTGGAGAAGGATGCAACAGTTTCTTCCTTCTTCATATTCATATTACAAAGCTTGTTCTTTAGGGCTCTCTTCTAAATGGGAGCCTTCTTCTCATAAATATTTGTGAAGGTGTTGAAGAAATCCTCTGCAGTCTTCAATGGAGTAATCACCAACATCAAATTGTTTTCATAGAATCATAAATGATTCACTTTGCTTTGGATTGTTTCTTTTTAAAAGCAATGTGCCCAACATTAGAAGTAGGCTCTTCAACAACATTGGATACGTATCCATATAGGTCATGCTCTTCTAGGATATTCAAAATCCTAGCATTCCAAATATTGAGGTTTGAAGTTCCTTCAATTCTGTCTTATGGTTTTACTGAGATTGAAACCATTATCCTACAAGTACTGTGCTCAACATTTTCCGGTTCGGATCAACATAGGCTTAATCTTGACTAGAAAACTTAGCTCATTCACAACCTAAGATCTGATACCATGTTAATTTTTTATCTTATTGCAAAATTATAGTAGAAATCGAAATCAATGAATAATCAAAAGCAAAAGCATTCACACCAGACAAGGTATTTACCTTGGGGAAACCCTATAGTAATTGAGGGAGAAAACCAAATCAAAATCTTCCTTAGAATATTGAAAGATAGCAGAGAATGTCTTTACAATGAGCATATTACATCAAGCACCCTTGGTGCCTTATCAAAGAGAAATACCAAGCGCCCCTGGTGCAATTATAGAGAACGAGATAAGAGAGAATAATAGAAGAACCCAACAGTTGATTATGCACTAAGACCAATTCACAATTTTGGTCACATGCACACTTCCTTCAAGAGAGATTCACTTTTCACCTTAATCTCATCAAATTCTGAATTACAAGTGTATCATACATCTCATTATTGGTTTAATTTATAGCCTTCTAAATTCAAGATGAACTCACCTTCCAACTAGATGCTAGATCACTAACTCAAGTGTCATCATGCAAACACTTAGTTAATTAGATCATCTACTTCAGGATGAACTAGCCCTTCGGCTGGATGCTAGACCACTCAAGTGTTGTCTTTTAGTTTATCTCAAGTGTCGTCATGCAAATACTTAGCTAACTCAAGTGTCCTCATGCAAACATTTAGTTAACTAGATCTTCTTTATTATCACTTAGTTAACTCTTTTAACTAGAGTCTTTCTTGTTAACATCACTAAAGTAAAAAATTTGAGTTATCTCTTAAATTAACCGAAGTCTTTCTTGTTAACATCATTGAATTAAACAATTTGAGTTCTCTGTTAATGAACTGAAGTCTTTCTTGATCACTGAAGTAAACAATTCGGGTTCTCTCTTCTATTAGCATATCTTATCTTTATCTCTTATCTTATCTGCATGATCCACTTGTGCCATTTACTTTATTTATTATATCAAATATACTAACGATGTTTTTCCAATGATGTGATCATCTTCTTCTACTATAATCCTAAGTTGTCATATACTAAATCAATTCACTTTATAGGTGGCCAGTCTCTAGATAATACTTAATAGTTGAACCATGGTTAGTAGTACATCACACACCATTCATGCTTCGACATGCAAAGCATTGCCTCAACACATGAGGCACCACCTCAACACATGTGGACCTGCCTTGACACACAAGACCTTAGGCTTGGAAAGAAATACTGTACAACATCATCAATTTGACATACAAATAACTTCCCTCAACACACAAGGATTAACCTTTACATAAGGCTTAATCATTCTTGACTCCAACTCAATAATCTACTCCAACTTTCCTGAGTCCAACTCAAGCTCCCTAAGGTACTACCTTGACACATGAGGCTCAATCCTGACACACACGATTGACTTGGAGAATGACTCATGATGTTGTAACTTTAAAGAGAATTCTTAATGATACTAAGAGGGGGGGTCAATCAGTATCATGCATAGATTAAGCAATTTTTCACTTTTAAAACATACACCAATTTCTATTTAAATACACATCAATAAAAACCAATTGTGCACATAATGTTTGAAGAAACTATTATATATATGTATGAAATTAAATTACATATAAGTATGGGAGACACCGATCTCCAATTATATGAGAACCAACTCATTTAGACACCCATATTATTGGGACACCAATCTCACATGCAGGCACCAACTTGAAAACTACATTCTCCAACCTGTTGAGGACACCAATAATCCGTGCAAGCAAAAAATTGTTGATTTAGGATCCAACCTATGAGGACACCAATCCTTTATGCAAGCACCAACTCGTAGTGCTCAGGCACCAACCTGAGTGGATACTACACTCTCATTTACTTGCCTCGTCCAACCACCCTAAAATATAGATGTTGTTCTACTTCTATGACACTGGCATCAGATCTATGTGCATAATGTTTTGCGCTCTGCTTTATTTCGTATTGCGTACACTTGATATGTATTATGGTTCAATTATGCTCATTTATTCTCTTACACTATATCCTGCTACAGTTCTGCTTACTATATTGATTCTATGAACATACTCATTGACATGTTCCTTGCACCTTTCTCACAAATGATCCTTATGTTTGTGGGACTACTCCTTGTTCTTTTGTATGTCTTGTAACCTCATGCTATTATTTAAATCATATTGCCTCTAGTTCCCCTGAGAATTTCATTTAACCTAATGCTTGCAAATTCAGAATATTACTCCATTTTTTCTTCCAAGCTTACTTCTCAGTCATCAAATTCATTCTTATTTATACTCAACTTCCTCAAATGATGTGCCCACAAGTTAGGGATTCTCTAAGATGGTAACATCCATTCTTTAGGGTCAAGCTTACCCAAACATCTTCCACTTGTCTTATCTTGCATGGATGAATTACCGTGACTTTTTGGGTTTTATGCACACTATTGACTGGCTCAGTGGATCTAGCACACTAGAGTACCATGACTATGTGGGATTAGAGTGCCATGTGTAGACAACCTTCATTTGTATATTGGTTTTAAGGCTTCCTTTGGATTGTAGATATATTTGTGTATACTTCTTCAAACTAGCATTTACATTTCAAAGTCATCACCAAGTCTAAAAACCTCATTTACATCAATGACAACACTAAAGTTCAACAACTTCCCCCTTTGGTATTGATGCCAACACTAAGCAAGAAACTAAGCTCCCCATGGATGTGAGCTATTCATGTCTATGCAACATGCCTCTATATTCATGCCAACTGATCCTTTGAGTATTATTGTGTAAACATCGATTCATATTTATCTGTAAGACATTTTACTTAGTATCTCTCCCCCTTTGACATCAATGGAAAAGCAATGCTCCCCCTATATTTATGCTTCCATTATTATTTTGTATTTCTAATACATTGTGCTGAGTTCTCTTGCAACCTTTATCATTGTCTCTGTCACTGTCACTATCAAAATCATTGTTACTAAAGATATGCTCGCCCTGCATAGTTGCAAACTCTCCCATGACCTTGATCTTTTGTTCCTGTCTTCTATTATTCGTTTTTTGCTGATTGCTTATGTTTTTTATGACTCTTCATGTTGACCACATCTAAATTCTTATATCATTGGTGTTTTCTAGTTGCTCCCCTTTAGTCACACTAATATCTTACTTTATGTGAATTGTACTTTTTGTGTTTGTATTTGTGCAAGCTTTTTGTTGTGGTAACCGGCCTACCACAATCCTTTGTTGCAGCTTCTTGACTTCATGCTTCCCATTTCTTCATTATGTTGTTTTGGTAGTGCCATATATTTTCCATGTCATATATTCTTTGAGCTAATGTGAAATGCAGAATTATGTATATATCATGTGCCATGCTGATTCAAAATGTGCAAGTTCCATAAATTCGCATTGAATTGAGTTGACATTCATAATATCATCATACTTGTTATTCCTCACGTGTATCTTTTTTATGTTCCCTCTACAATGATCATTGGATCATGTTCCTAACCCAACCAATCCCTTGGTTTGAGGAGACAACTTCATTTACTGGGGTTAATTTTGAATTTCACGCATTTAATTAATTAGGGTGTATGATTTATTTTTCCTAAAGTTTATTATGCACTTGAAATAAAAAAAATTTCATCCATTAAATAATTTTATCTTAAATAAAAGAGGATAATGCTCCATAAGTGCACCTTAGTGGATAAGGTTTGCTTGAGTGATGAATTTCAAAAGAAGTTAGGAGAAAGCATCTAAATCTAGAAAATTGGGAAAAAAGAAGGAAAGATGGTGCAAATCAGAAAAGTAGCAAAACCTCAGGAAAAGTAGCAAAAAGAAAAAAACAACACAAAAGAAGAAATCAAGATCAAATAAGAAAAGTAGGAAAGTTCAGAAAAGCAGGATAAGGATGAAAATCCAGAAAAATGAGTAAAAAGCTAAAGCGGAAAGCAGAAAGCAAAGCAGAAAAGGAAAAAGGAGGAAAGCAAAGGAAAAAGGAAAAAGAAGGAAAGCAAGATTTCCTTATCCATTAATGATGGAGAATTATCCAAGGATAATTGATCCTCAAGTAATCCTCCATTTATAAATAAATGAGTGCACACCCCCTTCACATCTTTTGTTAGTTTGAGTATTGGTTTGAGCGCAATTGTGCTTCAGAGACTTGGGAGATGTGCCCCTAGTCCAAGTTGGGTGATGTGCCCGTACTTCCTCTGAGAGGATGATGGGATTAATACATTGTCAATGGTTTTATTGTATTTCATGTAGTTGATTCACTTCTAGTTTGAATTTTAGAACAAGTGTAATGAAGTATATGGTTGGAATCGTCAAGCCTCCTATTGATTTCCAGTGCTAGTTTGTTGTCCTATGAGGAGTGGATTTCTTGGGATATTATAAGAATCCTATTGGATTCCATATGATTTATTTATTTTTATTATTATCCTATGATATCATTTATAAACTTTTATAATGCAGAAGTCTAAAATATTCTGAGTTTTCTACACCCCTTCTAGATTTGCATAGATTTAAGCTAGTTTCTAGAATGCATTTGATAAATGAATGAGTCTTGATCCAAATTAAGTCATTATTGTTCATTGATTTTTTTAATATGTGATATTAATGATTCCGAGTCTCGTATCATAAATTCATGATCCTCTCATTTAGTTTTGGAAGTCATGAATTCAAACGAGTTGTGCAATCGTAGTAAGCAATTTTTCTTCTATCTTTGTGAGAGTTTCTCAGAAACTTCAATAACTTTATGGAATGAACCCTGATTGTATATTTAATATAAATTGATGTTATTTATCCTCTTTAACTCATAATACTTCACCAATAGCGTCTAGTCAATGAAAAGTTAAGTACTAGTTTGCATATGCTGGGGTGCCGAGGAGCATTGTAGTATATTTTAGCATTGTTGATTTCAAACCATTAATGATCTGTTGATGTATATGTAACTTCGGAATGTATTTCACATATATGTATATTGTATTCCTATAGATATGTTATTATTCCTCTATACGGAAGTGTCGTCATTTATATTGTAAGTGTCGTAACTTATACTTGATGGGTTATTAGACCACCTTGTTGGGGTCGGCCCTATATAAGTCATGTGGGTCAAAGGGTTATTAGGGGTCGTCCCAGTCAGCATTATTTTAAGTGGTTAAGTTGAGGCCGACCTAGTTGAGTAAAGGTCAAGTCAACTTAGTGTATAAATAGAGAGTGTGTCTCTCTCATTTTACACATTCCATTCTCTCACTCACACTTGGGAGAGTGGCGCACTTGTGGAGGAGGAGGCTCTGCTGATAGTAGAAGACTATCTCTTGTATTCTGGTTGTATCATTGCTCTATCTATCTCTGAGGAAGTTATTGGGGTTTTTCACTTTTATGGTTTTCCCCAAGTAAACTCTGTGTCTCTTGTGTGTTTGCATCATTGTGTCCATGATTGATATGCTATAGATTTGTTGTACATGTTGTTCTCTCAGTTAAGATCCTAGATCAGATTGAAGTAAATTCTGAAAATTTAACATGGTATCAGAGCTAGCCTGAAAGAAGGCATGATATGGCATGTATGACACTTGTTGCACTTACGATGCTAGGGCTTGATATAGCAAAAACTAGTCATCGTAGCAGTTTCACTATAAATCCATTCTGGTGACGTTTTTGGATCTGAAACTTTTATAGGTCGAATATTAGATCCACATGTACCTTGTGTCCAAAGGAAAACCTCTAATGCGTTGTACTTTGTGATTTATGATCTGTACAATATAGGGTTTCTGCCTCTTCCAGATCTGAGTCAAAATCAGGTGACCTTGGGAAAAAGGTCATAACTTGGGCTAGGAAGCTCCAAATGAAATTTCGTAAAATGTGACAGGTAGTACACAGACTGTACTATCTCAAAAAGAAAATTTCAGAGGCCGAAGTTGAACCAATGACATGTGGCATGTCATACAAGTTCGCTCTCCTGTATTATCCCATAAACAGGTCACATTGCGACACTTGGAATAAATATCTCTCAGAGAATCCAATTGAGGTCAGAACTGTCGAGATGGAAATATAACAGGTTGGGCTATCTCAGAAAAGTTTTTCAAAGGCCGAAGTTGAACCAGTGACACGTGGCACACCGTACAAGTTCCCTCTCCTGTATTATCCCATAAACAGGTCACGTTGTGACACTTGGCATAAATCTCTCTCAGAGAATCCAATTGAGGTCAGACCTATTGGGATGGAAAGATAACAAGCTGGGCTATCTCAGGAAAAATTTTCAGACACTGCAAATTGAAAATTCAGAGTTACACCAGAAACAATCAGGTACATATTTCAGTCAAATTAGAATTATTTTTGAGCACCTTCATTCATGGCTTCCGGAATTTAGGGCTTCGGAGAAAGTTGGAATTTTTGTAATCGGAGACCACGGCTAGATGCTACTCATCAAAATTGAAATTTAGAGACCAAGATAAGATTTTTTGGTTGGGCAGAAGGCCAGGCTTGATCAGACCCTGGTTCGGGACTTTGATCAGAAAAGTGGAAAATTAGGGCTTCTGTAAAAATGGGAATTTTTGAAATCTGTGACCATGGCTGGAAGCTCCTCAGAAAAATAGAAGCTTAGAGCTTTGGATCAAACCTTTTGATTGGAAAGAAGAGTGGGATTCATCAAACCCCAATTCAGGGTCACGTCCAGTGAATCCGAAAATCTAAAAGGCAATTTCGAGGGGTGAAACTTTGCAGTTTTCAAATTCTGAATATACCAACTTGATCAGCTCATCAAGGCGCGTATTTCTATCCTTTCGGAAGTTTGAAATTCAAAGTTTGAATTTTTGGGGTTTCTTTGACAAACCCTAATCCAGCTCTAGGTCCAGCTCTTGCAAATCAAGTGGATTGGGTTAATCCTAGGAGAGGATGGATTGGTCACCTACATAGGTGAAGAAGTTCCCATTTCAGAGGGAGATGAGGCTAAGGCCTTCCATAAGAAGACTACAAGCAATCTTGACAGGTATGGATTGCAGGTATGTTTCGAATTCTGTTCATGGTTAAAGTTTATGATATGTTTGTCTTCATATCATTACAGTACAATATTGATTAATTACTAGACTTGTCATATTACCTTAATAGAAGATATTCATTGATTAAGGTTTTGACACTTATGATTGTACTAATGCATTGTGATGTTGTATGAGGTTTATGTTGTCCGCTAACATGAAAGGTACACCAAGAAAGACAAATAATGTTCTAGTTCAAGAACATATGATCATGATGACATGAAAACAAAGATTCATCCATTGTCATGGATCGCATAGAAGATCTACTTACGAGGTATGTATAACTTGGTTCTACAATGGCTAACTTATGAGACATGCAGGTTACTAGCACAAGTCACTGAAGAGAACCAGATGACATTATGCGGGTATGTTAGACATAACTAGCTAGCATGCTAATCCAGGTATGTTTTTCCTATATCAACCTAGAATCCTACCTTGTGTTAGGATCTTATACTGTTGTGTTGTTGATAATGATTATTCATGAAGTCATAGGTTTGAATAATCATGGTTATATGCATATTATGTTTCTTACCATAATTGATGATATGACTAACCAGAAGAATCATGAAGGTATAGGTTTGAATAATCACGGGTTTTATGCAAATTATATCTCTTATCTTGATTGATGATTCAACTAACCAGAAGAGTCCTATGATCAAATAAGAATATGTATGAGTAAAAGAAGACTTCCCTGAAACCTTGAATACTAATGTTTATTATCTATGTTTGAAATGATCCTGACTATACATGCTTGAGATTATTGTGTTTTGATAGTATTAAGATTATACTAATAAATGTGTGGTTATGTATGAGACCTCAAGGATAACACAATGATGATACTAATAAGCATGCATAGTAATTAAGGATGGATGTAAGTTCAAGGACAGGTAATCCAGGAAGCAAAGTTCAAGAGGGAGCACACTCCAGTTGTTCCTCCAAGAAAGCAAAGGAGCACACTTAAGTAGTTTCTGCAAGGATGCAGATATTCAGAGGGAGTTGACCACTTCTCACAATCCACATCAGAATGGAGTTGCAAAGATTCAGAGGGAGTCCACCTAGCAAACAAACAAAGATAAGTATTTTAATTACCACTTCTTACATATTTGTTTGTTTAAATAAAATTGTTCAATGATACATATGCTTATGTTCCTAGACTTAGGATATGTATTTTGCATATTTTCATTAATGAACAAGATACTACTAATATGCATATGATGGGTAAGTGGCCTATGGAATTGTACAACATTACATTGCTACTTATCTAGAATGAAACCTATTTGCTGACATGTGGGGAGTTGTGCACACTCTTAACAATGTTCTGGTAGAGACTGGAAGGCATCTAGAAAGTTATGGAACATGGATAAATGTTGTATTGATGCATTAGCTAAGATAATTGCATGATTGTATGACATATTTCTTTATGTGTAAGAATTTGTCTAAAAATTATGAGATGGTTCTAATCATGCAATTTAACTTGTTTTGTAGGAAAGACCATATACCTTCACCTACAAAAGAAGGACTACAACATTTGTTCAAGCAACAAAATTATCTATTGAAGATATTGAAGTTCCCATGATATGGGAAGAATGCCTTGATCTGTCGATCATGAAGAACGATGTTTGGGATGCGGTCCCAAGAGCTGAAGGGAAGTCTGTTGTGACTTCCAAATGGAACTATCAGATCAAGCATGCTGCAGATGGAAGCATATAGAAATATAAAAGTGATGAAATAGAAGATAAACCAAATTGATTTCAAGACAACTTTCTTGAATGGTGTAGTCATATATGTGTGCAGAACTTGGTAGGATAGACAGCTTTCTATCCAGTTTGGGATTTACCGAGATTAAAGTGGATTCCAACCTTTACTACAAGGTTGACGAAGGGAATATTGTGATTCTACTCCTGTATGTGGATGACTTATTTGTAACAGGAGATGACAGATTGATTGCCAACACACAGCGGAAGCTTGCTGCCGAGTTCGATATGAAAGATTTGGGAATGATGCATTATTTCCTAGGTATGGAGGTGTGGCAGAGTGCATGTGGGATCTTACTTGGTCAATGGAAGTACACAGTAGATATCCTGAAGAGGTTCGGGATGATGGATTGCAAGGCCATGGCCACACCCATGGCATCAAACCTGAAGCTTCTATGTGATGCTTCATCTGAGCCGGTTGATGTCTCTATGTATCGTCAAATGATTGGGTCCTTGATGTACCTGACGAACACGAGACCAGATATTTTCTTTGCGGTGAACACATTGAGCCAATTCCCGACGAATTCGAGGAGTGTTCACCTAGTTGCTGTAAAGCATATTCTGAGGTACCTGAAAGGTACAGTTGATTATGGGCTTAGGTATGAAGCGAATCAAAAGTTTAACCTGTAGGGTTATGTTGATTCAGATTGGGCTGGCAGTGCTGTAGATAGGAAGAGCACATCTAGATGTTGCTTCAGTATGGGACCAGGTGTGATCTCTTGGTTTAGTAGGAAGCAGTCCTGCGAAGCACTGAGTACAGCTGAGGCAGAGTATGTTGCAGCCTGTTCAGCTAGCTATGAGGCAGTATGGCTACGTAAGCTACTATATGAGTTATTTGATCTCTCGTTGGATGCTACTAGTATCTTTTGTGATAACCAAAGTTGTGTGAAGCTGTCCAAGAACCCAGTGTTTCATGGTAGGTCGAAACACATAGAGATCAAATATCACTATATCAGGGATATGGTGCAGAGAGGAGCTGTGAAGCTCCTGTACATTGCGACGAACCAGCAGATTGCAGATGTGCTGACGAAGCCACTAGCCAGGGTGAAGTTCGAGTACTTCAAGGAGAGGCTTGGCTTTCTTCAGATTGATGACACTTCGAGGAAGAAGTGATGGACACATTTGCTGAAGCCATTCCAAGCATGTTGGAAGGAGGATCCTTCACATGGCTATGGATGTAAGCGCTGGATGATGAGCATCAGGATGATGTTCTGGTTTCTGCTTTGTATGATCAGTTGGATCATTTATATGTGTATGTATGCATCATGTTGCATGATGGATATGATTAGTTGGATCATTTATATGTATATGTAATGTATGCATCATGTTGGATGCTGGATATGATCAGTTGGATCATTTATATGTACGCATCATGTTGGATGCTGGATATGATCGGTTGGATCATGTGTATGTATTTTGTATATGCATCATGTTGGATGCTTGGACCATGTACCTGTATATGTATCAGGTGGATACATTGTATGATCAGGTAGATCATGTATGTTGATATGTATCATGTATGATCAGGTGGATCATATATTTGTATTTGTATCAGGTGGATACAATGTATGATCAGGTGGGTCATGTATGATGATATGTATCAGGTAGATACTTGGTATGCATCAGGTAGATGCATTGTATGATTAGGATGATCATGGATGACGAGCTTCAGGATGTTGCTCCAGATGACATGTAGCAGGATGTTGTAGTGATGATGATCAGGATGATCATGTGTACATCAGGATGATGTATGGTGAGTATCAGGCTGATACTCTATGGCCGTGGAACAGGTTGTGCAGATAAGCATGTAATTTGTGCCCTGGGAGATTTGCAGATAGTCTTTCGAGGTTTTTCCTATGGCATGTAATTTTTACCCTGGGATATCTTGCAAATGCTCTTTCGAGGTTTTTCTTGGGAGGACATATAATTTGTGCCCTGGGAGATCTGCAGATAGTCTTTCGAGGTTTTTCCTATGGCATGTAATTTGTGCCCTGGGATATCTGGCAGATGCTCTTTTGAGGTTTTGTCCTATGGCATGTAATTTGTGCCCTGGGAGATCTGATAGGTTGAGCCGTGTGCTCGTAATTAGTCTTGGGATGCTCTTTCGAGGTTTTTCCATGACCACATGTAATTTGTGCCCTGGGAGATCTGATAGGTTGAGCCTTGTGCTCGTAATCGGTCCTGGGATGCTCTTTCAAGGTTTTGCGGTGACCACATGTAATTTGTGCCCTGGGAGATCCGATAGGTTGAGCCTTGTGCTCGTAATCAGTCCTGGAATTCTCTTTCGAGGTTTTGTGGTGGGGTCACATGTAATAGTCCTGGAGATCTGGACAGGATGAAAAAGGCCTCAGATGCTCTTTATGGTTCTTGCTAGTCAAGAGACTCTTTTAAGGTTTTGTGATGCACGTAATAAGTCCTGAGAATTCCGCAATATGGCCAGTGATGATGAAGACCTGCAGGTGGTGGGCCTACATCCAGTATGAAAAAGGACTGGCTCTGTAGAACTTCCTATGACGAGTAGATTCAGAGATTGATTGAGATAGCAGCAACAGTGACGATGATCCAGAGAAGATGACTTGTGCTAGAGACCTGTGTCGAGAAATACCTTCCTAGTTAACAGGGAGTGTTGATGTATATGTAACTTCGGAATGTATTTCACATATATGTATATTGTATTCCTATAGAGATGTTATTATTCCTCTATACAGAAGTGTCGTCATTTATATTGTAAGTGTCGTAACTTATACTTGATGGGTTATTAGACCACCTTGTTGGGGTTGGCCCTGTATAAGTCATGTGGGTCAAAGGGTTATTAGACCACCCTATTGGGGGTCATCCATGTGGGTCAAAGGGTTATTAGACCACCCTAGTGGGGGTCGGACCAGTCAGCATTATTTTAAGTGGTTAAGTTGAGGCCGACTTAGTTGAGTAAAGGTCAAGTCAAGTTAGTGTATAAATAGAGAGTGTGTCTCTCTCATTTTACACATTCTATTCTCTCACTCACACTTGGGAGAGTGGTGCACTTGTGGAGGAGGAGGATCTGCTGATAGGAGAAGACTATCTCTTGTATTCTGGTTGTATCATTGCTCTATCTATCTCTGAGGAAGTTATTGGGGTTTTTCACCTTTATGGTTTTCCCCAAGTAAACTCTGTGTCTCTTGTGTGCTTGCATTATTGTGTCCATGATTGATATGCTATAGATTTGATGTACATGTTGTTCTCTCAGTTAAGATCCTAGATCAGATTGAAGTAAATTTTGAAAATTTAACATGATGGCAATGATTTTTGAAAACATATTATCAACTATCATAGTCCTTCTCCTATCCATAGTACTTGATTTTTCCTACCTCTAGTAAGACTGGCCCATTGAATCCATTGTTTTTCACTGAGTCTTGTAGGAGATTGAGTTAGTGTATCATCAGTCCTGGTTGGTACATTAGAATGTTATCATAGCATGGTCCTCTAAACCTTCTCTTGAGATATTTCTATGACTCCAAAAATATACTCATATTCTAAGAAAAAGGATCCTCTATCAGAGGAAGAAGAGGGAGAAGAAATCAATTCCACTAAAGGAAAGATACAAGGAGAGTCATATATGTCTCACAAAGAATAAAAATATGAGTTCAAAATATTTGTTCAAAGCATGATGAAAGGATTACAAGACATCTCTCACAATATTGTTCAATATGGAAAAGAGACCAGAGAGTTCTTAGCTGAGCAGCTTTGAAAATTGACCTTTTGACTTGCTGTGATCATGATATTCATAGCATGGTCCTCTAAACCTTCTCTTGATATATTTCTATGACTCCAAAAATATACTCATATTCTAAGAAAAAGGATCCTCTGTCAGAGGAAGAAGAGGGAGAAGAAATCAATTCCACTAAAGGAAATCTACAAGGAGAGTCATATATGTCTCACAAAGAATAAAAATATGAGTTCAAAATATTTGTTCAAAGCATGATGAAAGGATTACAAGACATCTCTCACAATATTGTTCAATATGGAAAAGAGACCAGAGAGTTCTTAGCTCAACAGCTCTTAAAATTGACCATTTGACTTGTTCTATAGCAGTCAGTTCTATACATGCTAGGAGAACAATTTTGTAAAGGCATTTTTTGAACATATGTAGACTTGTCGATTTTGTACTTCTGCGATCATGATATTTATGTATGCACATTTTCCTATGCGACAATGATTATATTTACCACCTATGGGAAATTTTGAATATGCAAACCACCTTTTGTAACAATTGTACTTTCAATATATACAAATATCGATTAAATGATTCTTATGCGACATTTTCTGATTTACAATTCTTATTGTATTTAATCTAATTCCCTTGATTTCATAGTAGATAGCATTTTTTTAATTCACCTTATTAGCTTCAACTATGCATGATTGTGAATTTTCCTTTACCCATTTTTCTATGTGTGCAAATTTTGAATGAATATTTTTATTTTCTGCAAAGAGATCTCTCTCTCTTAGCCAATTATCAGTAGGATTCTCTCTTTTGCAATTTATAGCTTTATGGTCAAGAATACCACAATTATGACATGCTCATGTGGAACAATGTTTTGCAATTTGTCCAATGCATTTGCATCTTCAACATTTTTTACAGTTAAAATATATGTGTCCATAATAATGACAATTGTAACATTGAATATAATAAAACACTCATATATTTGCTTCCCAGATGAGTGAATCTTCCCCAATATCTGCAATCTATAGCTCTATGTCCAAATTCATTACAAGAATAACAATATCCATAGAATGCATGATGACTAGATTTTGCTTGATTTTTGGGAGTGGTTGACCTTTTTTGAAATGAAGAATTTTTCTTGTCATGTTTTGGCTAGTTATGAGTTTCTTCTTTGTTTTTTTCTACACCATATGTAAGGCTCTTTAGGATATCAACATGGATTCTAGGCTTTTCGGGGATACTGGATTTTTCTTCAACATTCTTATGTTCATCAAATCCCAAACCAGTCTTTTCTTGAGATGATCTCTAGTAGCTAAGGATTTCATCTAGAGTCAATTAACTCTTCTCAAACTTCAAATTTGTAGAAACTATCCTTTTTATTTCCTCTTTCAGAGAGGCAATATCAAGCTCTCTTTCTTGATAATTTTGATCCTTTTCTTGTAGTTGAGATTATACAAATTCCTTGAACTCCTATAACTAGCCTCTTAGACCAACTATGATATTTTCAGCTTCTTTTATACCAATCATTTCATTCCTCAATCTATCGGCCTCTTCTTTTCCTTTCTGGACCTGAAAATGTTCATTAATCACCTATCTGGCATCATCAATTCTTCTTTGAGTCTTCTATAGATGATCCTTCAAATATTGATTTTCTTCTCTCATTTCTACAAGTTCTTCTTCAAACTTTTTATTGGGGTTAAAGGCATCCATACTCATCTTGAAAAGGTCGTCTTTCAAAGAGATACCGCCTACATCCTGTTCTTGTAGCTGATCTTTTAGAAATTGAATTTCTTCTTTTAAATTAACAACTCTTTATTTACTTGTGTGTTCAACATCCTTCCTTGTTGTTTCCAATTCTCCCTTTAGAGACATAATTTATTTGTATAGCTTATGATTTCTTGACATTGACCTTTCAACCTTGGATTCTAGAGATGTAGGCTCTTGCCACTCTGTCTTATAAGCTTCATCCTTTTCTTGCAATTGTTTGAACAAGTGTGTTTCCATTGTCTTTGATTATCCTTCCATATTTCTTAAGGTTTCCATGATTTTGGTTGCAATATTTTGTATTCCTTCTATAGTCTTCCTTTGACTATGAATAACATATATAGCTTCTTCAATGGAGAGATCATCAGAATCCTCTAATCTCTCACCAATTTCTTTTTCACAAATTGAGTCATTCTGATCCTCGGTAGCACACAGGTTCCTTAAGAAGAGAATTTCCAATTTTTTCCAAAGTTCTTGGGCTAAGGATTGAGACCCAATTTTAGCTTTCACATATTCTAGTGGAGTATTCAACATGGCATTTATTGTTGTTTCATGACATCTGCAAAGTATTTTTGTTGTGTTATTATTAGGTTTTCCTTTTGGAGGAGAATATCCATTATCCACTATATCCCAAACTTCTAAACCTAAGGTTTGTAGATGTCTCTTCATCATAGTACTCCATAATTACCAATTACCTTCATCAAATATTGGTGCACTATATGTAGAAATGTATTCATATTCATCCATATATGTGCCATGGTCTATCTTCTAGCTATTAGACTATTCCTGAAGCAACCTGCTTTGATACCAATTGTTAGAATTGTTAATGATAATGAGAGGTGGGGTGAATCATTATCATGTACATATTAAGAAATTTTTCACTTTTAGAACGTGCACCAATTGATATTTAAAAGCACATCAATAGAAACCATTAGTGCACAAAATGTTTGAAGAAACTTTATATATATATATGTATAAAATGAAATTACATATAAAGATGGGAGATACCAATCTCCAATGATGTGAGCACCAAATCAGTTAGACACACATTTAATTGGGACACCAATCGCACATGTAAGCACTAACTTGCAGACTACAAGATCCAACCTCTGAGGACACCAATCCTCCGTGCAAGCACCAACTTGTTGATTGAGGCTTCAACTTGTGAGGAGACCAATCCTCTATGAAAACACCAAATCATAGTGTTCAAGAAGCAACCTGAGTGGAGAATGCAATCTCCTTTCTTTCCCCCCCCCAACCACCCTAAAATATAGATGTTGATGTACTTCTGTCACACTAACATCAGATATGCACACACAATGTCTTGTGATTTGCTTTACTTCCTGTTGCAATGCCTATTTAATTAAATTTTGACTTATTAGGAAAAATTTGGACTAAAAAAGTGTGAATTTAGACCTTGGAAGTGTCAATATCAACCTTTCTAAAGTGAAAAATTAGGTTATGAAAGTGGCAATATTGGCTTTGAAAAGTGTGTTTTTCTATTTGAATAGTGTGGTTTTTGACTACTTATCAACCCTAAAATTGCAGTTTTTTATTATGAAACTATGAATTTCAATTCAAAAAGTGTGAATTTCAAATAAAAAAATGCAAATTTGATTTGAAAAGTGCAATTTTCATTTGGAAATGCGCAATCTTTTAAGGTGAAAAGTGCAATGTCTATAAAGTTCAGTCCTTGTTTGAATATCAATTTTATTAGATCTTGTTTCTTTTTTGATACAATGTCAAGAATATCTAACTTTTTACATAGATGATTTTAGTAGTTTACAAATGAGGCAGGAATTCTCTGCGTAATATGTATAGGCACAACTTACTTAGCCAGTAGTAACCATTAAACGGTGTATTTTGCATCACAGCAGTAATTTTCCTCAACCACCTAGAGGCTCGTGGAAGTTCCAGACGCTCGAGGTTTGCTCTCCCATCCAGGTTGATAGACATACTATAAGGATTGTAAAAAAATATAAATTTGTTGGGCTAAGATCCCATCAAACAATATCCATAGGAACATCCATCCCACTCTCAACACTATGCCCCATCTATTCTCATTGTGCCTTAACTACTGTGAGGCCCTTCTCGTTTATTCTAATATTTTATCCTATCCATCCTATTCTTGGTTACTATGACCATATGACTCTATTTACATCTATCATCATATTTTCTTCTGCACCAACAACCCATTGCTGCTTTCTATTTAAGAAGTTTTTTACAAGACCTTCAGATCCTTCGATGCTCCTGTTGGATTTTGCCATTACACCTCTACTTTCTAAGACCCAAGAGTACTAGCATCTGAATCCTGATAAATATTACCAATCACCCTACCCAACCATATTGCACAATATGGCTCTTGTGATTGCACAATGACCATTTGGCCCTTTACAAAATCCACTCTTGGAATGAATTCATCTCTAGGCTTGTTGCATACTGGTCCAACATAAGAATCTTGCAAAGCAGGAACATTTTCCTTCAAATAGACATCCATAATTTCATGTTCATATCTTGTAGGTTCACTACTATGAATATCATGGATTGTCAATGGCCAAAAGTTAGTTGATGATTGATCAACACTCTCAAATGGACTGTCCAAAGCTTTATATACAACCTCCCAATAATTTAACTTGGTACACAAAAATTGTTCACATCCCTTCTCAATCGCTCGATTCCATAATGAAATGTATCTTTCTATTCCTTTTTTTAATTTCATCAATGTCTGAAGGTATTTTTTATTGCATATTTAATAACCTAGGCTGCCCCATCGGAAAGTCTATGCTACCATCTGGAAATAACTGCCACAAATGAATAGGAGGTGACCAAGCTTCATCCTGAAGTGATGCTCTCCATTGCATGACTGGAATGTTATATCTGAGCTGAAAGTTAAAAAACTAGCATTTTTTTGTGCCGATGATCTTGGCATTTACATCCAAAAGGTGGGGTTTCACAAAAATCTTAAAATCATAAAGTTCGTCAATTAGATAAGGGACATAGAAATTTTGATCTATTTTGATCTTCACATGTCCTATACATATCCATAATTTCTGAGAGTGAAAATATATCCATGCGCATTAGATTTATTAATAATCGTTCATAATTCCATCTATGTCTTCATAGGTGTGTCCAACCGAGAGGAATCCAACTTCAACAATCTAAAACACTCTCCTTGTTGTTAAAAGAGATAAAAATGAAAATACAAAGCAAAGTTTCATTATCTCCTGAACAATTATCCATTTGCAACAAAAATATGGGTGGTAGTTTTCTATTTGCCATGAATTGATCAGTACCATCAACACACAATATATCATGTTGCATTAAATCTTATTTGTATATCACACACTTTTCATATGACTCTGATTGCAATAAAGCATCATGCAATTGGTGCTTAGATGTTCCTCCTTTGTAAAGCAAATCACCATATTTATCAACCACAGGTTCTTCAAGAATCTTCAAGCATTTAGCCAGGGATGTCACAGTGAAATTCAATCCCATATCTAAAAATGAGAGGCTGAAATGGCCAAAACCCCCAGTCTTGTTCCCATGAGTCAACATTCTAGTGAATGATATGGGAAGATTCATAACATTACTAAAATATTTTGACTTCTTACCCATATTTGGAATGGAAGTTTTTGACTTATCCATTTTTTCATGAACAATACTCATAAAAGTATTTGAATTTTTTTGTGAAGCTAATCTGTGAGAATAATACACTTGGGAACAACTTGCGATATATTTATTATGAGATCCCTGATGTCCTCACAACCTTTCCACCTCAACGGATTAGTGGTCCCCTTTAGCCTATCCTATATTGTAATACACTCATTACACCTTGCAAATTAGTTTGATTTAGAAATTTTAACATCTTGAAAATCTTCTCTCATCACCTTGCTAAAGGAGGATTGTGATACTTGAGTCAAACCAATACTTTCGATTTCTTCATTTTCCATTTTTAGCAGAAAACCATGGGACATATTAGATGGCAATAATTTCAAGGTTTTCTTTGTTCCATATTCACTGATTAATTGTGTAAGATGTGGAGATTTGTTTGAATTCTCTTCTACAATTTTATTAATAGTAGCTCCCATTGCAATAGTGTTTTCCCTAGATTTTTCCAAGCCACTATTACCATGCACAACCCTCACATCACCATTCAAGAACATGCTTTTATAATTGTAGAAAGTTCTCATTTGTATCCCGTGGAATTTATACCATGCATTTTGACAGACGTCTATTGTGTCTAATCTCATTGTAAATATGCTTCTTTTTCTCTTGTCTTCTTCTTTGGCCACAACAGCATTTGATCCCATAGAATTTATAACATACCATCTTCTTGAATTTCCTTTCCTACTATAAAATTTATTCACACATTCAACTATCTATTGAAATGAAATTTTTGATATACAAATATTTGAGCAACAATGTTTAGTGACAATTTTTTAAAGGAATGCAACATGATCAATTCCAAGCCTATAAGGTACTGAGCTTGTTTCATTACCTTTAACATCTGTATATTCACAATGGGGAGTTGTTAGGAACACATGTCTTTACTTTGTTAGTATGTTGTTATTGGACGCATATGCTTTGTAAGTCGTCCCGTAGTATTTGTTGATCAATAGTTTGTGTTATTGTTATTGGCGCATATGCTTTGTAAGTCGCCCGTAGTATTGTTAATCCATAGTTTGTAACGGTCCATGGTTTCGACCCATAGTATTGGCGCCTAGAATTAGTATATAAGTGTGTGTTGAGACCTATGAAGGCACCGTGAAGTTATTTGTATTGAGCTTGCTCAACGGAGGTTGCCCCCTCGAAGTGGCCCGTGATGAATATAAAGTGATTCTGAGTTCTGTCATTTCTGCTATTTCATATATTTTCATTAAGTAATTGTTGCAGGTGCCTCACATCTGGTATCAGAGCACTTTCTTGGGCTCGCTGGGTGAAATTTCTGCCAAAATTTTTTTTCGCATCTGTTGCAGGTTCGGATTTGGGAATAATCCCTATCCGCTTAACTGTGGGAAGTACTTGGGCATAAGCCCTAAAAATCATTGTGAGGAGTACCACAGGAACCCCGAAGTAGCTGGCCCATTGAGAGGACCTGCCAGCGAAAAGAGCAACGACCCCTACCTGATTGACTAGTTCCCACCTGTGAGGTAAACCAAGAGCTGTCATTTGTGGCAAAGCGGTTATCAGTTTTACCTGAGCCGTGGAGTGAGGGGTACTGCCCCAATACGCAAGCCGTCAGACAGCATTGGTGGCCGAGTGAAAACCCTGAACTGTTAGGAAGCCGCACATACCTGGGGTCCATATCTACTTTCAGCTGAACTATTGTCGGTCACTGCTGCGCCGTTTCTGATCCATTTTGCAAGCCATTCCAGATCCAACCGGTCGGCGTTGTTCCAGATTCCTTCCGAGCCGTAGCCGCTCCAGTCTGTATAAAAAAAAAAAAAAAAAAAAAAAACGAGCCGTAGCAGCTCCAGTCTGAAATACAAAAAAAAAAAAAACCGAGCCGTAGCAGCTCCAGTCTGAAAAAAAAATAAAAAAAAATAAAAAAAATAAAAAATCCAGTATAAAATTCAGTTTTTTCTCCATATCTCCCTTGTTTTACCTATGTTTCCCTTGAAATTTTCAGGGAACCCCTGTCATTCCATTCTGCATATTTCATCCCTGAGGACCCTATCCTCAATTCCCCTTCCTACAGCCCGAAATCACACATTTGTCTATTTTTAGGGTTTGCCATAACTTCCTCAGATTTCACCCAATCACCCTCAAATTTTACCACAGAGTTCCTTTCTGAATTCTGCTTCTTTTTTCCCCTCTGCCCAATTTTCCCATTCTTTCACCCCGCTTCTGAAATCCTCATTTTTGCTTCCCTGTCTATCCAACAGTGTCCAAAACCTAGTCAAACCCCAATTACCGTTCTGATTTTTTCCCAAATCCAAATTTTCCCTTACTGAAGTAGTTCCTGTTTTTGTTTTCCTACCCAATAAAAAAAAAAAAAAAAAAAAAAATCCCGGTTATGGTTGTCACCAGTGCAGGAGCAAAAACCATGGAGGAAGCACTTGCAGCCATCCAAGCCAAACTCTAGGATCTGGATGAAAAATTTCTCGGTCTCCATCTTGAACATTCAGCTATGAACAACAAACGGCAGTCCGAGTCTTCAGTAGACAATGGGTTCTCTTCTTCCAGCAATTTTCGTGGTCCGAAGCTTGATTTTCCTCGCTTCAATGGTACTGATCCAACTGGATGGATCTATCGTGCAGAACAGTATTTCAGTCTGCATAATACTTTTGATGTCAACAAGGTTCCGTTGGCATCCTTTCATTTGGAACAGGAAGCTCTTCAATGGTACCGTTGGTACATCAAGGCTCATCCAGAGCCCAACTGGCCAGACTTTTGTCAGCTCCTTTTGCAACGATTTGGTCCTAGTGCTATTGATGACTTCACAGGAGCCCTCACTAAACTTCGCCAAACTGGCACTGTGAGAGAGTATGAAACCAAATTTGAGAATCTAGCCAACCACACCGAAGGATTGACTGATGAATTTTACCGGAGTTGTTTTATTAGTGGTCTAAAGGATGCCATTCGCTCTGAGGTCAAAATGTTCTGTCCCAACACAATGATGGAAGCACTCGAGTTGGCTAAGTTGGCAGAAGACAAGATTGCAGCCCAGCAACGCTCCAAGCGCACTTTTGTTCCCTTCAGAAATATGGGTTCTCAGCGACCACCTATACCGCAGGCTCCTCGACCGACTCCTATCAAGCGTTTGTCTGAAGCAGAGATGCAAGCATGCATAGAAAAGGGGCTTTGCTATAATTGTGATGAGAAATTCACTCGGGGACATAGATGTGTTCAGCAAAAGCTCTATCTCCTGGATGTGGAGTCTCCGCCTGCCTCTAAAATGGGTGACGAAGATCCAAAAACACTGGATGCTCCGGTCGACATTCAGGAACCGCCTATTGACCCTCCGTCTCAGGATGACCAGCCAGAGATATCTCTCCATGCTTTAGCTAGAATCACCACCCCCCAAACAATGCGGGTTAGGGGTTACTTCAAGAAGCTTCCTCTTACAATCCTCATTGATTCTGGTAGCACTCATAATTTCATTGACCCTCAGATCGCCAAACGAGCTGATTGTTTTATCCATCCTTGCTCCAACTTTGAAGTCATGATTGCCAATGGGGGCACCTTACCTTGCAAAGGGAAGTGTCGAAATGTGCGTATCTCTATGGGAGATTATACCTTGCGCTCTGACATGTTTTCCTTTCCCTTAGGCGGATGTGATGTGGTTTTGGGCGCTCAATGGCTACGCACACTTGGCCCTATCTTATGGGATTTTGCTGAACTTTGGATGTAGTTTTCCCTCAATGGACAAAAACACACATTGACAGGATTACAACCAGGTTCTCTCAGCATCATTAGTTCACATCGCATGGAAAAACTCCTCAAGAAGAGTTCACATGGGGTCATCGCTCAGATCCATTCCATCCAGATGCAACCATCAGCGGTCTCCACCACTCCTTTGGATCTACAACAAATTCTGGATCGGTATACAGGTGTCTTTGCTGAACCAGTGGGCTTACCACCTTCCAGGCCAGAAGACCATCGTATTAAGCTCCTTCCTGGCAGCGTTCCTCCCAACATCAGACCCTATCGCTACCCATTTCATCAAAAAACAGAGATTGAAATGCTCGTTCGGGACTTATTGAAGCACGGTATTATTCGCCCAAGCACTAGTTCCTTCTCTTCTCCAGTTATTCTTGTTCGCAAAAAAGATGGGTCATGGTGCCTCTGCATTGACTTCTGAGCACTTAATCACCTCACCATCAAGGATAAGTTTCCAATTCTTGTTGTTGATGAGCTTCTTGATGAGCTTCATGGGGCCCGCTTTTTCTCCAAGTTGGATCTTCGTTCTGGATATCATCAAATTCGGGTTCATGAGGATGATATTCCTAAAACAGCTTTCTGCACACATGATGGCCATTATGAGTTTTTGGTCATGCCCTTTGGCCTCACTAATGCTCCTTCCACATTCCAGGCCTTAATGAATAAAATATTTCGACCCTACTTGCGGAAATTCATTCTAGTATTCTTTGATGATATCCTCATCTACAGTAAAACATGGGATGAACATCTCCAACATCTGGATCTTGTCATGCAACTTTTCTCCGACCATCATCTCCATGCCAAGCAGTCTAAATGTGTTTTTGGAGAGAAGGAAGTGGAGTATCTCGGGCACATTATCTCAGCACAAGGGGTTCACGTGGATCCTGCCAAAATCGATGCCATGACCAATTGGCCACATCCTCAAACTCTCAAGAGCCTTCATGGTTTTTTGGGATTGACTGGCTACTACCGCAAGTTTGTCAAGGATTATGGGAAGATTGCAGCTCCATTAACTGCTCTATTGAAAAAGGATGCTTTTACATGGACACCTGCTGCTCAGTGTGCATTTGACCAACTAAAACAAGCTATGTGTACTACACCTGTGCTAGCTATGCCCGATTTTTCCAAGCCCTTCACTATTGAGAGTGATGCTTGCGGCAATGGACTTGGTGTTGTTCTCCTTCAAGATGAACACCCCATTGCGTTCACCAGTAAAGCCCTTTCAGGTAAGAATTTAGCTGCCTCTACCTATGAAAAGGAAATGATGGCTATTTTGCATGCAGTACAGAAGTGGTGCCCATACCTATTAGGAAATCATTTCTGCATCAAGACTGATCACCAGAGTCTGAAACATTTCTTGGACCAGCGTGTCTCCTCCCCAGCACAACAAAAATGGGTTATCAAACTCATGGGTTATGACTATGAGATCACTTACAAGAAGGGTAAAGATAATATTGTGGCAGATGCTCTTTCTCGCACATTTGATGCCCAAGGTTCTCTTTCAGCTATTTCTATGCCTGTTCCAAATTGGTTGCAATCTGTTCAACAGGGTTATGTCAATGACTCTTCCTTAACTCAAATCATCCAACGCTTGACCAACAATCCTTCTGCTGTACCACATTACTCTTGGGATGGTGCTTCTCTACGATACAAGGGTCGTCTGGTGCTTCCCCAGAGCACAGATCTTCAACAGGCTGTCTTCTATGAACTCCATGCTTCTCCATCAGCAGGGCACTCTGGGTTCCTCAAAACATATGAACGAGCATGGCGTAACTTCTTTTGGCAGGGAATGAAAAGGACAATTCAACAGATGGTGGCCGAATGTGATACTTGCCAGTGCAATAACGGTGAAACAACACTCCTCCCAGGATTGCTTGAACCCTTGCCCATACCTACACGGATTTGGACAGATATTTCTATGGATTTGATTGAAGGGCTCCCTAAATCTGGCGGGAAGACAGTGATTCTCGTTGTGGTTGATCGCCTCTCCAAATATAGTCATTTTTGTGCTCTCAGCCATCCCTATACAGCCTCCTTCGTCGCTCAAATTTTTCTGGACCAGATCTTTCGTCTTCATGGCATCCCTTCTTCCATTGTCTCGGATCGTGATGCAACTTTCACCAGTCATTTTTGGACAGAACTATTTCACCACACGGGCACCAAACTGCAGATGAGTTCAGGGTATCACCCACAAACAGATGGTCAGATTGAAATTGTCAATAAATGCTTGGAAACTTACCTTCATTGCTTCACCTTTGAACAACAACATTAGTGGGCAAAGTGGCTCCCTCTCGTGGAATGGTGGTACACTACCTCTTACCACACTGCCTCTAAAATGACCCCATATGAAGCAGTCTACGATCAGGCACCTCCAGCTCTTCTTCCATACACCCCCACCAGTTCACCAGTTCAGGAAGTTGACACGGTCCTTCGCAACCGCGATCAGATTCTTCGCATTTTGCGGGACAATCTTCACATGGCAAGAAATCGCATGAAGCAACAAGCTGATCAACACCGTTCGGAGCGCACTTTTCAAGTCGGCAATATGGTTTTTCTTCGTCTCCAGCCGTACAAACAATCCTCCTTGAAACTCAAAGGGTGTCATAAGCTCGCTCCAAAGTTCTATGGGCCATATCGGATTCTTCAGAAGATTGGGTCCATTGCTTATAAATTGGAACTTCCTCCTTCTTCCCGCATTCATCCAGTCTTTCATGTCTCTTGTCTAAAGAAAGTTCTTGGCACCAACATCAGCGGACAAACGATTTTACCCGAACTGGATAATGAAGGATCCATCCTTTTGGAGCCAGAGGCCATCCTCAATCGGCGCACACGTCAGCTTCGCTCTCGCTCTATCACAAATGTCTTAATTCAGTGGCACGGCATGCAACCAGAGGATGCTACATGGGAACCACTCCTTCAGATTCAATAGCAATTTCCACATCTAAAGCTTTGAGGACAAAGCTTTTATTAAGGGGGAGGGGATGTTAGGAACCCATGTCTTTACTTTGTTAGTATGTTGTTATTGGACGCATATGCTTTGTAGGTCGTCCCGTAGTATTTGTTGATCAATAGTTTGTGTTATTGTTATTGGCGCATATGCTTTGTTAGTATGTTGTAATTGTTGCAGGTACCTCACAGGAGTACCTGGAAGGACCATCTGTAAAGGACATTCTTAAAAAATCTTCCAAATGTTGACCATGTCTTCGTCTGTGTTCTCTTTTAGTATAACATCCAAAGGAACATCATTAAGGTCATGCAAATTGTTTGCAGGACATTTTACAAGAGAGCCTTCAAATACACCACAATCCTCACAATTGCAGAAGACTTTATGAACTAAAATACCAAACTCACCAACATCTAATGGTTTGTATTGTACAATGTCTCATGCTGCACCAAAATATCGCCATCTTGATTTATGTGTCCTCTATATGCATTAATTCCTAAAGCACTTGGGGTAAATGACTAAATAGATATTTTATGTTAACCCTCTTAGTTTTTTCTTGTCACCTCAATGCGCCTTGCTCACTAGCAAGGTGTCTCAGACCTTAGGTGACGCGCTGTGCACATTAACAGAGTGCGTCGGTGACACTAGATGCCTTTGCACAAGGTGCACCAACCTTCAATGAAGCGTGTTGTCTATGTGAAAGGTGCGTCAGTGCTGATTAAAATGGAAAAGAGAATATTCGAGTGACTTATCAAACATTTGGTTTCATGTAGGCTTATCCCTGCATGTTAGGAAAGGTGGCACTCAATGCCCTTACCTAGTGGGATGATCCCTTAAGATTCTCCCACAAATATTCAACATATCCTATCCTTTTAGGCCTATAAATATAAACCCCCTCTCCATGGTTAAGGAGAGGAAGGATAGAGTACTTACATGGTCGTGAAATTATGCTAGGAGATCCCTTTCATCCATTGGGAGGAGAAAGCCTTGATCTTTGAGACTATGATCATTCGAAAGGCGTTACAACGTCAAAGCATTGGTTGTAACCTCTCTCTTTGTACTTTCTATAATTACATTAATGAAAATTCTTTCCATGAATATCTTGTCATTATAATTTTTTAGGATTGGCTTCTTTAACCACTAATCTAGATTGATTTATGATTGAATGCTTTCACTACTTGTTTGTTTCCACTTGTTTCATTTTTTTACAGCTAAATATGTGGAGATCAACGAGTTGGATCAAGAAAGGAGAAAGGGAATTGCATTCATAAGGTGGGTTATTTCCTAACTTACTTTGCAATTTGATCAATCTAGGAAAGTTATATGTATTGTGTATTTCTTTTGTTCTAGATCTGAACCATTCAGACTAGGGAGATATGTTTATATCCACACTTACAGATTTTTCGTAAACAAAATTGGAAACCATACTGGGGATAGGTATCCTATAGGTTTTAAATTTTTTGTAATTGTTGGTTTCTTAATTTCCTTTGGATTAGCCTTTTAATTGTCTCTTTCTTTATTGGATCTGATTATCAGAGAGATTTTGGGTGATCCAGACTTTGATTGGGACTTTTTATTAATCCATTTATCTTTTTGCTATTGAGATTTTTTTTTTTTCATACTTGAATCCTGCCCAACGCACTTTTATGCCTTCATCACTATAACTTTAACGCACTTTATCTTTAAGTAGCCTGCGTCGCTGATGCCTTTTTCTCATTTACAACCTGCATCTCTGACGCACTTCCCATGTGTGCAAAGCGTGTCCCTGAGCGTCCAATGCTCTGGTGTACACTTGCAGGGTGCGTCACCCTTCAAAACTTGGTACATAAGTTAAAAAAACTCCGAAATTGATTTTCGCTTGGCTTGTTGAGGTTTGTATGTTGTCTTTGAAAGTCAAAGAATCTCCTAGACACAGTGTTCTTTGTCTTTGGCTTGTTTTTGAAGTTTAGAGTTTGATTTGGGTCCTAGCAAGTCAAGCAAGTGTCATATCCATCGTGGGAAATTTCAATCCATCGCGAGTAAATTTAGTATCGAGACTCCCTCTCAGTTTACTTGATTTGTTCACTCTGACTTCTTAGCCCTCTAACAATTAGTTCTTGTGATTCTTGCAAAATCTGGTGTGGTTTTGTGTGTTGTCTTGAGATTTTGGGTGATTATTTTTTCGAGAATTTCCAATTGATTAAATATTGCAGTAGAAAGTATTCTCTAGTTATCTGAATTACAGTTAAAAGAGTGGAATAATTATCAGATTCATTGGGTACATTAGTGTAAAAAATCATAAGTTTATATATTATCTCCATTTCGAGTACATTACTTGGAATTGTTGCAAAGACTTTTTCATGTTTAGAAATAATTGTTTAAGAACCTTTGAAAAAGCTAAAAATGATCAATGCTTATGGTTTCTTGGTTTTAAAAAGTTTATTTTTATTTCCTTGATCATTTTAACCGCATTTAGGCCTTCTCAAAGTATTCCAAAAGTTAGTGAAATCTCTTATATTTTTTATTTTCTCTCCACCTATTTTTATCATTTCAGAATTATAGTTATTGCAATAATAATGGAAGTTCGTCTTTTCATTTTTGCTCATAGGTTTTCTTAAGTTGAAAAGAAAAAGAAAAAACATTTTCGATTTGGTTTATTATTTTCATTTTTGTTGGATTACTTGAAAGATTACTTTTTATCTTTTGGTTAATTTGGAGAAAGAAAGTAGAGGTGCTTTGTTCATTTTTGCTATCAGAAAATAAAATACTTATCCTTACCTTAACTAGTTTTCATCGAAAAGAAAAGCGAAAGACTTGCATTTCATATAGATTAATTTTGCATCTTGTTTAAATTCCAAGTCTACACTTCATGCATTCACCTCAAGCGGTAGCCTAGGCTAAAATTGTATAGAAACTTGTGTGCTGGGGTAGAGATGTCTTCCAGCATCTTAAAGCGTAGCAGCTGTAATTATTTTCCTGCACTACATCCCAGGGGCTTGTAGTTCTTCCATGTACCAGTTGGTATATCGAACAACCTTTCAGATACCTTTAGGTATATAGAAAGGTACTTCACGTACTTACTAGTATATCAGAAGGATCATGTCTTACGTTTGTGCATTAGACATTACTACTATGCATTAGAGCTCCCATGTACCTTGAGTATATCAAGAGACCCCACTAGGATCCTGAAACCATTTGAGTTAACCATTGGAAATCTTGGCGTGGAAATACACCGAGAACATCACTCAGGGAGATACTACGCATGTACTTCTAGGTAGTCGAGTTATACGGTCAGGGGTATGGTGCTAATTCTCCCTAGTTGGTGGTCTGAAATGTTGGGCTGAGTATAATTGTTGGACCCTGTGGTATATCGTGAGTTGCAATGCTTTTATAATCTCATGAGGTTCCAGACTTTTGAATCCCACTTATCACATAATTTTGCTTATGGCTTTAGTTTGGGTAGGTCTTGAAGTGTGTTTTTCTTTTTTAGAAGAATTTTAGGAGAAGCTTTATTCCAGCCGCCTTGGCTAAGCAACCCTTAAGGAGATCCCCTAGAAAATTAAATTTTCCATGTGAATATCCCATTAACTGGGAGGAAAACTCAGGATCAAGCATGGATCAACGTACAACATCTGAATCATGCGAAGAAGAAAATTCTGATTTTGGATCAGGAGTGAACTACTCTCCTCCTACAAATGCACCTATCAGTGATCCTACGGGACCTTTGTTGGTGGATCAACCTCCTTCGCATGACACATATTTTCCACATTCACTTGAATGTAACCCCAGAGCCACCGACTAGATTTTCAGTCGACCCAGCACGACCTGATAGCAACCGCTTTCGGTCCAACTGCATCATTTTAGGACACCTCTTTAGGTCATAATTTTTTTTGTTTTGGTTTACTTCCGATAGTGGAAACTCTACCACATTGTTTCCCTCCCTGATGGATTCCTAACGACATATTTATCGCACTAGTTTATGAGACTATATAATGTTTACGCACATTCGGTGATCAGATTAGGCACCAATGTGTTCCTTTGAGACCTGATTCGGAAGTACCAGCTCCTGAACAACATTCCCCTATACATTCTTTGTATTTATCTTCACCAAGAATATCCACACCCCTTATGAGCAATTATGAACTAGGAAAACCTTCTTTCCCGTCTAGTACACCTCAAAATCATTCGGTCGGTTCTACACCTTACTTGACCCCAACAACTATAGCGAAACCTTCAACTACTATTAACTTCATAACTGGAACAACACCTCCACCTCAAAATTTGAGAGGAGGTTATCCTCTAGTTAGTAGTCAACATATGAGTATGGTTCAACCTACAATTAGTGGTCAACATATTCTTATTGGGCATACTCCAATAGGTGGACAATATTCAACTAGTGGGAAACCCCTAGTTAGTGGAAAAAATATAACTGGGGGACACCATCCAGTTAGGGGACAACATGTGAGCAGAGGTTATCCTTCACACATGAACTATAATACGATTGGTAGTTCACTCCTAGCCATGGGACAACCTATGTTGGTAGATTAGACGGGGGGAACATCCACTTGGACCCAACCCCCATGGGGGCATACATACCTAGGTAATCATAACATTGCTATAGGTCAAAACTATCCAACGAATTTTTTCCTGGATTACCATATCCCGAAAATATGAACACCCCATGGGGACGTCATAATGTTCCATTGAATGGACCTCCAGCCAGTGGAACACCCCCCCTACTACCACCATCCCCACCACCTATCCCTCCTCCTCTCCCGCCACCTGTACCACCTCCACCCAGAGGACCCCCGTACTCTAGCGGTGGAATTCCTTACTCTAAAGGAGGACCCCCTTCTGTTCCACCTCCTAATCTAGGATTCCCACCTCCATATGGCAAACACTTTATGGGACGACCTTACAATCATTCCATCCATGGTCTTACTGGTACCCATATTCCTTATCAATATTACCAATATCCACAGCCAAATGGAAAATTACCATTTTTGGATACACTAGATCTTCCAGATCTGTCAAATTTGACTAATGATCCCATCCAACATGGTATAAATTGGCCAATTATTCCCATGAAGTTACCATCAGACATCCCTAAGTTTGAAGACAAACCCGGTGAGGATCCTAAGAACCATGTAATGACTTATAATTTTTGGTGCTCCTCAAATTCCTTAATGGATGGTTTTATCCATTTGAGGCTTTTTCAATGAACCTTTACCGGTACTGCTGCAAAACGGTACATCGAGTTACCACCGCACTTTTTTGCTGATTTTAGATCTATATCTATGGCCTTTTTGACTCATTTTCAATTACCGATCCGCTATGAAACCGACATGGATATTTTGACATCCTTCCAACAATCTACCTCCACTCACATTTCTAATCATATTCATGAGTGGAGAAGGAGACGTCGTCTCATTGAATCTCCCATTCCATATCAATTACTCGTTGATTCATTCAAGAATTCATTACTACCCATCATTGCTAAAGAAGTGGCTATGGGAGGGTCCGTTACGAAAGAAAAACTATCTCACATGTTGAGTATGTAGACCTAGTCTATGCTAAATGTGCAACATTATACGATATCATTCCTAATTCCCGAGAGCCCACGCGCTACACACGACCCAACAAAACCTCCCATGGGATCACACACTGATGGAATCATTGGTTTTGTTCGTTCCCAGCCTACTACCCAATCAGGTTGATCACAAAACCACCATAGTTTGACTCCATCCTCCCCATAGGCTATCTACATTATATTGAACTACTATCCACATTATTCCAAGATTGGCTATCTGCATTATATTCTAGTGAATGTGATTTTGATCAAGCAAAAGAACATAGTAAATTTTATTGATGCCCAGGCACAGTTCTAAAACATCCTTAGAACATCTCTGGGACTAACAAGGGGTTTAGAGATAGAGAGAGACAAAAATAGAGATTGGTGGTTAGGTGTTTAGAGAGAGAGATATTGGGGGCTATGGGTTCTATGAGAGAGAGATTGGGGGTTTGGGGTTTAGAGAGCTTGGGGGATAAGGGTTGAGAGAGATTGGGGGATAAGGGTTTAGAGAGAGAGATTTGAGATTAGACATTTAGAAAGAGAGAGAGATAATTGGGGTTAGTGGGGGGAGGGAGAGAGAGAGAGAGTGATATTGGGAGTTAGGGGTTTAGAGTGAGAGAATTATAAAGAGAGAGAGAGATTTGGGTGAAGATATTGGAGTTGGGGGTTTATATATAGAGAGAGAGAGAGAGGGAGAGAGAGAGAGAGAGAGAGGGAGAGAGAGAGAGAGGAGAGAGAGAGAGAGAGAGAGAGAGAGAGAGAGAGAGAGAGAGAGAGAGAGAGAGAGAGACTGTGGGCTAGTGGTTATGGGTTGAGAGAGAGACAATAGAAAGGGAGAGAGAGATTTTGGGTTCGGGGTTTAAAGAGAGAAAAGATCGGGGGTTAGGGGTTTAGAGAGAGAGATATAGAACGAGAAAGATTGGTGGTTAGGGGTTTAGCAAGAGAGAGAGATATTGGGGTTAGTGTTTTAGAGATAGAGAGCGAAAGAGAGAAATTGGGTGTTAGAGAGAGAGAGATTGGAGGTAATAGGTTTAGAGAGAGATATAAAGAGAGAGGTTGGAGGATAGGCATTTGGAGAGAGAGAGAGAGAGAGATTGAGGGTTAGGGGTTGAAGGAGATACAAAGAGATTGGGGGTTAGGGGTTTAACGAGATAGAGATATATATAGAGAGAGAGAGATGGATTAGGGGTTAGGGCTTTAGAGTGAAATATAGACTGGGTGTTAGGTGTTTAAAGAGAGGGATTGAAGATTAGGGTTTTAGAGAGAGAGCTACTGGGTGTGAGGGGTTTAGCAAGAGGAAGATAGAAATAGAGATATTGGTGGTTACTTTTTTAGAGAGAGATAGAGAGAGAATGGAGGTTAGGGTTTGAGAGAGAGAGAGAGAGATTGTGGATTATGAGTTTAGAGAGAGAGAGAGTTTGGGCGTTCCGATTTTGTATAGAGAGAGAGAGAGGGAGAGAGAGATTGGGGGCTAGGTATTTTGAGAGAGACATATATTGGAGGTAAGGGGCTTAGAGAGAGAGAGAGAGAAATAGAGAGATTGGGGGATAGGGTTTAAACATAGAGATATTGCCAGTTAGGGGTTTAGAGGCAGAGATAGATTTGAGGTTAGCGGTTTAGAGAGAGAGATACATATAGAAAGATAGAGAATTGGGATTAGGAATTTAGAGAGAGAGAGAGAGATTGGAGGTTAAGAGTTTAGAAAGAGATAGATAGCAAGTTAGCGGTTTAGAGAGAGATAGAGGTTAGGGGTAAATGTTTAGGAGTTATGGGATTAGATAGATAGATAGAGAGATATTGGGAGTTAGTGGTGAGGGGTTTACAGAGATAGAGAGAGAGTGATTTGAGGTTAAATGTTTAGAGAGAACTAGAGAGAGATTGGGGGTTATAGGTTTAGAGAGAGAGAGATCAGGGGTTAAGAGTTAGGTATTGAGATAGATAGAGAGAGAGAGACAGAGATCGGGGGTTGGGGGATAGGGGTATAGAGAGAGAGAGAGAGAGAGAGAGGATTAGAGAGTGAGATTGATTCAAGGGTAGGGGTTTAGAAAGATAGATCAATTGGGTATTAGGGATTCTGAGAGAAAGAGAGAGATTCGTGGCTAGGGGTTTAGATAGATAGAGCGAGAGAGAGAGAGTCATATTGGTAGTTAAGGGTTAGGAGTTAGGGATTGAGAGAAAGAGAGATTGGGGGTTTAGTGGTTTAGAGAGAAAGAGACAGATTGGAGGTCAGGGATTAGGGGTTTAGACATACAAAGAGAGAGAGACTGGAGGTTAGATGTTTAGATAGATAGAGAGAGAGGGGAAGAAGGGGGAGTGAGGTAGAGATTGTGGGTTAAGGGTTAGGATTTAGGCATTGAGATAGCTAGAGAGAGAGAGATTGGGGGTTTATTGGTTTAGAGAGAGAGAGATTAGGGGTTTAGATACAGTGAGAGATAGATAGAGAGAGAGAGAGGGAGAGAGAAATTAGGGATTTAAGAAGAGAGAGAGAGAGAGAGAGAGATTGGATGATAGGGTTTTAAAGAGAGATATTGGGGGTTACGGGTTTAATCAGATAGATAGATAGATAGATAGAGACAGAGGGGGGGTTCTAGGTGTTTATAGAGAGAGATTATGGATTATATATTTGGAGAGAGAGAGAGAGATATTTGGGGTAGGGATTGATGGAGAGAGATATAGAAAGAGAAAGAGTAGTGGTTAGGGGTTTAGAGAGATATAGACAAAGAGAGAGAGGGAGAGTGGAGGATAGGGGTTTAGAGAGAGAGATTGGGAGTTAGCGGATGAGAGAGAGAGAGAGAGATATTGGGGTTTAGTGGATTAAAGAGGGAGAGGGTTATAAATAGAGAGTTTAGGGGTTAAGGGTTTAGAGAGAGAGAGAGAGTGATTGGAGGCTAGGGGTTTAGAGAGAGATTGAATGGATGTTAGGGGTGTAGAGAGAGAGAGAGAGAGAGAGAGAGAGAGAGAGATTGTGGATTAGGGTCTTAGAGAGAGTTCGTGGGAGATAGATATTCGAGGTTAGAGGTTTAGAGGGATATATATTGGTAGAAAGAATGAGGGTTAGGGATTTACAAACAAAGAGAGAGAGGGAGATTTGGTGCTAGGGGTTTAAAGGGATATAGATATAGAAAAAGAGAGATCAGGGGTTGTGCGTTTAGAGAGAGAGAGAGAGAGAGAGAGAGAGATTGAGGGTTAAGGGATGGGAATTAGGGGTTTAGATAGATAGCGAGAGAGATAGATTGGTGGTAAGAGGTTTAGAGAGAGAGAGAGAGAGAAATTTATTGGGTGATAGATATTTAGTATTTAGAGAAATCGATAGATTGGGGGTCAAAGGTTTAGAGAGAGAGAGAGATTAAGGGTTTGTGGTTTAAATAAAGGGAGCAAGATTAGGGGTTTAGGGTTTTAGAGAGAGACAGAGAGAGAGATAGAGAGAGAGAGAGAGAGATTGGTGGTGAGTGGCTTAGATAGATATCTAGATAGAGAGATATATATTGGGGTTTTATGGTTTATATAAATATATATTGAGGGTTAGGAATTTAGATAGAGAGGGAGAGAGAGAGAGAGATTGGGGTTAAGGTTTTAGAGAGAGATTTAGGGTTAGGTGTTTAGAGAGAGAGACTGGTAGAGAGTGAATGGATGTTAGGGGTTTGGAGAGAGAGAGAGAGAGAGTTAGATGTTTAAAAAGAGAGAGAGAGAGAGAGAGAGAGATTGGGTAGGGGTTTAGAGAGAGAGATTGGGGGTTAGGGTTCAGAGAGATAGATTGATTGGGTGTTACGAGTTTAGAGAGAGAGAGAGAGAGTTAAGGGTTGAGAGAGATAAAGAGATAGAGGGATTGGGGTTTTAGTTGTTTAGAGAGAGAGATTGGGGGTTAGAGGTTTAGAGCGAGAGACAAAGAGAGAGAGATAGATTGGGGGTTAAGTATTAGGAGTTATGAGTTGAGATAGATAAATAAATATAGATTGTGGTTAAGGGTTAGGATTTAGGAGTTGAGATGGATAAATAAAGAGATATTGGGGGTTTAGTGGTTTAGAGAGAGAGAGAGAGATATTGGGGGTTTAGTGGTTTAGAGAGAGAGAGAGAGATATTGGGGGTTTGGGATTAGGTGTTTAGAGAGAGAGATTGTGGGTCAGGAGTCTAGAGAGAGTGTTTGTGAGAGAAATATATTGGAGGTTAGAGTTTTAGAGTGAGAGCAAGTGAGAATTGGGGTTGGGGCTTGACAAAGAGAGATATTTGGGGTTAGGGTTTTAGAGGGAGAGAGAGAGAGAGAGAGAGAGAGAGAGAGAAGGGTAGAGAGATCGAGGGTTAGGGGTTTAGAGAGAGAGTGAGACTAAGGGTTATGGGTATAGATAGATAAATAGAGGGAGAGAGAGAGACATAGAGAGAGTGGGGGATAGAGAGATTAGCGTTTAGGGATTACGAGTCGAGATATAGAGAGAGAGGATGCAGGATAGGGGTTTAGATAGAGAGAGAAGGGGGTTCAGGGTTTAGAGAGAGAGAGAGAGATTGTGGGTATTGGGTTCAGAGAGATAGAGAGAGATTGGGGTTAGATATTTAAAGAGAGCGAGAGAGAGATTGGGGGTTAGGGGTTTATAGAGAGAGAGAGAGAGAGATTAGGGTTTAGATAGATAAAGAGAGATAGAAAAATTCAGGGTTATGGGTTTAGAGAGAGAGAGAGAGATTGGGGGTTATAGACTTATAGAGAGAGAGTGATATTGGGGGTTATGGATTTATAGAGGGAGAGATTGGGTTTTAGGGGTTTAGAGAGAGAGAGAGATATTAGGGTTTAGGGGTTTAGAAAGATATATATTATTGGCAGGCAGTTACGATGGGTCATTATCGCAACACAGCAAGTGTTGCGATACCGCGAAAGGCGAAAGGTCAAGCACAAATGATGTTATTTTTTGTATTTTTGGGTCATTTGTACTGCGGTATGCTGGTTTTTGAGTCATTTGGACCATGATACCTAGATTTTGGGTCATTGCTTGAAGTGTCAGTTAGGAAGTTGTTAGTAAGTGGACAAGCAATGTAAAGGTGAAAGCCTATAAATAGTTGTAGATGTGCAAATGTAAAATCATCTTGGAATAATGCGTCTGTGATTATGTATCTAAGATCGAGAGATATTGCTGAGATCTGTATTTTGTGATGTTATATATGGGTTTTGCGAAGGTAATATGATATGACAGAGCTATTTTGTGGAATCCCTGTGTTGTTTCTGTTTATCTGTGGTAATGCATGTTGCGATATATGAATAATGTGATGTTTCCTTGCTGCAATTAATGCTTTATTGTTGTATTTGTTGTGATGATGAATGTTTATGTTGAATGATGTTATGAATGTTTGAATTAAATGCTTAGATTTGTTTCCGAATGTTGCAATAAGTTAAGTGGTTAAGCTGCAACCATCCTCCTTCATTCGGCAGAAACATGGTTCTGCCAACTCTCCCTTGAACATCTCAGGTGAGACCTCATATGCTCTGTAGGTGTTGCTGGACGGGGTAAAACCTGTCTGGGCCAGTGCTCAGGGAGATCACTGTTGTTGTATGTTGACAGTGTTGGGAACCCCTATTGACTGGATTTGAGTCAACAAATGGTTCCGTTGCCGGGACCTTGCACGGAATGAAAGGAGGATATGTTGTGGCATCCAACACAACCGGAGATATAGAACTTGTTTGATCAGAAGTTGCAAGAATTTGCTAAAGAAGAAAGTAGGAACACTCGATTATTAGTAGATCAGTGGGTGGAGAGATATATTCACGATGTTCTGCATGCATATTTTTTCTGCAAGTTCCCAGTCATCTTATATGAGTGGCTGGCGAATTTGAATTTTCAGAACAAGAACTTCCAGGGTGATGAGCCAACGACCTGGACCCTAGAACTGATATAGGAGCTGCATGAATTCGACAACAAGGCATCGCGAGTTGTCAAAGTTTGGCTTGATAGCATATTAGAAGGTTACATCACTGAATTTGTGGTTCATATGAACAAATCCTATAGTGAGGCTGAAAGGTATTTATTTCATAGTCCACGAGGAAGTTTTTTGCTGTCGCTTCAACTATCCATTAAGATGCTCATTTGAGAGAAGGGTATATTGAAGATGCATCTGGATCAATGTATTGGAGGAAACTCACTATGGCTTGGGACAGACAACAACAGACAGCTGACTACCAGAAATTAACTCAATTCTCAATGCTATGTTATATAAATGACAATGTTAAGATAATGAAGAACTTAACCAACCTCGATCCAAACGTTTGATGTAGATCCCCGTTGGAACTTTCAATCCATGCACTTGAATCTGCAAATTAGTCTTGACAGCCAATATATAACAGGTACATATAATATATAAACGATATTAACATCATCAATAGCAATGGTCCATGATATTATAAGTAAATGCAACCCAATGTATAATAAATAACATTCACAACATTAATGGATGAGAATATGAGTATTTCTATTAATAAACAAGAAGAAGTACAATGAGATACAACCTCTTGCCAGCAACCAATCTGAACCAAGATCTGGATCAATCCACTTGCACCTCCACCACTTCAATCCTCCATGAATGGCAAACTCAAACTATGGTAGGATTTTGGAAGGTGAACATAAGGGGTTCACAACTACAAGGATCAATGAGTGTAGACTCAAGATATGGAAAAAATCCACTAGAGTTCTCTTGCTCTTCTTTCTCCCCCCGTCCATAACCCATCTGTGTTCAATATATAGTCCTTCCAAAGGTAAGTGAAAGGACACATCGAAGGATTATTGGGAAAATGGAGGGTCAAAGGTCACCCTATGACCGCTCCTTGGGAGTAAAAAGTAATAAACTAGTGATTTTTACCATTTTACATGCTACCCACGGGCTATAGTGATGCAACTCGAGGGTACGCTGGCTATAGTGATGTCGCTAGCGTACAAGGGAAAAAATAGGGAAAAATAGTGTCTGAAGGATATAAAGTGGATTTGAGTCAGTGAAATGGATCCTACAGGCCAAAGAATACTGATGCTCACAAGGTGGAAAATTACGTTGTAACAATCAGTAAACAGCCTGGTGGGCGGAGGCCGTGGGTACCGCAATAGCAGGGGCAGTCCATGGAATGATAAGGGGTAGATGGGTGCAGGTCATGATGAGACTATGAGTGAAGCCGAGGAAGAGAGTGGTCTTACAAGGGGAGGAGCAAGGTTTCGACAGGAAAAGAGGCAGAGGACAGGAGAAGGTCCTGTTGCGATCGAACTATAAGGCCACGAAGGAAAACCACACGGGACAAAGTGAACTCACAGCCCGGACAAGGAAAACCAAGCTATGCCCAGAATAGAGGTAGGACCTGACCCCGACAGCTACATACCCACACCTTCGCTCACTACCTCTCAGCTGGTAAGAAACAGTACAATTGCAACACCATCTTGTTCATCAAGTCAACAAAAGTTAATTACTGGCAGCTCAATGACTAGAGGAAGGAAGCCCAGGATGGCGGGAAAGGATACTGATTTACTGCTGTTCAACGAAAATGGAATAGATAATACTGAGTGGTACTGGTTTTATGCCATATGGACAGTAAAGCAGATTACCGATGATGATGCTAAAAAAGGACAATTGGCAACAACTCTTCGAGGTCGCGCCTTAGACTGGTTTATGAAATTTATGCATGTTCCTGTTGGCACCCCAGCAAAGACACTGGATGAAATTCACGCAAGATTAATTCCAGAGTTTCGGAAGCCCAAATACGAAGCACAATATATTACAGAGCTTAAAGAGATTAAGCAGCATCCTAATGAGTCTGTGTGGGACTTCGATCAACGATTCAAAACATTGATGGAAAGGGTTAGTTTCGACATGAGTACTATAGAACATAAAGAATGGTTCATCGCGGCATTGCTCCCACCCATTCGATTACCGCTGATGCAACAGAATATTACAACACCAAGTCAAGCTCTATAGATTGCCAACGCTTTGCCGATTGGTGAAAATGCAGCCGGGATGTCACAGGTTTAATCGCATCTAGCCAATTTGACCATACAATCGTAAGATCTTAAGAAGGGCAAGGAACAGTGTGAAACAGTCTGGTGCATGTGATGTCGGGAAGAGGGGCATACTAAGGACACATGCCCAGACTTTCACAATTACTTTCTTTTAGGACCGCCGAATCCATTGAATGGCAGTGACATGCCATGGTGTCGCATCTGTCAGGTGTATAGGCACCGCCATGAGGAATGTTAATACATGAAAAAGATGGTCACAAAACCAATGAATCTATATTGTACATTCTAAAAATCTGTTGGCCATGAAGACAAAGATTTTTGTGCATATGGGATGCTTTAGGAGAGAACATATGATGCATTCTATGTAGAGGATGACCAGCTTGGCGTACAACAACCACAACCGTAGCCATAGGTAGCCTAGTCGCTACCTCAACCACAGGTGCAGTTTGTACCACACCAGCAACAACCATAGCAGTTCATGCCACAATATGCTCCAATGCAAATGGCTCCACAGCAGCCTCAGTACCTTCAACAACAGCAGTATGCACAGCAAGGGAAAGGCATGCAACCAAATCCCATACATCAATAGTTCAACCAACCATAGTACCAGCAGCAAGGAGGATTCCTTGGAGGATACCAAGGAGGATGCGGTGGAGGATTTGGTCACGGAGGAGGACGAGGAGTTCGTGGACCTGTTCAGTGCTATCACTGTACGGTATGGGGACACTACTAGTGAGACTGCCCCCTGTTGCAGACATAGTGTATGTTTTTTTGGTTACTAATCACATGGTTGAGAATTTCCCATAGTTGATTGCACGATGGAAAGTAGGGAATTTTCCACAGCTAAATAATCAGAATCAAGCATAGCAGCCAGTACACAACCAAGCGCAGCAACCGTTGCAGAACCAGAACCAATGACAAAATCCAAACGTTAACCAGAATGTGAGTCAACCATGGAATCCGCTGCTGAAGTAGAATCAGGGTGCGAGTGTTGCGACAATTTCTGTGGAGCCAAGACCACAAGATGCGGCTGTCACAGTTATCACTCATGGAGGTACAACGACATGAGGAGATAGTTCACACCTGCTGATTCGGTTGGCAGGACAGAAGAAGGTATCGTTTGACATTGACACTAAATGAGAGACCTTCCTTCAGTAAAGTCACGCATTGGACCAAGATCACGGTAAGACTATCATTTAAGACATGCCTTCTGCTTTCAATGCCACTGCAGAAGACAGTCCTTCACGACCATCCACCATAATGCAGATGTTTCTGGAAAGTTGTTTATCCCTGGCAAAGGATCAAAATGCTATTGCCAAAATTGAAGCTCTGTTGCAGCGAACTACTCGGGGTCGGCGATAATTTGTGGTCAATTCCTTACAAAGACGAAAGACAGGTAAGGAGATGAGAATGAACATTCAAATTGGCAACTATGATGTTGATTCAGTCATTCTGGATCTTGGTTCGGATGTCAACATCTTAACCAAGCAGGCTTGGAAGAAGATGGGGAGTCCCCCATTGAGCTGGTCTCCTATACAGCTCAAGTTGGCTAATTAGGCCAATGTGACACAAATTGGGCAAGTTCCATGACTGGTGGTGGACATTGAGGGAATGAAGACATATGTTGACTTCGATGTTATCAAAGTAGTTGAAGGGGGGAACTCTTATCCCGCATTGCTAGGGATTGGATGGGATAACGACAACGTAGCTATCATCAACTTTAAGAACCGCATGATGACCTTTGAAAACCACGATCTCAGAGTCATGTTCTCGTTGGATCTGACTGAGGGACGCCAGTATATTGAACTAGTAAAGGATGACGATCCCAGTGAATGTGACCATGCATTCAATATTTTAGAAGATTATATTCATCTGAGTGCCAACGGTGAGCTTGGATGGCACAGTGACAGCTCTGCATCCTCCGACTTTGATGATGCACTAGAGAATTGGCAGAACCACTTGCATGAGGTATCACTCCGTAAGTGTGGGTTAGTCACGAAGTCCTTATGCCGCGTAGCAACTGAAACTGTTACACTACCAATATATGAAGGGATTCCTGGGTTGGCTGACTTTCTTGTGACATTTGAAGAAAGAGTCTCAAAACCACAGCGATTGCTGGTAGTGGAGGAAGCGCTGAAGGCTGCTCCAGCACACTGGTGGTAAACTCATAAGAAATCAATCGATGGATGGTCATAATGCAAGAGATTGATGACGATTCACTTTGTCTATTTTGAGGTTTACCACACAATTACATATGATGGTTGGGACAACCCTGGAATTCATTTGATGGAGTGTCATACATTGTGGGCATTGCGACCATGGGATGAGTGGGTCCATGCATTTATCCATACTTTGAATGAAATGCCGCGATCATGGTACACTGCAGCTGAATTGTGGGGATAAATCACTACCTGGTTGGAGTTGAAATTTTGTTTCACTCATATATTCAGCTTTGAAAATCCCAACCTGGATGTCCATAACGCATTGCAACTCATCCGCGATGTGGTTCTGAAGGTTGTCCCAGTGGCATATCCTGTGGATCTGCACATGCACTGGCAGATGCAATCCATGATGGAATGTTATAATATCACTGGTGGGCTCAAAGACAGTAATGATCCATGGAATGCCAACATTCCAGAATCTGCAGGGAGTCATGACGTGGTAGCACCTGATGTGCCAAGTGATCCGATCAGCCAGCCCTTGAAGCTCCGTAAGATCAATATTGGGACGGAGACCAGTCCCAAGTTTGCGCATGTTGGAGATTATTGGGATGATGAGATGATGGGAAAGGTCACTGAATTGCTGCATGAATTCCAAGACCTCTTTCCTATGAAGTTTTCGGAGATGAAAGGTATTTTGGATGACTTAGGGGAGATGAAGATACCATTGAAACCATATTCTTAACCGATCCGACAACGACCCTATCAGCTAAATCCACACCATAAGGACAGGGTCAAGGTGGAACTGGATCACATGTTGGATGATGGCATTATTGAACTGGTTCAAGAGTCAGAATGGATACGTCCTATGGTGGTGCACGACAAGAAGACTAGTGAGGTGCAAATTTGTGTCGATTTGCGGAAGTTGAATGATGCCTGCTTGCATGATCCCTTTCCATCCCTGTTTACTAATGAGGTACTCGAAGGTATGGGCGGCGAGGAGATGTATTCCTTTACGGATGGGTTCTCAGTCTATCATCAGATATGCATTGGAAAGGAAGACCACTACAGGATGACCTTTGTGACAGAATGGGATTGTTTCAGTACACAGTAATGCCGTTTTGGTTGGAGAATGCACCTGCAATATTCTCACGGGTTGTCGTTGATTTGTTCAAGGATTTTATTTAAAAGATTTTGCAAGTACACATGGATGATTGGACAGTCTATGGCTTGATCTGCGATCATCTGGCGAATTTGCGGTTGATGTTGGACCGTTGTCGCTAGCATCAGATATCGTTGAATTTAAAAGAGTGTATCTTTTGTGCACGATTTGGCATCTTATTGGGTCACATTGTGTGCAAGAAAGGATTGTTGGTCGACCTAGCCAAGATTGCCCTTATTCTGAGCTTGACCCTATCGACTAATTTCAAATAGCTAAGGGCGACGTTGGGACACACTGGGCATTATTGTAAGTTCATTAGGGGGTATGCAGCGATTACGACCCCTATGGATAAGTTATTAAAGAAAGATGCGGATTTTCAATGGAGCCCTGAATGTCAAGATAGTTTTGAGATGCTGAAGGCTAAGATGGCTTCGGCACTGATACTGGTCTTTCCGGACTGGAGTAAGGAATTCCATGTCCACGTTGATGCATCATCGATTGCACTAGGTTTGGTGCTAGCACAACCTAGTGAAGGGGATCTAGATCACCCCATTGCTTTCACGAGTCGAAAGTTGTCATCCGTAGAAAGAAACTATACCACTACGGAGAGGGAAGGCCCGGCGATGGTTTATGCTCTACAGAAGTTTCGACATTACTAATTGGGTGGACACTTTAAGATGTTTATAGACCACTATGCCTTAAAATACCTCGTCAATAAGCCTGTGTTGGGGGGGGGAATATGTCGCTGGCTACTTCTTTTTTAGGAATTTGAATTTGAAGTGATTTTGAAGCCAGGGCAGTTACATGTTGGACCTGATCATCTATCGCAGATTGAGACAGGCGAGGAGCCAACTAACATTGAAGACGAGTTTCCTAATGCCCAAATTTTTAAGGTTAACATAGTTGATGGCTATTTTGAAGAAATCATTCAGTTTCTGGCAACAAGTACCACCCCCGAAGAGTTCACCACAAGTTAGAAGAAGTAGTTGGTCGTCAAGTCTATATATTTCCAGCTTATTGCAAGCGAGTTATACAAATTAGGAGCCAATGAGATATTGCGACAGTGTTTTTTTCCTCATGAGCAAGGGCAGATCTTGTCCGAAGGGCATGCAAGACTGGCTGGGGGGCACTATGGCGGTCGTTTGACTGCCAGGAAGGTGCTTCGCGCGGGTTTCTAGTGTCCCACGCTGCACAACGATGTGACCGATTATGTGTGGTCCTACAATGTTTGTCAGAGAACCGAGAAGCCATCCAGGAGAGATGATATGCCACTGATACCTCAAATCACACTGCAGCCATTTGACAAATGGGTAGTGGATTTCATGGGACCAATCAACCCACCTGGGAAGCGCACTGGTGCAAGATACATTATCACAGCGATAGATTACTTGACCAGATGGGCGGAGGCTACACTAGTCGTTGATTTTTCTGCGGACACAGCCACGCGGTTCTTATTCAACAACATCGTCACTCGCTTTGGCTGCCCCAAGATATTGCTGAGTGATAAAGGCATCCACTTTATTAAATGCACCATCAGCACATTGACGGAGGAACTGCAGATACAACACAAGAAGAGTACGCCGTATCATCCGCAGGAAAATGGCACGGTGGAAGCTTTCAACAAGCTATTGGAGCATGCGCTGACAAAGGTGTGCAACGAGAACCACGATGACTGGGATCTAAAAATCCCAGCAGTCTTGTGGGTGTATTGCACCACGTGTAAAAGGTTGATAGGACACACACCATTCAAGTTGGTGTATCGACAAGAAGCAATTATGCCTATGGAGTACATCATTTCGATTCTGCGCATAGCAGCAGCAACAGGTATGGATGCTGCAACAGCCTTAGAAGAATGTCTTGCGTAGTTAGTGCAACTAGCAGAAGATCACTTTATTGCAGGATTCCACCAGAATGTGGAGACGGATCACCAAAAGGCTTGGCATGATCACCACGTAAAAAATAAACAATTTCAATAGGTTGACTTGGTCTTTCTATATGACAACAAGTTTATGAAACACCAAGGGAAATTGCAAATGCATTGGCGGGGCCCATATCGCATCAATCGCATCACTTCAGGAGGTGCAATTTAGTTATAGCAATTAGACGGAGCGATGCTCCCAAAGTTAATTAATGGTAGCAGGTTGAAGCCCTACAAGTCAAGCTTGGAGCAGCACGATGCCTAAGTTGCATCGCCAAAAAAAAAATGCAGGTTGATCGGTGGCAGGATGGTACACCGATAGGGACAGGAACGTGTAGGTAGGGAGGCATGTGCCACAAGTTAGGAGCGGTCCGTGACAATCGCAAGGTTGCGACTGGGTCAGATCAGCAATAAATGCCAAAATTTAAGATAGTTAATTAACGATGCATGTTTGAATGATGAGCATTAATGATAGATCCGGCCAATCGACTGATAAGATCACCGATGGATTTGGGTCATTAATACAGGATTTAGTTCGAGTTAATATAGGATTTCATTATGATTACGAGGGATTCGGTTTGGCACTATAAAAATGGGTCGAAGTTGGTCGGAAGGCACCATTTGTGATGAGTGAGTTCAATTGAGGAATTGGGCAAGGTTGAGATTGTGTTGCAAAGAGTAGTTGCAGAGTGTTAGGAAAATTCCAGGAGTAAGTGCAGGTGAGCCATTTGTTGGCTTCAAGGAATTGAGTGCGGCATGCCAAGTGAGCCGGAGAAGGTGGATATTTCTGGTGAAGCCGAGTCCCCTCTCATCCCTACTACTCACATTGAGGAAGAAGTCAATTTAGTGGCCGAGGTTACTAACATGCCAGTGGGATCATCTTCCGTGGTTCAACAGAAGAGAGGAGGGACGCATCTTAGTTTCGACTGGCCTAAGAAATGGCACACCCATTCTACTACACAAGTGCTGGAAGGTGTCCTTGCAGAGAACCCATTGAGCTCGGGGGTTGTGGAATCCACATTCCATGCAGTTTTTTTCGCCATGGATATCCCAGGATACTGACCTCCATGTCGAGCTAGGGTGTAGATGAGGAAGGTCTCTAAGAACCACCACGATCTAATATGGATGCTGACAATTCTGCCTAGGATGATTTGTACCACCGATATCGTACCAGCATTGATGCAACTGTGGTATGACGATCACGACTTGCTGGAACTGGAAGACGTTATAACGGACCCATTTCTGCCATGAGAAAAGGGGCAGATTGGACTGATGCCACGCATTCCACATGACTATGCACACCGTCTGGCGAGGTCTGGAGTGTTGGGATTGATCTACATGTCGCATTTTGGGTGGTTCACGGAAGCCAATGCCTGCGTCAAGCAGTTGCTGGCTTTTTTTCATGGTGGAGTGTATTTTTATGGTTGGATAGGCAGGCCACAGTGATGGTGGACCTGATCTATGAGATCACAGGCTTTCCCAAGGACGGGGTCGACCCATCACAATACTTTCGCGGGAAGAACAACGAAAAAAAGCTTGCGTCAATACTGAAGAAACAGTATAAAATGCAGAAATACAGACCGGCTTACCGCTTGGACACTATCAACGAGCTTGCAGTCAAGATTGGGGTGCAAATTTTGGTTACCAAAGTTCTATGGAACACTCAACCAAATCAAGGCAATTCCGGGGTTGTCGCCTGTGTTGATCTATGTACTGCAGGTGTGCAGATCAATTGGTCCCTGTTTTTGCTTAACCATTTGACAAAGGATGCATTGGAGGCCCAAGCAGGGAAGCAGGCATTCACATATAGCTGGCTGCTCATCTTAGTCGCATTGGTCTCCTAGATGGAACTTGACGACTACCAAGGCATGGAGGTGAATGGGATAGCATAATGCAAGGGAACGCGCTACCAAAACCTGTGGTGGGTGCAGGAACCAGAGTGACTAAAATACTGTGCCACGCAGTTCTAGTTTTATTGGGAAGCACTGCAGGTGACCGCTAAGCGAATTCCACGGTTGATTCGGGCCACTGTCAAGAAGTATAAGGGGATTTCTCGGTTTGAGGTCGGTCCACATAGCATCTACGTACAAGCGCGCCGCGATTCGGATATATAGTTGTTACAGACCCCATACAAGATGACAGACACAGACTTGGATCCGATCATCGACAACTGGCCGGTCGACTGGTGCGTACCAGTTATTCAGGAGGAGGAGTCTATGGGGATAACATCTGATGTTTCTGCCATGGAAGAACCGCACTAGATGTCAGATGAGGAATCATTGCATACCTCATCAGCTAAGGAGTGTCAGCTTGAAGAAGGTAGAACAAAAGGGCACCAGGACCTTGGGACAATCAGTGGGATTCCCCTGTCGTCGGAGGCGCAGTTGGGACGACTAATACTAGTAATCACTAATGCATCCACCGCAGTAGCTAAAACGATGATGGTAAAGACAGATGAAGGTTTCCATGCAATCACTGCTCAGCTAGACTCCTTGTGAGATATCATTTCGAAGAAGGCACCAAAGGAAGCATCGGTGTAAACAATTGCCACAATCAACACTGAGGCGTAGGTCAGGAATGTTGATATTCCCCCAAGTGCGATTGTGACAGATAATGAGGCCTTGAAAGCATTGTTGTAGATGGTAGAGAAGGTGACTGTCAACATCAATGCGCTGCCAGCGAAAGCATTAACAACTATGCAGGTGGTTGCCACTCGAGAGATGGAAGATAGAATGCACGAAATCAACGGTAAGTGTCTGTACTTGCAGGAGAGCAAGGCAGCTGCGAAGGAAGTGGTCGTAGAGTTAACAAGGAGGACTGCTGCTGCACGACAAGCTATAGATGAGTTGGAAGAAGATATCAAGAAAGAACGAGTTGAGAAGGCTTGAGCGATTGAAGAGTTGAAACAGGAGCAGGATCACCTTATTGTGGAGAAGACCACCTTATGGCATAATAATGTGCAGATAGAGACGGCTATTACTGAGGCTTGTAATCATGTGTCGGAGCCCACCACAGATTTGGATGTGATTCAACATGTGCAGTGACTTGGGGCTGTCATTACCCAGGTGTGGCACAACAATCAGGAGTTAACATCCCTGGTGGACCCCGGTACACCAAAAGCACAGGTGGATGACCAAAAATGGGCCATTGAGGAGGCCACAACACAACTGGAGGAACTGGAAACATCAGTGACAAAGCTCACAACCAACACTGTATAGTTCTGGGGCTGAATTGCTTAGGACGAATAGATTGAGCAAATGACCAAGTATCGATAGGAGGCGGAAGGGCAGTCGGCCACACTAAAGATGGCGATGCGCACGATGCCGCCAATGGAGTAGGTTTCCAAGTCTGTGGACTTAAAAGAGTTGCAGCTGTGCATCGCTAAGGTCGATGAGCGTCAAAAGAAGTGCGCTGCACAGCTGGAGGAGTTCTAGGAAGTTGCCGGTCAGTTTATGACTAAAGCCAGTGAAGTACTCCAGGCCGTACAGGAGGGTCGCCATCAAGTTTCAGTGAAGCTAATTGAGCATCCATCTTCCCAGGGTGTGATTGACAGTGAGGTAGTGGTGTTGGCAGTCAAGGAGAAGGTGACGATAGTCGATCAACAGTATGAAGATTTCAGGGTTAAGACCACTGAGTACACCATTTCCTACTAACGGGGCTCAAGGGAGAGCCACAAGATTGTGTTGGGGGCCTATTGGCAAGCGGTTAGGATGGGTCATTATCGCAGCACCGTGAGTGCTGTGATACCATGAAAGGTGAAAGTTCAAGCACAAATGATGTTATTTTTTGTATTTTTGGGTCAATTGTACCACAGTATGCAGGTTTTTGGGTCATTTGGACCATGATAGCTAGATTTTGGGTCATTGCTTGAAGTGTCGGTTAGGAAGTTGTTAGTAATTGGACAAGCAATGTAAAGGAGAAAGCCTTTAAATAGTCATAGATGTGCAAATGCAAAATCATCTTGGAATAATGCATCTGTGATTGTGTATCTGAGATCGAGAGATATTGGTGAGATCTGTATTTTGTGATGTTGTATCTGGGTTTTGCGAAGGTAATATGATATGACAGAGCCATTTTGCAGAATCCCTATGTTTCATCTGTTTATCTGTGGTAATGCATGTTGAGATATATGAATAATGCGATGTTTCCTTGCTGCAATTAATGCTTTACTGTTATATTTGCTGCGATGATAAATGTTTATGTTGAATGATGTTATGAATATCTAATTTAAATGCTTAGATCTGTTTCTAAATTTTGCAATAAGTTAAGTGGTTAAGCCGCAACCATCCTCCTTCATTCGGCGGAAACATGGTTCCATCAACTCTCCCTTGAACATCTCGGGTGAGACCTCATCTGCTCTGTAGGTGTTGCTGGACAGGGTAAAACCTGTCTGGGCTAGTGCTCATGGAGATCGCGGTTGTTGGATGTTGACAGTGTTGGGAACCCCTGTCGACTGGGTTTGAGTCAACATATATACATAGAGAGAGAGAGAGAGAGAGAGGGAGAGAGAGATGGTTTGACATTTAGGGAGAGAGAGAGATTGGTGTTTATAGATTTATACGTTGAAAGAGATTGGGGGTTAGGGGTTTAGACAAAGAGATTAGGGGTTAGGAATTTACAGAGAGAGAGAGAGAGAGTTGGGGTTATGGATTGAGGAAGAGAGATATAGAAAGAGAAAGAGTAGTGGTTAGGTTTTTAGAGAGAGAGAGAGAGAGTGGAGGATAGGGGTTTAGAGAGAGAGATTGGGGTTTAGTGGTTTATATAGGGAGAGGGTTATCAAGAGAGAGTTTAGGGGTTAGGGATATAGAGATAGAAAGAGAGATATTAGGGATTGGGGTTTTAGAGAGAGAGAGAGAGAGAGAGAGATTGGGGGTTAAGGGACATGAATTGGGGGTTTAGATAGATAGAGAGAGAGAGAGAGAGATTGGTGGTAAGAGGTTTAGAGAGAGAGAGATATTGGGTGCTATATATTTAGAGAAATTGAGAGATTGGGGGTCAAAGGTTTAGAGAGAGAGAGAGAGAGAGAGAGAGAGATTGAGGGTTTTTGGTTTAAATAAAGGGAGCGAGACTATGGGTTTAGGGTTTTAGAGAGAGAGAGAGATTGGGGGTTGTTTCTTTAGAGAGAGAGAGAGAGATATTGGTGGTGAGTGGTTTAGATAGATAGATAGAAAGAGAGATAGATATTGGGGGTTTAGGGTTTATATAAATATATATTGTGGATTAGGTGTTTAGAGAGAGAGGGAGAGAGGGAGAGAGGGAGAGAGATTGGGGTTAGCTTTTTAGAGAGATATTTGGTGTTAGGGGTTCAGAGAGAGAGACTGATAGAGAGTGAATGAAGGTGAGGGGTTTGGAGAGAGAGAGAGAGAGAGAGAGAGAGAGAGATCGAGTGTTAGATGTTTAAAAAGAGAGAGAGGGGGAGATTACGGGTTAAGAGAGAGAGAGAGAGAGAGAGAGAGAGAGAGAGAGATTGGGAAGGGGTTTAGAGAGAGAGATTAGGGTTTAGGGGTTTAGAGAGAGATATTGATTGGGTGTTACGGTTTCAGAGAGAGAGAGAGAGATTTGGGTTTAAGGATTTAGAGACAGAGAGAGAGAGTTAAGGGTTGATATAAATAGAGAGAGAGAGGAATTAGGGGTTTAGATTTTTAGAAAGAGAGATTGGGGGTTAGAGGTTTAGAGAGAGAGAGATTGGGGGTTAAGTATTAGGAGTTAGGAGTTGAGATAGATAAATAAAGAGAGATTGGGGTTAAGGGTTAGGATTTAGGAGTTGAGATAGATAAATAAAGAGATATTAGGGGTTTAGTGGTTTATAGAGAGAGAGATAGAGATTGGGGGTTAGGGATTAGGTGTTTAGAGAGAGAGATATATATTGTGGGTTAGGAGTTTAGAGAGATTGTGTGTGAGAGGGAAATATATTGGAGGTTAGAGGTTTAGAGTGAGATAGTGAGAATTGGGGTTAGGAATTGACAAAGAGAGATATTTGGGGTTAGGGGTTTAGAGGGAGAGAGAGAGAGAGAGAAAGGGAGAGAGATTCAGTTATAAGGATTAGGATTTATGGGTTTAGATAGATAGATATATAGAGAGGGTGGGAGGGAGAGAGAGAGAGAGGAAGACTAAGGGTTATGGGCTTAGATAGATAAATAGAGGGAGAGAGAGAGACAAAGAGAGTGGGGGATAGAGAGATTGGGTTTTAGGGTTTATGAGTCAAGAGATAGAGAGAGAGGATGGAGGATAGGGGTTTACATAGAGAGAGAAGGGGGTTGAGGATTTAGAGAGAGAGAGAGATATTGTGGATATTGGGTTTAGAGAGAGAGAGAGAGAGATTGGGGGTTAGATATTTAAAGAGAGGGAGATAGAGATTGGGGGTTAGGGGTTTATAGAGAGAGAGAGAGATTGGGGTTTAGATGGATAGAGAGAGAGAAAAATTTGGTGTTATGGGTTTAGGTGGATTTGAGGTATGGTTTTGAGAGAGAGAGAGAGAGAAAGAGATATTGGGGGTTAGTTGTTTAGGGAGAGAGAGATAGAAAGATACTTTTATCAATGGTTAGGGGTTTAGAGAGATAGAGATAGAGAGAGAGTTGACGATAAGGGTTGAGAGAGAGAGTTGACGATAAGGGTTGAGAGAGAGAGTGTGATATATTTGGGGTTAAGGGTTGTGAGAGAGAGAGAGAGATTGGGTATTAGGAGTTTAAAGAGAGAGATTTAGGATTTTGTATGGTTGTTGATTTTTAGATTGGGTTTGATTGGTAAAGATCTTTCTAGCTTGCTTACACATGTTCTTTTGTGCCATGGTGGTGTCACCTCATTTAGATGAACTCTCCAAGTGCCTTTTTTCCTTTATTTAATAAAAAAAATAGTTTGTTGTCCAAAGTGTCACTTTCTATTTTTGAATTTTAAACAACTCTTACATAAAAATAATTTTCACAATTTAAGAATTCAAAAATAAATAATAATATTTTGGGGTATCACAACTTCTCACTCGGGTTGGTGATTTGTACTATCATGCATTAGAGGAATTTTGAGGCAAAAAATGAGTCCAAAAACAAAACAAAAATTATTATTAAAATCAACCTTATAAGAACCAATAGGATTCAAGATGATGATGTCAACTAGAAGGATGGAATAGTTTTGGAGGGAAAGGGAAAACATTAGTTTTTTCTATCGTATTTTCAACTTATCTCCTTGTAGGTTTACTGAAATTTTGAGTGTCATCAGTCATTAGATGTAGAATTGCATCCAACTAGTACTACCTTGACATACTTTTGACAGACCCTCAATAGTAAAAAACTCAAAATACATTAAAACAAATGTATTTCCTCAAGAAAATATGAATACAATAATTATTTTGCTACACATGAATCCATCCAAAAAACCTTACTAGGAGGTAAATACAATCCATCCAATATGACAATACAAGATGGATTCCAATAATTATTTGAATAAGTTTCCTCATTACTAATTTTTTACCATTCAACAACCAGTGCAACTTATGACCCTACAATCTAACCCCCGATGAAAATATGGTTTGGGAGAAAACAAGGTTTAAATTTGAGATCATTAAGTTTTATATCGATGAATTTAACTTTTCAAAAATCTCTCATTTTTGTTATCTCATGTCACTAAGACAAGGTTTCTCTATCTAGTAGAGATGCGAACTTTTTAAGTTCTCTAAACTCTATGGCTATGTTTTATTTCATTATCACCTTGAAAGTAAAGATCCAATGTAGCTCATCAATAATAGTATAAGAGTTTAATTAAAGTATCTTCAAAATAATAGTTATGCCAAACTTGTAAAATATTTGGACATCTTACTTTACAAAAATAGTTACAAACACAATTCTTGATTCCTCTCATTCCTCTAAATTTGGATTCTATCGTATATATCAAAACATATGCTTAGTGGCATAACCATGTTTTGTTGCATAAAGGTGTTTTGTTATTTTACAAATTAAAATAAAATATTTTTATTTTTAAATATATATTGTAAAATTTTAAAATTAATTAAATTAATGTTCTAAATAATTCTATATTTTTATAAGAAAAAATATATTGTTAATGTATTCATTTTAAAATGGAATAAACAATTATTTCAATAAAAATATCTTATTAAATTATAAATAAATTTATGTTTATCACACTAAAAAATTAAATTATTAAATTATTGTTGTATTCTATTTAAGTAAATTGATTTTATTATATTAAATAATATAAATAGTTAAATTATTGTTATTATATTTAAAAGATTTTGTATGATTATAATAAATTGGGTATTGTAAAATTCAACGTGTCAAAAATATAAATACATAAAATAATTTATTAAAAAAAACAATAATTATAAATTTGAATTTCTTTATATCAAATTTCGAAATCATTAGAAATTGTATTTTAATATTAAAAATATATATATTTTTTTTATAATATTTTCTCACTATTAATGTAATCACGACTAAAAGAGTTATAGTGGTAAGTTTTTTTTAGATAATTTTCATCTCAAATTATATATATTGAGATGTGACATCACTAAACAAATGAATCAACATGAAGTTCCATTCAACACAGATAGATTTTGAATACTTACTAAAATAATAAATGAGATGTTAAAAATTATAACATTTAGTTGGTTGTGTTATTGATATGGGTACAACATAAATAAATATAGTTTTGTATTTTAACATTTTTGAAAGACAAAATACTAATATCAAAATTTAAAATAAAATAGTATTTTGCCATGTATGAGAAAATATTGATGTCATTTAGTAAATATATTTTAATGTATTTCATGAATTGTTATGATTATTGAAAATTTGAATTTTTAATATAATGTAAAATAATAATAATGTGATTAATTAAATATAGAATGATTATAAAACATTTGAATTTATTTGAATTCCTTTCATTTCCATGTCTATGGTAAAGTTAAATTTTCTTTAATTTTTTTTGTATTAAAAATATTTAAATTTAAATTTAACAAAGATATAATTAAAATTTTGAAATATTTTTCAAAATTCTAATTATATTTTTTTCTTTAAAATTAGATTTAATTATATTTTTTTCTTTAAAATTAGATTTAATTATAATTTTAGATAATATTTAGCTATATGTATAAGATTAGATTTTAGTGTTCTCTTGTGATACTATTTAGTTTAAAATGTAATATATAACTTTAAATTGTTTTAAATTGGCTAAAAGCTCAATTAAGAGTTTGTTTTTTTACAAATTATGAAGTGGTTTTTTTAAGTAACAATATGTATATTTGAATAGTATAGGTTTTTCCATATAAATATTTTACTCAAATTTAACAGTTGTTTAGATCATTGTAGTTTAGTATACATTAATTTTAATTATAAAGGTATTTCAATGCTAAAGAGAGATTATTTTTAGGAGGTAAAATAATATGATGTTTATATTTAAGCATTGTCTTTCATTTTGACATTAATCTTAATGTTACTTTCCATAATGGTACAAAAAAAAATTAACCAAACTATATTTCATATATAATTCTGTCTTTTTTCATAAATATGTTAAAATGATATGGATTTGTAAAAAAAAAAAAATGAGTTCACATTAAATGAAATTTTGATTCCCTAAATTCTCTTTTCAACCCAATCTTATGATACTTAATATCTTAATGCACCAATATTTTTAGATATAATGTATGTTAATCTGCATATTAATGTTACCTATGTATGTGATTTAATATTTCAAGTGCACCAAACATTTTTTAAATATTAATCTTTAAAGAATACTATGATATAACATTTTTTATATCATAAAAAATATTTTTTGACATTTTTATAAAACATTTTCAATCCAATCTTACGATACTTAATATCCTAATGAACCAGTGTTTTTAGATATAATGTGTTGTTACCTATGTATGTGATTTAATATATCAAGTGCACCCTAGGTTTTTTAAATATTATATTTTACTAAAAATAATTTAAAAAGATTATTTTTAAATAAGTGTTTTATAAAATATGTTAAATTACTTATATACTTCTCATAGAATTACTTCACGTAGTATTATATTAACATATATCCTCAATTCTACTAAAAATAATTAAAAAAAAAAAATTAAATAAGTTTTTTATAAAATATGTTAAATTACTTATGTACTTCTCATAGGATTACTTCACGTAGTATTATATTAACATCTATCCTCAATTCCACATTAAGAACTATATATAACCTAAAGCTTAAGAAATCTATATAGTAAGGATAAGGTCTATATATCTCTATAACCTTTGGGCCTCACATTTTTCTAATTATTAATAATTATTAAAAAGTATTTTAAGCTAACTTACACATTAGTGAGAAAGTAAATCTATGGTGCACACTAGGGTTGTTTAATATAATGGGGTACTAACAAGGATTTTTTTTAATGGATAATTTTTTTTTAAAATATGTTAAATTACTTTGGTGTTTCTCATAGGGTTACACATAGATTCAACTAAGGTTATACTAGCATTTATCCTCAATGCTACTTTAAGAATCAATGTCTAACCTAAAAATTAGGAAGGTCATACCTTAATAGTTAGGACAAGGTCTCTATAACCTTTGGACCTAACATTACCTATAGATCTTAGTTTTTAATTACAAATTTTGGATCTCACATTCCCTATAGATCTTAGTTTAATTACATTTTTTTCATTACAATGTATATTACATTGAACATATAAGAAATCATGAGATAGTCATGTATCTATGAATCAAGTATCCTTATACAACACTTTCACTACCATACCATAAAAGGATATGAAGATAACTTCCATTTTTTAAAAGAGACTCAAGAATTCTCCAAGTAAGCAAGCCGAGAGGGACACCTCAACATGGCTCAAGATTTGACCATATATATCTTACAAGGGAATTTTCCTTCTTAAAGACTCAATGCATCTAAGGAATGTGGCTTAAGCTCCTATATCTTTACCATCATCAACAAAGTAAAAAATATTGCACCCAATTATGCACTTGCCTTATCATTTTCTTCTCTTCTAATATATACACATCTCTCTCTCTCTCTCTCTCGATATATATATATATATATATATGTTCACATAGTATTATACCTAGTAATATATATGCCAATATGGATGTATACTAATATATACACTAGAATGCATAGAAGATTAATATGCCACCATACACTTATATCTATCATGCTAGGAATATATGAGCCAATGCTATTCTCAGGTATATAAGTTGGCATATACATTGTAATACACACACACAAACACATTTTCATTGTTTATGATATGATATACGTGTGTATATATATGTTTGTGTATGTAATACCGCAAGACAATATGATTTATTTATTTTATTAAGTATTTTTGAAATTATTTCAAAAACAATTATTATTTGTAAAAGAGTTGTATAAAACTCAAAATAATCACATGTGGTGTGAGTGGATATTTTGCATAACAATTATTATTTTTATTATTAATAAAAAAAATAGATACTTGGAGAAATCAGTTGAAAGAGGAGACATGCCATACAAAAAACAAATGTAAAGCAAGAAATATTAAATCAATCAAATCCAATCTTAAATCTCAACCACCACACAAGATCTTAAATTATAAATTATAGGGAACACCAGATTGATTTACTTAGAACGACTGTATGTTATATACCGTCGGAATTTTCCATGTACAATTGAACTCTGTTTTTATGGATCGAATTTCCTTTTGGTTAGACTCTATCTATATTCGATGAAATGATGGTTTGGACCTTTTATGGTTGCATTCATATTACCTATTATATTGAATGAGTTATTAATCCAAGTTCTTATTATTTCATTGACCTTTATTGAATACCATTGAATGTTGAAACTCTGCCTATAAAATATAGAACTACGAGATGGTCGAACCTCTGTTATTTTATTACATAGTTCAGATTTCGGTAGATATGCTAAGTAGAAATAATCTTTGTTATGATAGTTTGTGGTAGCAAATCGGTTATTAAACTGGTTTGTGTTGAAGTGTTGGGCGATGATGGGAGATCCCATCGAGATCGACCCAAGCCTTCGTTTGATTTACTGTGTTATATCTTAAGTATTGGGCGATGATGAGCGATCCCATCGAGGATCGACCCAAGCTTTCATTTTGATATAATATCTAATGCTTAAGTATTGGGAGATTATGGGCGATCCCATCAAGGATCGACCCAAGCCTTCATATTGATTGACTGTATTATATAAATGTTTTAAGTGTTGGCAATGATGGGCGATCCATTGAGATCGACCCAAGCCTTCATTTTGATTGATTGTGTTATATCCAGTGTTTAAGTGTTAGTGATGATGGGCGTTAATTAATTAATTGGGAAATAATGTTATAAGTTAGGTGAGATTGTTATTTTTATAAAGATTTTTGTTTATATAAATGTTCTTGTATGTATAAGGTGATAGGAGTTAGTATATGTAAATTTGAATCTATACATCATATTAGCATTGATAACATATAGTTATATTGTTGTTTAAAGAGATAGATCAAGATTATATATGTTATCATATAATATATCTATGTCTTATGAATGGTTAATGTGAAGGGATTGGCAAATTAAAATATTTAGCCATAAATGAATTATGACTTATGTATATAGGAAAGATATGACATATTTTATGCCTATTAAATATAGGCTTTTATATTCTCGTAAGTTTCCAATTGAAATGTGGACATTTATGTCTTTATGAAAGAATTGTACATTGTCTCTATAGTTGGAAATGAGCATAATATATAGTTTCATCAAGTTTTTTAAAATTCCAATTGTAGTATATTTGGAGTTGTTAGATTGTATATCTTAGTTAATCTATATATATATATATATATATTGTATGTTTTTATGTTTTGAAAAATAAGTTGGATTTAAGTAACTCTTTTTATTCAAAAATAATTTAAAAAAATAAAATTAAGTTGATTTCCCTTAATTAACTCATTGCTAATTAATTATTTAATATAAAACAAATTTAAATGTCCAAATGATAAGTTTATCATATACAAATTTTAAAATTAACTTTAAACTTTTTAGATTTATTAATATAAAAATTAGTTTATTATATATAGATTTTAAAATTAACTTTAATTTTGTATTAATAATAAATATAATAATTAAGTTGTTTTCAATAATTATGAATATATGTTTTACATATTTGATTTGAAAATGGTAAGTATGTTTTTCCATGTGTAAATAACATTTTTAATCAATTTGCTTAAAATATATATATATATATATATATTACCAAACAATATTGATAATAATTAATTTAGATAAATTTTTTAATAAAAAATAATTTTTATAAATTTTTATGAAATCTAAATTTAATTATAAAAAATAATATAATCTTATATTTTATATAATATGAATCAATAGAATTTTTAATGACATTTTTTTTAATTTGATTTAATATTCAAATTTTTTGGGATTTTAATTTTGTTAAATTGATGTATATAGTCCTTAGTTTGGGGATTTAATTAGTAAAAGCAAGAATGCAAGTTAATAAGGGTAAAGCTTTTTATTGTGAAATTAATTTTCTTTTATCGTCAAATTATTCTTTCTTTATCTATAAAAATTCGTCTTTAAATTTTGTTATTTATCTTTGTACACATCTATCTTAAAAAAAATGTTTTTTTTAAGTGTTCTAAATTTTTTTAAGGAAGACAATTTTCATATTAGAGTCATAGCTTAGTCTTCTTTATATAATGTTAACACTTTGATCTTCATTTACATTAGGAATATAGACAAAACCTAGCTACTTAAAATAATAGGTAGTAACTTAAAAGGCTTCAAGTCCTCCTATGACTCTAAGAAAATTTATGCTCAACATAAGCATGGAATGAAAAGAAAAACTATAACAATGTGTGTGTGTGTGTGTGTGTGTGTGTGTATATAGCCATGACATAAAATAATCAAATATAAAATGAAACCCAAATACATTACAAATTATACTTATTTGATACTATATTAAAAATTAAAAAGTTTAATAATCATAACAAATACATTTAAGTAATCAAGTTTTTTTTCCATGGAAAAAAACTCATAACTTTTATTTATATCAGAAACAAAAGTTATATTATGTATAGTCTGTAATAAACCATATCTCTTAAAGAGAAAATAGTTCATTATAACTGGATGACTCACATATATCATAATAAAGTCTAAAAAGTATTGCATGGCTTGCAAGACTACATATATCAAAATATCAAAACTGCAAAAGAGAGGGGGACTCAGATTTTCAGATATTCTGATTTGCCCATTATCGCAGAGGATTAATGTGGATCCCAAAGTTTATACTGATAACAACTGGAGATGCATCCTTAAATCACCTTTTGAATGTTCCATTTCCCATGAAAAAGTTCCAAGCCTAGTTTAGATTGGGTGTCTTCCTTTGAATTCCTTTCCCTGAAGATGTGTTGAAAGGAGATCATATCCATATATGATTTTAAAGCCTTTATCTCTACTAAAATTGGAATTAAGCCTAGATTATGGGAAACCTTTCTTTCATTTTCCCAATCTATTACCAGTTGGGAGTCTCCAAAAACTTGGAGAGGCTTAATCTCTTCCTTTTTTTTCCAATTTTAGTAAAAGATTTAAAGCACCGAGTTCAACAAAGTTGTTTCAAAGGGCTCCTAGCCCTGCTTGAAACTTGAAAGAAGTATTCTTATCTATGTATAATAAACCACCTACACCGGCTCTTATTAGGTTGGAGGCCCCGTCAAAGAAGGACCAAGGCAGCTCAGAATTTATTGATTCTATCTCAAGGTTCCTCAAACCTTTTACTTTTCCTTCGTGGGCATAATAGGATAAAGTAGCCACGACTGTTCTAACATAGTATAAAGGGCCAGTGTTGATATCTTCAAAAATAAATAAGTTTCTAGCAATCCATACCTACCAAAAAAATTATGAGTGGCAATATTTTGAAGCATTTTTTTTAGTCCTATAACCATTTTTTAGGCAATCCTGAGCTGTAGTACACATCCAAACAAATCTGTGTTTTAAAAGTACCTCTAACTCTTTCCAAACCTATCTTAGAAAAGGGAAAAGCATAGTTAAATGTAGGTTGGTTTATTCTGCAAGACTACAAAGGGTACATCTTACGGGGCCTTCCCACGTACGCCTCTGTAATTGATCCCACGTCATAGATTTTTTGTTTCAAAGGAACCAAGTAATCAACTTTGATTTTGGAGGGAATTTTAAATTCCATAAAGGGTGCCACCACCAGATGGTGTCAGTATTCCCCGATTCAACCATGCTTTCATACACTCTTTTGGGACTATACTTCCCATGTGAATTATAGCTCTAGATCAGCTGATCGGAATCAGGGTTTAGGTGGATATGGTGAAGTTTTAAAAGGTTTACGTATCCTGACCAAAGATCGGCCTCATCCCCTCTCAAACCTAAAGACTCTACCGATATCCAGACTTGTTCAAACAGGGTAGTCGTCATGTTGTTTGCAAACTGGTGTAGCATGAAAAGACCGTGACTTCTGAGATGTTGGCTCATAGTGGCAGGGAATGTATTGTTCACCCCACTTGAAAACCAAGAATCTTCTCCAACTCTTAAGCTCTTTTCATTTCCTATTTTCCACAAGAGGTGCTTCCCAATGATGGAAAAAGAATGTAGAGTTTCTTTCCACTAATTAGAGACAATCTGCACTGATTTATGATGCCTTCGAATCCATTCCATTAATGGAAAAGGTAAAATTTATTTTCGAGTAATGATCTCCCACTAGAGGCCAATTCCAGTGATTAATATCCATATGGATTTGGTAGCTAAAGATTTTGAGAAAATAAGAGGACATTTCAGCCCCCAACCTCCATGCCTTTTGGGTTTAGCAAGCTCTTTCCATTTTACCGAAACAAATTTCCTATGCTCTGAGGATATAGACCAAATCAAATTGAAAATAAGCTTTCTGATAGCAATTAAAAATCCCTTTTGAATCGAGGCTATGGTGCTCCAGTAAATTGGAATTTCTTCTCTCGAAAGATTTGGCTAATACTAGCCTACCCGATTTAGATAACCATTTAAAAATCAAGTTATTAATTATGTTTTCACATTTTTCTATCAACCAGTTCCGATCTTTTTTCAGGTAACCAACCGGTTTTAAAAATAAACCTAGAAGTACTTCAGACCCGAATCCAAGACTTGTTCAGTAAAATGAAAAATGCTCTTAAGAGTAGTCACTTCTTCTTCATTTATACTTTCACCTAGAAGAGATGATTTTAGAAGGTATATTTGCATATCTTTTGCTGCACAGAAGAGAGTTAGAGAGTTTGATAAGAATTCCCAATCCTTTACTGTACCTTCCGAGAATATGAGAATATCGTCCACAAATAGTATATGTGAGAGTCTACAGGTGCCTCTGATACTTATGCCTTTGAAGAAACCCTGTGATATTCCATGTAGGAGGATTCTATTGAACCCATAAGCTATTAGGAGGAAGATTAAAGGCGAAAGAGGGCACCCATTTCAAATTCCTCTACTTGATTTGAAGAAGGTTGTTGTTTCCCCATTTACTAATACCACGAAGGATGCTGAGGTAATGGTTTCCATTGTCCATTTGATAAACGGGCCTCCGAAACCTAATTGAGTTAAAATAATCCTTAGAAAATTCCATTTTACCTTGTCGTAGGCCTTCTTTAGGTCGATTTTAAGGAGTACTGACTTGATATTCTTGGTCTTAATTGTGTGTAGCCCTTTTTGTGGTATTTCCATCGCTTCATGAATCTGCCTGATAGGAAGAAAACCGAATTGTTCCTGAGAAATTCCTTCCGATAGAAAAGGTTTGATCCTTTAACCAATGAGCTTTGGAATGATTTTATATATGGTGTTACAAAGGGAGATCGAGTGAAAGTGGTCAAAACTGGTAGGATTTACAACGTTTAGTATTAAATCCAGAAAATTTGAGTTAAAGGCTGTGAGTACTTTTCCATTTATCCTCAAGTCTTCTACCACCCTTAAAATATCTTCTCTGATAGTTTCATATAACGATATGTAAAATTCAACTGAAAGGCCATTAGTGTTGGAGATAATTCCTCCCGCCAACATCACTTGAATTCACCTACCGCAGTACGAGAGTTAATAGTTTAGGTATAGAAGTTAATGCACCTCGGGTGAAGAGGCATCGGTATGTAACAATGTATTTGGCTTCATTTTAGTCAGATAGATAAAAATAAGAGCTGGAGAGATTCATAGAGAATCCTCCCCTGTTTTGTTTCAGCCTCTTTGCAATATACTATGTTTCCTTTGTTATGCTCTGCCTCTCACAATTTGTCATGGTATCAGAGCTTAGGGTTATGAATCCTCCTTCACCAGCCATGTGAAGGATCCGAGCATTGTCAGGGTTACAACCAGAGTTGGTCAGCCAAGCCAACCTGCTGCAAAGAAAGAAAAGAAAGAAGTAGGAGCAGCCAACTCCATTACTGTAAAAGAAATCCCAGCCATAGTCGCTGGAAGAGCTTTTCAGAAAGCTTGCCCTGAGCCAAGGCAGACTAGAGACGAAAATTCTCTCCTTCACCAATGTCGTGAAGGTTTTAATGGCTTCTGCGAAGAGTCTGCAGAACAGAGGAGCCACCAGCCTGAAGGTGAAGCCGGCGCTGCCGTTGTAGAGCGAGCAGACTTGTGGTGAGGAGCCACCGATCATGAAGGTGGAGAGCAGAGAGACACTGGTAGTGTAATCCAGCCTGGTCCGAAAGGAGCCAGGTAGTCTGCGTGAAGGAGATAGCCGCCGCACCTATGTGAAGGAGTCAGCCTGTGAAGGATGTATGTGGTGGAGTCCCGCTGCCCTCCTGTAAGGTCGATTTCATTAGAGATCCCGTGGAGCCACTTGCTCTGGAGAACCGCTGTGTGAGAGGAGGTGCCTGTTCGGAGGCAGCAATTAGCAGTGGAGAGATTCGGAGATCGCACCCCTAGGAAGAGTGACAACACTCACTATTATGAAATCCAAGGAAAGACTGAGTTGATCTTAGTTATTTGTGTTTCCACACTTTAGTGTAAGGCGCTGCCAAAGGAGACAACTGAGTGTTGGGATTGCTGCAGAGATTGGAGGCATGAATTAAGCACAACCCAGAAAACACTAAAGGAGGAGCTATCGTGTGTTGGAAGGCTCGATCTGGTGGAGGCCACATAGAATGGCCACTGTTTCAGAGGTAACATACATCTTGAAGTCCTGATACATCTAAGAAAACACATATCGGTACTGCTTGAACAATTGCTTGTAAGCTCTCCTTTAAACGTTACTGCAACAAGAGCCTAGGTTCAAAGTCTTAGGATCATTTTTAGTCTCAAGATTAATAACCTCACACTGCAGCGAGGAACGTTTCTTTTCACGTTTGTAGCTCTCTTGAATCAATATTGTAAATCAAACAGTCCATTCATTCATTTGCGTGGCTTTACTCAGCTTTGCTTGGATTGACTTGGCATCTATTCATTCCCTTCTCTGTGGAGATTATGGTCTCCTAGAGGTATTGTGATTTGGGGTTTTGGCCGATTTGAAGTCATCCATGGCCGTGGATATATTTGTGTCATAGCCGACTGTAAGATGGCTTGGATTTTGTGATTTTGGGTTTTTTGTGTGGCTTTGATGCTAATGTTGTTGCCCCTAGCAGTTGGGGTTTTATGGGCCACAGTTGCTTCCTATTGATGCAGGAGGCCGAAAGGGAGGATCCAAGAAAGAGCCGAAACTCTCTTGCTCTGTCTTTGCCTGTAATAGAACCATAATTCGTAATGAAAATGCCTCGGGAATAGAAAATCCAAGAAAATAATAAAAGCAGAGTGTTTTTGCATTAAGGGGGCGTTATTGACAGGTCTTGCAGCCAGCAAGAAATCTCATATTTTTTTTAGGGGGCGATAAGGGAAGAAGAAGCAAGTAGGAGACTTGCGAGAAGAAGACAAGTGCCAGCACAGAACGTGCCAACAAAGAAGAGAAGAAATGGGTTACCAAAGCAAACTCAAGCAGATAAAAAGAAGAAATGCAAGGGCAGAGGAAAAGTATTTTGCACGTAGATATGGAGAAGTTCCCATTGCAGAGGAGCTTATTAACGTAGTTGAAGTCGAAGAGTAGAACCAGGATAATTGGAGCAGCAGAGTTCTCCTAGTACCCCCACATTTTTCAGGTAAAAATTATGAGTTTTGGGCTATTAAGATGAGAAGTTTTCTTAGAGCAGAGGATTTGTGGTATTTAGTTCAAAATGAATGTGTGCATCCCCTAGATCTAGAGGCTTTTGAGGCCCTAGCAGAAGACCAAAAATTGTAGAAGCATGAATTAGCCTTGCATCTCATCCAACGAGCTGTGGATGAAAGTATTTTCCACAAGATTGCAGCAGCAAAGACTTCCAAGGAAGCATGGAGAATCTTGGAAGAGGAGTTCAGTGAAAGGGGGAGTGACATGTGCAAGTAGCCAACAATGTCACAGCCTGTTGAAGAAGTAGCAGAAGAGAATTCTGCAGAAGAGAATCCTACAATTCAAGCAGAAGACAACCAAGCTATTAGTGAATCCCATGGTGTAGAGGCACTTGTGGCTGAATATGAAGATTGAACTGCCATCGCAGCAGTAGAAACTCCAACCATAGAAGCTGTTGAGAAATTTAGTGAACCCCACAAAGTTGTGGATAATGAAGTTGATGAACCTGCTATACCAGCAGAAGCACTTTCCCCAAACACAGATGAAGAAGCAGTTGAATGGTCACATGAAATGGTTGAGGACTCTGTCAGCCAAGCAGAGCCTGATAAGTTTGAGAATAGTGAAGCCCACTGTGCAAAGCCACAAGTGGATGAAGATGGTGTTGAAAATGAAGCTGTCATAACAGCATCAGAAAATGATGAATCAGCAACTCAAGCAGTTGCAAGACAGCCAGTAGAGGCTGAAAAAGAAGCTGAAATAGTAGAACAAATTGAAGAAGAAGAGCTCTTGAAGAGCATGCCAATGAGGGCACAATATTTTCTTAACAATATTTCTTTTTGTGAATGTGCAGATTTAGAAAGTTACCAGCAAGCAGTAGCAAAAGAAAATGAAAATGAAGAAGCTAAAATCGTTCAAGAGTTTTTGAAGAATGTGGTCTCTCTGTTTGAAGCAGAGAATGATGAAGAAGTTGGTAAATTCCATTGTGCAGAGGCACATATGGATGTGAATGATAAAGGAGCTGATAAGTATAATGAAGAAGCTCATGCAGACTGTAATTTTATTGCCGAGTTTGACAAGATTATCGAAAGCTGCATGGAAGATGAAGCATTTGAATTCAATGATGATGGGCATTGTGACATGCCAAGAGTGCTTAGCAGCACCATGGATGAAGAAATCAGCATTGAAGCTGCAGAGATGAATGGAAAAGAAGGCAGCCATGTAGTTGCAAAAGATAAAGAAAATTTGCTTAATGGAAGGCTTGAAGAGCCAATGTGTTATGATGAAGATGAAGATGAACCAATTGAAGACATTCTTATGAAATGGAGTCCTGAGGAAATCAGGCACTATTATCAGTTGATGTCATGGCAGCATGCCAATGAAGAGAATGAAAACAGAATGAAGGATGAGAATAGCATGTGGGATCTTGAAATTCCCACAACATACAAACTAAGCATGCTGAAAGTAGAGTTTGAAGATGAAGACATAAGGAATAAAGCCATGGAAGAATTTGCAGACATTGATGGAAGAATCAAGCCCAAGGAGCTTGAAGAAAACATGAAGAAGAAGGTGAGAATGAAGAAGAAGGTGAAGAAGAATGCTGAGTTCAAAGTTTGGAGCAAAAAGAAGAAAAAGGAAAACATGTTCTATATCCTACAGCCAAGTAAATAAATTTTTGGATCTATGAATGTAAGCCTAGCTGAGACTTAGACCAGCAGGCATGATGAATATTTGAATTTTGAAAAGTATCTAAGCCCACAGAGGCCTAATTTGTAATGTTGTAGCATGTTAGCATTCTGTTTGTTTATGGTAGGAATTATGGGGGAGTGTTGGAGATAATTCCTCCCGCCAACATCGCTTGAATTCACCTACCGTAGTACGCGAGTTAATAGTTTAGGTATAGAAGTTAATGCACCTTGGGTGAAGAGGCATCTGTATGTAACAATGTATTTGGCATCATTTTAGTCAGATAGATAAAAATAAGAGCCTGAGAGCTTCATAGAGAATCCTCCCCTATTTTGTTTCAGCCTCTTTGCAATATACTTTGTTTCCCCTGTTATGCTCTACCTCTCACAATTTGTCAATTAGGGCCTGGACTTTTTTCCTTCATAAGGAAATTGAGGGTTTCCTCGAGTTCACTACTTGTAATGGGCTGCATCAGATTGACGTTATCTTCCTCTTTGACCACAGTGGGGAAATAATTGGCTACTTTCACAATCTCCTCTATATTTACTTCAGGTCCGACGCTTTGATCAAAGAATTAAAAAACTTGACACCTTCCCTTACTAGGTCTTCAAAAATGTCCACCTCCCCATCTTCTATAGAAATGTTAGGGATCAAGTTGATGCTTTTCCTATGTGATGCATAATGTTGAAAAAATCATGTATTCTCATCACCTTTATCAAGCCATAATACTCTGCTCTTTATCCTCCACTCTACTTCTTGAATTGCGAGCAGTTCTCTTTTCCTTTTTTCCCAGTTCAGGATCTTATCATTGTTAAAATCAAAAGTAAAGCCCATATGATCCTCCTCGCTCCAAGCCCTTAGGTTTTTTTCCACTTCTTTTAATTCCTTATCTTTTTCATGTCTCATTTTTGCTGACCAAGAGAGGATAGTAGAATTGGCAATTTTAAGATTGGAAAGAAATTGAATAGGGGTTGATTCCCTAACTATGGAGTTGTAAGGAACCCACACAGACTTAAGAATCATTAGTAACTTTTGATTATCAAGCCACACACAGTTCATTTTAAATGGAGTGGGTGGGGTGAAACCTAAGTCTTCCAGTTCAAGAACAATAGGCCGATGATATGAATCTCCACCATTTCCGACCCTAGGCCGATGATATGAATCTCCACCATTTCCGACCCACTGGATGAATTGAACCACCGAGACAATGAGTTTCTCACTTAATAAAATCCTGTCAAGTCTTTTGGAGATCCTATCGACCCCGACTCTTCTATTGCTCCAAGTTAGTGTAGATTTGACCAGCCCAATGTCAAGGAGGCCTGCCTTATCCAATTTTTGCAAGAAGAAGCCTGAAAGGATGTCTGAAGATGCCTGTGGTCCCCAAACTTCTGATTGACCCAGGTAGAAGTTTAAATCCCCTCCAATTATAAAAGAACCATGCTCTAGTCCCATTTCTTAGAAAGGAACATGTCCTAGAAAGGGACCATGTTTTCATATGGACCATAAACGTTAACCAGGAGGAAGACTTTCCCCGATTTAATGGATTCCATCTCAGTTCCAAGGATCGATTCTATTGCCGAGGACTTTTTAAAATTCGATAACCCTTCTTTACAACCTATAATAAGACCACCCGGGAGGCCTTTTACGTCCAGAAAGTTGAACTATCAATCTGGAAAAAATTTCTTGAGATCCTTTATGAGTTTCCCACCTTCCATCATCGTTTCTTGGGAGAACAGAATATCAGGGTGATTAATGGCTTGGTTTTTTAGGGTTTATCCATCCCTCTTACATTCAGGGAGAATAGTCTCATTAGGGAAACCTTGCTAGGGACTTCACGGCTCTAATCGTCCCGAAAATATATCTTTGTAATCCTTTTGATTGCTCCAATATAGCTTTAGATTGTGCTTTTTGTAAATTGGTCTTTCTGGCTCTTTTCCCAGAAGGAACAAAAATAGGATTTAGACCAATACCACCACCTCTGTGTTGGTAGTCCGTTCCTCCCAGCCTAGGTCATAGCTTCATTTTAAAGTTCCCATCACTAGGTGTAAAAACCGCCCAGTGAGGAGACAAACGATCAATGGAATCTAGTATAGAGTGGTCAGCAGGTCTAAGAAGGACTGGTCAGGGCGGGCTACCCTAAGGGGAAGGGGCCAAGCGTGAAAACCTAAATTGTTCAATACCATCCAGGGTATGAATGACCTCGTTAGGAGGAGGCGTAGAGAGAGAAAAGACTGGAGGATTTCTAGTGTTTACAGTAAGAGGTTTGTCCAAAGCAGTGGGAGGGGACAAGGAGGAAGAAAGCAAAGGAGAGCGTCCTATCTGTGCAGAGGGAGAAAATTTAGGTATCTAGGCCTTTGGACTAAAATACAACGAGCACTCTGCAGCCAAAAGCCCATAACGGTGGCAATGGTTGCATCTAAAAGGCAAACCAATGTAGTCTAGGGTTTGAGTGTGAGATAGACCTTTGTGAAATAGTACAATTTCTTCATAGAGGCCTTCACTAAGGTCCAAAGAGACTAGCATTTTGTACACTCTTAAGACTCCTGTCGAGAGGTACGACAGGTCGGCCTCTATAAAAGTACGAATAGAATTACAAATTTCTTCCAAAAAAACAGATGACCAGAGATCGAAATGGAGATTTGGCAGTTTTAACCATACGTGCTTCCTGTCGAGTTGCTCCTTGGAGGCATCAAAAAGAGGTGTCCAAAACTTCAGCATGAGCACAGAGGAGTCCCATTTCCAAATTCCCTTCAAAATATTCTTTGAGTGAGTTTCGTTTTGAAACCAAAATGCGAGCCAACCGTTTAATAAAACAAATGACTCTAATTCATAACCAAGAAACCCTGCCCAATTAAGCGATACCCATTCCTTAAGACCCTTCAGATTGGACTTACGGCCTAGGAATCTCCCGACAAGCGTGCACTCACAATTTTTGGCCACTTCATTCAACTGAATGTCCACCAAGAATTAGGTTCAGAGTTTTTCTCATTTTAATGCACTTCTTTATATACCTTAATTTGGCTCGAAAACTAGCTGGGCAAGGCGTGAAAAACCTTGCATCGCCTCATAGTTCGTCTAGGGATAAAGAGCCTCTAATAAAATCGGAACCACCAATTCTTTCCTCGAAATTGTTTGCAGATGGAGCCTGAGGAAGGCCCTCTGAGAGTTGTCTAAGCGATAAACTATGCTCTGGACTCTGAGAGTTGGCCGATTGAATGAAATTGTTCTTTACCGCAGTTGTGTAGTCTTTATTCTCAAAACGACTCGAAAACTTACCTGTTCGAAAATTTAAAACACTCTCCTCGTCAAGAAGGTTTTCTTTACTCTTAGCTGCACCGGAAATGACAGTGAAAGCCTCGAAGGGAGGACTCTCTGCATTCTTGTTAACACTTGGCGAAAATCTTGCCTTACCTTTAGCTTTCCTAAGGGACATAGTACCAAAGCGGAATAAAAAGGGGGACATAGTACCATACTACTACATTGCTTCCCTTCCATGTCCAACGTACTTCTTTGTTGGCGACTTCTTGGAGCTCCGGTTCAACAAAAATCTAAAATCTTATGGTGTACAAGATCTATGTGAAATATTTTAAGGAATCAAAGATTTCACCTGAGTTTAGTAATAATGTACCGATTTAACTAATCAAGTTGTATGTATATAACATTATATAAAAAGTTCATTTTTTCAATATCATAACTATACATAAAATACAGTGTACAATTAATAAATACATTAATACAAATACATAATAATTTTATGTATACTAAAAACAAATTATCAAGGTAACTCTATAGTTGAAAGTCTAATGAAAGCACTTTTCACAAAAAAAAAATTTAAAAAACAAAAATCAAATTTACAATCTTTTATACTTTAAAATTCAAATATCCTGAAAAATGGAAAAACAAAATCATATTTACAATCTTTTACATTTGAAATTTAAATATAATGAAAAATGGAAAAACAAAATCATGATCCTAGTAGTTTCGAGTTTGTCCCTCTAGCGAGGCAAATTGGGAATAAATTGCAGCGCTATTTCGATTGATAATGGGTGGTACTCCCATTCTGATCCCTGATGAACTGAACGGGTAAATACCGATTTCAGAGACTCTTAAAAACATATGATACGGCTTCAATTATTTTGATACCTTATTTAAATTTATCCTCCTTGTCATTACACGAATCAATATCTAGTGCTTTTGTTAGAGAAAATCTATCTAAAATGATCAATTTTACTTTTAAAATATCCACTCTAATCCAGCCTGGCAGCCATGAATCAAAACAGCGTGGCATCAATCAAAACAGTCACCAATGTTTACAATATCAACTGTTACGTTATTCCCGGCGCTGCAATAGATGCCGATTGAGCGTTATCCACGTCAGAATATGATAGTACAACCGGGAGATAAAGAAAAGCATTTCAAATTTTGACTATCCGTTGTATGATCAAAAAGCCGTTATCAAAGGAAAATGGTTTAATGGAATGTCATGTGCGTGTTACAACCGGGAGATAAAGAAAAGCATTTCATTTGTTGTGTGATGGAGGACGAGAGAGGAGCAATATTCATACACATATTTGATATTCAGACGGAGGAGCGTCTGTGTAGTCCTTTCTTCCTTTTTTGATCAGTTAGGGTTTCATTCTATTCTTTAACTTTTTATTTGTCCATTCATGAAATGGGGCCGAAATAGCTGATGGGTTTGTGTGTGCAGCGGACGAAGATCCTAAAATTCTTGATTAGTGCACATTGATGATCTTCGAGGGTAACCACAATGCTCTGATTGAGGAGTGCGTCATCGTGGCGGTGATCAGATCGATTCCTCGGCTGCTTGTGTTAAATATATCAGTGGAGATTAATTGCCCTCTTCATGATCAGAGTGATTTCTCCACAATGCTCAGAGCGATTCCTCCACAATGCTCTGCGGCGTGGAGACATTGAACAACTGCCAACTTCTCGGCCCCTGCCGTGACTCTGGTGATAAATGGGTATGCGTTTTTTTGCCTGTACCATCTTGTAATCATGGCTAAGATATCTCGTGCCCGACAACTGGTGTCTGTGGACGCCCTGTACCATATACTGGGCGTTTTATATATATGTATATATTCATGTGTTTTCTTTGCCGTCTAAATGCTAAGAACTGTAAGGTTCTGTCAATGCAGGGTTGTCATACTACATTTATTTTCTCCAGCCTTGCAAACCACTGTTCTATTGGATTCGAACCCGGGACGAGGACAGGACGAGGCTCTTGAGGGTTCGAACCCGGGACGAGGACAGGACGAGGCTCTTGAGGGTTCGAACCCGGGACGAGGACGAGGACGAGGTGCCAAATGCTGCCAGGCTTTTCACATGACTGTATTGACATGTGGTTGAGATCTCATGCCAATTGCCCTCGCTGCCGCTCCAATTATAAATATAGTTTTCCGTTCTTCAATTACAAATATAGTTTTCCGTTCTTCAATGTAGCATTCTCGACGATTTTCAATCACTTATCTGAAAATTTGATGTGTGAAAGATTTTTTCTCTTGCAGTTCTTTATGTTTTACAATTTTTTTCTTACAGTTCTTGTATGTTTATTTAGTTTCTTTCATCAAAACTGCAATCCATTCTTAACGCCGAGAAACCCTGGGGTTTGCTTTCTTGTTTACTTTCTTGTTTAACAAGCTTGGAAAATGTAATATGGTATTCTGAAAAATACTTCGATGATATCTATGAGTATATGGGTATGATACATTTCTTGTTTGAAGTATTTGATTATATATTCTTTGAATTTCTCCTTTCAAGGTATAAAAATTAGGGTATAAAGACAATAATAATTTCCTTTCGGATTCAGCTTTAAAATTAGGGTTTGAAAACCGAAGTCATTTTTCTCTTACAGATGTGAGAAACCGTAGGGTTTTCTTTGTTGTTTAACAGGACAGGAAAATGTCTCTAATACAATATTCTGAAAAATACTTTGATGATATCTATGAGTACAGGTATGATACATTTCTTGTTTCCAGGCATTTGAATTATTGATTCTTTGAAATTCTCCATTCACGGTTTAAAAATCAGGGTTTAATAATAAAATGCTTTGAATCGTCGTCGTGTTTGTTTATATGTTCAGGTATGTGACGCTCGGTCGTGATGTTGCGCGGCTTTTCTCCACGACCCCATATTGAATGAGGTAAGCCATGCTTACTTATTGGTTTGTTTTGCTGTATAAATTCTTTCTTAACTGAGATGATCTCTGCTGTTCTTCACCAAACATAGATAACATAGATCTGCTAGAGGAGATCTGTTCTGTTACCAATATTACTCCTGAAATCATATCACTAGGCGACACTTTAGACCAACTGATTCGACCATTAATGTGAAACTTTATGCTAAACTTTGGTCGAAGTGATTACAATTATTTGAGTTTCTTTCACTGTTTGTGCGGGTTGTATAGAGGGAGGGTCATCCTGATTAGTGCATACAGCCAGGGTCATTTTGTTTTAAAGGCATTTTCATGGCTTAAATAGGTACATTCATACCCTTGAAGCGTCTTATGAATTATACGGCCTTTTGTTCCAAGTGTGCCAATCCTCGAAATATAAAGAAAAAAATTTGATTAATTCAATTTTGTTTGTGTAACTATATCCATCCTTTCCGCATGGACCCACAATGTTGGTGTAGATCCACACATCTAATGGTAGGCGTATTTAGATGAGTCCATTCATCACTAGCCAGACTTGCAAGTATATCTGATTGTTGAATTCATGGTATAGTCATGCAAGTATAGTCATGCTTTCAATTTTATTTATTTTTTATTAGCTTAGCATGCACTTCATATCCATGCTCTAGATCATGCATGCATCTAATTTACACAGGTTTCCTTGCCACAGATAAAATATTCGATCTACTCCATAAGCTCTTAGATTTAGTTTGTTATCGTCAGTTTGCATTGGCTTGATATAGATATATATATACTTGTGCATAAATACACGCATTTAGATGCGGCTAAGACCAGATTGACTGTCCTTTATTAGAATTAATTATAACTTTGTTTACAGCCCATAATTTGATTCATGCTTTGTGAAAGAATTATATCAAAGACTTTTAATGTGGTTATGTAGTTGCACAATAATATTGTTTTCCCAAGCATATATAAATCAGTTCGACCAAAGTTTTAGCTATATTCGAGAATCAATATTCACGCTTTGTGAAAGAATTATATCAAAGACTTTTAATGTAGTTATGTAGTTGCACAATCATATTGTTTTCCCAAGCATATATAAATCAGTTCGACCAAAGTTTTAGCTATATTCGAGAATCAATACATTATACATTGATTACAATTCCGTCCCTAGGAACATAAAGATTTATGTGGACTGAAACTAGAGGTGTTTTGAGGTTGAATGAGGTGTAATCATAATGATAGTTTTTCAAAATGAGGGTGCTTGAAAACACTTTTATTGACATTAGCTTTAAGATTTGTTCTTTACATGTGTTGAAAACAATTTTATTGTTATTGGCTTTTAAGGTTTGTTGTTTTCAAGACTGTTATTGTTATTGGTTTTAAGATTTTTTGTTTTCAAGACTCTTATTGTTATTGGACTTTTGATTTATTATTATTTGGTTAGTTGATTTTGATTTTATACATTAATTAATCAATATCTGCTAATATTTATGACAAAACTTCCGCAATTTCAATATTTGCTAATATGTATGACAAAACTTCCGCAATTCTTTTTAGTCTGAGATTGTGATTCTAATCAGAGTATATACTGCTATCCTCTCTTCAGCTTCTTTATAGTATACACATATTTTATGTATAGCAATTATTTAGTGCTATAATAATATTATTAAGTATATTTTAAAATAAATAATTTCATTGATTTTAGGATTTTCTTTTTTATTCGCATTTTTATTTTTCTATAAAGTCTTAATACTACAGATTCCTTTAATTGCTATGAGTTCCCGGTTACCTTATTTGAACTGTAAATTTCTGATACTCTAATACTATCATAGTAGCAATAGTTTCATTTTAGGGTTTATTTCTTTCTTAATATTATTATAATATATCAAATTAGATTTTATCAATAAAAGTTATCTATTTCTTAATATCATATAAATAAATGAGCTCTAGGTTACCTCATTTGGACTGTAAATTCCTAATATTATAATATTATTACAGTAGAAATAGTTTCATTTTAGGCTTTGTCTCTTTCTTAATATTTTCATAATATATCAATTAATTAAAAGTTATGTATTTCTTAATATTATCATAATAAATAAATTAGATTGATAAATTCTTTTGATGTGTCTTGATAAGGTGTGTCTCTAAAATAGAATGTCTATCTAAATGGAATGTCTATATCTAATCCTTTATGAAGGAAGTTAAAAAAATATCAAATTAAAAAAAATGTCAAATCTAATTAGCTTTCTTCTATTGCCCACAACATGACCTTGACCAGACATGAGTAATTTAACATGACGTTGACGTGAAATCTGAGATGAAAATCTAATTAGCTTTCTTCTATTGCCCGAAACATGACCTTTACCGGACATGACTTGTAATTTAACATGACGTTGACATGAAATCTTAAATGAAAATTCTAATTCATGGCGGAATTAATGAGTGCTAAATTTCAATATCAATCTCAGCCTTATGGTAAAACCTACAAGCTCTCATAAAAATGTAACCACTTGTTATTTATCAGTCCCGCATTACCATTGCAACCATTTTCAGTTAAATTATGTCACTGTAATACTCTATTTTCAAAGGTCTGGAATATAAATATCAGTGTGCTTTTCGATATATTTATGTTTTACAGTTTTGTAAATATATATTTGTAGTCAATTTATGTGAACATATTCATTTTTTTCTGAAATAAAAAAATATTTATATGGATTTTTCATAAGAAAATAACATATAGATATTTTTTTGTTTTATTTGATAGACAAGTATGCATTTTTTATTTGGTAAAATTAATTTTATTATTTTTTTAAAAGTTTTAACCAATCTTTAAAATTTGTGTAAATATTATGATTTGTATAATATTTTTGAATAATTGCTATAATACATAGTATTTTTATGGGATGATTATAGTTTGTAAAGTTTGTAATGTAAAAATAATAATATAAATTTCATATATGTTAATAAAATTTGGATAATTTTTTAATTTCTTAAATATTATGTTAATGATAAATAGTTAAAGTACTACTTTGCTATTGATAAGCAACATATAGAGACTCATGTGTGATATCCTTTCTGTGATTAGCTTCTCTATGGTCAGCTTCTTAAGGTATGCACATATTTTGTGTATGTTTTTATTTTCATATGATTTTCTAATATTATCATGGTTACATTTATTTTAGGATTTTTTTATGTATAGGTTCTTTTTAATACTATTATCATAATACTAATCACTATTTTATTAAATTTGCGACCTCTTTATATAGGTTCAATGATGGTACATATGACGAGGAAGATGGGACTCTCACTCAATAACAAATCAACACTTTTCATGTTAAATGATAAATAGGTAAAGGTATGTATATCCATTGATTGATACCAATAATTAAGGAAAGGAAAGAAATCGCTAGATCATATTAGATTTTGATAGATTTAATCTTAGAAATGTACTAATGTATGCACAATAAAAAGATATAAAAAGAATTAATTAGTGGATCAAATTAGATTTGCTAAATTATTTTTGATATAAGTGTTTTGATGAGGTATTTCTCTTAATGGAAAGTTTATGTCTATTAAGCTTCAAACAAGTTGCAAAGAAGTTCAAAATTAGCTTTCTCTTCTATTTCTCAATTTCAATTTGACTTTTTATTTTATAAATATCAGTGTTCAACAAACGATCCACACAAGGATTCTATCCAAATATTAGTTTCAACAATAACTTACAACATTGTGGAGCCTCTACACAACTACAATTTGGATTGAACTTACATTTAGATTCACACTTATAATATGAATAAGTTTTTAGAGTTACTCTGTACTTTATATAGAAAGGATATGCCACTAAAATAAAATATTTTTTTTTAATTTTTATAAACACATTATTGTTATTATGCTCGCAATCTTAAAGTGCATTTTAGGAAATGTATGATAGATATAGTGAATGTTTAAGGATTAACTGAATTGAAATATGATATAGAGTCTAGAACAACATGAACTGAATTGAAATATGATATAGACTCTAGAACAACATGATAGACTAATAGACCGACCCTTAGCACCAAATGTATGCTTGAGCAAATCGACGGAATCCGTAAGTGGAAACCTTACCATTAGACTTCTTCACATATCATAGTTGGGCGGCTACACGTACAAATTTTTTACCGGATAATACACAGCATATATAGGACTTAGTGGCACATACAATATTATTATATTACATATACTCTACTTTACATATTATATACTTATATAGGGATATAGGTAGAATATAGTTTCAGCTCAGAATCTTGAGCATAGAATTTTGTGTATTGTTATAGTCATTTAACACATAATTTTATTTAACTCAACCATGCTTCCTGAGAATCGAAGATTACTCATTCAAAGGAGCATTGAATGCTAGTGACGGCAACGTCTATTCACCATGCAATGTCTTTTATCTAGAAGTCTGACCTAACCAAAGATGTGTCTGTAGGATATTCTTTGGCATTTTTTGTTATTGCGGTGATGTTTCTAAACCCATGAACTTGTGGCGGTGCAAAAAGCCAGAGCTTAGAAACTCCACTTCTGATTATTCTCTCTATCAGTCATTTGACTGATCATCTAATGTCTGAACTTGGGTGCTCTAAAACCAAGAACACACATTTCTTGGGTGCTACGAAGAGTGAAGATCTATTGGTTATGATTCAATCTCATATAGATTGCTTAGTCTTCTTTGATCGTTCAAACCTTCGAAAAAACTTGAGTTGTTGCTCACAGCTACAACTTCAACCAGTGGCAAATTACACTGGAGAACTTTCGTATGAGATCGACAGTCTAGTAACAAAGAAAATTGTTGTATGATATCATCGAACAGTTATGGTTCACTGTTTTGTAGATCTCTCTTTGTCCTTTTCCCGAAATGTACATTCAGTTCAATTTAAAGCAAACCTTAATTTCATGTGCATTCAATTAAATGCAGTTTCAGTTCAGTTGATCATGCAACCCTTTTCCTGTACATTTAATTAAATTTAGTGCGATTAAGTGGAAAATATTTGTGTATCAGCCCATACTGAATTTAAGCATTGCATTGGGTGCATCACACCATATTTTAACCCAAACTGAATTGCCCCCCATCTCTCCGCTCATCGCGACAGTTATGCATGGTTGGTTTGATTGTGGGATTTCATGGTTGCTCGAGACAGCATCTGCGACACAGTACATTATTTTCCATATATATATATATAATCTTTAGGCTACAATGCTCCTCTGAAATAAGAGATTTTTTCATGCTTACTATTCAAAATGGAGTAAGAAATGAAATTTCAAGTTACGATTTGGAAATTTAATTAAATGCAAATTGAAACCAGGAAATCCATCTCGAATTGGTAATATCAAATTTTGTTGAAATTGCAAATTTTCTTAAACAAATACAGTCATGTAGCGAGACGAAAGGGGGTCGGGACTCACAGCTCTTTAATAGTAATATGATATATATATATACATAGCTCTTGTATTCAGATCTGAAAGAATGTAGAATATAACGTACAAGGATGTGAGATTCCCAGGCGTTGTGTTCGGAGTCTGTGGCAGTGAAGAAGGTAGAAACCACGACGAAAGTGCCAATTATATCTGCGCGAAGGGATTTTCCCTTGGTATATCCCTCCCACACTAAACTCGTCCTCCCCACTGATTCTACTCCATTATCCATGCTGCAAAATAGCTCATCACGAGCCCGGATCTTGACCATTATAAGAAACCCCGGTCTTCTCTGGCCATCAGTTCTGACCATCGGGCGGCTTCGGGCCTCCCTTTTTTAGCTGCCGAGATGCGGCCGAAAGATTTCTTGGCGGCCGTTGGGTTGCCGCCGCTAAAGCCGGTGGGTGACCATTACCCTTCCTGTCTTGAAATATAATTAAGAGAAGCTTTATTCCTATTTAGGGAGTATTAGTTGTCCACATTCTTTTCCTTTAGAAAAAAATATTTTTTTTAATTTAAAATTAATTTATGAGTTAAAAAAAAAAAATCAAATAAATCTGACTCATAATGATATTTAGTTTGTTATTTGTTTGCAAAAAAGTCCAACCATTTTATTTAAAAAAAATAATTACATTGTTTATTATTAAATTTAATATTTATATATAATTGTAAATCTATTTTATTTTGTTATATGAATTTATTTCCTAGTGGTATTTAGTTTTTCCAATTAAACAATAATAATAATTATTTTTATTTTTATAAATCTAGTTTAATTATATTTCTTAATCCAATAAATCATAATGATATTTAGTTTGTTAACTGTTTTCAAAAAGTCAAGCGATTTTATTTTAAAAAACAATTACATTGTTTATTATTAAATTTAATATTTATATATAATTGTAAATTTATTTTATTTTGTTATATGAATTTATTTTATAGTGATATTTAGTTTTTCCATTTTAATATTAATAATTATTATTATTATTATAAATTTAGTTTAATTATATTTCTTAATCTAATAAATAAATTTGTGTTTATTTTAAATTTATTCATCTTTTATATTTGTAATGAAATTTTCATAATTTTCTAATTACTACTAATTTAGAAATGAATACTTAATTTTTCATGTTATTTTAGTGTATGAAATTTTATGAAATATAAGATGTAAATATTTTTCTACATTGTTTATTATTAAATTTGATATTTATATATAATTGTAAATCTATTTTATTTTGTTATATGAATTTATTTTCTAGTGATATTTAGTTTTTCCAATTTATTATTAATAATAATTATTATTATTATTATAAATTTTGTTTAATTATATTTCTTAATCTGATAAATAAATTTTTGTTTATTTTAATTTTGTTCATCTTTTATATTTCTAATGAAATTTTCATAATTTTCTAATTATTACTAATTTAGAAATGAATACTTAATTTTTTATATTGTTTTAGTGTATGAAATTTTATGAAATATGAGATGTAAATATTTTTGTAATTAGTGATGATGATGATGATGATTAGTGTCAACTTAGACCCTATATGTTATTGTCAATGTTATTTCCATTAATAATTTAGTTTTTCTCTTGTTGAAATAGTGTAGTGTCAATGTTATCCCCTTAATAATTTAGGTTTTTTAGTATTAATAGTTTAAAGTCCCGCTTAATAATTAAGAGTTTGTTGAAATTGTTTAACATTAATTATTAAGAGTTTCTTAAAATAAGTTAGAGTTGGACTCTTAATAATTTCGAGTTTTTTTCCTAGTGGGTGTTGAAATACTTAGAGTTTGAAATAGTTAGAGTTCTATTAGATTATAAATTGTTAGCTTGTTTACTTTTGGCAAATTGATTTTTCAACATTTTTTCATATATATATATATAATTGGAATATTTAAAATTAGAATAAGATTGTAGGAAATTTTTATTTTTTATGAATATTAAATCGTATACATTTTTTTATATTGTTTACATTAGTATGTTGACCATAGGGGTTCTATTGAAAGTCTTGTGTAGAGTGTTTTCAAAGGACCATTTTGGGAAATTGCCTGGAAACAATTTCCTAACTCGGCATCTTGACACATGTGCCTTTGTTGTAGCTGGGAACTGGGACGCCATTGCGCTAGTAATAGGTGGAGGGAGGTAACTCCCAGAGAAGCCCTCCCAGTACGCCCCAAGTTGGGTGGTCGACCATGTATACACAAGGTTTTTAAAGTGGTCTAACGAGGGACCCCCCTTTGTTAACACTCTATTCATGCAACCTAGGAGTTAGGATCTATTTCCTTGACAATTATAGCTTTAACCCCTATCACACCTACTTCCTCTAAACCTTAGTTACTTTAGCCAATATATATCATCTAACCCATATAACTGGTAACCCTTGAAATTTAACCCCACACACCTATAAAATCTAAATTCTATTACATGTCACCCCTAACTATTATAAACATTATAACCATAAATCCCCAACCCCTTAAAAATTAATCCATATAACTAGATAACAACTAACTCCTAACCCATAACCCATAACCCATAATCTCTCTCTCTCTCTCTCTCTCTCTCTCCAAACCCATAACCACCAATTTCCCTCTCTCTCTCTCTAAACCCGTAACCCCCAAACTCTCTTTCTCTACCTCTAAACCACTAATCCCTAATCTCTTTCTCTCTCTCTCTCTAAACCCTTAACTTCCAATCTCTCTCTATATCTCCCTCTCTCTAAACACATAACCTCTCTCTCTCTCTCTCTCTCTCTCGCTCTCTCTCTAAATACCTAACCCCCAATCTCTATTTCACTCTCTATCTAAATCCCTAACAACCAATTTCTCTCTTTCTAACTCTCTATCTTTACCCTAACCCCTAATCCCTCTCTCTCTCTCTAAATCCTTAACCCCCAATATATCTCTCTCGAAACCCCTAACCACCAATCTCTCTCTCTCTAAACCCCTAACCTATAACATATATATCTCTCTCTCTAACCCACAATATATATATATATATATATATATATATATATATATATATATATATATATGTCAATCTATTAACCCCTAAACACCAATCTCTCTCTCTCTCTCTCTCTCTCTCTCTAAACCCCTAAACACCAATCTGTGTGCGTGTCTTTCTCTCTAAACCCCTAAACACCAATATCTCTTTCTCCACAACCCCTAAACTCTCTCTCTCTCTCTCTCTCTCTCTCTCTCTCTAAATCCCTAGCCTCGAATATCCCTCTCTCTCAAAACTCTTAACCCCCAATATCTCTCTCTCTAAACCCCTAACCAACAATCTCTCTCTGTTTATCTCTCTCTTGCTCTCTTACAAACACCCCCTCTCTCCCTTTGTTGCTAACCCTCCTCCTCTTCCTCTCTCTCTCCATCCCCACCTTTCGCTAACACCCACTTCCTTTCTTTCTCCTCCTTTCCCTAACCCCTCCTCTCTTTCTAGGCCCACCGTTTCCTACCCCCCTACTTCTCTCTAACCCAACCTACCCCACTATCTCTCTCTCTCCAACCCCACCATCTCCTACCACCTCCCTCTCATTAACCCAACCTCCCCCCCCCCTCTCTCTCTCCTTCTTTCCCTAACCGCTCATTTGTCTTAAACCCCCATCTTCCCTTATGCCATAAATCATAACCCTTAACCTCACTCTGTCTCTCGCAAATCCCCATCTTCCATTATACCATAAATCATAGCCCTTAACCTCTCTCTCTCTCTCTCTCTCAATCCCCCATCTCTCAATGTACCCTTTTTTCTACCATAAACACTACCCCCCTAATCTCTCTATTTTTCTAATCATCTCTCTCTCTCTCTCTCTCTCTCTCTCTCTCTCCCTCTATATCTTCCCCCAAACCACCACTCTTCACACTCCTACCCTCAATCCCCCCCTCTCTCTCCCCCACCATTAACCACCTCCCCATTCCCCTCTCTCTAAAACCCTAACCCCAATCTCTCTTTCTTTATACCCCTAACATGGATCTATCTCTCTCTCTAAAACCCTAACCACCAATCTTGCTCTCTCTTTAAACCCCTAGCCACTCTCTCTCCATAAATTCCTAAGCCCCAATCTCTCGCTCTCTAAACCCCTAACCACCAATCGTTCTCTCTCTCTAAGCCCCTAACCTCCAATATCTCCCTCTCTAAACCCCTAATATCTAATCTCTCTCTCTCTAAACCCCTAATCTCTATCTCATTCTCTAATTTCATAACCCCCAATCTCTTGCTCTTTGAACCCTTACCTCTAATCTCTCTCTCTCTAAACCCCTAACCTCCAATCTCTCTCTCTCTCTCTAAACCCCTAACCTTCAATATTTTGTCTCTTTAAACCCCTAACCCCCAATCTCTCTCTCTCTCTCTCTCTCTCTCTCTCTCTAAACCCCTAACATCCAATCTCTCCCTCTCCCTCTCTCTCTAAACCACTAACCACCAGTCTCTCTCTCTCTCTCTCTCAACCCCTAACCCCCAATATATCTATGTAAAACACTAACCTCCAATCTCTCTCTCTCTCTCTCTCTCCTTAAACCACTAATCTCCAATAAGTCTCCTTCTATCTAAACCCATAACCCCCAATCTCTCTCTTTCTCTTTCTTTCTCTCTAAAAGCCTAACCTCTAATCTCCCTCTCTCTCTATCACGCACTAAACCCCTAACCCCCAATCTCTCTCTCCGTCTAAACGACTAACCCCTATACCCAATCTCTCTCACTGCCTCTCTCTCTATCATGCACTGAACCCCTAACCCCCAATCTCTCTCTCTGTCTAAATTCCTAACCCCTATACCCGATCTCTCTCAGTCTCGAAATCCCTAACATCTAATCTCTCTTTTTCTCTCTAAACCATTAACAACTAATATATCTCTTCCTCTCTGACTAATGTCCCTCCTCTCTCTCTAGGATCATCTGTAAGTAACTCCCTCTCCTCTCTTTCCTCCTTTCGTTAACTCCTCCCCCCTTCTCTCTCTCTCCAATCCCACCTTTCCCTAAACTCCCTCCCTCTCTCTTACCCAACCCCCCATCTCTCTCCTCTCCTTTCCCTAAACCCCCTTCCCACTTAATAGCCCCAATCCCCTTATCTCTCTCTCTCTAAACCCGACATATTCCCCTATAAAATAAAGCCTAACCCCCCATTTCTTTATATATACCCTCTTTATTACCATAAACCCTAAACTTGTGGGGCCTACACACACTCTCTCTCTCTCTCTCTCTCTCTCAACCCCTAACCTCAAATCTCTCATGCTCTCTCTGAAACCCTGACCTCAAATCTCTCTCTCTGAAACCCTGAGCTCAAATCTCTCTCTCTAAACCCCTAACCTCAAATCTCTCTCTCTAAACCCCTAACCCCCAAACTCTCTCTCTTTAAACCCCCAACCCCAAATCTCTCTCTAACTCTCTCTAAACCCATAACCTCCAATCTCTCTCTCTCTAAACCCCTAACCTCCACTATCTCTCTATCTCTAAACAGCTATTATCCCCCCCTCTCTCTCGCTAAACCCCTAACCCTCAATCCCTCTCACTCCATCTAAGTCCCTAAACTCCAATATCTGTCTCTCTCTCCCTCTCTCTTTAAAACCATAACCTCCAATCTCTCTCTCTTTCTCTCTCTAAACCCGTAATCCCCAATCTCTCTCTCTAAACTTGTAACCCCTAATATCTCCCCATTTCTTACCCCAAAACCCCCACTATGCATCCTCCCTCTCTTTTCCCTACCACTAACCATCTCCCCATCCCTCTCTCTCTCTATCCATCTCCCCCCTAATCACCCCCAATCTGTCTCGCTCTCTCTAAACCCCTAACACCTAATATATTTGTGTCTATGAACACCTAACCCCTAATCTCTCTCTCTCTCCTTCTCTTCCCCTAACCCCACAATCTTCACCCTTAACCCTCTCTCTCTCTCTCTCTCTCTCTCTCTCTAAATCCCTAACTCCCAATCACTCTCTCTCTCTAAACCACTAACCTCCAATCTATCTTTCTCTCTCTAAACCGCTAAACTTAAATCCCTCTCCCTCTAAAGCCATAACCCTTAACCTCCAATGTCTTTGTCTCTAAACCACTAACCTCCAATATCTCTCTCTCTCTCTCTCTCTCTCTCTCTCTCTCTAAACATCTAGCCTCCTATGTCCCTCCCTCCCTCTCTCTCTCTCTCTAAACCCCTAACCCCTAATATATATATATATCTAAAACCCTAATGCCTAATCTATCTCTCTATTTTTCCCGTCCCCAAAACCCACACTCTTCACCCTCCTACCACTACCACCCCACTATATTTCTCTCTCCCCAACCACTAACCACCTTCCCATCCCTCTCTCAATCTATATAGACCCCTCCCCCACTACTCTCCCATACCCCACTTCCCTTAACCACCCACCCCTAGTCCTATAACTAACCAAAACACCTCGATTCTTTCTCTCTCTATCTATCTATTAACCCCTAACCCCCAATATCTCTATCTATCCCTCTCCATCTCTAAACCCCTAACAAAGTCTCTCCCTCTCTCTCTCTCCCTCTCTCTAAATATCTAACCCCTAATCTCTCTCTCTCACTCTCTCTAAACCCCTAACTTTCAATCTTTCTCTCTAAACCCCTAACCTCCAATCTCTCTCTGTCTCAACCCCAACCTTGAATCTCTCTCTCTCTCAACTCATAACCCCCAATATATCTCACTCTCTCTCTCTAAACCACTAACCCCAAATCTGTTTTCCTTGCTAAACCCCCAAACTCCAATCTCTCTCTCTCTCACTTTATCTCTCTTTGAATCCCAAACCTCCAACCTCTCTATCTATAAACCACTAACCACTAATATCTCTCTTTCTACCTCTCTCTCTCTCTCTAAGTTGATAATCCCCGATCTCTCTCTCTATAAACCCCTAACTTCTAATCAATCTCTCTCTCTTTCTATCTATCTATCTAAAATGCTAACCTCAAGTCTGTCTCTTTCTATCTAAACCCCATAAACCCCAATCTCACTCTTTTTATCTCTCTCTCTCTAAACATCTTTCCTCCAATATCTCTCTCTCTCTCTTTATACCTCCAATGCGTGATCTCTCTCTCTCTCTCTCTCTCTCTCTCTAAACCCCCAACCCCCGATCTCTCTTACTCTCCATATCCTTAACCCCCAATCTCTCTCTCCATCTCTCTCTATCTCTATCTATCTCTAATTGCTTAACCACTAATCTGTCTCTTGCTCTCTACTCAATTTCCCTGCCCTCTCTCTCTCTCAGGTCCCACATTTCCCTAACCCACTTTCCTCTCTCTCTCCTCCTTCCCCACTCCTTTCTCTCCCCCCCCTCTCTCTCTCCAATGCCACCTTTCCCTAAATACACCTCCCTCCGTCGTACCCAACCCCCCCTCTCTCCTCCTTTCCCTAACCCCCTGCCTATTTATCTCCTCCTTTCTCTAACTCCCCTCCATCTTTATATCCCCACTCCCCTCCTCCATCTCTCTCAACCCCCATCTTCCCTTATACCATAAAACCTAACCCTCTCATCTTTATATGTACCCTATTTATTACCCTAAACCCTAACCCCCTGAAATCTCTCTCCAGCTTGAAACCCCTAACCTCAACTCCCTCCCTCTCTCTTTGTCTAAACCCCCA